>CM029498.1:27568253-28768253 GCA_017140595.1 Eucalyptus curtisii
AATCAATGCACAACGAGAATATAAGTATAATAATTTTTTTGAATTATGTACTCAAACCAAATAAACCTTCCTTACCAAATTCTCTTTCTTCACTTCCTTTATTTCCTGCAAAAATAACTCATCTTTTCTTTGGTACCCATATTTTCGTGAGTCTATGAGAGTTAGTAGAGTATGCTATTTTTACCCAATCGTTCTTAATATGTCTCTAAACTTTAGGACATTCTTTCTCAAAGAGTTTTGAGACTCCACAATTTGAACACTTGAGGGCATTTCAACCAACAAGTTTTGTAAAGATCTTTTGAAAATACTTTTTGTCAGCAAGTCTAGGAGGTCTTTGTCTAAGTCTGTCACGCCCCGAGACCCCAAGCATGCGAACAACCCGCCATGGTCATGCAAATGCGACATTCCCAGGTAGTGTCGCCGACCCCATTTATTTATTATTGCGCATACGAACGTATTATAAAACCACTGACAAAAACTCACGGGATAAGAAAGCAGGAAACCAACTCATTCAAAAGCAAACATACTTTCATAGATAATCACACCAGTGTTTATGTATATACGAAAAAAGGGTCAATCTACAAAAAGGATCGATCCACTAAAAAGAAGGAACAGTCCTATGACTACTAGTTGGACTCATTCGTCGATCCCGCCTCTGACTGATCAACCACCGGAGACAATGGGTCCTCCACCCCACCATCGGGAAGGTCAGCTACGCCCTGACCTAGAATGGCTTCCATCACAGTAGGTGGAATATCAAAACCCTCAAGAGGACCAATCTTGAAACCATTGTGCCCTAAGCAGAACCACGCCCTATATCTCTGAGGCACTCTGACAAGCATGGCCTCCTGGATCCAAATCGTGGTCCTAATCAGCTCATAGATCCAATGACTATCAGGATCTGGAAAGCTATGCACCTGCTCCATAATCTGCACTGGGATACTATATTGCTCCGAGGGTTCTGCCATCTACGGTCCTGTAATTTTGGCCCACAACGGGGTGAGACATTGTCTCAGCAAGTTCACCCCCTAAACCCCTATTAGAAAGAAAATACGCCTAAGGGTGGCTTAGCCACACAACACAGAAGACTTACCTCGTCTTATTTCTTTCCTGTAGGTTAGTACAATTCATATCACTCAATCACATGTAGTAATAAGAACTTCATCAACTGGAACGCAATCACTTTCACATAATCAACAATAACACTCAGCACTCATTCCAATTTTCATTCATTCACTACCACACATGAACATAGCCTACTTGTAGTTCGGCTATCTACTGACATATAGCTAGGCATCATCTCCCCACCTTGGAGCACAGCTTCGTCAGTACATCGACGGCGTTCCCGAAGGAGCATGGGCCCATAATCTACTGTGACCCGCATCCATTGTAAGGGGCATCCTATATAGGGGCAAGTTCGGCTCAACAGCTCAGGATAATTTCCACTTAATTATTACACGTACTCAGCCCAGGACACTTTGCATTTTCTGAATGCTTCAATTTAAAATAGTGATCCCGGCCTCTTTTCTTCATATTAAAAATATTCCATAAATTATTCACATGTGTGGGGGCACGTTAATTTCGTACGAGAAAACCAATATCTCACTTTTTTTCAAACCCCACTATTTAATATAATTCTTAAAATCCAATTTTGGTATCAAAACCCAACACTTGAGATTTTATGAATAAAATCCCTATTTTTCACAATCAACATTCAATTTGCATTATCCATTGATCAAATTCAAAATCTGAATACACAAATGCTATCGCCGCAAAATTCTGAGAATTTAAGGTCTCGAAATAATTTTCGGAATTTATTCAATAATTAAATTTATTCAAAAAAGTAATTAAATAATAATATTTCAATAATTTCGAATAATATTATATTAT
This sequence comes from Eucalyptus curtisii, assembly GCA_017140595.1. Taxonomy (NCBI): domain Eukaryota; kingdom Viridiplantae; phylum Streptophyta; class Magnoliopsida; order Myrtales; family Myrtaceae; genus Eucalyptus; species Eucalyptus curtisii. The sequence goes on from CM029498.1 coordinate 27,570,144, forward strand.
TAAATAATTTAGAAATATTTATTTATCAAAAACAAATCAATAATGTCAAATCAAGGCTTATTCTAATATAAACCTACTTAGCCCTAATTAAACCTATTTTAAATTAATCATACTCTTAATCTAATTTACACTTAAATAAATTAAACTAACCACCTAATATCAATTAACATAAACTAAACCTCCCTAAGCATAATTAACCCTCTAATCGAGGTTTAGTGAGCTAAACTCACCGGAATCACTTTCCGATGAGTCTCCGGCAAAGACAACGGCGAGGCAGTCGATAAATCTTCCTGGGGCGACACCAAAGGAGGACCGGAAGGCACCCGAAACAAGCCTTGAAGGTCCGGATCTAGGGCTGGAACTCCGGTGCTGACCTTGGCCGGAGGAGGGTGCATCGGTGGCTGGTCGAGCGCGGAAACGGCGGAGAGGGGCTGCGGTAGCTCGTGTGGCGACTGGTGGTGGCTCCGGCGGTCTCCCGTTGGCCTTGGCGACGGCGGTAGAAGCTGGACGACGTAGGGCGACGATGCTGGAGGCTCGAGCGGAGGCGGAGCAGTGCACAAGTAGGCCGCTGAGCGGGTGAAGGAGACGTGGCACTAACAGCGTGTGCGGACGGCAGCAACGGCGACGTGCGGCGAAGGGCTGTCAGGCTTGGCTGGTTCAGTCGCAACTCCTCTCTCTCTCCTCCAAATTCCAAGAAGCAAACCCAAGGTAAAAGATGGAGGTGATTGGTGGAAGTGAAAGCCCCACTTTATGAGGGCAAATGGGCTCTTTCCACTTGTCAATACCCCATTCACTTTGGCCCCAACCATGACATCACATGATGTCACATTCCACTATCTCAAATCTTCCACAACCTTTCTCCAATGGGTCCAATTTCATCCTCCGCCGTGGCATACGAATTTTTAAACTTTATACATCACATTCTTCAATTCTCTTCTAATTGAACCAAATTGAAGTCCATAAAATTAATCCAATGTCACCACACTTTAATTCGTATCTTTACTTGACCATAGAACCATCTTAGATCTCAAAAGTACGACCAAAAGCGGGCCTACCAATTTTCCCGACCAAATTAACCATACTCTGATGTTTTTACTGAAATCTCGGCTTGCATGAAAAATCTTCCGAATATGAGTCAATGTTCCTAAAATGATTGGTGACACACCAGGACTTCCTATTTTTGAATTAGCTTTCAATTTCACGGTTAATTTCACTCTAGCACGATACTGGCACATCCTGATCTACCGAGTAGCTTTTAGAAATTTTCATGCATTTGACCTGTGGTTGATCAATTCAAGCCACTATGTAAGTCTTTAACACATTAGCGACTCTCGGTTGTCGTGGTAATCTCAAGGTTTCAAATACGGACACAAGGTACCCAAATGACAGAAAAGCCGGATTAGTGCCGATCGACAAGAATTGTGCAATCTGGTGGAATCACCCACACTTGATCACATACCTCTATCGAGTCGACATATCTCCGGTCTCTAATCGATTTTTAACTGTGCCGTAATGACCCTTGCAGATTAGATCGGTCAAAAGGTCGCTTCCTGATCAAATTCTTGAGTCTGACGCATTAGAATCTCTTAACGGCTTCACTTGATAGACTAGTTTTCACATAAGTGGCCGACTCAAGGAAAAGAACTATATGTGGGAAGATGAAATGCCCCTCTCATTTTATTAAAAACAGAATTAGAAAATTAGGATGTCACAACTCTTCCCCTTTGATAAAAATTTCGAGGACGAAATTTTTATCATTACAAATCTTTAAGCAGAAAGGTGGGGGTACAATTGTCTCATCGAATCTTCGGTTTCCCAAGTTGCTCCTTCAGTGCTGTGGTGTTGCCAGACCACTTTGACCGACGGGATAGTCTTGGTGTGCAAAACCTACTCCTTGCGATCCATTATCTGAACTGGGCTTTTAACGTACGAGACCCTGTCGTCCACTTCTAATTTTTTGAAATTTAGAACATGTGTCGAATTAGGTTCATACTTCCTTAACATCGACACGTAAAAGACGTCATGCACTTGTGCCAACCTCGGCGGTAGTGCAAAACGATACGCTAGAGTCCCTATTATTTCCAAAATCTCAAAGGGACCTACGTACCTCTGACTCAGTTTCCCCTTTCTGCCAAAGCGGGAAGTACCCCTCATTGGTGACACCTTCGGGAAGACGCGATCACCAACTTGGAACTCCAATGGCCTTCGACGCTTATATGCATAACTCTTCTGGCGGCTCTAAGCGGTCTTTAACTTGTTTCTAATAACCGCAACTGCCTCCACTAATTGCTGAACCAACTCTAGGCCTGTGATCTTTCTTTCCCCGACTTCATCCCAACACACTGGCGTTCTGCATACTCTGCCATGCAACGCTTCAAAAGGAGCCATCTGAATACTCTGCTGGTAACTGTTGTTATAGGCAAACTCGACCAAATGAAGTTGTTCCTCCCAGCTTCCTTTGAAGTCCAAAACGCAAGCTCGCAGCATGTCTTCGAGGGTTTGAATAGTCCTCTCAAACTGGCCATATGTTTGAGGATGATAGACCGTACTGTACTACAGCTTGGTACCTAAGGCACTCTGCAAGCTCTTTCAAAAGGTGGCGGTGAACCTCGGGTCTATCTGAAGTTATTGTAACCGGTACTCCATGCATACGGACTATATGGCACATGTACAGATCTGCATGTCTATCCAAACTCAGGTCCTTTCGCACTGCAATGAAGTGAGTCGACTTTGTCAGTGTGTTGACCATTACCCAAATCAAATCATTTCCTCTCTTGCTCCTCGATAAACCCGTCACAAAATCCATCGTGATTTGCTCCCATTTCCACTCGGGAATCCTGAGAGGTTGCAGAAGTCCTCCCGGCTTACAATGCTGAGCATTGACCAGCTGACATGTCAAGCACCTAGCGACATGCTTGGCGATGTCCGCCTTCATTCCTAACCACCAATAGTGTTGACGCAGATTCTGATACATCTTGGTGCCACCAGGATGAACGCTATAACTGCTACAATGCGCCTCTGATAAAACCTCCTCTCTAAGCTCCACATTGTCAGGTACAACCAATCGTCCACGAAACCTCAATGTTCCATCCTCAGAAACCTAAAAGTCAGCTTTCCTTTTCTCTATATCCTCTTGCAGGATTTTCTGAACATCTGGATCTGTTTGCTGAAGCGTTCTGATTCTAACATGCACTTCCGGTTTGTAAGGACTAGTACGAGCACCTAGAGAAGGGTGAATAGGTGTGAAAACAAATTTTGCAATATGCAGTCAAAAACTTTACTTTTTATCTGAGTCTGGTCGACTACAAACTTTGCAGAAGGAATCAAACTGTAACAGTTACTTCAAAACACAAAAGTATATCGCAACAAATAAAGTAAAGGAGTTAAGGAAAGAGAATGTTGCACATGAAATTTATAGTGGTTCGGCTTCAACTAAGCCTACGTCCACTCTCCCGCACTAACAGCCCACTAGCTGGATTTCACTAAGAATCAAAAGAGATTTTACCGTCTCACGTCCACGACTTCACAGCGTAGAAATTCTACTACACTCTTTCAAAATCTCTCGAGTGTTTGTTCTCTCTTTTGAGTACAAGATTGGCTCAACGATTGAAATAGCAAAGAACTAAGAGCTTTAGACTTTGGAATTTTTCTTTCACGCACACACTCGAACAACTTGAGAGTCATCCTTATATACTCCTCCATGCCTTTACAACCGTTGGCACTTTCCAAAGGAGTTCCTCCAATCTAACCGTTGGGCAGAATCAATCAAAGGAGATCTCGAGTCATTTAAGGAATGTGTTGATAGCCCATCAATCATGTTCGCCCATACAATCAAGATCTTGGTTTCCATAAGTAGAACCTTCCAAGTATACTTTGCATTTCAAGAGATCTGATTATCCAAATTGATTCCAATAAGAATAATTGATCACAAGGTGCTATCTCCAGCCGTAAGAACATTCACAAATCATACAAACCGAATCCTTGAAGATAAACTCCCAACCAGATAAGTCTTCTCTCGTCGGTCTGGAATTTGTCAGTGAGGTCAGACTTTGAACTTCAGTCTTCAGACTTTGATAGAAGAGTCTTGAGTTCTTCAGACTATAACACTTGAGTCTGCAACCTTTCAGGCTAGACTTTTTGGAAAGGCTTTGTCAGCTTCAAAATAATAAGGAGTATTCTCTAACAATCTTCCCCTTTTTGATGGTGACAAAACTTTCTTGCAGATTGAAACTTTTATCTTGCAAAACAACACTTAAGTAATCTATGATAAAAATTGATTGAGACCTGGATATCATCAATTTTGCAATCACAAGAAACATGTTAGTCATGCAAAAACAAACTAATTATCCAATCACAATATGTATCACAAACTAAGTTGTTGCAAAAGCATCAAAGTTCAAAGTTCAAATCCAAATAGTGTAAAGCACAATAGTCTAAAGCAGTTCAAAGTACCAAAAATAAAGTCACACCAAACCAAACAAACCAAACAAATCAAAACAGAAGTTAAAGTTGTTCAAATCTGCATAAACTCTCCCCCTTTTTGTCACAGCAAAAAGTGAGAAATGATGATAAAAAGGTTTGGATGAATGAAAATTAGGGCTTCTTGGGAACACGAACTAGCTGGAAATCCCCCATAGACGTGATAGTCTCTTCCAGGTTTCTTTAGGTCCTGCTTCGCTTGTTGAATATCTTCATTGGCATTATCTTGAACTTGAAGCGAAAGGTCTTGTACCTGATTGTGCAACGTAACTGAAGAGGCTTGATGAACAGACTGCATGCTCTGAAATTCACACTCCAATCCATAAAGCTGAGCTTTGATCTCCAAAAGAAGCTCGAGCAGTCTCTTAAAGTCTGCTGTATTGTTGGTTTGAGTACTCGCTTAAGCACGTGTGGTTTGAGGAGTGTTCACAGATGATGGGATCTCAATGGGGATATCCAGACTTGGAGATGAAGTGTGACGTCCCAATAGCGTGACGTACTAGCGCAAGTGGAATTATAAATATTATCTTTTTTCATGACTTATAAATCTTGTTTTGTTAGTCTATGGTGTTCACCTTTGAAGGTTAGCATGTATAACATGGATTATTTAAAATTTAAACTTGATATTATTAGGTTACCCTATAATAGTCCTATCAACCCATAATAGACAAACCTGTTAGGGTCGTTTGGGCTTACAAAAATCAACCTGGACTTCTTCCAAGTACCTCGCTTATATGCATCATATTTACACATTCAAAAGTAAAGGCGCATGTAAAAACAGCCAGGGATAAGGGTGAGGGTATCTACTCCACTAAACCCATACAAGCCCACGTCTAACCAAAAAAAAAAAAAAAAAACAAAACAAAAGACATTCAGCTTTTACATGATCAAAGGCGTCTAGGCGCCATCCGTCCTAGCTCCTGGTCCATCGTCGCTAAAAGGAAGAGGGCCAAACATCACTCCATCATGGTTGATAAACCATGCAACGAACTTCATCGGGATCATCTCAGCTCTACTATCATCCATCCATAACGTAGCCTCATACTTGGAGAAAGTCAGCTCAACATCAGGGTCATATACATCACTAAAAGTAACCTCAATGCTCGATATCACTCCATAACGAGCTATCGGGGCACGTCCATTCTATCAATCTGAAAAATATAAGGAATGAGCAAAAACTATGCCCAGTAAAGAAATAATAAGGCTCTAACTTAGACAATCCACAGCCATCAAGTTTACAAGGGTTGTCACAAGTATAATCGATTGAATACTAACACATCATATGTATAACCACTCTATATAAAACATCCTGAATGCATCCATATCTATAAATATCCATCACAGAATCAATCCATAACAACATGAAATGCAATAATAATGAATGAACTCACTCGCCAAGTAGAATTACATTTAGTGTGCATATAGTCCACCCTCGATCAGTTTACCCACTGGAACTCTGCCGGCCCGATCGAGTCACTTCCGAAATTCCCTTATCCGGACTTCCGCAATATTTCTATTATGCGCATCTCACTCCAAGGCATCCCGGTATCACACAACCGAGGTCCTCCCAAGATCACTTAGCATGGGGCATCTCACTCCGAGGCATCCCAGTATCACACAACCGGGGCATCCTTGATCACACACAAGGGCATCTCACTCCGAGGCATCTCGGTAACACGGGACCGAGGCATCCAAGATCACACAGCATGGGCATCCCAACTTCCGAGGGGCATCACCGGTATCTCAATACCGATGGGTTCATTCACTCATTTAAGCACACATTTCACACCACCACACCTTTGATTAATGCATTTATCGTATGCAAAAGAAAAAGACTTCAAAGTATACAACTATACATCTAACTCTCATGTACCTAGCACACGTGCGTGTCCAAATTATAAGATAAAACCCATTAGACATGTCCCATACCATGCCGAACAGATATTTACCCCATAATCAAGCACTATGCACCGCACTCATTGCACACGCATGATACTATTTGTGCCTATACCTCAAATGATATATGAGACTTACTTTTATACGACTAACATCTGTTATAAGGTCACTAGACTCTATGTGTGTCATGCAAGACTAATGTAAAAGACACAACAACTATTGCATATTCTTGGGTTTAAACAGATTATTAACTAAACAAGCAGTTTTGTTCTCAGACACAAAAGTATATCAATTCTTATCGGGACACTAGGAAATTTTAGTATGTTAAATTAGAGACATAGATCGACATTTTCCATGAAGAAACCTAAGTCTATCTCTCACTGTATTAAGAGTAGTAATCGCTATAATCTTTACTAACATCCAGTAATGACGTCTGGATTTAGTATCTACGGAGAAAATCGTTTTACTAACCAAAATTCGTCCAATTATGCTCAAATTTTTATATGTTATTCCTAAGGATGTGTTCTACAACTTTCATTAAGGAGCCAAAGTTCAATTCTAACTAGATAATTACAAAAAATTCACATAATCATCAAAGGTCAAGCTATTCTCTACGAAACAGCTTACTGATTTCAATAGATTCAATTCTACATTCATGTTTTTACATTCATATGACTATAGTTAAACGTTGAACTCAATCTAATGGATGATATATTATGTATAATGGTTCCTTTCCTTATCTTCATCTTTAGAAATCAAGGCGACACAATAAAAAGACTTCCTATATAAATTTCTCTAAAACAGAATCGTTATATACGGTTTTTCTTGTCTTTAGCACAATCAAACCATTTGTTCCTCTACTAATCTATTTTACAACACTTCAAAACTCTTCCACAGTATCTAAGAGTACTTTCAATAGGTTTTTCTTTAACAAAGAACCCTTCCACAGCTTGGCTCAAAGCATATATCCATCCTTCAGCTCACTCACCGCGACATACACCACTTCTCTTCACTCGACAACCATTTCCTTACCTTACTCGACAATCACAGCTTACTCACTCTTAGATTTCGAGACATGCAAGCCTCTAATGCAACATGCAATGACTTATAACTTCAATCTAGTACTCATCAAGCTCAAATCAACACAAAACAGCAACTTCACATCTAATCCTCCACCATTCGGCTAGATCCACAAGTTCCTTGACAAGAACACTGGATAACTTCTAGTTTAGAGACTTATCTTTCCTTACCTTTGTTCAGCTACTAGATAACTCAAAGATTCTTCAAGATCAACACCTAAAATTCGCATGCAAGAAGAAGAAATCACTGGTTTTGGTTGCTGGTTTCTCCTTCGCCGTTCGACCGAGAGAGAAGACTAGAAGAAGAAGATGGGTTTTCGATTTTTGGAGAGAGAGAGAGAGGATTACGAAATTTAAGAGGGGAAATGGGGCTATGGTCTCATCCCTAGGCTAGACTAATCATGAGATTTGCTAATGATGATGTCTCATGAGTTGGTTTCGGTTTTTGGGGATGGAAAACCGTGGGTGATGCGAGAACATAGAGAAATGAGAGAGAGAGATATCGTGGCCTCCATGCACGACAATTTCGCCATCTGTTGTTCGTCATCTATTAACAGTTAATCCATATTGTTAGTCAGTTCATTTGTATCTAATCTTTTTCACTTAATTCCGTTTTTGATTTCTCTTAATTTCAATCCCCTTGTAATTATACAAAGTTATGAAATTATAAGACATATCAACTATTTTGTGCTAGTCTATAGAGAATTTATCACAAGAAATGCTAAAGTTAGAAATTGATATTAGCATTACAATCACTATTCAAATTATCATAACTATAATTTATAAACTTAATTGAAAATAAAATCACTCGGGCCTAAAATCCGTCTCTGGCCCAACAGGCTCAATCTACAACGATCACAGTCCATCAAACTAATTTTACTAATCTAACAATTCTAAATTTTGGCCCGCTCTAAGCCAAGCCCAAGCCCAACTCTTCCATTCGACTTAACAAGCCCAATTTGTGTGGCCCACTTACTTCTCAAGCCCACACATTCCTCACGGTCCATCGGGTTTGCTTTCTGGCCCTATCTAAAATAATCTAAGCTCTTAATGATCTAATTACACTAATAAAGGTCGGTGAAATTTGGGATGTCACATGAAGCCTCAAGATCACCTTTAGGAAACTGAGAGGCATACACATCCTCTGGTTCTACAGGAGAATGACTAACATCATCACTAGCAAGTGAAGAAGTACCTTTTTGAGTAGCGACTCCCCCTGTTTCTGTGCCGTCTGGTGGAGAAAAGTACTCTTCTTCTTCATCTTGTTGTTCTCCTTCTTTGTCTTCCTCTTCTTTGCTTCTTTCCTCTTCCCCTGTTCTCATTGCTTTTTTTCTTCATCTCTTTGTTCTGCTTCTTCTCTTGCTCTATTCTCTCGATTCTCTGTAGCTGGAAAGCTAAAACTCTGTAAATTCTTTGAGGCAATAACGGTGAGAGTGAGGTTATCCTCATCTTCTTCATCATCCTGCAAGAGGAGTGCTCTCTTCTTGTTAATTGGTTCAGTAACTAGCTCTTTGCCTTTTCTTTTTCCTGCTGTGGAGTTTTGTCTAGCTTCGACAGGAGACTTCACCTTCACGCTCTCTAAAACCTTGCTTAGCTCCTTCAGACGCATTTTGGAAACCATTTTCAGTCCCACTACCATTGTATCAATGGTACGAACACATAATTTTGGGAGGCTAAATGTCGAGATGTCTGAATAGTCGAGTAATAAGAGCATAATAAGGGAGTTGTCCCTTGTCCTTCACCACCGTTCGTACATGTGCATGAGAATGGTATGAGGTAGAGAGAATTTGTATCCAATATTGATCGCATACATCAGCTTGGCTTCAAAGTTTGAGACATCAGTTTTTGATGTGGATTTGGGTCTGTAACAGTTAATGACAATCTTGTGAAGCAGGATATTGGATGCATTCATTCTGGAGTAAGAGATCCTGCCTTCAACAATTCTATCCCGAACAAGCTCCAAAGTAGCATGACTAACAGACACACTAATTTGTTGGAAAGTCCCTCTTTCCACCCCAATCACATCAGCCAGAGTGTCCGTATTGACCACAAAATCCTTGTCTCTAACACTAAAGCAAAATCTATTCGCATCTAAAAAGGATAGATTCGAATAGAAGTAAGCTGTGAGTTCCGGGTGAGCAACAATCGTCTCAGAGCAAAAAAGTTGTAAAAGAGCAAACTTCTCCCTTAGATTGACTTTGAACGAATCAAGAAAATCAAAATCAACACTCTTGGGGTTCATCACCCCTCACTTCAGCAGTATAGAATAAGTCCTCTTGTGGCCTTTAGAACGAAAAAGTTCCGTCTTTCCACTACGAACATTTGCGGCTACGCCCGTCCTAGGCTGGAAATGAAAGAACATTCTCTCATCATCGTCCTTCCTTTCAGTATGGTTAAAACTACCAACACACGGATCGCTTGGAAAATTGGCAAACGTCCAATCAGCCAATCCTTCAGGCGCAACGCCTATCTTTTCCATGGCATTTAAGAAATAAGTCTCATTTTTGTAGCCATGTGCTTTCAAGAATTGGTCAATGAGCGTCATTGCCGAACCACCCCTTTTTAAGTTAGAGTAAAGTTTGAAAATAAACTAGGGTTTTTGTGACGTTACGGGTTCAACATCTTCGAGAATTTCTTCCTCTGGTTGTTGCTCCGAAGGAACTTGAGTCCTAGATGGAGAAGATTGGCGCGGTTAAGAAGGTTGTTGACTTTGCTGTTGCAGTTGAGGAGAGTCTTCTTCCTCGGTCAGATTAAAGTGCGTAGGACCGTCACGCATTCTCTGTGGTCCCATGCTTGCGATTCTGGAAGACTTTCTTTGAGAAGACATTGTTACTTTCTTTGAGGGATTTCTCGAACTCGATCGTGACAAAAAGAAGTCTTTTTGGAATAAACTAGAGAGAAAGTGAAACAAGATGGGGTTCTGTATTCTAGGGTTTGGGTGAAGCAAAGAAGAAAGACTGTAGTATATAAAGTAAATGAAACGGGGTATACGGATCGTCAGTAAAAACTACCTTTTTGAAAATGTTAACTGCCTTTTTGAAAATGAAAAGATGCCTTTTTCGAAAATGAAACAAAACTGCCATAAATTAAAAAAAAAATTGTAAAGATAATTGCTAAAAATAATATAAATGACGATTCAGAATTTAAACATACATTTTCAATTTTTAACTCATAAATTAAATTACTGACATAGAATAGACTTACAATCGCCATTTGAGGTTGTTTTGAGTTTGATCATCTTCAGACTTTAACTGATAAAAGATATAATGTTCAGTCTGATACGAATAGACTCAAATAGACTTTTCTCCAGTGGCTTTGTAAATATGTCCGCCAATTGATTCTTTGAGTCAATGAATTGTACCATAACTTCTCCATTCTGAACATGATCTCTAATAAAATGATGTCGAATCTCTATATGCTTAGCTCTTGAATGAAGAATTGGATTCTTTGTGAGATTGATTACACTGGTGTTGTCGCATTTGATCTCGGTGCATGAATCTTCGATTCCAAAGTCTCTCAGTTGTTGCTTTATCCATAAGATTTGTGAACAACAGCTTCCAAGAGCCACATATTCCGCTTCTGCTGTTGAAAGAGCTACAGTACTTTGTTTCCTTGAGAACCAGTAATTGACAAGTACCGGAAGTGCTCTTTCTATCAACTCTGCAACCTGCTAAGTCTGCGTCTGAATATCCAAGAAGAGTAAAGTCTCCCTCTTTTAGATACCACAGACCTAACTTCGAAGTAGTTGCAACGTATTTGATGATGCGTTTTGTGGCGCTTAGATGAGATTCTTTAGGATCTTATTGAAATCTAGAACAAATGCAAACACTAAACAAAATGTCAGGTCTAGAAGCAGTAAGATAAATAAGTGAACCAATGATACTCCTATAGCGCTTCTGGTCAACTTTCTTTCCTCCTTCGTCTTTGTCCAGCTTTGAAGAGGTTGACATTGGTATATCAGTCTTTTTGCAATTCTTCATTCCGAACTTCTTAATGAGATCTTTTGCATATTTTTCTTGGTGAATGAAAATTCCTTTCTTTGATTGTTTCACTTGTAATCCAAGAAAGAAGGAGAATTCACCCATCATGCTCATCTCAAATTCATCCTACATAGACTTAGAAAATTTCTTGCACAAATTTTCATTAGATGATCCAAAGATAATGTCATAAACATAAATTTGAACGAGTAGAAAATTTTTACCTTCATTTTTAATAAACAAAGTAGTATCCACTTTTCCTTTAACAAAACCAGTTTGAATTGGAAATTTACTTAACCTGTCATACCACGCTCGAGGCGCTTGCTTTATTCCATATAAAGCCTTTTTCAGTCTGAAAACTGAGTTTGATCTTTTTGGATCTTCAAATCCAGGGGGTTGTTCCACATAGACTTCTTCTTGGATAAATCCATTTGGAAATGCACTTTTGACGTCCATTTGGAATAACCTGAAATTTTTATAGCAAGCAAAAGCGAGCAACAATCTAATTGCTTCTAACCTTGTCACTTGTGCATATTTCTCATCGTAATCTATCCTTTCTTCTTACGTATATCCTTTGGCCATGAGTCTTGCTTTATTTCTGACCACTTTTCCTTTCTCATTCATTTTGTTCCTGAAAACCCATTTAGCTCCAATAATAGATTTACCTTTTGGTTTAGGAATTAGCTCCCAAACATCATTGATGCTGAATTGTCTAAGTTCTTCTTGCATGGCTTCAATCCAGCTTTCGTCAGCTAAGGCTTCTTTTATGCTTTTGGGTTCTATCTAAAAAATAAGTGCTACAGGACTTGACTCTTCTTGCCTTTTGGATCTAGTGCGAATTCCCTTCATCAATGTTGCCGAGGATAAGTTATTTGGGATGACTAGACTTGTACTTCCAATTACTAGTTGGTTTGATGGTTGCCGATGATAAGTTATTTGGGAAGGTAGACTTTGTGAGATCTTTACTCTTCAAGTTGAATTACTAGTCTTGGAATATGACATTCATAGATTCTTCCACAGATTGAGTCTTCTTGTTGAATAATCTTTTGCTTGAAGTTGAGTAGCCAAGGAAGATACCTTCGTCGATTTTTCCTCAAACTTGCATTTTTTAAAACAAAACACTTACAACCAAAAACATGAAAATAAGAAACATTTGGCTTTTTCCCTTTAAATAATTCATAAGGAGTTTTCCCTAAATTGGCCTTAAGAATACTCTGTTAATAATATAACAAGCTGTAGAAATTGCTTCAGCCCAAAAACGAGAAGGAATGTTGCTTTCGATTAAATGGGTTCTTGCCATCTCTTGCAATGATCTATTTTTTCTTTCCACAACTCCATTTTGTTTTGGAGTATATGGAGAAGCGTAAAAATGATGTATACCAGATTCATCACAAAATTTAGCAAAGTCTTGATTTTCAAACTCACCTCCCTGGTCTATCCGTATGCTTAAAATAACATAACCTTTCTCATTTTGGACTTTCTTGGCAAACTTTGAAAAGTGAGAAAATGTTTCAGATTTACTTGCCAGGAAGTGAACCCAAGTAAATCGAGAATAATCATCCACGATTACTAGACAGTATCTCTTTCCACCAATGCTTTGAGTTCTGGTTGGTCCAAAGAGATCCATATGCAGAAGCTGTAAAACACAATTAGTATAAACTTGATTTATAGGCTTAAAAGAACTTCTAACATGTTTTCTCAAGACACATGGTGTACATAGATCGACTTTGATAAGTCGACCGGGGAAGTCCACGAACGGGTTTCTTTGAAGAAATCTTGGCAATCTGTTTCATATTGACATGGCCAAGCTTTCGATGCCAAAGATTTGCTTAATCTTGAATGGATATTGGACATTGTGAACTTTCTGGTTTTATATCCAGAAGATAAATATTCCAATGTCTTCGTCCAGTGAAAGATTGTGAAAAGTCTTTACTAATTCCCGAACAAGTTCCCTCTTGGCAATTGATTTTGAATCTAGTGTCGCACAGTTGACTAATGCTAAGTAGATTATAATTCAAACCTTCCACCAATGAGACATTGTTGATGGTGAGACTTCCAGTTTTCACAGTTCCGCAACCAACAATTCTTCTTTTGGGATTTCCACCAAAGGAGACTTTTCCACCGTTTATTTGCACAAGCTTAATGAAACAACTTGAGTCTCCCGTCATGTGTCTTGAACAGCCACTATCCAAATACCACTTGATCTTTTTCTTGATAGTGATCTGCAATTACCAAAAGAATTCAAACTTTCTTTGGTACCCATATTTTCTTGGGTCCAGAAGTGTTAGTTTTGAATACTGTCTTTACCCAATCTTTCTTAACAGGTTTCAAAGCTCTAGGGCATTCTTTCTCGAAATGTTCTAAGCTATCACACTTTGAACATTTGAGAGCACTTCGGCCAACAGGTTTTACAAAAATTCTTTGAAAGTGATTTTTGTAAAATGTTTTTGTAGGTCTTTGTTTGATTCTTTCCTTTACTTTTGAAAAATCAATTAAAGGAATAGTTTCTAGTGTCATGCCTAACCCAGATCTGTTAAAATAAGATCTTTGTACCGAAAGAATCTTTTCTAATTTTTTAGATCCCATTGAAAACCTTTTTGATATACTTGAAATGTCTTCTTTCAAGAAAATATTTTCCTTTGAAAGAGAGTCTGCTTCTTCCTTTAAATCATTAAAACTTTTGTTTAGATTTTCAAACTTTTTTACCCAAGAAATTTCCTGTTGCTTCAGTTTAGAATTCTCCATTTTTAGCTCGGAAATCCTTTTAAGAGATGTTTTGAGACTAAAATAGAGTTCATCTATGTACTTTGAGACTTTAGCAGGAATTTTAAGATTACTAACCTCGATTTCCTCATCTGAGTTTGTGTCTGGATCTGTTCCAGAGTCTGAGTCTGATTCAGAATTTGCCATTAGACATATGTTGGCATATTCATCTTCACTCTCTTCGCATTCAGCATCACTCCATGTTTCTGCTTTGAGAGCCTTCTTGAATTTCTCTATATTTCCTTTCTTTTTCTTCAGCAGAGGGCAGTTAGGTTTGATATGCCCATTTTTCTTACATTCAAAGCAAATCACATCTTTATTAATTTCATTGTCTTCATTTGATTTCTTCTTTAATCTCTAAGTGCTTTGCTTCTTCCAATTGAACATTTTTCCTTTTCTGTTCAACTTCCTGAACTTTCTTATCATGAGTGCAAGTTCTTCATCATCTAAGTCATCTTCTGAATCTGTATCATCAGAATCATCGTTAGACTTAAAAGCAATCGACTTCTTACCTTTAGGATCTGTATCCTGATTGATTTGCTCCACTTCATATGATTGAAGTGTGCCAATTAATTCATCTACCGACATAGGCACAATCCTTTGTGTTTCTCTTATTGAAGTCTTAATGTGATTCCAGTCTTTGGATAGTCCACGAAGCAATTTATTGACTTTCATCTGCCCAGAGATTGGTTGTCCATGATATGTTAGACCATTCACAATCTCTGCGAACCGACTAAGCATGTCAGTAATAGATTCTTCTGGCTTCATCTTGAAGGCTTCATACTATCCGAGTAGTATGTTGATTTTTGTCTCTTTAACTCGATCAGTTCCTTCATAAGTGACATGCAGCCTGTCCCAGACTTCTTTTGATGTTTCACAAGATGAAATTATGTTATACTCGGTAGGAGATCAAGCACAATATAAGGAGTAGATAGCTTTAGCATCAAGAGCTTGTCTCTTGGTTATGTCTGCTTGTGTCATCTTGCCAGCATCCGCAACTTCCTTTCCTCTTTCTGAGGTTGGTGTAGATTTGGGAATGATTCCTCTTTCTACCATATCCCATTCCAGGGGATCTTTCGATCTCAGCAATGCTTTCATTTTGTTTTTCCAAACATTGTACTCATTTCCATCAAAGTAAGGAGGTCTGGTGTTGCTTTGGCCTTCAACCAATCTTGGAGCCAAAATACTAGCCATAGATCTTTAGCTCATAAGTAAAAACACTTCAATTAAAACGAGCACACAGGTTCTGATACCAATTGTAAGGACTAGTACGAGCACCTAGAGGGGGATGAATAGGTGTCAAAACAGATTTTGCAATATGCAGTGAAAAACTGTACTTTTAATCTAAATATGGTCAACTACAGACTTTGCAGAAGGAATCAGACTTTAACGGTTACTTCAAAACACAAAAGTATATCGCAACAAATAAAGTAAAGGAGTTAAGGAAAGAGAATGTTGCACACGAAATTTATAGTGGTTCGGCTTAGACCAAGCCTACGTTCACTCTCCTGCACTGACAGCCCACTAGCTGGATTTCACTAAAAATCAAAAGAGATTTTACAGTCTCACGTCCATGACTTTATAGTGTAGAAATTCTACTACACTCTTTCAAAGTCTCTCGAGGGTTTGTTCTTTCTTTTGAGTACAAGATTGGCTCAACGATTGAAATAGCAAAGAACTAAGTGCTTCAGACTTTGGAATTTTTCTTTCACGCACACACTCGAACAACTTGAGAGTCATCCTTATATACTCCTCCATGCCTTTACAACCATTGGCACTTTCCAAAGGAGTTCCTCCAATCTAACCGTTGGACAGAATCAATCAAAGGAGATCTCGAGTCATTTAAGGAATGTGTTAATAGCCCATCAATCCTGTTCACCCATACAATCAGGATCTTGGTTTCCATAAGTAGAACCTTCCAAGTATACTTCGCCTTTCAAGAGATCTGATTATCCAAATTGATTCCAATAAAAATAATTGATCACAAGATGCTGTCTCCAGCCGTAAGAACATCCATAAGTACGAACCGAATCCTTGAAGATAAACTCGAAACCGGATAAGTCTTCTGTCGTCGGTCTAGAATCTGTCAGTGAGGTCAGACTTTGAACTTCAGTCTTCAGACTTTGATAGAAGAGTCTTGAGTTCTCCAGACTATAACACTTGAGTTTGCAACCTTTCAGGCTAGACTTTTTGGAAACGTTTTTTCAGCTTCAAAACAATAAAGAGTCTTCTCTAACACGGTTCAAGTCTGAGGGTGGCCATAAGATTCGAAAGGTGGCCTACCTCAAATTTGAAACCCGAATCTCGTGCTCTCTCGAGTAGACTCCATTCCTTGAGTTCCAACTGCGCTACTGAAGACTTCCTACTCAGTGCATCGGCAATCTTGTTCGCCTTTCCGGGGTGATACAAAATCTCATAGTCATAGTCCTTCAGGAGTTCCATCCATCGACGTTGTCTCATATTCAACTCCTTCTGAGAGAACAAGTTCTTGAGACTCTAATAGTCGGTGAAGATCCGGAATCTTTCTCCACACAAATAATACCTCCAAATCTTCAGGGCAAAGACGATCGCTGCAAGTTCTAAGTCATGCGTCGGATAATTCAACTCGTGAGGTCTCAACTGACGGGACACATATGCAATGACCCTACCATGTTGCATCAAAACGCAATCCAGTCCCATAAACGATGCATCATTGTAGATCTCAAACCCTCCTGGACCAGATGGAATAGTAAGCACAGGTGCAGTAGTTAGCTTTTGCTTAAGCTCTTGGAAACTACTTTCGCACTTATTGACCACACAAACTTTTCTTCCTTCTTCAGCAGTCTTGTCATCGGCGATGCTAACACTGAGAACCTTTCTACAAACCATCTGTAATACCCTGCTAAACCCAAAAAACTTCTTATCTCTATCACTATAGTCGGTCTTGGCCAGTTGATTACTGCTTCAATCTTGACTGGGTCCACTGAGATTCCTTTTCCCGAGATGACATGACCTAGGAAAGCCACACAAGTTAGCCAAAACTTGCACTTATTGAGCTTGGCATCCAGCTCGTGATCCCTCAAAGTTTGGAGCACTATCCTTAAGTGTCTTTCATGATCCTCAGTACTCCTCGAGTATACTAGGATGTCGTTGATGAAAATGATTACAAACTTATCCAAGTACTACCTAAACACACGGTTCATCAGATCCATGAAAGCAGCTGGGGCGTTCATCAACCTAAACGGCATCACAGTGAACTCGTAGTGACCGTATCGAGTGCGAAACGCCGACTTCGCTATGTCTTCCTTCCTGATCCTTAGCTAATGATACCCTGTCCTCAAGTCGATCTTAGAAATTATCGACGCTCCTTGAAGATGATCAAACAAGTCATTGATCCTCGGCAACGGATACTTGTTCTTGATCGTCACCGATTGAGTTGTCTATAATCGATGCACAAACGCAATGAACCATCCTTCTTCTTCACAAACAATACCGGTGCTCCCCAAAGTGATGCACTAGGGCGGATAAATCCTTTATCCAACAACTCTTGCATCTGCACCTTCAATTCCTTAAGTTCTGACAAAGCCATCCGGTAAGGAGCTTTAGAGATTGGCTCGGTCCTGGGGGCTAACTCAATCACAAACTCTATCTCTCTCTCTGGTGGCAAACCTGGTAATTCTTTCGGGAACACGTCTAGGAACTCTTGCACCACCGCGATGTCTTCTATCTTCAACTCCTTCATTGTCGTATCAACGACAGTCGCCAGGTAACCTTGGCAACCCTCGTCTAGCAAACGAGTTGCCTCGAGCGACGAGATTAAGGAAACCGAGGATCTTCCTCGACTCCCAATAAATTCGAAGCTCTCACACCCTAACGAGTTAAACTGAATCGCCTTGCGATAATAGTCCATCTTAGCTCGTTGCTTGGTGAACCACTCCATGCCAATTATCACATCAAAATCATACATGGCTAGGACTATCAACTCTATCCTCCCCTCTCGCTCACCAATCACTAACTTGCAACCAAGACAACCCACTGAAGCTAACACCTTATCCTTCAACCACGTAGATATGCAATCACTGACTCCAACAACTCAGGAATTAATTCTACCAACTTAACATATCTCTCAGCTGTAAATGAATGTGTAGCTCCAGGATAAAAAAAAACATAAGCAGGTTGGTCGTTCAGCAAGACCATACTTGTGATCACATTAGGCGCATCCTCCGCCTGTCCTCTAGTGATCGCATATATCCTTCCCTGAGCTGGAGGTCAGTTCAATCCACCCCTGCGGCATGATCTGCGGTGCGATTCCTCTATTTTGACCCAACAGTGGCGGCGGCAACAACTGACATTGTCCCATCTGTCTCCTGGGGCAATTCCTCCCGATGTGACCCTGTTAGCTACACTCATAACAGGCACCCGTCCTAGAGCGACACGGGGCTGAGCCATGTCGTCTTCCACATGAACGACACACTCCATTAAAACTCAACGATGACTTCCCTATCCCACCCTTCCTGTTGGGTGGAACAGGATACCTTCCTCCAGACATCAGCCTTTTCCCAAACCGATTACCTTCTCTGTTCACAATAAACCGCGACCCAAATGCAGCAGCTCTCTCATTTTGGTTTTTCTCAATCAGCTGGGCTCGCTTATACAGGTCTTTGTACTCCTTCAGATCCAGTGGCACCAACAAGCTCTTCACATCCGGTCGGAGCCTATCTCTAAACCTTCGAGCTCGGTCTAACGGCCTCTGGACTAAATGAGGGGCATACTGTAACAATTTAGCGAACTTCGCTACATACTGATCGATTGACATCGTACCTTGGTGAAGGCGTTGGAACTCTGCCATCTTTACCTCTCTAGTGCTGTCAGAAAAGTACTTCTCATTGAAGACCTCGAGAAATGCATTCCACTCAGGAACTACGCCTTCAAGGAACGTTATCCCTTTAGTAGTCTTCCACCATGTACCTGCGATCCCCTTCAACTGATAGGCTGCTAGGACAACCTTCTCTATCTCAGTGCACATCAAAAAATCAAAGGCACTCTCTAGCTCCTGAATCCACAGTGCTGCAGCTTCGGGATCTCCTGCTCCCGTGAACTTCGGTGGATTCAACTTTAGGAATTGCTCCACCAACTTATGCATAGGCCTCCCAACAGCCACATTTCCATGTGGAACTTCAACATGTGCTACCTCAGGTTCGACGACCGGTGCGGCGGCAGGGGCGGCGGTAACTGCAGCAGCAGCAGCATTGGCAGCGTTAGCGGCATTGGTGGCGGCGGCGGTAGCGGAGGCTGAAGCAGCGGCCTGCTGATCCATTCTGTCACCCATCAACTCAAGCATCCGCATGATCCCAGCAAACCTTGGATCCTTTGGGGCTACTACCCCAGCATCGACTGGAGGCGATGCTACACCACTTGCGTTGGCCTCAGCCCGCACTCTCCCCAGGGCAACTCGGGCACCGACTCTCGTCAGTGGCCCACCCCGAAACACATGGCATGCTGCTCTCTTCCTAGCAGCCCTCGGCTCCCAGTCACTCATGCCACAGGCTCGGTATAGATACCTGTTTGCAAATTCCAATACCACATTAGAATCTGAGTGACCTCACCAACAAGTTAGCAAACAGCTGTCAACCCCATGCATCAACATATTAAAAGTCTTTCCTACCAACTATCCCATGACTCCCTCGCACCTTATCACTCCATTACATAGACCATGCTCTGATACCACTTAAACGGGGTTGTCACGCCCTGAGACCCCGAGCATGCGAACAACCCGCCATGGTCATGCAAATGCGACAATCCCAGGTAGTGTCGCCGACGCCATTTATTTATTATTGCGCATGCGGAACGTATTATAAAACCCCTGACAAAAACTCACGGGATAGGAAAGTAGGAAACCAACTCATTCAAAAGCAAATATACTTTCATAGATAATCACAATAGTATTTACATATATACCAAAAAAAGGGTCAGTCTACAAAAAGGATCGATCCACCAAAAAGAAGGAACAGTCCTATGACTACTAGTCGGACTCGCATCGATCCTGCATCTGACAGATCAACCATCGGAGTCGATGGGTCCTCCACCCCACCATCGGGAAGGTCAACTACGCCCTCACCTAGAATGGCTTCCATCACAGCACGTGGAATATCAAAACCCTCAAGAGGACCAATCTTGAAACCATTAGGCCCAAAGCGGAAACACGCCCTATATCTATGAGGCACTCTGACAAGCACGGCCTCCTAGATCCAGACCGTGGTCCTAATCAGCTCATTGTTCCAATGACTATCAGGATCGGGAAAGCTATGCACCTGCTCCATAATCTGCACTAGGATACCATATCGCTCCAGGGGTTCTGCCATCTACGGTCCTGTAATTTTGGCCCACAACGGGGTGAGATATTGTCTCAGCAAGTTCACCTCCTAAACCCTTATTAGAAAGAAAATACGCCCAAGGGTGGCCTAGCCACACAACACACAAGACTTACTTCCTTATTTCCTTCCCGCAGTTAGTACAATTCATATCACTCAATCACGGGTAGTGATAAGAACTTCATCAACTAGAACGCAATCACTTTCATATAATCAACAATAATACTTAGCATGAACATAGCCTACTCATAGCCTACTCGCAGTTTGGCTATCTACTGACATATAGCCAGGCATCGTCTCCCCACCTTGGAGCACGGTTTCGTCAGTACATTGACGGCGTTCCCAAAGGAGCATGGGCCCAGAATCTACTGCGACCCGCATCTGTTGTAAGGGGCATCCCATATAGGGGCAAGTCTGGCTCAACAGCACATGACAATTTCCACTTAATTATTACACGACCAATCCATACTCGATCCAGAACACTTTGCATTTCACTCAATGCTTCAATTTAAAATAGTGATCCCGGCCTCTTTTCTTCATATTAAAAATATTCCATAAATTATTCACGTGTGTGGGGGAATGTTAATTTCGAACTAGAAAACCAATATCTCACTTTTTTCAAACCCCACTATTTAATATAATACTTAAAATCCAATTTTGGTATCAAAACCCTACACTTGGGATTTTGTGAAGAAAATCCCTATTTTTAACAATCAACATTCAATTTGCATTATCCATTCATCAAATTCAAAATCTGAATACACAGCAGCGATCGGCGCGAAATTCTGAGAATTTAAGGTCCCGAAATAATTTTCAGAATTTATTAAATAATTAAATTCATTCCGAAAATTAATTAAATAATAATATTTTAATAATTCCGGAAAATAATATATTATTAAATTATTAAATAATTTCGAAATATTTATTTAATCAAAAACAAATCAATACTGTAAAATGAAGGCTTATTCTAATATAAACCTACTTAGCCTTAATTAAACCTATTTTAAATTAATCATACTCCTATTATAATTTACACTTAAATAAATTAAACTAACCACCTAACAACACTTAACATAAACTAAACCTTCGTAAGCATAATTAACCCTCTAACCGAGGTTTAGTGAGCTAAACTCACCGGAATCGCTTTCCGATGAGTCTCTGGCGAAGACAACGGCGAGGCGGTCGATAAATCTTCCCGGGGCGACACCAAAGGAGGACCGGAAGGTACTCGAAACAGGCCTTGAAGGTCTGGATCTGGGGATGGAACTTTTGTGCTGACCTTGGGCGGAGGAGGGTCCATTGATGGCTGGTCTGGCGCGGAAACAGCATAGAGGGGCTGCGGCAGCTCGGGCGACAACTGTTGGTGGCTCTTGCGGTCTCCCGGTGGCCTTGGCGACAGCGACGAAGCTGGATGACGAAGGGTGACAATGTTGGAGGCTCAGGCGGAGGCGAAGCATAGCGCGAGCAGGCCGGCGAGTGGGTGAAGGAGGAGTGGCACCGAACGTGAGCGCAGACGGCGGCGACGGCGACGGCGACGGCGACGTGCGGCGACGTCAAGCGGGTGAATGGCGAAGGGCGGTCGGGCTTGGCTAGTTCAGTCGCAACTCCTCTCTCTCTCCTCCAAATTCCAAGAAGCAAACCCAAGGTAGAAGATGGAGGTGATTGGTGGAAGTGAAAGCCCCACTTTATGATGGCAAATGGGCTCTTGCCACTTGTCAACACCCCATTCACTTTGGCCCCAACCATGACAGCACAAGATGTCACATTCCACTATCTCAAATCTTCCACAACCTTTCTCTAATGGGTCCAATTTCATCCTCCGTCATGGCATACGAATTTTTCAACTTTGTACATCACATTCTTCAATTATCTTCTAATTGAACCAAATTGAAGTCCATAAAATTAATCCAATATCACCACACTTTAATTCACATCTTTACTTGACCATAGAACCATCTTAGATCTCAAAAGTATGACCAAAAGCGGGCCTACCAATTTTCCCGACCAAATTAACCATACTCTTTTTTTTTTGCTGAAAACTCGGCTTGCATGAAAAATCTTCCAAAGATGAGTCAACGCTCCTAAAATGATTTGTGACACACCAGGACTTCCAATTTTTGAATTCGCTTTCGATTTCACGGTTAATTTCATTCGAGCACGATACTAGCGCGTCCTGATCTACCGGGTAGATTTTAGAAATTTTCATGGATTTGACCTGTGATTGATCAATTTAAGCCATTATGTACGTCTTTGACACATTGGCGACTCTCAAGTTGTTGTGGTAATCTCAAGGTTTCAAATACGGACAGAAGGTACCCAAACGACAGAAAAGTCGGTCCAGTGCCGATCGACAAGAATTGTGCGATCTTGTGGAATCACCCACACTTGATCACATACCTCTGTCGAGTCGACCTATCTCTGGTCTCTAATCCATTTTTAACTGTGCCGTAATGACCCTTGCAGATTAGCTCGGTCGAAAGGTCGCTTCCTAGTCAAATTCTCGAGTTTGACGCATTAAAATCTCTTAACGGCTTCACCTGATAGACTAGTTTTCACATGAGTGGCCGACTCAAGGAAAAGAACTATGTGTGCGAAGATGAAAAGCCTGTCTCATTTTATTAAAAAAAATTGGAAGACTTCCTACTCGGAACCTTATTCTCCTTTCTAGGGTGATACAAAATCTCACAATCATCAAGATATCACAACTCTTCCTTTCTTATAAAAATTTCATCCTCGAAATTTAAACCATTACAAATCTTTACGCAAAAAGGTAGGGGGTGCAATTGTCTCATCGAATCTTTGGTTTCCCAAGTTGTTCCTTCAGTGCCATGGTGTTGCCGAGATCAAGATATCGCAACTCTTATAAAGATTTCGTCCTCGAAATTTAAACCATTACAAATCTTTAAGCAAAAAGGTGGGGGTACAATCGTCTTATCGAATCTTCGGTTTCCCATGTTGCTCCTTCAGTTCCGTGGTGTTGCCAGACCACTTTAACCAACGGGATGATCTTGGTGCGCAGAACCTACTCCTTACGATCCACTATCTGAACCGGGCTTTCAACGTACAACACCCTGTCGTCCACGTCTAATTTTTCGAAATTTAGAACGTGTGTCGGATCAGCTTCATACATCCTTAACATCGACACGTGAAAGATGTAATGCACTTGTGCCAACCTCAGCGGTAGTGCAAGATGATACGCCAGAGTCCATATTCTTTCCAAAATCTCAAAGGGACCTACGTACCTCGGAGTCAGTTTCCCCTTTTGGCCAAAGCGGGAAGTACCCCTCATTGGTGACACCTTCAGGAAGACGTGATCACCAACTTAGAACTTCAATGGCCTTCGACACTTATTTACATAACTCTTCTGGCGGCTCTGAGCGGTCTTTAACCTGTTTCTGATAATTGCAACTTCCTCCACTGACCGCTAAACCAACTCTGGGCCTGTTATCCTTCTTTCCCTGACTTCATCCCAACACACTGGTGTTCTGCACGCTCTGCCATACAACTCTTCAAAAGGAGCCATCTGAATACTCTGCTGGTAAATGTTGTTGTAGGCAAAATCGACCAGATGAAGTTGTTCCTCCCAACTTCCTTTGACGTCTAAAACGCAAGCTCGCAACATGTCTTCGAGGGTTTGAATAGTCCTCTCAAACTGGCCATCCGTCTGAGGATGATAGGCCGTACTATACTACAGCTTGGTACCTAAGGCACTCTGCAAGTTCTAGATAATCACACAAGTGTTTACATATGTAACAAAAAAAGGGTCAGTCTACAAAAATGATCGATCCACCAAAAAGAAGGAACAGTCCTATGACTACTAGTCGGACTCATTCGTCGATCCCGCCTCTAACTAATCAACCACAAAAGACGATGGGTCCTCCACCCCACCATCGAGAAGGTCAGCTACGCCCTCACCTAGAATGGCTTCCATCACAGCAGGTGGAATATCAAAACCCTCAAGAGGACCAATCCTGAAACCGTTGGGCCCAAAGCAGAACCACGCCCTATATCTATGAGGCACTCTGATAAGCATGGCCTCTTGGATCCAGACTGTGGTCCTAATCAGCTCATAGATCCAATGACTATCGGATCGGGAAAGCTATGCACCTGCTCCATAATCTGCACTCGGATACCATATCGCTCCGGGGGTTCTGCTATCTACGGTCCTGTAAGTTTGGCCCACAACGAGGTGAGACATTGTCTCAGCAAGTTCATCCCCTAAACCCCTATTAGAAAGAAAATACGCCCAAGGGTGGCTTAGCCACACAACACAGAAGACTTACCTCGTCTTATTTCCTTCCTGCAGGTTAGTACAATTCATATCACTCAATCACAGGTAGTAATAAGAACTTCATCAACTGGAATGCAATCACTTTCACATAATCAACAATAACACTCGGCACGCATTCCAATTTTCATTCATTCACTACCACACATGAACATAGCCTACTTGCAGTTCGGCTTTCTATTGACATATAGCCAAGCATCGTCTCCCCACCTTGGAGCATGGCTTCTTCAGTACGTCGACGGCATTCCCAAAGGAGCATGGGCCCAGAATCTACTGCGACCCGCATCCGTTGCAAGGGGCATCCCATATAGGGGCAAGTCCGGCTCAACAGCCCAGGACAATTTCCACTTAATTATTATACGACCAATCCATACTCGGCCCAGAACACTTTGCATTTCCCTCAATGCTTCAATTTAAAGTAATGATACCAGTCTCTTTTCTTCATATTAGAAATATGCCAGAAATTATTCACGTGTGTGGGGGAACGTTAATTTCGAACCAGAAAATCAATATATCACTTTTTTCAAACCCCATTATTTAATATAATTCTTAAAATCCAATTTTGGTATCAAAACCCTACACTTGGGATTTTATGAATAAAATCCCTATTTTTCACAATCAACATTCAATTTGCATTATCCATTCATCAAATTCAAAATTTGAATACAAAGTAGCGATCGGCGCGAAATTCTAAGAATTTAAGGTCTCGAAATAATTTTCGAAATTTATTCAATAATTAAATTTATTCCGAAAATTAATTAAATAATAATATTTCAATAATTTCGAATAATAATATATTATTAAATAATTTAGAAATTTTTATTTAATAAAAAACAAATAAATAATGTCAAATCAAGGCTTATTCTAATATAAACCTACTTAGCCTTAATTAAACCTATTTTAAATTAATCATACTCTTAAGCTAATTTACACTTAAATAAATTAAACTAACCACCTAACAACACTTAACATAAACTAAACCTCCCTAAGCATAATTAACTCTCTAATCGAGGTTTAGTGAGCTAAACTCACCGGAATCGCTTTCCGATGAGTCTCTGGCGAAGACAACGGCGAGGCGGTTGATAAATCTTCTCGAGGCGACACCAAAGGAGGACCGAAAGGCACCCAAAACGGGCCTTGAAAGTCCGGATCTAGGGCTGGAACTCCGGTGCTAACCTTGGCCGGAGGAGGGTGCGCCGTTGGCTGGTCGGGCACAGAAATGGCGAACAGCGGCTGCGGTAGCTCATGCAGCGACTGGTGGTGGCTCCAGCGGTCTCCTGGTGGCCTTGGCGATGGCAGCAGAAGTTGGCCAACGAAGGGCGACGGTGCTGGAGGCTCGGGCGGAGGCGAAGCAGAGCGCAAGCAGGCCGGCGAGCGGGCGAAGGAGGAGCGGCAACGGCGGTGCGCGCGGACGGCAACGACGGCAACGGTGATGGCGACGTGTGGCAGTGTCGAGCTGGCGAACGTCGAAGGGCGGTCGGGCTTGGCTGGTTCGGTCACAACTCCTCTCTCTCTCCTCCAAACTCCAAGAAGCAAACCCAAGGTAGAAGATGGAGGTGATTGGTGGAAGTGAAAGCCCCACTTTATGAGGGCAAATGGGCTCTTGCCACTTGTTAGCACCCCATTCACTTTGGCCCCAATCATGACATCACATGATGTCACATTCCACTATCTCAAATCTTCCACAACCTTTCTCCAATGGGTCTAATTTCATCCTTCATCGTGGCATATGAATTTTTAAACTTTGTACATCACATTCTTCAATTCTTTTCTAATTGAACCAAATTGAACTCCATAAAATTAATCCAATGTCACCACACTTTAATTCACATCTTTACTTGACCATAGAACCATCTTAGATCTCAAAAGTACGACCAAAAGCGGGCCTACCAATTTTCCCGACCAAATTAACCATACTCTGATTTTTTTGTTGAAAACTCGGCTTGCATGAAAAATCTTCCGAAGATGAGTCAATGTTCCTAAAATGATTTGTGACACACCAGGACTTCCAATTTCTGAATTCGCTTTCAATTTCACGGTTAATTTCACTCTGGCACGATACTAGCACGTCCTGATCTATCGGATAGCTTTTAGACATTTTCCTGCATTTGACATGTGGTTGATCAATTCAAGCCACTATGTACGTTTTTGACACATTGGCAAATCTCGGTTATCATGGTAATCTCAAGATTTCAAATACAGACACAGGGTACCCAAACGATAGAAAAGCCGGTCCAATGCCGATCGACAAGAATTGTGCGATCTAGTGGAATCACCCACACTTGATCACATGCCTTTGTCAAGTCGACCTATCTCCGGTCACTAATCGATTTTTAACTGTGCCGTAATGACCCTTGCAGATTAGCTCGGTCGAAAGGTCGCTTCCTAGTCAAATTCTCGAGTCTGACGCATTAGAATTGCTTAACGGCTTCACCCGATAGACTAGTTTTCACATGAGTGGCCGACTCAAGGAAAAGAACTATATGTGCGAAGATGAAATGCCCGTCTCATTTTATTAAAAACAGAATTGGAAAATCAGGATGTCACAAAGTCTCTCCTTGACTTTAGGAATATCTATTAGAGAATCACTTTCCTTATTGAAACCAAGTCCTGACTTGTTATAATAAGGTACTTGTATGGAAAGAATATGCTCTAACGTTTTTGAACCCTTTGAAAATTTTGTCAAAATATTTAAAAATTCTTTCTTTAAAGAATCATTTTCTTTGACAAGTAAATCTCGACTTTCTTTTGTTTGTAGAAAATCTTTTTGCAAAATCTCAAACTTTTCTTTTCGAGAAAGATCTTGTTGCCTAAGCCATGAATCCTCATTTTTTAGTTCGGAGATCCTTTTAAAAGAAGATTTAAGATTTAAGCAAAGCTCATTTATAGACTTTGAAACTTTAATAGGAATTCCTGAATGTCTTACCTCGATTTCCTTGTTGGATTATGAGTCTGTGTGTGAGTCAGACTCTGATTCTGAGTCTGATTCTGATTCCGAATTTGAGTCTAAGTCTGAATGTGCCATCAAGCATATATTTCATTGCTCGTCATCTTCTTTCATTGTTTTTTTCTAGCCATTCTGCTTGTATTTTCTTCTTCCACTGAATTTCCTTCCTAGTCTACTAAGCTTTTTGAATTTCTTGATCATAAAAGCAAGTTATTCGTCGTTCATGTAATTTTTTGAGTCTGTATCATTAGAATCAGTGTTAGATTTTAAAGCGATGGACTTCTTACGCGGGATCTTCGTCGTTGATATGTTCCACTTCGTAGGATTGAAGAGTGCCAATGAGTTCATCAACGGAAAGTGACATTATTCTCTGAGTCTCTCGGATTGAGGTCTTAACATGGTTCCAATCTTTTGAGAGACCTCGCACAAGTTTGTTGACATTCATTGAGGCAGAAATTGGTTGACCTCGACATTATCAATCATTTCCATATAAATCTAAGGTTAATAGCTCCTAAATCGTTCATCAGAATCCACATAAGTTCAAACTTGTGTCCTACATCAGAAAATTACTCCAATTAGATGAATGATCAACTTGAATAATCACCAAATGTTGCGACTTGTAGTTTATTCCGCTAATCATGGAATCCGGATCGGCTAGGCGCCAAAGTTTTTCCTCTTTTCTCCGCTTCCGCTTCTTCTTCTTCCCAGGATGAGCTCCCTCTAGTTTTCCTTGTTTTGTTCGCCGAAGACATCTCACTTAATCTGCTGAAGAAAATTAAATGGGTTGGGGCTTAGGAGACATAGGCTTGGGCTTGTTGAGCCCATTTATTACAAAATTATACACGCGATACTATGGAGAATCAAAAGAGCAAGAGTGTTGGACTTAGCTTATCGGTTGAGATCCTAGTCCGTGAAGTGAGATGTACATAAGGCCCGCAGTTTGAATGGCAAAGGTGATGCGGCTCACAACGGTGATGATGCGGCAGTCTTTGAGCTCAGATCACCATAGAAGCGGAGTAGGAGGGTAGCTCCAAAGTTCACGTTAGCAATGTCAGTAATCAAACCAAATTCATAATGTTATTGATCGGTTGCAGTAGTTGATAGACAAGTTTAATGTCAATGTCTATTCAGATTCCACTACTGGTGCACAAGTTAAGAAGAGTCTTTATTATAATGTTGTTTTAAATAGTCTGTTTGTATTTCTATGTCTTGACTGTTGTCTAGTTAATGTTTTTAAAATTCCTAGGATTTATTTCATTGGAATGATAAATATATTTATGAGTCATCTAGGTGCAATAGTCATATAACAAGCCTATACAAAAGCAAGTATTGTAATTGTTTCTGATAAGGTGAAATAAAAAAATAAAAAAATAAAAAAAAAAAGCCTATCCGTCTCCTTCGCTTCCTTGAGTTGTATGAGTTGTGAGTGTTTCACCTTCAAATTATCCCATCAAGCAATGCCGTCATGGGCAGCGGTGACTCGAATTGCAGCCGAGATAGGATTTACGGCAATAATCACGACAGTAATGATGGACTAGTGATCACTGAGGATAAACATGGTTGACGGATGGAAACAGGTGGTCATCTTTAGTTACTCATGGGTTCTCCTTCTCTTTGTTCGAATGCGTAATGGCCTCCAGCAATCGGTATAGCCATCTACCCTGGGAGAGAGTGAATCACGTCGTGTATCTGTATATTCAAATGAATCCTCTTTTTCTCTCCTCTCTTCTTCTCTCGAAATTCGCCCCCTCTAAAACTCGCCTTCAGTCTCCTTTTAACAGAAAAACAAAATCGAGGAAGAACTCCCTGAAGTCCATCTCGAAGTGCGCGTTCGTCTTCTTCCATCACGTTCTGTGCATGCTTAGCTAAACGTGTTCTTGCCTTCTTCTAGCGTGCTGCTGTTTTTTCCTCTCCCTTCGGCCGTGAATGTTGACCTGCTCTTCCCAAAATTTCCGTTTCGTAGCTGAACAAATATTCTCTCTGAACCTTGCTTTCTTCTTGTCTGTCACGTGCTTCTTTGCTCTTCTTTTCTTTTTCTCCCCATGCGCACACACCCCTTTCTATCTCCCTCTATCGCACGTGCTTCCTCGCCCGTTCATGCGTTCACCTCCTCAAGAAAAACGCCTCTTCGTTTGATAGCTACGCAGCCTACGCTTCTCATAATGCCCGTGCATAAATATGCCCTTGCATATCATAAATTACGTCCTTCATTTCCTCATGTCTCCTTTTAGCCTTTCTTTGACCACGGAATTCAGAAATTCAAGCTTGCTTATGCTGACCGGAACTTCTCGTCTTAAGCATAATAGATCAGTGACACCTCCAATATAACTTAAATCACATGTCTAAATAATTTATTTAAAGTCTCAAAGTTGCGATTGGTCAAGGTTGGGGAGAGTTCGTGTAGGGGGATAATACCATCTCTTTAAGCCCCGTTTGTTTCCTAGAAAATATAATTCTTGGAAAATATTTTACTCATTTTTCTGGTAGTTGGTTCGCTTAGGAAAATGAGTAAATAGAAAATGCTTTCCAAGTAAAGGAAACATATTTTCCTACCAAAGTTTAAATTAAGAAAAATGATTTTCTCTTTGAAAATTCGGAAAACATATTATAAAATATGACTAGGTACCAGAGCTTGAACCTGAAACTACGCTTGGACACGGAAACCCGACGTTGGTTCTTCGGTCTCTTGTGGCTGGGCCTCGGCCCTTGGTGCTTTAGCTTAGGCCCTTGGTGCCCGTGCTTGGGTCCATTGAGATTGGCCTTGAACCCCTAGTGCCCATGCTCAATGCCCTGGCACTCAAGCCTGGGTCTGTAAAGGTCGTGCTTGGGTCCCCGACACTCAAGCTTGGGTGATTGATTAATGAAACATTTCTTCTTATAAATAATATTTTAAAAAACTGAAAATTTAATTAATTTTTATTTTCGTTTCTTCATTTCTTATTGCTTATTCCTCGGCCGGTCGCTAACAACTACAATGGCCAGCGACTGGCCATAGGTGAGCTCAAGCCTCGTCCAGATCTCGCGAGGCTCACCTCGCCAGATTTGGTTAGCCGGGCAAGGCTCAAGCCTCACCCAAGGTCGCTAGAGGTCGATCAGTGACCAGCTACTAGATCTCCAACAATCGAACTGCTCGACGCAGTCAACGAAGAAGCACTCTGATTGCAAGCAAGGGCGTCAGAGAGGCAGATAAAACATAAAATTACATGAGTAGGAAACACCAAGCGCATCAATTCAGAGAGAGAATAGAGAGAGACCTGAGGTGTTTGTTATGCGGAGGAGTAGAGACGAGGAGATAATGAAGGTTTCAAGAACAGAGGAGAAGGCCCGGAGATAGTCAGGGGATACCGGAGATGCAGACGAGTCATTGCTGCCATTTTCTTTCTGCGGTTGCTCGGCTTCCTATTTGAACTGGGTCGAAGCTTGACTGTGCTACGAAACTTTTTTTCATTCAGGAAAATTACAGAATTATTCGCTTTTTGATTTCGATCTTCGTACTAGTCACCGGCCGACCTCTGGCGATGTTAGGTGAGGCTCGAGCCCCACCAGCCTATGGTGATCTTCAATGTAAGAAGAAGAAAGAAAAGAAAAAATAATTTAAACATAAATATAATTTTTAAGTTTTCGTCGTCCGAGAAGCTCCGCGCCCTTCGAGTGACCAACGCCCTTGACATCGTTCCCTTCATGCCTCCAATCAGATATTACCACGTTGGAGAACAGCTGCTGGTCGACTCGCGCAAGTCCCCGGACCTGAAGCCTCTCTACAGCGGTCTGGCTGGCACCATGGCAATCGGGCATATGTTAGAGACGTACCTGCATCTAATCGCGGGCACACAAAGCATCGATAGCAACGAATTCAATGTTGGCGAGCGTCGCGGGATTGCGCTGGTGAACAAGGGAATGGATGCTCTGAAGGATGAAAGAAAAATTCCGGCTTATTGGCTGGTGGCGAAGAACAAGAACATG
This sequence comes from Eucalyptus curtisii, assembly GCA_017140595.1. Lineage (NCBI taxonomy): Eukaryota > Viridiplantae > Streptophyta > Magnoliopsida > Myrtales > Myrtaceae > Eucalyptus > Eucalyptus curtisii. The sequence continues at coordinate 27,601,886 of CM029498.1, forward strand.
GTACAGGATGAGGTCACTGGAGACTGGAGCTTGGCCCCTCCGTACATCCCACCTCCACCAGAAGATAATTAGAATGAATAGTCCCAAGTCTCAATATATATATTACTGTGTGATCAGCTATTACCAATAGTTGCTGCTTTATGACTTAGCAGTACCATAATAAAGGTTCGTAATGCAAAAGTGGAGTGGTTTGATTGAGTTGTATTGGTGGTACTAAGTTATGTGTGTGGTACTAGTGGTCCTAAGTTATCTTTTGTTTACCTTCATGTCATGAAATAAATATGGTCCTAAATGAATAATAAAGATCGCTTCATTATCATTTGTTTTCTTGTAGTAGTTTCATTGTGTAAATCTTGATTTCGTAATTTGCCTCCTTTCTTTATTGTTAGCCTTCTATGTTGAAAAATCTCATTTGAGTTCACAACCAAACCAAATCGAGATCAATTAAGTGGACAATCTTTAAATCATTTTGATTTAACCTGGGTGCTTTTGTTCAAGAGTCTGATTAAATGCCCAAAATTATATAAAATGTGTCGTGACCTAACCTCAGTTTGCACCACCTAAACCCATACCAACATGCAACTTAGAATTTAAATTCTTAACATGCAAATGATTTTTCAATTAGAAGTCGCCACTAATCTATTTCGGTGGATCGATTTATGAAAGAATTAATTCACTTCTACGAACCAGAGATTAAATGAGTTCAAGGGCTACATTTTTTTAATGCCCTTTCGGTACATTTTCCCTTTTACTTCAAAAAGTGTTTTGCATGCAACTTGCATTGATTTTAAATTACTCCTAACATGCAAGGTGATCATATGGGTGTGAAACTATTATTTAACACTCAATAAAGCAAAGCAATAAATAAATTGTGAGCACACGAAGGAAATACTTACCTCAAAGTAATGAAAGTAGAAAATCACATCTATAACTTATAATAATTATTAATTAACACTCAATTCATTCAATATTTGAGGGTTTTCTCTTATTTAATGAAATGTTAGTTAGCAAATCACATCTATAATAGAAAATCACATCTATAACCTATATATGATATTTAATTAGCACTAAATTATTCAATATTTTAGGGTTTTCTCTTATTTAATAAAACCTAATCTATGAAACATCCAACCTATCATGCAAACTATAAGTCATGCAACATTAATTAATTAAATGACCTAATCTAATGATAGGCAAAATAATAATAATAATGCAACTATTCTAATATGTCACATGCTTTATTTTAAATTATCCCTAAACGTGCAATTTCTTGACCCATGTCTCTTGGATGTGTCTCGTGCTCCATCCTCTTCAGTTGTTCTCCATCACTCAGCGCCTCTCTCTCTCTCTCTCTCTGTGTTAGTTCTTTTGACTTTTCTCCCTGAGCAAGTGCTGGAACTCACGGCTCTCGGATATCTTGTTAGGGTTGATGGAGACAGGATTGGATAGCACGCCGCGAAGCAGCGACAACTTAGCAGGAAAGCAGCAAACCTTCGGGCACTGAGCTAGGAAGCTTGCCGGGGTTGTTGATGGTCCATCGAGAGGATAACAATAGCGGCTTTGCTGTTCATGATGTGGTTTTGGACGACATCGTCATATGATCAGCGTCACAGCCATCGTCACGGGGAAACTGCAATGTCGGGAGAGCAACAGCGTCGTTGGGAATTTGCTGAATCTCGGTACGTGGACATGGGCAGCAACGGCAGAAGCTTCAAGCAGGCGATGTTGGGATTAGCAGGAGTGCCGGTTCACCGGCAGGGTCGGATAGCAGAGCAGCGAGGCCCAAACGTCAAGGTCTCGTACAGGGAGCAGCGTCGATCGTCGCATTAGTTGGGCCCAAGCTTTGTTCGGATGAAGACGTCGTAGCCGTGCAGGGCTACTCGGGGCAGGGACGCAGCGTGGTCATCGAGCAGGGAGGTCAGAACGGCAGCGATGCAGGGTTTTTCCTGGTGCAAGCAGCGGTTGTCTCCGTTGATCAACGTGAGTGCCTCAAGGAATATTGGAGGTGGCCCCTCTCCCTCTCACGATTGTCAATGAACCAACCTCGCACGTCCCGACTTTCTCCTCCCTTTTCTCTCTATTGCGCTCCCCTCAATGTGGCCGTTTGTATCGATTGTGTGGCCCCTCTTTTTAACTATGCGATGGTCTATTTATACTGTACAGGAACTGACCTCTTCATATATTCTTTCCCCCAATCAATTATTTCTTTTCCTGATTGACTGATTCCATGCGAAAATTTTATTTGATTAAGGCCGGGGATCTCTCTCTGCCGCAAATGTTCACTGCTCATATGCCAGTTGACAATACACGAGAGATCTTAAGAATAACAAAATAATCTGTTCATCTCTCACGCGTGAATATTTTGAAATATCATGCCGATTGCTTTCCATGTGATCCCAAATATAAAGCCTAATTCTGGCCGTGAACGAAGTAACGGGCTTGTAATACTATCATGGCCTCACTCCAATCAATTAATTAAGCTCAAAACCAATCATTTGAGTCCATCTACCGCCAATTTGATTGAATTGCAAATTATATGAATCTATTAACTACTAATGCAAATGTTCCTAATAACTATATGCAGTTTTAAATAATATTTTTATTTAGGGACTAAAACTTAGTCCCTAATTTTCTATGTAATTAACAGTTAAATGGAATGCCAAAATTTAGTTGTCAACAAAATGAAAGCTAATGCATCCTTCTTAATCAAGATCAATTAAGTAGCCGTGGTGTATATACCCAGTCGCTCAAACAAAAAGGAAAATTCATTGGAAACCGGATAAAGAAGTTTCCAACTTTCGAACTTTAAAGAAATTCCTTTGAAGGAAGAAGATGGGCATGCACTAATTCGAATTTTAAAATGATAAAATCATATAGTGGAATTGATTTAAAAAAAAAAAAAAAAGAAAGGGAGGATGTCTATTGATATTGCTTTGTCACTGGACTTCGGGGGCTACCAAACTCTCTAGAGATAATTGTCCAAAAAATCCTAAACTTGTTGTACATTAGCTAATTTAATCATAAATCTTTCTATTGTGCCAACTTAGTCCTAAATTACAAATTTAATCCTAAACCTTATTAAAATTTGCCAATTTAGTCCTAAACCTGTTGTTTGGATATTTGATCGAAATGACTAAAATTCTTCATATGATTTCTTCTTGGGTTTTCTTTTCTAACTTTTTGGTTACTTTTGCCACGTCATATGAACAAATTTCCAATTTGGACTTTAAATCTTTTTAAAAAGTCACATTGGAATTAATATTTAATTTTAAAAGGCAAATAGGATGAATTGCCGAAACATGTACTCAAATGAACGATTTTCAACCAATGTAGCATTTAAGTGATTGAAAGAAAAAGTTATAACACACAAGCAAGCATTGCACGAAAGTTATAATACTTATGATATACTTATCCCTTTGATTGAAATCATGACAATAACGAAATTTAATAATTATGATATTAAATGAGGATATTTCGCTATCAGTACATACTGAGAATTTTCACGCCATTCTAAATGCCAAAAATGCATTCCCATATTAATGATTCTACTCGAGACATCAAGATGATGTAGAATGCTCAGTGTTAGATAGGAAACAAGCCCTAATTTCACCAACCAGATAATTAATTTACCCAAACGAACTTGGATGTGACAAGTGATCATTGGAGGATACTTCAATCAAGACTTTTGTGGAAAAGGAGGTCATGCTTGAAGTCAACAACCACAATAAAAAAGGAGAAAGCATAGTTACTTTGACTAGTGTTGACACCTAATATTTTAGAAAATAATAAATAAAATAAAAAATTCGGTTTTGGAAAATCTTTGTTGTTGAAAATATATCTTCATTTTAAAATTCAAAAAATTAGTTGTTATTTGATTTTGGAGCCATTTTTTTTGTTGATGTTGTTGAGTGAATATCTCACTTGCAAAAACAACTTTGATTTTCCCTCTATAAATAAGAAGGCGAGGCTTCAGTTTAAGGGGGCTCGATATTGTCACTTCGTAGGGGGAAGAACTTCTTTTGGGGGGCTTTTCTCTTGGTTCGAAAAAAAAAAAAAAAAAGTCAAAAAGTGAAGTGAGAGAGAAGACCTACAGTAGAGAGAGAGAGAAAGAGAGACAGCAGAGTGAGGGGAAAGCGTAAAGGCAGAGGAGGGAATGATTTGACCCTCACTGTTCATTATCTTCCCCAAATACGCTGCCCAGCCTCTGCAACCGACCGGTCGGCTCTTCCTCAACCGCGTTGCCTCCGCCTCTGAACTGTCGCGCCCTCACAGCTGTGAGCACCTCCGCGCTCGGCGTCCAGTGACCGCGCCTCAGACCGCCTGTAGTTCGTCTCCATCGCGCCGGCCCGCGACTTGCTATTGTTGTTCCGCTCTGCTCGCTGTCCGCCCACGCTCCTGCACCGCCGCTACTGCCTCCCCAAGCCGCTCCACTCACCGGCATCCGACGCTCTTCCTCCGAGCGACGCTCCTACAGCAGTTCTCTGTTTTTTTTTTTTTTTTTGCAGCAATCCTTTGACTCGGGCAATAGTCCCTGCTCGCGGTTGTTTTTCCGTGTTGAGTGCCAGTCAGTCCTTGCCGGAGCTCCGACACTCGCTGCCACCCCTCATCGGAACGCCGGCGACCAACTCCTTGGTGACCCATAATCCCCGGCGAACCACCACGAGCTGCCGAGCTTTTCTTTTGGAAACAAAGGAAAAAGAAAAAAAAAAAAAAAAAAAAAAAGAGAAAAGCAAATTAGGTAGTTTATTTTTATTTTATTGTCATTTATTTATTCGTTTTAAATTTTGTTATTATTGTTTAAGTTAGAGTATGGTTTGTCAATGTTAATTTGTGCATCTTGTAGGCATTATCCGTAAGAATTTTCTCCGAAATTATTATAATTATTAATTTGATCCGAGAGACATCGGATCATTTTTTTAATTATATTAATTTTTGGGCTTTTTGGTAGAATTTTAATTGTCAAATCATGGTAATCATTAATTTGATCCGTAAGACCATGGATCAGATTTTTGATTATCTTGAACTCTATGTCGTGATGTGTAGGGTTAGAATAATTGTTAAATTAACCTGTGAGACAACATGTTATTTTTTCGATTACTTTAGCCCTCTATTTGTTGAATATCTTGATTGTTTAGATTTAATATTTAATTGATAATTACTTGTCTTGAAAAAACACTAAAAAATTATAAAAAAATAAAAAAAAAAATTGCATGTAGGTTTAGTAAATTAGAGCATATAGGTTTAGTAAACTAGAAATTTTTTTAGAATTATATTTTTAGGATTGCATTTTTTTTTTAAGTTTTTGGAATAGATTAGGGTTAGACCTAAATAACATTTTTCTCGAAAATAAGATCATAGATATAGTTTGCATATTTTAATAATTTTTTTAAAAATAAAAAAAAATAGTTTTTTCTAAGATAGGATGTAGGTTAAATCAAATTAATTCTTATAGATTAGAAAATTATTCACTTTAGACATTTTAATTAGTTTTTTTTTAATTTCGAGTAAAAAAAATCATAAAAAGAACATGCATATAGAATTATTATGTCATTCATCCCACATCATGAAACTCATGCATATTTAGGATTATAAAAATTAGATTGCATACATATAGTGATAGTTCAAGTTATGTCATATGAATTGCATCTCATATGAAGTAAAATTCATGCATATTAAGTTTAGATTAATATTGCATAATAACAAAAATTAGGTGTCATGTCATTTAGAAAATCACGTTTAAGGCATGCATTTTTATTAGCATTTTTGTAGATGTTTTTTTAGAGGATAGACCTTAATAAAATTGTAGTTTATAAATTCATACGAATCTAGCATTTCGGTTTATTGAATGTTATTTCATTGATTGTGCACCCGCATGACCACCATTTGCATGTTAGTAGCTTAGGTTAAAATTAATCAATACTGCCTGCAAAATATTTTTGAAATTAAAATAAAATGGTACCGAAAGGGCATTAGAAAATTCTAGTGTAACCAAGTCTCCGTACCCATAGTCTCTGGTTCGTAGGAGTAAAATAATTCTCCCATTATTTTACTTAGGTATCTAATCGACCTACCATAAACCGATTAGTGGCGACTCCTAGTTAATAATCTTCTGCATATTTAAAAATTTAGACTTAAGTTGCGATTTGGTATGGGCTTGGGAGAGCCCGAGTTAAGTTTAAAAACTTGACAGTCCATTAACCTAGTTTTAGGTGGTGCACTGAAAAATAGGTCGCGACAGCTTGGCGACTCCACTGGGGACTTGTGTTGAAGCACTTAGTGGACTTAGGCCAATTTTTCTTCCTCTTTTAAAAATATTTTGTTTGGCAGCGAGGACACCAGGTATGTACCTAACCCTTCTAAGGTGTTAAATGTTCTTGCAGATGGGAGGTATAAGGGGAGTAGTCTTTGCTAACCCTTTTCTTCAGGTTGGAGTTAAAGATGAATGTTTGAATTTAAATTATAGAAGTGTTGTTTGCATTTAAACTGTTGTGCATGTTTTATTGTTTTAGCACTACACTATTGCACACACAACCTGTGGCCGGACTGGGCTGCGATAGGATTCTTAGGATGGTGTTGAGAAGGATACTTCCTCAAAAGCGAGACTGCTATGTAGAGGTTGACCTTCTCTTCCCTGAAAGTTTTTCATGGTGTCGAGTGTGTTTGTCCATATCCACGAGACTGCGTGAGTATTGGACATTCCATTCGACTGAGCCGGAGTTAGGGGGACCTGGCACGTTAATGCGAGACTGCAACGGTCAGATCATCCTCTTAGCTCCACTTTGTTAAGCCATCTAGATAGAAATCAAGCCTCACATTTCATGTGTGTGTCTATGTGATTGTCATCCCTTTCCGGTAAACGTAAGTTATCTAAATTCTTCGCAATTTACTTACCTTATTTTGTCGGTCCATGACAATAGGTTTCGTCGTAATCTTATTTTATATGCAATGGGGAAAACCGACGTACAATTCATTTCCACTCCCAAAAAAGAGCTCAAAATGTGGCTGGACCAGTTAGATCAAGACGGCCTGAGATATGTGAAAGCCAGGATCGCCCGACTTCTCCCATTGTTAGATATCAGCATCCATTCCGGTGTTATACAGGCGCTGCCCCATTTCTGTTGTCCACAAACCTCAACCTTCATGTTTGGCGAGTATGAGCTTACCCCAACACTAGAGGAATATAGTGTTGCCATTGGAATGCCCCTGGAGAAAGAACTTATTAGGCCGCCTATCGGTATTGATTCCATTTCTGAATTATCACAATTTTTAAAAATCGAAGCCGAAGCGGTAAGGAAGGTTGTTAAGGCCAATTGCTATGCATGCCCATTTTCATTTTTGAAAGACTGTTTTGCAAACCAACCAATGATTTCGAAGGCTAGGATTTTCATGCTAGCATTTTTTGGACTGATCATTTTTCCTTATCGAAAAAATGCCATTAATCCTTCAATTTCATGGGTGGTAAATCGTGTTTGCGATGGGTTAAATTATGTCAATATGGTTTTAGCTGAAACATTTTTGTCATTAACCCGTTTCAAACAAAATGAGGAAAAGACCATGCGTGCCCTCCCCGAACTTTTGCAAATATGGTTTTTCTCACACATGAGAGGTTTTGGGCATCTTATGAAACAATTTAAGACTGATGATTTAAGGCACCCCATACAAAAATTTGCGGTCCTGGAACATTTTTCCCCAAATAAACAGTATGCCCGTTGGATTAATTTTTTGAAAAAACCTGATCCTAAGGCATTCCTATGGCATACTAAATGGCTCCATGTTGAGGAGGCTCGTTTCTCTCACAAGCATGATGAGCCAATCCCGTTGCTAGGCCTTTCTGGTGTTACTTCCTATTACCCATATAGGGTAGCCCGTCAGTATAGAGCTCTTCAAGAAGTTCCTCCGCCCCCCAAGACGGAATTGTTCCAAGTTCGTTTCATTCGTAAAGATTATGACTACTTCAACGAGATCCTGATGGTCATTGCTACGTGGAGTGAATGTCACCCAGAGAAGATTTTGGTGCCCAAGAGACTGAAAGGCGAAGAGGAGATTCACCATGCATCGACGTTCTACATCCAGCAACACCGGATTCCTATCGCCTTGTGTCCAGTGGTCCCTAATGTGACCGAGAAGCCTACTCAAAGAGCACAAATTGAGCATCTTAAGCGGAAAATGGAAATGATCGAAGCTGAAAATAAGAAGCTTCGCAAGGCGTTGGGTTCCCGAAAGCATATAAAATGAGATGTTTTGGTTTCTTAGTTCAATGTTTAGGGACCTTGTTTTCAATTCAGTGTTTTCAATTTTTAGTTCAATGTTTAGGGATTTGAATTTCAATTCTTAGTTCATCGTTAGGGAGTTTGGTTCAAATTTCAAATAAAATGAAACGATTAGACCTTTGTCATGGGCCATTTTCCTATCTTGTCATCGTTTCTTACATTAGCTCTTTTACTCTCTCTTAGGTAACAACACGGCTCACCTAAGATCGCCAATCTGTACTCGTTCTAGAGCAACAATGGCCGATGACACCGAACAAGTGCGTGTTGCTGAACAAGCTCGCGTCGCCGCCCTCGAAACGGAAATGAAGCAAGTCCTGAATGTTCTTGAGCAGCTCTCTAAACAAATCGATTCTCTCCAAGCAAACACTGCCCCACCCGCACCGCAAGTTGAAGTGGTGTTACCACAACATGCTCCCTTAGCTGATTCGAGAGATAAAGGCAAGAATGTCTCGTAAGTGGACCATCAACCTCGATGATCCCTCCAAAGGTGTCAAAATTACCGACTCGCCTCAAATCGTTGTTGATGATGAGGTGCAAGTGATACATCCGGCTGTATCGAAAACCGAGCAAGAGAAACGCTTGGAGAAAATCGAAGAGAAACTTAAGCAGCTGCAAGGTGCGTTTAGCCAAGACCCAATTGATCTGTCCCATTATGCAAAGATCAAGATACCAAAGAAGTTCAAAATGCCAGACTTTGAAAAGTATGATGGCACCTCTTGCCCGAAGATCCATTTGCAGACTTATGTGGTTAGGATGACCCCATATGTTGATAACATCCCCTTGATGATTCAACAATTTCAAGCAAGCCTAACAGGACCGGCGCTTCAATGGTACATTATGAAGAAAATTAATCTGCTAGAGACTTGGGAGGATTTGACTGACGCCTTCTTCAAGCAATATAAGTATAATATTGATGTCACTCCATCTCGAGAGGATTTACTTCGCACTGAGAAGAAGAGGACTGAATCTTTCAAGGCATATGTCACAAGATGGAGGACCGTAGCTGCTTAGATTACTCCAGAGCCGACAGAAAAGGAGCTGATGGATTTGTTCATGAAGACACTCCCACCTGAATATCGAAATCAGATGTTAGGATCGACTGCCGAGTCGTTCAATCAGCTAATCCCTATTGGCGAGCGAATTGAAGTAGCATTGCGTGATGGATGGGCGTCTGATCAAACCAGCTCATATAGGAGAATCTCAACTAAGAAGGATAAGGAGCCTGTAGCGGAAGTTAATGCAGCTTATGTTCAACCACCCCGCCCAACTCCGAACACCCGACAGGGAGGAGCACGACCATTCTTTCGCCAACAGAGGAACTCTTCCAGGCATCAATTTACGCCACTTCCTAAGCCCTTGTCCAAGATCTTGCCAACCCTTCAGAAGAAAGGATTACTCGCTAAGGAGCCTAAGCGATCTAATCCCGAGCATTTCCCCAACTATGATCCGTCCAAGACATGTGCTTATCATATGGGGGAGGTAGGGCATTCTGTTGATAATTGCTATACGATGCGAAACAAAATCCAAAATCTTTTGGATGCCAAGGTGGTCTCATTCCGCGATGCACCGCCGAACATCCAGAATAACCCACTTCCTGACCACCCAGAAGCTGTGAATGCCATTTTCAGTTTTGATTCCGGTAGAAAGAAGAGCTTGAAAGTGCGTGTAGACGATGTTTACGATGGTTTAGTTCGAGCTGGATACTATTCAAACGTAGAAGAGCCCACCATGTCTCAGAAGGTGCAAAGAGTTAAGGCAATGTCCAAGAAGGGGATGATTGTTTACGCAGATCATGCCGACACAGTTTCGACTATCACTCCAATCATTATTGATCTGGAGGAGGAGTTTTCTGATTTGGAGGATGAGTTTACTGGCTTGAACATTGGAGCTAACGATCCCCTATCTTTTGACATGCCACCGTTGGAAGATGCGTCGGATGAAGATGGATTAATCATCAACGATGTGCCACCATCAGATGATGAGGAATTAATTCTCGATGTTACGCAACCCTATGCATATACGAATGATAAGGCAATACCATGGTGTTATGATACGGAGATAGATGTGGTCACTCGGTCTGGACGCACTTACACTCGGGCCAACTCACAACCTGTCAAGCCATTCACTGATGATGAGGCTAAAGAATTCTTGGCTGTAATTAAGGCAAGTGAGTATAACGTAGTGGACCAACTTCGTAAAATGCCGGCACAAGTCTCCATATTAGAGTTGCTTTTGACATCGGAGAAACATCAAAAGGCCTTGATGAAAGTCCTTCACGAAATACATGTCCCAGAGTCCATTGAACCTGAGAAGTTGGGGGAATTCGTGGGGACCATTTTGTTAAATGACCAGATTGCTTTCTCAGATGATGAAATCCCGATGAAGGAAGAGGACATGGCAAAGCCCTTTATATTTCAGCCAAGTGTCGAAATACCTTGGTGTCTCGTGTACTCATTGATAATGGATCGACTTTAAACATATGCCCTCTAGCAACTTTAAAGCGTCTTGGGTATGATTTGGAAAAAATTCGCGTAGCTAAAACTTCCGTTCGAGCATTTGACGGAACCAAAAAAGAAGCAGTTGAGGAAGTTGATTTAGACTTGCAAATAGGGCCAATACTATTTAATGGAGTTTTCCAGGTCCTAGACTTACCTACGGATTCAACTTTTTGTTAGGTCGTCCATGGATTCATGCACCAAGGCGGTTCCTTCAAGTCTTCACCAAAAAGTGAAATTCGTGACAAAAGGGAAGCTTATTACGATCCGAGGAGAGGATGAGTTCAAGATTTATCACGAGACGGCTATCCCTTATTTTGAACCAGATTGTAAAGAAGAATCCAGTTTTCAAGCATTTGAGTTGGTTTCAACCATTCACATTTCTCAAGGCACTACCCTACCCACTCCAAAATTATCAAAATCGGCGATCATGGTAGGCAAGGTTATGGTGGGGAGTGACTTTGTCCCAGGAAATGGTTTAGGTCGACATGGTCAGGGCACTCGCCAAACTATTGAGGCCGGGCAAAATTCATATACGGCTGGATTGGGCTATCATGGTAGAGGTGGACGATCTTGTAGAGACGAGGACGAACTGGCTTCATTGTACCCCATATTAGGTCCACATTCCCTGGGCCTGCAAAGATGATGCATGAGGAAGAAGGGGCAATCGATACCTGTGTTCGATACTCAAAGCCTCCAAGTGCTGATATCGATGTCGGGTGGGTAGAGGTAGACAAGCCGGTTGCAGACACCGTCCGATCCACTGGAAAGGATGACGCACTCGAAGGAATGACTAAATTGTTCGAAGAAAATTTAGTGTTTGCCATCGACGAAGCTCGAGAGTAGGAGAATTTTAATTATTTGCACATTCCCCTGCGCGGGAATTTTTATTGCTTTCTAGGAATTGTTTTCGATTTTTTCTTTTTCGCTTTCTTCTTAGGACTTGAATCGCATTTTCCATTCAATAAATTGTAATTGATTGATGAATTTCAATAAAATTACAAGTCTTATTTTGAGGGCATGATGAGGTACACCAAACCAGCCCAGTGATGATATCCAGCCGATAAAAGAAAAGAAAAATCCAAGGAGAATTCTGAGACCTGGGCTTCATCATGCTTCCTCGTGTCAAAATGTCTCAAAAAGTGTTTTTGCCAAAGAGTTTTGAAAAAAAAAAAGAAGACAAAAACAAAAATACTCTGTTTGTCTTTCTGATTTATCTACTTCATGTTTCAGGAACAATCTTGTGGCCTATAAAGGTGTGGAGATGGTCCAATCCAATGCAACAAGTGTTGATAATGACAATCTTGAAGACTTGATCAAAGATCCCATTGAGGTACAGCGAAGCTGGGAACAACATGAAAAAGCCAAGGCCCTCACATCCGAGCAAACCGTCACTATTAATTTAAGTGACACCGAAGAAGCCAAAAGGTGAAAATTGGGGCAAGTCTCCCCAAAGATGAGGCCGAGCGCCTAATTCAACTACTGAAGGAATATCAAGACATCTTTGCATGGTCCTATGCCGACATGCCTGGGTTAGATCTGTCAATCGTAGAGCATTGTTTGCCTACTAACCTGGACATGCCTCCTAAGAAGCAGAGGCGGAGAACTAAACCCGACCTCTCAAAGAAGATAGAGGAAGAAGTGATGAAGCTTTTGAAGGTGGGATTCATTGAAGTCTCACAAGTACCCGAATGGGTGGCCAACATCGTACCAGTGATGAAGAAGGACGGTCGAGTTCGAGTTTGTGTTGATTATCGGGATCTGAACAAGGCTAGTCCGAAAGATGATTTTCCGTTACCACACATAGACATCCTTGTGGATAGTACCGCTGGTTTTGAACTATTCTCATTTATGGATGGTTTTTCCGGGTACAATCAGATAAGGATGAAGGAGGAAGACAATGAGAAGACTGCCTTTATCACTCCATGGGGAACCTTTCATTATAAGGTTATGCCTTTCGAACTAAAAAATGCCGGGGCAACTTACCAGCGAGCCATGATAGCACTGTTTCATGACATGATGCATCAAGAGATTGAGGTCTATGTTGATGATATGATTGCAAAGACTCGACCTGGAAAAAGCCACGTCGAGACCTTGAAGAAGCTGTTTGACCGACTCCGTGAGTTCAAGCTTCGGCTAAATCCCGCTAAGTGCGTATTTGGAGCAACATCCGGTAAATTACTTGGATTCATGGTGAGCAGTAAAGGGATTGAAATCGACCCGGCTAAAGCTAAGGCCATATGTGAGCTGCAACCTCCGTCAACGGTGAAAGAAGTCCGAAGCCTTTTGGGGAGGTTGAACTACATTGCTCGATTCATTTCCCAACTTTCTGAAACCACCAAACCGTTCTTCAAGCTCCTAAAGAAGAATGCACGAGTCAACTGGGATGATGAGTGTCGTGAAGCGTTCGATAAGCTAAAACAATACTTGATGAATCCACCGTACTTGTCCCCGCGCCCTTGCCGGGCATCCTTTGATTCTCTACCTCACCATTCATAGTGAATCATTGGGTGCAATGTTGGTTCAGAAAGTCCTATCGATAGAAAGGAACGAGCTATTTATTATCCGAGTAAAAAGTTCACCGTATCGAGCTGAAATATTCGATGTTGAAAAGACTTGTGCTTTGCGAGTGGTGTGGGTATTGCATAGATCTGCGACGACAAGACACGCCGCATTACCGTACGTTCCTCGTAATCGAGAATGATCCCATCAAATACTTACTTGATCGGCCAGCTTTGGTTGGAAAGTTGGCTAAATGGCAAATTTTGATCTCTGAATTTGATGTACAATTCATGCCACAAAAATCAGTTAAAGGTCGAGTGATTGCTGATCTATTGGCCGAGAATTCAAGAGTTTCAAATGACAATGACTACTCCTTAGATGACCGTGTTTTGAGTGTGAATGAAGACTCATGGACAATGTTCTTTGATGGAGCTATGAACTTGTCTGCGGTTCTCGCACAGGGGCAATTTTGATATCCCCAAACGGACAACACTATCCAAAGAGCTGCAAAATTGATCTTCCCATGCACCAACAATATAGCCGAGTATGAAGCTTGCATCCTCGGGCTTCAAGCTGCAATTAAGATGGATGTGGTTAAGTTAAAAGTGATCGGAGATTCCGCATTAATCATACTGCAAACCGTAGGTGAATGGAAGACTAAAGATGCCAAGTTGCTCCCATATCACAAGTATTTAGAGAATCTGGTTAAGAAATTCGATGAAATTTCATTCAAATATTTATCGAGGTCTCACAATCAATTCGCAGATGCACTCTTAACTTTATCATCTATGTTGCAAGTCACTGACGGATTAGAAGTCGAGCCATTGAAGATAGAGGTTTTGCCAAGACCAACTTATTGCATGGTAGTGATAGAAGAACCATACGGAAAACCATGGTACCATGACATCATGACCTACATTCAAAGGCGAGAGTTCCCAGAAGGTAGCAATACAGCTGACCGGAAACATCTTATGAAACTTGCCTCCAAGTTCTTTATTAGTGGGGATACACTATACAAACGGTCCTTCGACTCCGTCCTACTTAGATGCGTCAATGCTAAGGAAGCCAATCAATTGATGGAGGAAATGCACGAAGGAGTGTGTGGTCCTCACATGAGCGGCCACATGTTAGCAAAGAAAATTATGAGGTTGGGTTACTTTTGGCTGACCTTGGAAAGTGATTGCATTCAACATGTCCGAAGTTGCCACCGTTGTCAAATTTATGGAGACAAGATAAATGTTCCTCCAAATGAGCTGCATCAACTGTCAGAATCATGGCCTTTTTCAATGTGGGGCATCGATGTAATCAGCCCAATTAATCCAAAAGCCTCGAATGGTCATCGTTTCATCCTTGTCGCTATCGATTATTTCACAAAATGGATAGAGGCAGCATCCTATGCAGTTGTTACCGCAAAAAATGTCGTGAAATTCGTGCGACAAGATATTATTGCCCGTTATGGCGTGCCTAAAGCCATCATCACAGATAACGGGACAAACTTAAACAACAAGCTTGTCAATGATTTGTTCAAGGAGTTCAAAATTCTTCATTTGAATTCATCGCCTTATCGCCCTCAGATGAATGGTGCGGTTGAAGCAGCAAATAAGAACATTAAGAAAATTCTGGCAAAGACAGCTGATAATTATGGCGACTGGCATGAAAGGCTTCCTTACGCTCTGATGGCGTATAGGACTTCAGTTCGCACCTCTACTGAGGCAACTGCTTTTTCTCTAGTGTATGGCATGGAAGCAGTCCTGCCAGTTGAAGTAGAAATCCCTTCTCTAAGAGTATTGTCTCGCCTAAGTTGACGGAAGCTGAATGGGCACAACAGAGGTATGACCAACTCAATTTGATTGATGAAAAAGACTGAAGGCCATATGTCATGGTCAATGTTATCAACAGCGGGTGGCCATTCAATCAGAAGGTTCCCCCAAGGCATTTCAAAGTCCATGATTTGGTGCTACGCAAGATGCTGCCGATTAACTTTGATCCTCGTGGCAAGTTCACTCCAAATTACAGTGGGCCATACATCGTGAAGAAAGTACTTCCCGGAGGTGCTTTAATCTTAGCGAGAAATGGATGGGCGGGAATTCATGAATCCTGTAAACTCTGATGCTGTAAAGAAATATTATCCATGAATAAAAAAGGCTCGTAAAAGCCTTTCCCTCGCTCAAAGTTGATCAAATCTCAAGTGTATAATGATGCATGTTTTATTTTTGCATGGGCAAAGAAGGGATGTGAACGACGGTGTCTTATGAGCTCCCTTACAAAGAGAGGGCAAGACATGGACACCTAATAGTTTTGACTTTATGAGCATGACATCTTATCATTATAGAATGCTTTTACATGATATTGTGCAATTTGTCAATTCCACTTGAAATTTATCAAAATGGATAATTCAGTGAAGGATGTTGAGTTACTTGAACATGCTAAATGATGCTAAATGGGGCGTGAAAGGCAAGCCTTATCCCATACACAGTCCTTTGTCTATACATTGTGAGGTGAGTGTAGAAACATTTTGTGTTTCAAGGTGAAGAATTTTCTTGCAAAAAGTACGACAACTAAAATGACGAGGGGCAATTCATTTCTTTACTAATGAACCCTTGTTTAACCATTCTTTGAGCCTAAATACTCGAAGATTTTCTTTCATATTACCCCTGTCAAGAACCACCCCACATTGGGGCAAATGGAGGTAAGTTGACATTGAAGAAGAGGGAAATGGATAGAAATTTTCTTGCTCTCACTTGCATCAATCTTCAAGTCGTGCTATTACATTGAGTTCATGTGGTAATTTAAGTGCTTTAGGATGACGAAGAGCATTTCTTTCACTATCCTATACACTATATCCTTTGCATAGCCCACTTGAGCCATACAATTTCATTTCTTTAAACCCAGTTGGTGATCATTCCCCCACACTGGGGCAAGGCAAAAGGCAGATGAAGACCCTTGAAAGTTCGAGTGTCGTTCAAAGTGTAATTGCTTGACGCATGCATTGCGCGCAAGAATTGAAATCAAAATAGAACTAAGGGGCATAAAAAAGCAATGTGCCTGGTAAAAGCAAGGCCAATGCCCATGAAAAAGAAATGAAAAAAAAAATGCATGAAAACTAGAGGCATAAAAAAAAAAAGTGATGTGCCTAGTAGAAGCAAGGCCAATAAAAAAAATAAAAAATAAAAAAGAAGAAGAAAGAGTCATGATAAGTGACTATCGGTTGCAAAAGGTGGTATCTCAATGGAGCAGTACTCAAAAAGTCAAGATCAATGGCGTATCCCTATCGAAAGAGAAGACTGGCAAAATGCCTAGATGATCATCAACTTTGACCCATATACACATCTTTGAGCCTAACGATCCTTTCGTTTCTCAACCCATGAACCCAGCCTATGTTACGTCCCTTACAAAGTCTCTTCAGATTAGGGCATTTGAATTAACATAGGTGTTCACATGTTTTAAGCATTGCTCGAAGAAGTGCGAGCAAGATTATTTCTTTCTCATTTTTGCAGGGTTCTTGACTTGTAAACCCGGAGATGATTACAGAAATTATTCTTTCAATTCCCTTGACTCAAAGAGTCCCATTGTTAAGCCGTTGACCAAGCTCACATTACGATCTTGGTAAAGACCTCGCAGATTGGTAGATCGTACTGCTTCCAATAAAATTCGGACTCTTGTCGACAAGATGATGATAAGATTGAGTGATATATTCCCGCATCAATGGTCGGGACAAATAACCCCTCTTAAATGAGAGCGAGTGAAAAGCCTTTTCACACTAAAAGTGTCTCATTTAGCATGTTCAAGAGATTCACTCTATAACTGAAAATTGTCCTAGTGATAATTTTTCCCGGTGGAAGTTCGATAAAGCCATCATGCATGGGCCTTCGTTGAATTTTTCTCAAAGACGAAAAGATGCGTCTTTGAAGCCCTGAGTTTGTTCAATCATCTTTGTACTTGATGAGAATTCCAAGTACCCATTTATAAAATGTTTTCAAAAGTCTAGTGTGAATTCTAGATATTTGAACCTTTAAACGCTTGATGTGACTTCCAAGTGTTTGTATTTTCAAACATCTGATGTGATTTCCGGATGTTTAGTAAAATTTCAAATGTCTGAAATGAATTTTTTCACAAAGACCAAAAATTGTCTTTAAAACCCCGAGTTTGTTCAGTCATCTTTGTACTTGATGAGAATTCCAAGTACCCATTTAAAAAAAAAAAAAAAAAAACATTTTCAAATGTCTAGTGTGAGTTACGTATATTTGAACCTTTAAACGCTTGATGTGACTTCCAAGTGTTTGTCTTTCCAAACATCGATGTGATTTCCGGATGTTTAGTAAATGTTTTCAAATGTCTGACATAAGAATCAGATTTTTGAAATTTCAAGTACTTGATGCAATTTCCAAGTGCTTAAAATCTGACGAGAATTCCAGATCCCTAAAGACTTTGAGCCTTTCAATTATCTGAAGTGAGTTCCAAATGATTGTCAAGTCTCATAGGAATCATTTCATACCTAAATCCCCAGACAAGTATGACAGGTACGTGTTCTTCTTTGCATTTGCATTTCATTGGGCATAGACACAGTGAGATCTATGTTTCTGACCAAATCATTGCATTGCATCATTTATTTTTATTTTTATTTTTTTAAAAGGTCATTAACATTTGCATATTCATTTTGCATGATTTAAATTTAGGTGTCATTTATCTTTGAAGGAAACCTCTACGAGCTTCCCTTCAAAGAGGGACAGCTGTTGACACCTAATATTTTAGAAAATAATAAATAAAATAAAAAATTCGGTTTTGGAAAATCTTTGTTATTGAAAATATATCTTCATTTTAAAATTCAAAAAATTAGTTGTTATTTGATTTTGGAGCCATTTTTTTTGTTGATGTTGTTGAGTGAATATCTCACTTGCAAAAACAACTTTGATTTTCCCTCTATAAATAAGAAGGCGAGGCTTCGGTTTAAGGGGGCTCAATATTTTCACTTCGTAGGGGGAAGAACTTCTTTTGGGGGGCTTTTCTCTTGGTTTGAAAAAAAAAAAAGTCAAAAAGTGAAGTGAGAGAGAAGACCTACAGTAGAGAGAGAGAGAGAGAGAAGAAAGAGTGAGGGGAAAGCGTAAAGGCGAGAGGAGGGAATGATTTGACCCTCACCGTTCATTATCTTCCCCAAATACGCCCACCGGCGTACCGGCAACTCGCAACCGACCGGTCGGCTCTTCCTCAACCCCGTTGCCTCCGCCTCACGAACGCGCGCCCTCATCTTCTCGCGCCCAATGAGCACCTCCGCGCTCGGCGTCCGGTGACCGCGCCCTCGACGCGCTCGTAGTTCGTCTCCATCGCGCCGGCCCGCGACTTGCTATTGCTGTTCCGCTCCGCTCGCCCTCATTGTCCGCCCACGCTCTCGCACCGCCGCTGCGCCTCCCCAAGCCGCTCCACTCGCCCGGCGTCCGACGCTCTTCCTCCGAGCGACGCTCCTACAGCAGCTCTCTGTTTTTTTTTTTTGCAGCGATGCTTTGACTCAAGCAATAGTCCTTGCTCGCGGTTGTTTTTCCTTGTTGAGTGCCGGTCAGTCCTTGCCGGAGCTCCGACACTTGCTGCCACCCCTCATCGGAACGCCGGCGACCAACTCCTTGGTGACCCATAATCCCCGGCGAACCACCACGAGCTGCCGAGCTTTTCTTTTGGAAACAAAGGAAAAAAAAACAAAAGAAAAAGAGAAAAGCAAATTAGGTAGTTTATTTTTATTTTATTGTCATTTATTTATTTGTTTTAAATTTTGTTATTATTGTTTAAGTTAGAGTATGGTTTGTCAATGTTAATTTGTGCATTTTGTAGGCATTATCCGTAAGAATTTTGTCCGAAATTATTATAATTATTAATTTGATCCGAGAGACATCGGATCATTTTTTTAATTATATTAATTTTTGGGCTTTTTGGTAGAATTTTAATTGTCAAATCATGGTAATCATTAATTTGATCCGTAAGACCATGGATCAGATTTTTAATTATCTTGAACTCTATGTCGTGATGTGTAGGGTTAGAATAATTGTTAAATTAACCTGTGAGATAACAGGTTATTTTTTCGATTACTTTAACCCTCTATTTGTTGAATATCTTGATTGTTTAGATTTAATATTTAATTGATAATTACTTGTCTTGAAAAAACACTAAAAAATTATAAAAAAAAAAAAAAAATTGCATGTAGGTTTAGTAAATTAGAGCATATAGGTTTAGTAAACTAGAAATTTTTTTAGAATTATATTTTTAGGATTGCATTTTTTTAAAAATTTTTGGAATAGATTAGGGTTAGACCTAAATAACATTTTTCTCGAAAATAAGATCATAGATATAGTTTGCATATTTTAATAATTTTTTTAAAAATAAAAAAATAGTTTTTTCTAAGATAGGATGTAGGTTAAATCAAATTAATTCTTATAGATTAGAAAATTATTCACTTTAGACATTTTAATTAGTTTTTTTTAATTTCGAGTAAAAAAAAATCATAAAAAGAACATGCATATAGAATTATTATGTCATTCATCCCACATCATGAAACTCATGCATATTTAGGATTATAAAAATTAGATTGCATACATATAGTGATAGTTCAAGTTATGTCATATGAATTGCATCTCATATAAAGTAAAATTCATGCATATTAAGTTTAGATTAATATTGCATAATAACAAAAATTAGGTGTCATGTCATTTAGAAAATCACGTTTAAGGCATGCATTTTTATTAGCATTTTTGTAAATGTTTTTTTAGAGGATAGACCTTAATAAAATTGTAGTTTATAAATTCATATGAATCTAGCATTTCGGTTTATTAAATGTTATTTCATTGATTGTGCACCCGCATGACCACCATTTGCATGTTAGTAGCTTAGGTTAAAATTAATCAATACTGCCTGCAAAAAAAATTTTAAATTAAAATAAAATGGTACCGAAAGGGCATTAGAAAATTCTAGTGTAACCAAGTCCCTATACCCATAGTCTCTGGTTCGTAGGAGTAAAATAATTCTCCCATTATTTTACTTAGGTATCTAATCGGCCTACCATAAACCGATTAGTGGCGACTCCTAGTTAATAATCTTCTGCATATTTAAAAATTTAGACTTAAGTTGCGATTTGGTATGGGCTTGGGAGAGCCCGAGTTAAGTTTAAAAACTTGACAGTCCATTAACCTAGTTTTAGGTGGTGCACCGAAAAATAAGTCGCGACAACTAGCCATGCTACTGCTGCTCTGAAGGAGCCCATCATTAGACGTTACAAACTTCAAACAGAAACAACTTCCTCATTTGCACTTGCTCAACACGATTTATTGAACAGAAAATTATTTTGTACACAAGAAACCAACCTTAACTATATCTTCTTATGTATTAACATGATTTAGTACCCGAAGGTTTGTGCTGGTGTCGGTCCAGGGTTTGCATATTGTAACTTATAGTCCTCCCACAATTCATTCACAGACTTCCCAAGTGGCTCCACGAAGTACACATCCCTATATCGATTATCATGGCATTGAGGTGCGGCACAAACCGTGGTCAGAGCTCTTCGCAATACTCTAAAAAATTCACCATGAACACGTACCCCTCATCCCATCTCAACCCCAACCCTCTTCGAGGCCAACCCTTGTCTGCCCATCCTCCCGTTAGCCTAATGTAGTTGGCAGTCCCGGTTAAGAGGTCCACTGAGGCGCTGTCATTCCCTGTCCATTCCCAGAGTAGGCTGCTCGTGAAGTTTAGGATCCTGGTGAACTCATTCCTTAAGTTGCCGGGGAATGGTTGGAGGTAGTCGGCATTCACGTTGATCTGTCATAATCAGTGGTTGCTCTGGCAAAGGGTCTGCCGTCGGCGATGAAGCTTTCAACTACCACCTTCACAAAACGGCAGCCCCTCCCCTCCGTAACGTTTTGGCCAAATGCGACGTACACGGTGACAGCTACCAATGGCGATGAAGCTTTCAACTACCACCTTCACAAAAGGGTAGCTCCTCCCCTCCGTATTGTTTTGGCCAAATGTGACGAACGTGGTAACAGCTACCAAAGCTTCCACAGCGTAGTTCACCCCGATCGACCTCTCTACTAAACCAATTGTGGCATTCTCTCTTGTGTTAAGTCTAATCTTTTTGCCTAGTATTAAAAGTGAACATATTTAATTGAGGAGGCAAATGATGCTTATAAAAATTTGAATTCAAGACCTCCAACTCTAATATCATGTGAAATTTTATGAGACTATCGCCAATTATTCTAAAAACTTAAATTGCTATATAAAGATGTGATTTATTATTTAAATATTTTAACAGATATTAGTCGCTCTTGCTGTGCAATTTCTTAAGTCTATCAGCTGACTATATATAGGGTTTGTCAGCAATTAAAACCATGAAATGTTTTGATCGCAGATTATTTCACGCTCAATTGAATTGCCTAGGTTGGTTGTCGATACAAATGTAACGATTACATTTGTCTCTTTTCCACCTTTTTAGTTAGGGTTTGTCCCATGTATTGAGACTCATGGAACGCCTTCCCTCTACAAAAGTCTGAAGCAAGGCGTCACCACCGATGAGTCCCTTCCATTTTTCTTGGCAGAAACCAGATCTTCATGTACTATTTGCCACAAAAAGTTGAAGCAATCGAATTGGCATTACTTTATAACTGAGTTCAGTCCAACCTCCCTTCCCCCCCCCCCCCCCCAAAAAAAAATCCTCGTCATCCGCACAAAAAACAAATTGCATAATTTTATTATACTATATTAAGTCAATTGCAATTTTGCCCCTTCATGCTTCTGTCTCAGCCAAGCGTCCTATCTTCAAGCGGAGGAATAGAGCTTTTCAACAAGAGACCAAATCAATCGGCTATGTGATGATATCTTTATTCACCATTGGACTTCCTTGTTCCCCAAGTCAATCACCTATGATAATGTTTAAAATTGTAGGCCCAAAATCACCTTCTGATTTTATGCACAAAATCAATCGGCTAGGATGGTTGTCGTATGATTACACATTATTATTTGAAGGCCTAGATATTTTGATTAACTATCGATCCAAGTCGAAAGGAGTATCATTTTATATTTCACTTTTATTCAAAACTAAGACTGGATTTGTTGTAATAAATATGGAAAGAGCACATGCTAGGGTTTTGGCATCAAGAGATAACTTTATGCAAATCTTAGAAATTTCTTCCTTATAGAAATATTTTCCTTTTGCAAAAAACCTTTTCTTTTTCTTTTACAAAAGAAATTTCCTTTTTGTGCTCAACGACCATTTCTCCATTCAAAACACCTTGCTATTTCAATTTGGAAACTTCCTTTTTCAAATCACGAATTTTCTTGAAACCTTTATTAAGCATTACATAATTCATTAATAAATTCTTCTGTACAATCATAATTTGAACAATTTATCTCATCTTCCTTAAATTGCATGTCAGCCATCAAATAGAGATGTGCTTGCTCCTCAATCTCATCATCGTTGGATTCACATTAAGTATCACTCCATATTTTTACCATTAGGCGCAAAAACACGACAAAATAGAGTAAAAGCGAGAGAGAAATCAAGACACAAGGTTTATCCTAGTTCATTTTTAAACTAGGCTTAAATCTAGCAGAGGATTCCATCATAATTAGCACTACCACCTCTCTGTTACAACTCTCAATTACAGGATAAAGAAATTATATAAGTAGTAGTAGCAATTCATAGGCCTAAGCCCAAACTACCAATAAAATATTAACCGAATCTATAAAAACCCTTTGGCAACTAGGGGCGTTGCTCCCTAAACCCCCGATGGGGCGGCCTAGCGGGGCCCTTGTGTCTCTCTATCAATGGAGAATAAGAACCACACCTTAACACTACCTCTAAGGTTTCTTTTTTTCTTTTTTTCTTTTTTTCACTCGAATTTCTTCTTCGATTTCTTGAGTAAGGAACAATGAGGCTTGGTGTGTCCATGTTTTTGGCATTGAAAGTATATCACATCCTTACCTTTGTTATCCTCTTTCCTCTTAGAGAACTTCCTTTCATCGAATTCTTTTGATTGTTTGTTGCCCTAGAAGTTTCTCCTATTTCTCACAAGGTTTTTGAACCTTTTGGGTAATAACGTCATCTCTTCATCATCATCATCTTCATCTGTTTTCCTATCATCTACGTCATAAGTGTCAACCTTAAATGCAATGAACTTCTTACTTTTTTTTTTTTTATCACATTCGTATTGTCGTTCAACTTCATAGGCCATTAGAGATCCTATTAACTCATCCATTGTTAATCACATTCGTATTGTCGTTTAACTTCATAGGCCATTAGAGATCCTATTAACTCATCCATTGTTAATCACATTCGTATTGTCGTTTAACTTCATAGGCCATTAGAGATCCTATTAACTCATCCATTGTTAGAGGTATGATCCTCAGTGTTTCTCAAATGGAGGTATTCAGGCGATTCCATTCAATTGGCATTGCTCTTACGATCTTGTCCACATATTCTTCACTGGTAAATATATTTTCTTGATAGGTAAGACCATTTACTATCTTTGTATACTTAGTGCTCATCTCAGTGATAGTTTTGTCAGACTTACTTTTGAAGGTTTAGGTTTCACACACTCCCAAAAGTATGTTCATCTTGGTTTTCTTAACTCTATCAATGCCTTCGAAAGTCACTTAAAATATGTCCCAAATATTTGTGGCCATAGTGCAAGTTGAAATAAGATTAAACTTAGAATGAGATAAAGCACAATATAATGAATATAAAGCAATAGCATCTAAGGCCTGCTTCCTCGACAATTCTTCAAGAGTGATTGTGGCTTTTGGAGTTTTTAAGCTATTGCAAACTGCTCAGTACCATAAGATGTTGTCGATGTGATTGTTCAACTGGTTGAGCACCATTAAGACCCTCTTAAAAGTGCCCCGCATGGCTGGATTTGTTGGTCCGATGTATGCTTTCAACTTGCATTTCGTGTAGCAATAATTTGTTCCATCAAAATATGGAGGTCTTGCCATTAATTGTGCTTAACAGACTCCTGCACCAATGGTCAATGGCAGATCTTTATGCTCTTATAATAAAAAATTTCGAAACATATCTGACTGTCAATATTCTCGAGATTTAAATTGATTTTCAGTAATATATCTGGCTCTTCAAATCATAGTATAAAATCATGTGACCCGCACTGTCTTCTCAGGTGATATAAGGAGCTGCTTCTATTAGCAACGCGTGAGTATATTAAGGCTTAAATCATAGTAGTTGACTTGTGTATTCTCTTCCACTTCATCTTCTTGAGTATAACCAAGACTGTAGAAATTTTTCACCTTGTTACGATTTCTCCAAGTCCCCATCAAGTTCTTGTTTTCTAACTTGTTCACCTTCATTAAGGTCCAACCAGCTATCATCAGTCTATCACTTTTATTTTTCAAGTTCTATATGTTGGGGGAAACTACTATGATATTTTGAAGTTGACAAAACCATTTGTCTATATCGATATCCGATAGATGCATATGTTGTCTTGTGTCAAGTTGAACTAATACAAGGAGAGCTTTATCACCATTAGAACCAGGAATATAAAGTGAAAGACTGATGATGGTCGGATGGACCTTAATAGAGGTGAACAAGTCAGAGAATGGGAAGTTCATGAGAACTTGGAGGTACTGCGACAAGGTGCACAACTCATCTAGTCTTGGCCATACTCAGGACGATAAAGTGGAAGGTAGTATGTTAGTAAACTATTGGCAGGAAGCCTTGATAGATTAATGTGTTGCTAATGGAAGTGGTTCCTTACATCACTTGAGAAGAACATGTGTATCGTATGATTATATAAGAGAAAAGAACACAACAAGGGTTTAACTTTTGTATAGTGTTCACTTGAGTGTTATAACATTTTTTTCGATCACTTAAGTATCATAATTTTTGTATGGCGCTACCTTGAGTGCATTAACATGTTTTTCCGATCATTTCAGTGACTTAACTTATTTAAAAATGTTCATCACCAATGTCACGCCAAGTAAGATTTTCAACAACTTTGGGTGAAACTTTTTAAAGGTTAAGGCACTTAAGTGATTAATTAAAAGTTGTGACACTCAAGTGAACCTTTTTTTAGAAGTCATAACACTTAAGCGGTCAGAAAAAAAAAGTTATGATGCTTGTGGTGTCCTTACATCATAGTTGTGCTACATTGACAAATCTTCTAAAGGTTTAAAATTAAATTCATAAAATTGAAAAATTTATGACTAAATTAACTTCCACACAATAGATTTAGAATTTTTGGGACAATTTGTCCTAGTATAACCTATAGCATATGTCTTACTTACGATTAACATCCCTGTAAGGATAAATAGCTCCCCAAAAAGAATCAATTGATTCTCTCCTAATTTGTTGGACCGTCATGCATTCCTAAGTGAGCCAATATGGTACGGTCAAATCCATCAAGATTATCAAAGCTCTACTTGGCGTACTGCCCATCCGAGTGGGGACTAATAGGTTGTGCTAGATTCTAGATTACCTTTGGGAATCATCCCCATGACTACATGACAAATTTTTCTATTCACTGCAGGTTAACGACTAAGTTGGAAATTTAAGATAATAAGCATTGACCTAAGGATGATCTATTTTTATCAATATTCGGAGGTCTTAAATATAATTCCTCTTTCCTTCGACCTTCTCCTAAAATTAAGTATACATATATGTATGGGCAGAGGAAAAGATTAAAAAAAAAAAGAAAGGAAATTTGGGCAATTCCTTGTATTACTCAGCCACATGCATGCATTCGCCCTCGATCAGTTTATAGGTCGTTTTTCGGACCAACCACGTGAAAGTCAGATCTATGGCAACAATGGCAGAATAATGGGCCATGAATCATATATATCATAACTCATATACGATCGTAGATCTCTTAAAGAATGATGGCCATGAGTCATGTCTATCAAAAGTCAAAACTCAGGAAGTCACATCTCTTAAAGAATAGAGAGAAGAAGTAAAACATCGACAAAAGGTATGTTTGGCAACATTACTATTCCTGAAAATAATTACTTTTCATAAATAGTTTTTTTCTATTTTTATTCTCTGAAATAATTTCTAAGTAAAATGATACATTTGATAATGGTATAAAATTTCTATTTTTGGAATTAAAAAAAATGCATTTGGTATGACGCACAAGTTTTTTTTTATAACGTAGAATTTCTCTTAATTTTTTAATAATTTTTTGAGATTTTTTATTCTTTTCTTTTTTTCCTCTCTTCTTCTTCCGCTGCAAGCCACCGCCGTTGCTTGCTGGCCGGACAGCAGAGGGCGGTGACCGGCAACTGACAGACAACAAGGGTGGCAAACGAATTTCTGGAAATAAGAAGTCATTTTTTTCTATTTCTTATTTCTATTCCAATTTATTCCTCTGTCACTTTTCGATTATGAAAAATAAAATAATTATTTAATGTTAGCAAATGAATTTCTGTTCTTTTTCTATTACGGAGAGCAAAAGAACAAAAAAAATAGAAAAATAGAATTGTTACCATGCGGAGCCAAAGTGTATCCGTTACCGACTAAAAAAACAAAAAAACAAAGGGTATTTATTACGAGGAGTTGCTCACTGGATGAGGTGAGAGATGGGGACGTCGGTTCCCGCTGAACCGAAGGGAGAAGACTCAGGATCCGAGGAGGACTACTATAAAAGAGGCTGGCCTTTAGGACGAGGGATCTTATGTTGTTCGACAGTTACAAGAAAGAATCGAAGTTGGTCAATAGCTCTATTCAAACGCGAACAGAATGTTGCCAGCCGAAGCAGGAGGCGATGATTACACGCAAGACGGAACAGTTGATCTCCGGGGAAACCCTGTCCGGCGATCCAAGCGTGGCAGATGGACCGCCTGCTCCTTTATCGTTGGTACTTTCTCTCTCTCTCTCTCCCTCCCTGCCTCCCTCCCCCCAACCCAACAAGTATAACGGGGAATATGCGAGCATTGCTCGGGACGAAGTGGGTCGAAAGATCGAACGAAAGCAAACTATATACATGCAAGCCCTCCTGAACATGCTTCCGATACTGCAGAAGAAATAGGCAGAAGTGCCAGAAAGAAACAAAAAAGAAAGACACTATTCCATGTTTATAAACACAAATAGGAGATCCCTTCTGCTTTGAATTATATTCTACACAAGTGAGATTTTCGCCTGGTTGAGAATCGAGATGCACGTATGAGATGGTGAATGGTCGACAATAATTGTTTTTTGTCACGAGTTATGTACCTAATTTCAGCTCTTGTCTAATCATAAACAGTGGAAAACTAGCTCCTTAACATTAACTCCAATGGTACGGACAAAATTCGAAGCATCCGTTTGACCCATTTCTTTTTTTATCTAAATCTTAAACCACACTTCTTTATTTTTTTAGAAAAACTGATAATAATCTCCCAATAATAAATCTTGAGTTCACGTCTTTCTTAATATCATATTTACCTCTCTTATTATATATTTTTATGTTTAGTCTTAACTAAAATCCAATCTTCGAATGAGGAAAATACATCACGCATTATTATTGATAGTAGTCCCATGATACTTTTACAAGTTTTTTATGATGATACATCATCAATAGGTAAGAAACGTAATGATGTTTTTATTATAGTTTGTCTACTGAATCATGCAAACCCCTGTGTACTTTTCACTTTCCTTCCTTCATTTTCCATGATTTACGGTCATACATATTTTCTTACTTTAATCGTGCACTGAACATATTTATGATTTCTTAATATGCAATTGCACTCTTAATGTATCAAATCAGTTGGTTTCACATAATTAAACATAGATTTTCACGATATTCGTTATTTATACATTATTTTTGTTAGCATGACAAAAAACACTAGTGAAATCCAATTTTTTGTTAGAAAGAAGAGTAAAGACCATCAAGTCATATTATGTCACATTAGATTTTCGAGAATTATTGTGATATCACATTTTTTGAAATTACTTTTGTTATTGTTAGTTGTTCGGTTATTCTATGTGTTGACCTGTTGACTAAATGGTGCAGTATATGAAGTCTTCGAGAGGATGGCATACTTTGGAATTTCATCCAACCTCGTCGTGTACTTGACCACGAAGCTTCACCAAGGCACGGTCCAATCGGCGAACAACGTCACCAATTGGGTCGGCACCAGTTGGATCACTCCCATCCTTGGCGCGTATGTCGCGGACGCCCATCTCGGCCGGTATTGGACCTTCGTCATTGGGTCGGGCATCTATCTCGTGGTACGTGTTATATAACATTGCCCCAAAGCATATATCCCGTACAGACTCGTCGTCACCTCGACGTGTGAAAATCATGCCGAGCTGGCCTAGAAAAGCATGCGATTTAAGTTGGGTCGATCCTATTTAGTTAATAGTCAAGCTCAAACCCGCTCAATCGCTTTGAGATCGGCTTGAGCTCGAATTCATATTCTTAAAATACAATGGGGATTTTTTTTAAACTGTATCATTTAGCTATTCAGAATAGCCGTGTGTGTATGCGCATGCAGTTAAAAACGTCCGAATTAGCTTTCAAGCTATTAGTATTTTAAAACTGGAGCTCGACCCGGTCAAGTACACGTGATTGATGGGAAGTGCTCGACTTTTTCAAGACACCAAAGACTTGAAATTTTGACCGGGACACGTGGAGGATGCCCAATGCTTCCAATTATCCGGCATAATAGATAAATTATGAGTAATTTAAATATAAAGACAAAATATGATTAGCTAGAGAATACTTAAGTTTAAGGATTCCAGTAAAAAATGTATTACTTTGGTAACATTGTAAAAGATTACTAACTATGAAATTTTTACAATAATACTAACAACTATTCTAAAAGCTTAAGTTAATAATTGAATGCGCGGTTTAATATTTAATTGTTCTGACACTAACTACCAAATTAATGTTGCTTATTATCATCTTTCTAGACACATGTAATGTGGAGAAAGCATCTTATCTTATACACTAATGAGAATTGAAATTTTCTTTATTTAACATGTTTTTATAATCATTTTTTTTATCGGTCATATTATATTCATACTCTAACTCTTACTCTCAGACTTTTATCCTACCTTTTTGTAAAGCGTGGGAGTCGAAACCCATATTTGAAACTAAATCGTCCCCAACCCAACCCCCTGAGAATGTGGGGATTCGAACTCCTCACCTCCCCTTTCCATGTTGGAAAAGTGGCCACTGGAGCAAACCCCAATGGTTTTTTATAATCACTTAACTGAAATGCGATTCTGACCCAAAAAAAAATTGAAATGCGATCGACTTGTTCATTCTGAAAAAGATAATTTTTTTTGCCATGGGTGAGACGATTAAGCATACCTACCTTACCTGATGCAGGGCATGTTGGTGTTGACCCTGGCCGTCTCGCTTCGCGGACTCAAGCCTCCTCCGTGCTCGGCACCCAATGCCAGCAATTGCAAGAAGGCCTCCCTGCTGCAACTCGCCGTCTTCTACGGTGGGCTGTACACGCTGGTGGTCGGGACCAGCGGGACCAAGCCCAACATCTCGACGATCGGTGCGGACCAGTTCGACGATTTTGACACGAAGGAGAAGGCCCACAAGCTCTCCTTCTTCGACTGGTGGATGTTCAGCGTCTTCTTCGGGACCCTCTTCGGCAACACCGTCCTCGTGTACATCCAGGACAATGTGGGCTGGGCCCTTGGGTACGGTCTCCCTGCCCTTGCGCTCGCGGTCGCGATTGCGATCTTCCTTGCGGGCACCCCTAGGTACCGGCACCGGGTGCCTGCAGGCAGCCCAATCACGAGGATGGCGCGGGTCATTGTGGCCGCCACGAGGAAGTGGAAGGTGCAGATCCCAAGCAATCCGAACGAGCTCTATGAGCTCGACCCGCAAGAGTATGCTGGAAAGGGGAAATTTAAGATCGACTTGACACCAACTTTAAGGTTGTAATTTACTTCAAAATTCTATTTCTTCTGTATTCTAATCTGAAATGTTGATACATCAGCTGTCAATTGAAAAAGTTTCCCCAAAAATGGGCGATTCTTTGATAACACATCGACTTTATGTTTTTCGTTCTGTCATAATTTAGATTCAACCTTTTGCTCTATCCGTCATTAGTGAAATGCAAGTTTTCCAAAAGGTAATTGCTATCATCAAATCGCCATCACATGTCATGCATTTCCACATCAAATTGGTTGATAAAAATCGTACGTAGATTCCTTGATTTATAGTTGTGGCAAAAGGATGTTATGCATGGACAATTGATTGAAACAAGGATGTGCAGCATTTGAACATTGTGTGGCTCACTCTCCATGCAGATTCTTGAACAAAGCATGCGTCCGAACCGGCTCGACTTCTCTGTGGAAGCTATGCTCGGTCACCCAAGTCGAGGAGACGAAACAAATGCTGCGGATGATCCCAATCCTGATCGCGACTTTCGTCCCAAGCTGCATGATGGCTCAAATCAATACCCTCTTCGTCAAGCAAGGAACTACCTTAGACAGAAGCATGGGTAGCTTCAAGATCCCCCCGGCAAGTCTAGCCGGATTCACGACCGCATCGATGCTTGTGTGCATCGGGGTGTACGACCGTGTTTTCGTCAAGATCATGCGAAGATGGACCAAGAACCCGAGAGGCATCAGCCTTCTGCAGAGGATGGGGATCGGCCTTCTCCTCCACATCATGATCATGACCGTGGCGTCGTTCACCGAGAGATGGAGGCTCCGAGTGGCTAGGGAACATGGTCTGGTCGAATCGGGAGGGCAAATCCCGCTGACGATCTTCATTCTGCTTCCTCAATTCGTGCTCATGGGAGTGGCCGACGGATTCCTGGAAGTAGCGAAGATGGAGTTCTTCTACGACCAAGCGCCGGAGAGCATGAAGAGCCTGGGCACGTCTTATGCTATGATGACTTTGGGGATCGGAAACTTCATCAGCAGCTTCCTACTATCGACGGTCTCGCGCCTCACCGAGAGGAACGGTCACCACGGGTGGATACTAGACAACCTGAACGCGTCGCGCCTCGACTATTACTATGCCTTCTTTGCAGTACTCACCCTCCTGAATTTCGCGTTCTTTCTGTTTGTGGCGAAGCACTACGTGTATCGCGCTGAGGTCTCGGATTCAATGGTGGTGCTCGAGGAAGAATTGAAAGGGGCGGCATCAGAGAAGGTACATAACCTGGAAGCGCCCACGCCATAGCCCTAGATAGGTCAATTGCAACGTATTGGGGTTTCGTCCATGAGATGACTGTGAAACGATGCTTATTGCCTAAGCTCTTCGCGTCATCGCTACAATGCGCGCTTTTACATTTATGTACAAAAGATGATGACAACTATCAACCATGGTTTTTGAATAGTTGGCGTTAGTCCCACCAAATTCTCATAGAGGGAATTGATTTGGCGTGGTGCGGATCAAAGTAAAATGATACTTGCCACAACTCTGAATGAGACGAGAGAAGGAGGTCGAGTAAGAGGCAACAAGTCCATAATTCCACATCCTTAAAATGTTTCTGTTTAAGAACATAAAGTGGAATTGATTAAAAAAGAACTACTGTTATTGCTTAACCATTACTAAACTCTCTACATTCTATCCATCTAATCTTAGGCGATATCACTAAATTTCACCAGGAAGCCACTGGAAACCCTATGTATTCTTTATGTTCGTGAGAAAATGCTTTCAGTAGATGAGAACATTTGATAATGGACACATGTGTCACACAAAGTGAGAATCGGAAGAAAAGAGAAAACTAGATTTTTCTTTCCTTCCCCTTTATTTTTTTATTATTTTTTATATATTTACATTTTAACTCTTCTTTTATTGAAAATTTTTAAAATTGTGTCAGAATTTCGACCTAGACTTGCGTGTCGAGAGAGTTCATCGGATGGTGGATTTTTCCGACACTTATTGATCAAGTGTTGGAGAGTGTCCGAGAGTGTCTCAGAGTGTCAAACACGTGTCAAAGTATCCGATATGATACGAAAGCTCTCGAAAAGTGTCAATGCTTCTTAGCATGTAAATGTCATGATGAACAAGCCAATCGTTGGACATCACAAACTTCAAAACAGGAACTCCTTCTTGATTTGCACTTCTTCTTCTTCTTTTTTATGGTTGAAGATTTGCATTTTCTTTGCACAATTTAATGAATAATTAATTTATTTGTACATAAGAAGCCAACCTCAAGTATAGTCTTCTTATATATGAACATGATTTAGTGCCCGAAGGTTGGTGCTGGTGCTGGTCCAGGGCTTGCATACGCTTAACTTATAGTCCAACCACAGTTCATCCACAGACTTCCCGTGTAGCTGCGCAAAGTACGCATCGCTATACGAGTTAAGCATCATGGCAATGAGGTACGACGCAAACCCTAGTCGGAGCCCTTTGCAATACTCTAAGAAGTTCGCCGTGATCGCGTACCCCTCATCCCATCTCAACCCCGACCCTCGTCTAGGCCAACCCTTGTATTCCCATCCAGAAGTTAGCCTCATGTAGTCAGCGATCCCGGTCGTGAGGCCCGCCGGGGCGCTGCCATTCCCTGTCCATTCCCAGACTAGGCCACTCGTGAAGTATACGATCCCCGTGAACTCGTCTGTCAAGTTGCAGGAGAAATGTCTGGAGGTAGTCCGCATTCACGAGGATCCATTGGTGGTTGCGATGGCGAAGGGTTTGCCAATTGCACGAAAGCTCTCGACCACTAGCAGAACGAAATCATAGCCTCCCCCTCCGCTCTCGCTTTGACCGAATGTCCTGAGGACAAACTCGGTGGCAGCTAGCAAAGCGTCTGCACCGTACTTTGTCCAAACCTCTCTCTTGAACCGAGTGTCCGGAGTCCCGGAGGTGTTATCAATTACCTCGCAAGCGATCGGATTGCCTGTGTTGATTTCAGAGCAATCGCGAAGAGGATGATGAAGAGAAAGAGTTGGGTTGGCCTCATTTTTGGGAAGGATGATTTTAAGAGCTCTTGCTGTGCAATCTCTCGAGTCTATTCGTTCACTATAAACAAGGTTAGCCAGAGATGAAAACCATGATATATGGTCCACTTGATATGGTTGGCGAACTATGCCTTCGAAAATTTGGCAAAATGTCATGATCATAGATTATTTCTTGCTCAATTGAATTGCCCTAAGTGCGGTGTTGACACAAATGTCATGATGACTTTTGTCTCTTTTTTCGTTTTTAATTAGGGTTTGTCTCGTGTTAGAATTTTAGGGCCTCCCACTTCTCTCCGTGAAAGACCAAAGCAAGGCGTAAACTCTGATGAGCCGCTCTTCTTGGAAGAAACAACTTCATGTACCAATTGTCAAAAGACCTTAATGCAATTTAATTAGCCAGAGACACGTAAATACAAATTGCATAAATCCATTCTACCAAATGAAGTCAATCGTTATCTCACCATTGTGTACATAAACTCATCACAATAAGTTAACTCAAGAGCAGCAAACATAAAACCGGACCGAACTAGTTTTGAACTGGGACCTAACCGGTTTTGTTGAGTAATGTATGCCTTTGTAATGGCCATTTTTCTCTTCCATTGCTGATTATTGGCAATAAACAAGCATCTTTCAATGGTGGCATAGAAAATCAATGTCTTGACGGGACCAACCTTTTTTGATATAGTGTAAATCTGTAGCTTGAGTTAACATAATGGGTTCGCCAATTCCAAAAACTGAGAACTAATCCCACTACGAAACTACCCACCTTGGAATCAAGAATCGATCACCCTTAGCTCAACTAGCTAGTAAATAAAGAGAGCCGATCAAGGTCGACTAATCATCATCCTAATTTAGTAATTGCATATCTTTGATAGATATGGATGACTCTTGAATGATATTGCCTAATTTCCATGAGCATTGATGCATAGTAATAATTTTATAAGTTATTCACCGATACCGCACTTCCCTCGAATAGTTAGTGATTTCATCAGATTTTGTATTGTTATCATATATTTTTGCATGTTACATGTTTTAGGTCATATCTAGATTACATTTAAATAAATCAAATCTCTTGTCGTTAGTCTAATAGTTCATGCATGTTAAATTAGAATTCACAAAGACATAACTTAAATTAAATTACATTCGTTAAAACAAAAAAAACCCAAAAAGAATTAGTCAACGTTGTACAATCATACTTAGAAATCATGTCTAGGCATTGCATTATTGTCTGCTGCCTAGTTAATACCTTGCAGAACCTTTTTCACGTTGAATGATAAAAAAACTTCGCCTTTGCTTTGCTCAACATTTCAAGGTTCCATTACTGGCAATTTATCGAGCGTTAAATTCTTACTTGGACACCTACATGATCACATTTCACATGTTAGTAGTTTGGGCTTAAAAATTGACCAAGTTTACTTGCAAAATATTCTTGAAATAAGAAGAAAATGTACCAAAAGGGCATTGGATTTATCTAGTGTAATTAAGTCCCCGTATCCATGATATTTCTGGTTCGCAAAGTAAAGTGTAACACTTTACTTGAGTTTATAATTGATCAATTATAAATTAGTACCAACTCCTAAATAAATTAATTCGTATGTTCAAATGATTTAATTAAGACTTCAAAGTTATGATTGTATGGTTTTGGGAGAGTTCGTGCTATATGAAAATTTAGTAATTTATTAGCTTTTCTTTTGGTGGTTCACTTTGAGAAAGGTCGCGACAATTGAATGTTATATTTTATGATAGAAAATAAAGTTTAGGAGCTAAAAAACAAAGCCAAAAGTTCACCAACCTTAAATTGAATTCACCCAAAGGAACTTGGATGTGGCAAGTGATCATTAGAGGACACTTTAAGCAAGACGTTTGTGATAAAGGAGGTCGTGTTTGAATTAAACGGTAAAACAAAAAACAAAACAAAAAAGGAAAACGGGAAAGCATAGAGTCACTCTGATCGGCCATGACCGGCCATGCAAATGCTACGATGAACATGCCAATCATTAGACATTACAAACTTCAAACAGAAACTCCTTCCTAATTCGCACTTACTCGACACGATTTATTGAACAATCAATTTATTTGTACATAAGAACCCAACCTCAAGTATTGTCTTCTTATGTATCAACATGATTTTAGCACCCGAAGGTTTGTGCTGGTGCTGGTCCAGGGCTTGCATACGCTTAACTTATAGTCCACCCACAGTTCATCCAGAGACTTCCCAAGTATCTCCACGAAGTACGCATCACTGTACGAGTCGATCATCATGGCATTGAGGTCCAACACAAACCCTCGTCGGAGCACCTCATAATACTCTAAGAAGTTCACCGTGATCGTGTACCCCTCAATCCATCTCAAACCAGATCCTCTTCGAGGCCAACTCTTGTATCCCCATCCGGCAGTTAACCTCATGTAGTCCGCGATCCCGATCATGAGGCCCGCTGGGGCGCTGCCATTCCCTGTCCATTCCCAGACTACGCCACTCGTGAAGTATACGATCCCCGTGAACTCGTCTGTCAAGATGCCGGGGAACGTCTGGAGGTAGTCCGCATTCACAAGGATCAGGCTTCCGTTGGTGGTTGCGATGGCGAAGGATCTGCCATTTGCAAGAAAGCTCTCGACCTCCAGCAGAATGAAATCGTAGCCTCTCCCCCCGGTCTCGCTTTGACCGAATGTCTTGAGGACAAACTCGGTGGCAGCTAGCAAAGCGTCCGCACCGTACTCTGTCCCGACCTCTCTCCCGAACCGGGTGTCCGGAGTCCCGTAGGTGTGGTCAAAGACCTCGCATTCAATTTCCCGGATAGCTCGTGTTGATTTCAGAGCAATCGCAAAGAGGACGACGAAGAGAAAGGGCTGGGTAGGCCTCATTTTTGCAAAGGATGATTTTATTAGCTCTTTGCTGTGCCATCTCTCAAGTCTATTCGTTCACTCTATATAAGGTTCGCCAGCAATGAAAACGATGAAATATATCCCTTTTAATATGGTTGGCGACCATGCCTTCAAAACTTCAGTAAATGTAAAGATTAAATTTGTCTCTTTTTTTAGTTTTTAGTTAGGGTTTGTCTCGTGTATTAAGATTTAGGGATTCCTTCTCTCTGCAAAAGAGCGAAGCAAGACGGAAACCCTGATGAGTTCCTTCCATTCTTCTTGAAAGAAACGACTTCATGTATCAATGGTCACAAAACATTAAGGCAATCTAATTAAGACCGCGTAGATACAAACTGCATAAATTCATTCTGTCAAATGAAGTCAATCACAATTTCGCTGCTCAGAAACCTTCTCCCCATTGTGCACGTAAAAATGTGCATAAAATCCGAATGCCTTTTTAAAATTAAATGACTAGACATGAAATTTAGAGAATCGATGAAACGTAACTCATATGCCTGAGACATAGAGAGGGATAAGTATACAGATCCCAAAAACCAATTCCAAAAGGGAGTGCTCAACTTTCATATCACGTAGAGAATCATTGAAATTGCTTATCAGTTCGCCTTGCCACCGGCCTTATTTGATGTCCAAAAAAATTCCATGTTCCATGTTGAGAAAATATGCCCCGAACTCAGAGAAGTGTTAAATTATGCACCTTTAACACTAAAGGATAACCTTACCTATGAGGAGCAAACAGTTCACATTGTAGACGGGACATCAAAAATTCAATGAAAAAACCATATCAAAAGAGGGAGCAAGACATATATATTCACTTTTGTTTGAGAATTGAGGTGTACACCTTCTTCTTTCACTATAAACATAGATGCTATAGAAAAGGTGAGCTTCAAATTTTGTAAGTGCAATACTACAGTAAACCATATACGTGCTACCCTACAGTCTGACATTACTAATAGTAAAAGTGATGTTACAAACTATAAATGCCATTCAGACAAGTGAATCATATTTTGAAAACCAACAAAAATCCAACACATTCATTATAAACTAGTTGAGATAAGTCTAGCATTGTCCCTTCAAAATTGAATCGTATACTTAAAAACTCAAAAAGAACTTGCAATTACCCAAAAGCACTCAAGAAATTGGGGATACCCAGTCACTTGATTACTGAAAAACTCAATTTTTTTTGGAATATTTCACTTCATAAACACAATCAATTTTGGTCAAAACCCCTTTTCCTCTTAACAGTAAGGAAACATAGAAAACATAGAACATGTACAAGGAGTCTTGTCTTTCGATACTGAATTTACTACTTCGGTATGTATAGTTTACAGACTATACCAGATAAAACTCATCAAAACCGTTTGGACAAAATGCAGCTCCCACACATGATTGCATTGTCCAAGGGCCTGCTACGCCTTTGCTTTTGGTGACAAAAAGAACTATTGGACGTCATAATATCACGAGGTGTTCGACCTTCGTTTTCTCTTGTTACTCCTCCTCTTATTCAATAACCCCTTCTGAGCCATTGTCTTACGTTTCTGCTTTTTACGTTCTTTCACCTTCTCCTCAAAGCCATCATCCATTATTTTCATCGAAGCCACTCGTCTGGCCTTGTATACCTAGTACAAAGAATTATTAATAAGTTAAATGAATAAAAACCACATTTGATCACACAGGTAAGAGTTCATTAGTTGTTCCCAAAAGTATATTATATCTTGGTGTAAGCTATTCTGTTACTGGTTGAAGGCAATAAAGAAACAACAGTAAAGGGAATGCCATATCTTCCAAAATACACCTCAAGTAAATTCTGTTGAACCCTTTGATTTGCAAAGATTATCTCAGCAATATCTAGCAAAGACCAAATTCACTATTGATTATCCACTTTAATATATATACACTAAAGCGCTGGAATATCAGCACTCAAACAAACAGACAGAAATACATAAGATAAAAAAATATCAGAGCATGCTGGGACATCTGGCTGACACCATTCACAAAATGGCTTGTCATTCCTTTATGATTATGCCCAGGAAACCAATAGTAATGACTGCAAGATTTACAAAAACAGGGACATGTGGACAAGCAATCCTATGAAGGTAAAATACATGAATCATCTAGCAATCAATTTTTGCACATCTAAGTCGTCATCAACACCGAATGGTATTTCAGAGCAACATACCTTTGTAATGTCCAAAAGCACGTCATTCTCTTTACAGTCAAACTTCTCAAGTTGTCTACCAAGAACAGCCTCAATTTCTTGAATCAATGTAATGTCATCCTACAGAACCAGTGTTTCAAGGTGAACAGATCAGAAAAACTATATTACAAATATCATGGAACAGAAAGTTCGAATATTAGAAATTCCGAAGGCACTCAATATGCTATCTGCTCAAACAGAAGCGCAAACACATAATCGGAAATGCATAAGTATGCTACATGTAGAGCCCATGTTGGGCTGGGTGGATGAGAGGCAAGTGCACAATTGTACCATGCCTGTATGTATATACCTACATGTGTACATGAAGAGAAGAGAAGAAAAGAAGAGGGGGGAGGGGGAGAGAGAGCAAAGGATGATGTTACAAGCATCATCCCTTATTTGCTATATACCTGGGTAACAAAACTAATAGCTAACCCTCCTCTGCCTGCTCTTGCAGTACGGCCAACACGATGGACGTAATCTCGAGGAAACCTACCAGCAACCGATAACTTTGTTACTTCAGAAATATTTAGCAGAAAAACTTATTACAGAAAAGCATGCCGCAAAATAACATACTGTGGGATGTCATAGTTGATGACAAGATCAACAGAAGGTATATCCAGGCCACGACTTGCAACGTCAGTTGCAAGTAATATAGGAACTTGGCCAGATTTGAAACGATGTAGAGCAGAAAGCCTTAAATTCTGGGATTTTAAAGAATGCAACGCTGCAGCTTCTTGATCAAGTTCTTCCAGCAACAAACTTAGAAGGTGACAACTTCTGCTCTACATCACCAATCAAGACGGTTATTATTAGTCCAATGAAAATCTCATTGAAACCAAGTAAATTTCTTCTGTACACCAATAAGAAAGCATAACCACACAAAATTCACCACCAACAAAGCATGCCATATTATCGTCAAAACCAATGACAAGGATCCACCAATACTCTCACAACTTGTCCAGATCAACTAGTTACTGATACTGATACAGAACCTGGTCAGATGAGGTTCTGTTATATGTTAAAACAGAGTTGACGCGGTTCAAACGGACAAAACAGTTCAACCAGACAGGGGCACTTCAAAAATCTAAAGGTCTTGTGGCGGAGCAGGGTCTTGGACCCTCCCCTGGCCAGGCGATCGCCCAATGCTCAACCCTTGGAGTAGGGCAGCTCTTCGGAATAATGATAACAAATAAATTATTTATACCACAAATCTTTCATAGCTTTACCCATGTAGTGTGAAATTGTGCAGAAGACTCAAAACCCACAACATGAATAATTTTCTAGCACCTAAACACCAATTTAAGGGTGGCGATTCATGTCCAAGATTACATTCCATCGTTCAATTTAAGGTACATTTTTAAAGGGAAGATACCAAATACCATCCTCACTTTTTTTTGTCTGACCACTTTCCTCCTCTATTTTTAAAAATACCACTTTGCATCCAGAAGTTTCACCTTTGATACCAAGCTGCATCTAACATCAGTTGGCATCCTTTAATTATCTACCAAATCGCCCCTTTTTCCCCAAATTGCCCTAGCCATAACTCTAAACTTCCCACTCTTAAAAAACAAAAGCTACCAATTACAAAACCCTAGCCATTCCAAGATGCAGCCTCCACAGTCCACTGCTGCTGCCCCGACCACTGTTTGTCAGCACTCAGATTAGCCGATATCAATCCATCAATCTTGTCAAGCAGGTTAATTATGACAGGAACTTTATTAAGATAAATTCAAACACACTAACTTTATGCATGTCACGTCAAGAATTGCCACACCTACCTAACACAATGGTTGAGCTGGAATTTGCATTTATGGGTAGCACAATTCTACAGATATAGAAATGTATTGCATATTTTATTCTTAACAAGAATTTAACTAAATCAGCTAAGTTTATAAATTAACCGCCAGCCTCACCAGTACTTCCACAACAACAGTTTAACGACATTGGCATCTACCAATTTAGATTAACTAATTAACAAACAGAAAAAAAAATTATTACAGTTTAGACAGAGTCTATATGGACCAGATGGGTGGACTTTAACTTTCAACAATATAATAAAGACAACAAAAAATTCCTGTGCTCT
The DNA here is from genome assembly GCA_017140595.1 of Eucalyptus curtisii. NCBI lineage: Eukaryota > Viridiplantae > Streptophyta > Magnoliopsida > Myrtales > Myrtaceae > Eucalyptus > Eucalyptus curtisii. The sequence continues at coordinate 27,642,162 of CM029498.1, forward strand.
AAAAAGATTGCAAGTATAAACTGCAGAAATATACTAAAATTCAACTCTCATGCTAAAAGAAGTTGTGCCAATACAACTATATCACTAAGATAGTTTAAGCTATCAAAGGTGAAAAGAGTAAGGCCATTAGTGTAGTCCATCTACTAAAACAATAAGGATCATTTGGATAAGTCAAACACAGAAATCATCAGACATCACAGTTAAATAACTGTATCAAAATGAGCAAAAACTTTCCACGTATTTTTATATTTCCTACAGATGTAGAGAAGTAGAAAAAGACAACCCAAGTGTTCGGAAAATCAGGCAGGCAAGAATAAAAAGATTCAAACAATTATGGATGGCGAGTAAAGATGATAAATGCATGCTAAGATCACACATAGTGAAGGTTGAGAAAGCCCATAAATACCTGCAGGTGGAGACAAATATCATGACGGAGCGGATACCCATGTCTTCCATTTTGGACAAAACATGAAATAAATAGACATCCTTGACATTTTTTGGGATGAATACATACTGCTGCTTGAGAGTGTCAACAGTCTTGAAACCTTCATATGCCTCATAAAAGAAAGGCTTATTTGAAGAAAGCTCAAGCAACGTCTGGAGATCACTGGTAATTGTAGCAGAAAATAACAGGGTCTGCCGTTTCTTTGGCAAACATTGAAAGATTACTCTAAGCTCCTCTTCAAAACCAACATCCAACACTCTATCCGCTTCATCCAAAACTAGGAACTGAAGCAAACAAATAAAAACATATCAAAATGATTTCTTCAGATCCTGGGAGAAGTTTCTTTTCAGTGCCATAATACCATGCATGACCTGGTTTAATAGATCTTACTATGTCTTTAACAGAGAACTATGAGATGTGCACTTCTAAAATGAATTCTAGATTCATATGAAAAATGAAAAGAGAAAAATCCCAAAACTTAAGCAACACAAAGCAGTATTTGAGTGGTTCTTTGTATTGTAAAGCAATCCCATGGCTAAAACACTGATAGCCTAGATAGTAAGTTCCAAGTTCTGCATTGTGAGAGCATGTAAGAACAAAATAAGAATGACTAGGTCACTACCACTTCTCTGGCATCATAAGTAGTTTTCAGAGGAGGATTTCAATGCTAATCAACTATGCATTTGAATTCAAAACTCTTTGAATGCTTAATCCAAAATAGCTTCACAAGAATGCATCTAGAAGAAACCATTTAAACTAGTCTTTCCACAGGAGGTACAGTCATGAAGAAAGAAAATTCAACTTGCGCATGATCATACAACTAGGCTGTGAATGTTATCTTATCAATGCACTGATCATGACATTTCTAACTAACATATAAAGGGGAGGTTTACCTTGGTGTTGGAGAAAAGAGGAGGGATGTCAGGATTCTCATCAAGCAAGACCTTAATCCTGCCTGGGGTGGAGATGACGATGTGAGGCCTTTTCATCAGACTCTGGGCCTGGGTCAACATGTCCATCCCTCCCACTATCACAGTACACCTCAGGTGTAGGCATGACCCCAATGCCCTGAACTGCTCTGCCAGCTGATAAGCCAATTCCCTAATACTCAGAGCTTTAAAAAACATATACATACAACTTTACAGGTAAAACCAAAAAAAAAAAAGAAAGATGAAGACGAGACAATCAAACCTGGTGGGAGTGATAACGAGGGCGAATATGCCATAGGGGTCAAGAGACAAGCGGTCGAGAATGGGCAGTGCAAAGGCAGCCGTCTTTCCAGAGCCGGTCTGGGCCAAGCCTAGAATATCTCGACCGGCCAGGATTTGTGGGACGCAGTGAGCCTGGACGGGAGTTGGCTTGCGCATTCCCAGCTCCTTGCATGTCTGCACTGCCCACTCAGCCAACCCTAAATCTCCAAATGTCACGGGATCCCCTGGCACAGTGCTAGTAAGGCTAGTATCCTCCTTCACTTTATCCACTTGCTTTATTGACGTCTCGGCTGCGAGACCGGAGGAGGAGGAAGTAGTTCTCGATGATGTTGGTGGCGCTTTAGGTTGTTTGGAGCATTTCCTGAAGAGGGGGAAGTCCTCATCCACTCGGGACTCTTGGTCCATTACAAAGCCAAGAAACAACTAATTACGAGCCGCCTTTTTTCTAAGAGGATGGCCAGCAGAGCAAGAATCGAGTTGATCAAAGCCCCTCAAGCATGCCCCAGCCGATTGGTCAAACCGAAGCTGCAAACCCACCATAGAGAGAATCCAGTGTGTGAACAAAAACTAACACAGAGCATCAAACTTTCCAATATTAACATAACCCGACACCGAAACTTCAATCACAACATCGAATGAACTTGTGATATCACAGACTAATAGCATAATCAGAACAAGAAAACAACTAAAGTTCATCTTTTGAGCTTCCAAGGCATGAGCCCAACACTCTATTCGGTAGGGGTGTAAATGGGTCGGGTTTTGATATTACCCGACCCGACCCGAAACATAAGGGTCATATAATGTGACCCGACCCGACCCAACCCAACCCGAAACACATTAGACTCACATCGGGAATTCGGGCAACTCCGATGGTAACCAGTAATATCACAAGCACGACTTCCTTTCGAGAACAAACTTTATACTCATCAAAGGCAGATTATTCTCACAATAAAAGCTTAAGCTATGGCATTCAAAATGTAAGACAATGTTGTGTTAACTAGGGTGACATACCTCAAATCCCAATCTCAGGTCATGTCCCAATAAAACGAATACAAAGAATTCAAGACACTCGAGAGAAGCCAGAGAGGCCGGTAAAAACTTATCCACTTTTCCGGGAATTCATGATATTTAAGGGCTGAGAGAAAAATCACCGGCACTGCTGTTGAATATTTCAAAGCCGAAAACAAAAGCACAAAGGCCATTAGATATAATAGTTGACAGGGACAAAAGTGGATCATATCCATGGAGACAATAGATGTCTTAAGACTGTTGAATTGGACCAAAACCAGGTAAAAGGAGATGGAGGAGGAGGAGAAAAAAGAAAAGCCCAGGGGGGCAGGGGATGGCCGCTGGATGAATCTACTCTCCAACGCAGTTCACCAAACCACAGATATCCTGGGCTTCCTCAGTTTATAGAGATAACATGTTTTGTGACTGTACGTAGTACTATTCAGATCTAAATGCTACACATCAATTAGGGAAATCTGATCAAAACCATTCAGTGGCATGTCCCAGTCAGAGATGAAGAAGAATAACAGAGATTAGGGAACCTTTTACACAGCACTAAACTGATATCTCAAAACTCATCTACTCTCACAGTATGTGTCCCTATCATTTTTAGAGCCAGCGGTAACAAAAGGTAGGATTCGAACTACAAAAATTGCAGCAGCATCCAATAATTAGCATAGGCTTAACTCCTTTCCCCATTCAAGAAGGCAGATAGAGCATTACATTTATCCCGACAATAAGCATTATACAGAAGGTTCCCATAGTCCTCAGTTAAAGATTGAAAGCAAATGTCCAGCATCCCTTACATCAAGCTGCATCCTATATGGGAATAGGATAAGCTAAAGAAACTTAATTGGCCTCAACATGGGCCTCAACAAGGGAAAAACCCTTCTCAGCAATTAACCAAATATGCCGGGAAGATAAAAGCAACGGGCAACACCTCAGACACCCACAACAAGCACGAGACGGATCGTTTGCATTGAACCAACCACAACTGGCAAGAGAAAGCAATTACCTCATGGCGACACCCCGATCATCCGCGCAGCTCCGATGGAAGCTCTTTTCGATTCCTTCTCCGCTCAAAAAGTTCAGGGCTCGTCCCCCTTTTTCTCCCCTCTTCTTTCTTCTGAAAAAGCTGAGGTTTTTGACGACGGGGAGGGACGGAGGACTGGAACAAGGACTTCCACTGCTGGATCAGTGGGCAAAATTCCAGCTTCTGGGCAGCGCGTGGTGGGTTGGGGAGGAACCGACTGACTACGGAGGAGCTCATCCGGCGGCCATCCTCTGGGGGCGGGCGTGGGCGTGGCGCTTCCAAACCGAATTGAGCCTCTTTGCGTACCGAAAACGAACCGGAAACGAGAATCCGTGCTAGAGAGATGGAGACCTGGACGGCGACGATCGACTGATTCGGCGGCGGCTAGGGTTCCGGCGTTGAGAGGTGGCGACGGCGACGGCGAGGCGGAGGCGCGTCGATCGGAGGGCGGCAGCGGAATCCACGAGAAGGCGCAGTCGTCGGAGAAGAAGGCGGAGCCGACCAGGTATGTGTTTTGACTGATTGGGAGTAAAGATCAGAACTTTGTCTGTGATTGTTAGCTTGTTTAGAATTGGGAGTTAACGGGTTTCGGGTCTAACAATCTTTCAATCTTAATCCGACCCAAAACATATTTCGTTCCTTGTTTTATATTTGTTATCTGAAAAATTTTATGAGTCGAAACATGTACTCTAACTTATTTTGTGTTCAGGTCGTGTTTAGGTTGGGTCGGGTCGAATCAGTTTCCTATTCGGCACAAGAGAAGCACATCCCATTACGAACGACCTCTGCATCAGCGTAGTTTAATGTCAATCCCATGAAACAAACCTACCCATGATGCATCATCAAGCTAGAGTACACTTGTTCATCGACATAGAACAGAAATAAGGAAGAAGAATCCGTGACACCAGAGAGAGAGATGGACGTCTACCTGGCCGCAAAAGAGATGGAGGCTCCGGAGGGTTGCTCACGGGTCGCCGGCCGTCGGCCGCCTGCCGTGCGGAGAGAGGTTGCTAGCCGGACGGCGAGAGAGAGTCGAATGTCAACAGGTCGGGGAGTCTGGAGAGGGCTAACGAGAGGGAAGGCGTTTATTTTTGATTTAGTTGCTCATTTATATTATTTTTTATTTTTTTTAAAATAAGTATCTCGTGGTGATATATAATTTTTTATTTTACGAATTTTTTTATAAGTACATTTTTCACATTGCATAGAAAGATAAAAATGAACTTACACCGAATAGCCCTCATACAATTACGAAAGTGAAAGTCAGTTTCGTTTTTAATGTTGAAATTTTTTCGAGTGTCTTTTCCTACAATTTCTTGAGGATTATGAAATGTTTATCTATAAAAATTGACATGTTAATCTTATGGAACAAAGACATGGGTAAGAGCTTCGGTGGTGTTAACAAAACTGGCATTTCGACATAAAATTTTAAAAAGGAAATTCTAAACTTGATTATTTATCAACTAAAGTGTCAACACAATCTTCTTATTCAATTATGAATTCTAGATCTAGTCTTGTGAAGTGTTCCGACATTGTTCTTATTATGTTTATTATGGTCTAAAGCGTAACTTAACCATTTAATTAAAACAACAAATCAGAAAAGTAATACAAAAAAAATCACAATCAATTTATCAAAAAGAGTAATAATGAAAGGACAAGCAAAAAATAAAATGTTGTAAAGTAACCCAATACAAGTCGACAAAAATATAACTTAACTTTGTTATTTAGTCCTAGACAGCAATTCCCATTAGCTAATTTTAATTCAAATTTCAATTTTTTAAAGAAACTAATTTTTCTTCATCTGAAGTAGAGAGAATCATGAAATTTTCTAAATCATGTATGTACCATCTAAATAAAACTAAACTAATTCAAATACCAAAATCTAACAACCTAATCAAAGTCTTTTTTTTTTCTAATTAATTTTCCAAAATTTTATTTTTTTGGAATTATTTATTTATTTATATTTTTACTCCTGGGAAAATGGGGACTCGGACCAGCTCAATATTGAATTAATACACCAAACCCATCTTTGAAACAAAACTAAACCCATCCCATTGAGACCAACCGGACCAAATCTACTAAGCCCGTCCCTTTTTTTTTTCATTTTTTCTTTTTGTTTTAATCTCATCTTCTTCTTCATCTCTATCAATCCTATTCCATCTCCACCGACCACCAACACGACCAAGCAAGCACACACAAGGCTATGAACACAAGATAGAACAGAAATACGAGGAGTTAAAACAGTAAAAGCATTGATCCTAAACATCACTAAGGTTACGAACTCAAGTCAACATTTTGTCAAACAAGTTATGTGCATCTAGGGTATCGACCCTGGCTATGAAATCTAAACCACATTTTCGTTCAAAATTAATATTGAAATCACAAATCTATCCAGTTACGGCTCAGATCTCAAGTGAATTATACATAAAATATGTGAACGTGATTTAGTCATTCATCTTTTCAAAACAGAGAAGGAAAAGAAAAAGGAGAAGGGCATTACCTGATTAACGAAACAAGTTGGAATCTTTAAGTATAAGTGGAATCGATAGAGGAAGTTGCAGGGTTAGCCAGTGACGAGGATCGGCGCCGGCGAAGGAATCTCGAACGAAAAACTCGGTAATCTTCACGATTCCACCCGAGAAAAACCGAAACAGAGTTGAGGCTTGGGTTTGGTGGGTCTATTTTAGGTTTGGTATTTAAATTCGGGCCGCAAAAGTTGGGCTTCATAAGGGCTGCGAATTCGGGTAGTGGGCCTAATTCGATTTTAATGGGCTAAGGCCTTTTCGTTTTCTTATTGATTATCATTTTTTATTTTCTATTACTAAAAATTTCATATTAGAATTATTGGTGAAAATTCGGGTGTTGACATCAGTCTATTAAGAATCTTCTCAAATATAGAAAGGCATTTAGGGCGCGTTTGCTAACTCTTCTGTTCCCGGGAACAATTTCTTATTAGAAATGATTCTTTTTTATTATGTTCCCGAGAACAATTTCTAAGCATTTTAAGTCGTTTGGTAATTGTCTAAAATTTTAATTCTTGGAATAGAATTACGTTTAGTACCATACTCAAAATTTCTACTCCAAATCATTTTATTTTTATTTTTAAATAATGTTATTACTATTTTCCTTTTTTTTTCTTTTTTTTTTTTTTTTTTTTTCCTTTCTTTCTCTTCTTCTTCTTCTTCTTCAAGTCGCCAATCGCCAACCTTGGGATGATCGGCGACTGGTCAGACGAAGGTCAGCAACCTCACGAGGCCATGCCTCATTGGCCGAACCTCGCCAAGGCTAGGCTAGCCTCGCCCGGTTAGGCGAGCCTCGTCAATGGCCGAGGGGGCCCGCTTGGCCATCGACGAGCTCGCCAGACCTCGCCTTGATCTGGCGAGCCTCCAACAAGCTCACCAGATTGGTTGCCAGCAACCGACGGCACACGGGCGGCGGACAGCGAAAGGCAGTGGACGGTAATGGCAGCAATGGCAGTAGACGAAGAAGAAGAAAGAGGGAAGAATAGCAAGAAAAAAGAAAAGAAAATAGAGAAAATAGTAGCTTGATTCTAGAATTGTTCCCGGAAACAAAGAATCAATTTTTTTTTTTACTTCTCAATCCCATTCCAAATCTACTTTTAGGAACAAAAAAATAGAAATTTGTTTCCAGGAATAAAAATTTTACCAAATGCATTTCTATTCCAAATCTATTCTCGAGAACAAAAGAATAAAAATTATTACTGTTTTAGCAAGTTAACAAATAGGCCCTTAAAGTCCAGTTGCCTTTCATCATCATATAGTCTTTCGTCGGTTCATAATAAGAGTGTGCAAATAGACCACCAGAATCGGGAACCATCCAGCTTTGACCAAATCGGACAATTGGGTTCGATTCTCGATTTCTAAAAGTGGAATCGGTATCCAGGCGATCTGGTGCCCGATTTCAATGGAAAATCGGACTAGATCGACTATATACATTTTTTTAATTATTTCTTCAAAAACAATAAATGTAACTAATTTTTTTTTAATTGCATGTAGTGAAAAAAAATGACCAGTTCCATTGAATCGGACCAAAATCGAATCGAACCAGTGGTGGTCCAATCCGATTCCCAATCCTAAGACCGATCAATTCGATCCCCGATTATTGAGAACCGGACCTAACTAAGAGCGATCATCTCTGATTTACAATATACATTTTTCTTCTATATTTTTTATATGAAACGTGTAGAATGTAACCTTATCATCGTCAAATATATCACAAAATAACTAATATTATCAAAAAAATTATATTATTAAACACTTGAACATGATTTGTGTTTCGGAAAAATTATATATAAAATACGTATCTTTGAAAAGTATGACGAGCAGCTCAAGGAGGTTGGCTAAGGGCAAATCTGCCCAGGCAAGCTAAGTTGCGGGGGTTGCACACGCTCCACATCCATGCACATCCATACTACAAGGCACATTTGGTAGCCCAAAAAGGGTTTGCATAAGATATAAGTTATTTGACCAGACGTTTAGTGATGCACTTTGGATTGAATAAAGTCGGCATAAATAGGATTGGATTAGTTATCCTAGCAATAATGGTGGGATAGTTTTCTTCTTATCATGATAATGCTAAATTCATCACCATAAGATTAATTGAACACTAGGAAATTAAACTGAAAAAACTGCATAATGTAGAGAGAGAGGTGGTGGCAACTGCAGTGAGTGGCGATCGTCACCTCATTAGTCTCCGTTCTTCGATATAGCCTCCATAATGGTGATATCTGGTGACCGCCATAGGGTAATCGGAGCTCCCAGCTGACGGCATCTACCATGATGGTGTGTTGTCATCACTTGAGCTGCTCTCTCCCCCCTCCTCTCTGGACCAATGGTTGCATTGTAATTTCAAATTGGTCGTGATAATCTCTTAAGATCACGAGAAAATATTATGTGGGACTATCTTTCCACATCATCAATAAGACACTTCATTAATTAGCTACCATATGTCCTAGTGGAATTCATTAATTTCAATTTTTTTCTCACCTCCTTTACGTCTCTCCGCTCACCCTTGCTTCTTCCTTTTTGCTCATTTACCCTATATCTATTACACTCTCTCTCCCTTGCCTTACTTCTTCTTCCTTATGCGCTACAGCATAAATCAAGAAATGCTTACACTCTCCGTTAACAAGCTTCCCAAACAAAGATGTGCACAACATGATTACTGAATTTGCAGGGAAAATTCACAAGCAAGATCCCTTGAATCAAAGTCAAAATTAAATCTCAATTAAATTTATTTTCTAGTTTTCCGTTTCTTTCACAGACAAATCTCAAGGTTATTGAATGAAACGAAAGGCGAACCCACTTCAAGTTTAACCTTCATAAACTCATACCCAACCTCGAAAAACACAAACAACTACACCTTTGTAGAAATCCTAAGCCTAAGCCTCCCTCTTTCTCATTGTCATTCCTGAGAACATGAAGTGCGAGAACGCAATCGCTAGGTTTGGCGACCCTGACCAAAAGCACACATCAGTAACTTCCTTCTCTATAAGCTCGACGCCAACCACCACCATCCGGTCAGTTGGAAGCTCTACGACACCAACCTTGACCAAAGCTGTCCAACTTTGATGCCATGAGTGAGGGAAGCGAGATAGAGAAAGTAAGGGCGGAGAGGGGTTAACGGAGGTGAGAAAAAGAAATTAAAATTAATGATCTGACTTGAACACGTGGCATACAATTAATGGAGCGTCTCAATGATGACGTGGAAAAACGGTCCACCTAATATTGTCTCCTAAGGCTACGTTTGGTCGTCTGAATTTCTAACCGGGATAGGACTGGATTGGATAGGACATGATATGAAATTTTGAGATTTTTTATATACTGTCAATTATTTGATGAATCACAGTATTAAAGTAAGATATAATTACTTGTTCATTTGAATTTGGCCTTCCTATTTAGATTAAAATTTTCGTTTTATTTTTTGGCTACTAAAAATGCCCGGCGCATTTCTTATCATCATCTATCCTATCCTATTTGATTTTGTATCTTAACGACCAAACATATTCGCATTTGCTCCCCTATTCCATACCGATTACGTCCCATTACGATTTCGATCGATCAATTATCCTACGAATACCCGCCCGCAATCATTTTTCGATGGCGCGTAACTTAAACCTTATTTCCTCTCCTCGTCTATCAATGCATATACCAGAACGAACATATACATAGAGATAGAAGAATCATGGAAACAGACACTCAAGCCTGGACAGACCCTCAGGCCAAAACAAGTTAGCATAGGCTTCTGTTCCTAGGAATACTTCCAACCTTCCAGAGATTCCAGACGTGATCATCCTTTCCTTGCTAATGATTTCCTAAGCAATTTGTCAAGAGGACCATTCAGAAGGTCATTTGATACACAGCACATAACCAAAAAACCATTTCGCACCATGAGAGCAATGGCATATCACGCGTCCATTTTCAAATGAGGCGGCAAGCTACTCAGAACCGGACATTCCATATGCTCGTTCAAGGCTAGTGAAGGACAAGAGATGCCCAATTTAGGTACAGTGAATGGACCATCCGCTATGCTCTTAAAAATCCATCTGTATGCTGCTTCTGTGAAATGGAGACCGTCCCAGCTTGCATATGAGGACGGGTCATCACACACCTTCGTGTTGGAACTGCATAATGCAGACGAGTTATAATTGTGGGTTCCTCCTCCTCCGCAGCATGCTCTAAGTACCTGCCCTTCAAACCCTGTTAAAAGAAAGAGTGTTCAATTAACTGCCAATACGACCAATGTGTTGGTCGGTACGCTATTAACTGGAAAATCATGGACACAATACATCGACAGAAGAAAATTGGGTAAGTTAGTTAATGTCGGTTATCAGTTTGGATGATCAAATACGATATCAATAGCAAGACTGCTGTTTGGAATCATTCATCAAATAAATTACCATGCTTGGTCATCTCCATTGCGAAAAAGTAGTTGATTAACTGACTTCTTCTGGGTGAAAATAAGTGAGCATCGCTACATCAGGGATTGGAAAGTGAGAGCTTCACTATGCACCAAGAAGGGAGAGGACTGACGGAAGAGTCCATCATGGAGGCGCAACTTACCGAATTTATTCGGGGACTGATAAAAGCGGACTGCGGCATTGTAGTAATCCACATATATAATTTTCGTTTGGGGATGAAGCTCTCGCAGATGATCAAGCTTCAGCTGGAGCTGCTCATTGTGATACTGAGAGAACTCATTTAACCAATTAAGGCAGCCGGTTGACGGATCATATGCTTCCTTGTCTGAACTCTGGAATTTTGTTAAATAGCCAGGCAAGCATCCAATCGGAAAGTTTCTGGGCACCAATATTGTCGCCGCACCTAAATGAATCAACTCCTGCATCAATATGGCATGAAAAGGAGAAAAATGATGCATCTCAAGGTGTTAAGATGAACATAATTCGTTTAAGAACTAAAAGTCAGCAAGTTATGGTCTTGTGATAGATTCTCTTATGATAATTTAGATCTCTGGATCTTCATCTCATTTATCAGGACATGCCTCAATGTAAGTAAGCCAGGCAATGTTATTGATATTTATAGGTGAACTATTTAAAAAGTCATTGTTTTTTTGTAAGTTTATCATGTGCACGCCTATACATGCACAGAAATATAATTCCACAGCCTAAATGAAAAAATTAAAGGATTTAGATACCATTAATTAATAATTTTCCTTAAAGAAGCAATCAATTAACATAATATATGAACAGCAAAAATATGGAGAAGAATATTTATTGAAAAGTTCTTTAGAGTATCAACATGGGTCTCATCACTGATACCACTTCAATGGAGCAGGGCAAGCTCCATGCTTCTCTATCTTTACTTAGATTAGGATCATTCTCTAGCTTTTGCTAGGTAGAAACCATAATTTGTTGACAGAGAGAAGTTAAAAAGGCCAGAGAAGCCCTAAAGAGAATGGTCTTTGCATAAAAGGCATTTAGCTTGGAAGTTAAGAAGAGGATCATACCCTGATAGCCGAAACAATCTCCTCAATTACAAGGGGCACAAAGTCTTGAATCTCTTCCAGATCTCTTCCCATAAAGAAGGGATGATTGTAGTCATTGCCACCAATCTCTCCCATGAGAACCAAAGAGTTTCCAAGAAATTCTTTGCAATCTGCCAAGTATGCTAGCACAATTTAAATAAAGAACTTGCACAAACTAGTATGCAAGCTAATCTCATGGCACTGACAAACAAATAAAAAATCTCCTTCGGATGCCATGGAATTTAACCGACATGTGTGTATACATAAACTTAATACTATAATGAGAAGAGGGCTTGAGATTCAATCATAGACTATTTTGGATCTATCAGCAGATTGAATCTTTGATGCAAGAAAAGAAAGCCAAAAAGGTGAAATGTGGTTTATCCGGCAAACTATCTGAATTTATAAAGGATTGATCCCTATACTTTTAATTTCATGTGATCCTGAAATTCTCTCTGACTGTATTGAACTTGGGCGGTGAAGTTTCCAAGTGACTCTATGGGTGTTTTTGAGCCACTTTGGATTGTTCTTTGCATCATACAAATATGTGATGATTCAGTTTGGTTACTCGAAGCATCATGATCCAAATTCACTAAGAAAAGGTCAATGACTACAATAGTACAAACTTGAAGATCGAAAATTACAATGTAGAAATGGCCAAACTGAGGGCTGCTGATGGAAGTTCTCTGTAATTGGGACTAACATCAATCTGACATCGATGCAGCATTACCAAAACAATGTACATTTACAATTCACCAAGAATCTTTCACTTTCCACCCTTCTGGGGACTTAATTGTAAAGATTCTACTTTCTAGGGCTTCCATGTATTCTTGGTTTTGGCAGAATAGGATTTACCTGCTCATAAAGCAAAACTACTTCACAAGTTAAGACACGAACAACAATAATAGAAGAGCAAAGAAATTTATATTAGGTACACCCGCAGTGTAAAATTTTCTTCTGTGCAAACGGTCATGGAATAAAAACTCTCATCTGATGGAATGAATTCATTTACCAAAATTAAAACCATATATGTGTCGAATGATAACCCAGCCTATTGTACCAAGTAAAGTCTGCCATTTATACAGCTACACGTTCTACTAGTAATTGCCAGCCTGACGGAGATTGGCCCTCCAGTGCAAAGGCAGACAGGCGAGCCCATTTAAACAACAATTGCACCGTCCATCTTTAATGACATCCACCTTCATGGAATTACAACAACAAAATTGAGTTGGAGGCAGAGTTCACAGCTACAGGTAATCCAAGAACCTAGATCATACACTAAACTCGATGCGAAACCGACCCACCAGCTTCAATGATCCAGATCCGATTCAAAATGTAGTCTTTAGTTCATATACAAAACTCAAATTTAGAATGTACACTACACTCGCGTTGAAGAGAGAGAGACAATAAGGAGCTTACCCAAGAAGCGTTGCACAGGGAAGGCAAAAGCTCTTTGAAGAGGCCCAGCTGAACTCCCAGAGACTCGTTCGGGAAATTGCTGCCCATCCCCCTCCCTTCGCAGAAGCTCCGGTCGAGCGCCGTCGCTCCCCCTACCGCGAAATTCACGCCCTTCCTGAAATCCTCTACCCTCCGTCCGCCATCATCCCCGTAGTACGGAGCCGCGTACGGAAGCCCCAGCCACTCAGCTGCAAGTCGCGACACCCACCGCAAAAATCAGAACCCGTCAAAAGAATTTCCCTTCAAAACGACTCACGAAAACCGCGGGAGTAATCCGGCTCCGAGCGCCGGAACCCATTTCTCGGCGACGGATTTCCGACTCACCCAGGAAGTCGATGACCAGGCGGCCGTCGGAGAAGCGGCCGGTGGGGCGGCGGAAGTGGGTCTGGCCGTAGGGGAGGGAACCGGCGTGCGTGGGGCGGCCTGCGGAGCGGGAGAGGTGGAGCGCGTTCCCGGTGTCGGCGAGCGAGTCGCCGAAGCTGATGATGGAGCGGTAGCATCCGACGGCGGGGGAGGACGAGATGACCGGAAGCACGCCGGCGACGACGAAGACCAGCTCTTTCAAGAAGAGGAGGGAGGACGCCATGGCCGACGCCGTTGGAGAATTAGAGGTCGGAATCAATCGCATTAAAAAATCATAATTTTGGTCCAAACATCTTCTTTCCTGTTCTCACCTACCTCACTCAACCACCTCATAATTAGCTCTTCCTTTTCTCAACCGCTTCATAATTAACTCTTGACTTGTCTTTGCTCGTCACTAGGACAACCTTTTACTTTCAACCGTTTGTTACTCATATTTTTTTTTATAAAAAAAAAAATTCGAATAGATTCTAAAACCGGACCAAATAAACAAGGTTAATTTCAAGGCAAGTAGAGTTCCAAAAATTGAGAATTAATTCTACCATGGTGGGTTCTAGACTTTAGGATTGGAATTTATCCACTCTGAAATCGATTGTCTTTAGTGCATACATTATTATTATGACTCACGTACAGAAATGTTAGAAAAGATTGTGCTCTCATCAATTAAATTTCAAAGGAACCTACATTGGCAATAGTCCTCATGCATTCTTTTTGTATAATTTTTTCGGTCCCACTAAGAATTTATTTTCCTATTTGCTCTTATTTAAAAAATTTCAAGGACTTACCCTTCTCACAAAAGCTCTCTATTTTTCGATCACTTTGCCATAATCTAAATTTTAATCTTATCTTTCACAATTGTGTTGGGAAATTGAAACTCCGATTACAACGGTTCACACAGACCTAAGTTCACTGAAACAAAGGGGTGCAGACAAGGGCTGGTCCAATGCAATTTTGGAAAAGTTTCGACTTTCTAAAAGCTACCTCGAATTAAATAATAAAATATACAAAAACTAAAACGTCATAACCCTTCCAAGGCGAAATCCTGAGAGAGTTAAGATTGCGTTTGATGGTTGAATAAAATTTATGATATGATAAAATTTAAAATTATCATATAATTAGTGTTTGCTCAAGATAGATAAAGTCAAATATAAAATAATATAGGCTAGATAAAATTATCTCATGGGGAGATGAGATAAAGGTGGATGAAATTTCTAATATTCAAATAGGAAAGTTTTTCCTCAAATAACAAACTTCTTAAATTAACAAATTTTAAATTATATTACAATATAAATAATATTTGAATTCTAATATAATAAATTAAAAATAATAAAAATAAAATATATAGCTTTTTAAATGTAATCTTATTTTATTGATATACTCGAATTTAATTCCATCTTATAATATAAATTCAATGTATAAATATATATTTATTATATATTTTAGGTGTTTTAATATTTTAGGTAAATTAGTACAGTTTTCTATTTAATAAATTTTTATTGGAGAATGATGGAAAGAGAAGAAAGAAATAAAAAAGAAATTAATTAAAAGGAGAGGAAAATAAAATAAAAAAGCTAATAAAAATAAAGTACACGAGAATGGCATGATAAATTTTTACTATCTCCATTTGTAAAATTTGAGATTCATTTATATTGAAATGACGTCTATATCAAACAATACATATGATATGATATAAATATATATAACTTTAATATTGATAGGATATAACGAAATCTCATGTATCACATATCCTTTTCTATTTCGGTCTTATTTTAATTAGAAATTCAGACGACTAAACGTAACCCAAAGATTACCACGCAAGCGTGAATAATTCTTCTTGTGAGGTGGGGCCTATGTCTAACATGGCCTCAGCCATGCTCTAATAATCGCAACCTGATTTTCTCATTCAATTACTTAATTTGATTTGCTTTAGAATCGCCACTAACCTATCATGATCTGATTAGGAGCTCGAGTAAGACGCAAAAGTGTGTCTTTGTCGGCATATCATGGATTTGGCTGGAGATGTCCAACGGCTATTGCTGGTATCCTTTTTATTTTGTCTAGTGAAAACGATTTGCATTGCGATCTTGTTAATTTCTTTTGTTCTATTTCAATCATCCAAGCGCGAGAAAAAGATGATCATGCATGAATCAACCTGGCAAGGACAAATATAGAAACCAATAATATCTAAGCAAATAAAAGACAAATAAAACGGCAGGAATATAAAGAACCCTAGTCATATCAGGCAAAATTAAACATGACCTTGTTATTAAGTCTAGAGATAAGATATAGTGAGTCATGCATAAAAAGTAAATGTGCTCTAAATCAAACTAGAAAGCAGATATTTCCTAGAATAATTGTCAAATTCCTGTATTAATCTACATAAACATGAATTTATAATAAAATAAAATAAAAACTCCTAAACTAGATGCAAACTTGCCTAACATGCTTTCAAGATGTGTTCTTTTTTTTTTTCTTTTTTTTTTTAATCTTTTCATCCTTATTATTAACATGCAATTACCTAGGTCTTCAAGTATGTACTATAAACCATATGCTTGAACATAAAAATATAAAAACGCAACCTTTTTATGATTTTTGTCCTAATCTACACGTTTAGACGAATTCTACATCCTACATGCACGTGTTGGACGATAAAAGTGGCGATTTTTTTTCTGGAAAGACTCAATCTTTTGGCGTGGATGAAAACATCGGCCAAAGGCCAAAGCATTAGCCTATCTACCATGAATATTCAAAGATCAAAGTACTTCAAAAAAGACAAGTTCTAATCGATATGCACAAAAACATAACGCAAGAGCAATCTAACACTAAGGAAACATGCAAGACATTACTAAACTCATGTAAACTAACATATATATCACAATCCAACTTCATAGCATCAGAAAGGGGGCAGCTGTAAATCGAGATGCATAGGGTAGGGCAGCCTCGTGCAATGTTGACGTGCATAAAGGATCATCGAATCATGCAAAGAGAGCAACAATATGGCCTGATCAAGGGTGTAAAGGGAGAGCATCTAGCACTAAAGGTGCTCATTGAGCGAGCACGAGATTGAGCGTGGGTGAAATCATGATCTCGCAATCAGAGTGACCTGTCCTGAACATGTGGCTGACCATCTCTCCTGCCAGCAAATTGGGGGAATTAAGTGCCTTGAGAACTCTTGGGTGCCTGTCTACTTTTGTGAGGAATTCTTAAACAAAATGCAATGCCATACGGTTGACATTATTAGAAACACTGCTTCTGTGAGGAATTCTCACGATTTTAGAGGATCTAACCCTTGGGGGGTTAGCTTTTTCTAAAGTTAAACGGCGAAGTTACATATATCTCCCTGTTTTTGCTAGTATTAGGAGTTTAATTTAAGTAGGCTAGTTACTCAGAGCTGGTTAAAGCAGGTTCATTCAAGGCTAGTGCAGGACAAGACATGTCCAATTTAGGTACTGTAAAAGGACTGTCCACCACGCCCTTCAAAATCCACCTGTATGCTGCTTCCGTGAAATGGATACCGTCCCAGCTTGCATACGAGGACGGGTCATCGCATACTCTCGCATTGGAATTGCACGGTACCAAAAAGTTGTAATTGTAGGTTCCTCCTCCTCCACAGCATGCTCTAAGTACTCTGTCATCAAACCCTGTTTCAAAAGGAGTGTCGGATTAACTGCCAATACGACCAATGTGTTGGTTGGTATGCTATTAGCTGGCCAACCACCGATACAGTGAGTTCACAGAAGATATTTGGGTAAGTTAGTTATTGTCTGTCATCAATTTGAAAGACCAAATCAGATATCAGTAGCAGCAAGACTGAAATTTTGAAATAATTCATCGAACGAATTATCACACTTGGTGATCTCCATTGTGAAAAAAGTAGTCGATTAACTGACTTCCTCTGGATGAAAAAAAGTGACCATTACTACATCAGGGATTGGAGAGTGAGAGCTTCTCTATGCACCAAGAAGATGGAGATGCAACTTACCAAATTTATCTGGTGACTGATAAAAGCGGAGTGCAGCATTGTAGTAATCGACATAGATAATATTTGCTCGGGGATGAAGCTCTCGTAGATGATTGAGCTTCCTCTGGAGCTGCTCATTGTGATACTGAGAGAATTCATTCAACCAATTAAGGCAGCCAGTTGACGAATCATATGCTTCCTTGTCTGAACCCTGGAATTCTGTTAAATAGACGGGCAAGCATCCGATAGGAAAGTTTCCCGGCACCAATATTGTCACTGCACCTAAATCAATCAACTCCTGCAACCATATGGCAGGAACAGGGGAAAACATGATGCATCTCAAGGTGATAAGATGAATATGATAAGTTTAAGAACTAAAAGCGGCAAGATAATATGGTCATGTGAGAGGCACTCTTGATGATAAACAAGATTGCTGGATTTTCATCCAATTTACCAGGACATGCTTCGGTGTAAGTAAGCTAGCTGATGTTATTGCAATTATAGGTGATAATTTAAGAAGTCATTGGTATTGTAAGTTTATCATGCGCACACCTA
Source organism: Eucalyptus curtisii (assembly GCA_017140595.1). Taxonomy (NCBI): domain Eukaryota; kingdom Viridiplantae; phylum Streptophyta; class Magnoliopsida; order Myrtales; family Myrtaceae; genus Eucalyptus; species Eucalyptus curtisii. The sequence continues at coordinate 27,660,197 of CM029498.1, forward strand.
TACATTCACTGAAAATAGCATTCATGGCCTATATAATAACATCACGGACTTAGATAACGTTAAGGTAGTTACTAGTTCCCATTCAAGGAGCAAAGAATTTACATGGTATATGAGCAGCAAAACCTGGAAAGACACATATATTGAAAAGATCTTTAGAGATGCAGGTAACATCACTGATACAAGTTCAGTGGAGCAGGACAAGGTCCATGCTTTTCTATCTTTACTTAGCTAAGGATCATTCTCTAACTTTTCCTTGGTAAATACATAATCTATTGACAATGATAGAATTTAAAAAGGCCAGAGAAGGCCCATAAAGAGAATCTTCACTAAGAGCATATGTCCGTTGGCCCTTGTATTGCCATGCTGCATAAATAGCTTGAAAGTTAAGAAGAGGGATCATACATTGATAGCTGACTCAATCGCCTCAATGACAAGGGGCACAATGCCCTGAATCTCTTCCAGATCTCTTCCCATGAAGAGGTGATAATTGTAGTCGTTGCCACCAATCTCTCCCATGAGAACCAAAGAGTTCCCAAGAAACTGTTTGCAATCTGCCAAGTATGCTAGCACAATTCAAATAAAGAACTTGCACAAACTACTATGCAAGCCGATTTCATTGCTCTGACAAACATATAAAACAGCTCATTCGGGCACCCGGGAATTTAACCAACATGTCTGAATACATAAACTTAATAGAGGGCTTGAGATTTTAGTACAGACCCGTGTTTGGATCTAGGATTACACTATTTAATTTAACAAGACATTTCTAGTGTTATCGAGTCATCAGCAGATTGAATACTTGATGCAAGAAGAGAATGCAGAAAAGGTGAAATCCTGGTTTTTCTGTCAAACCATCTGAATTTATCAGGGGATTGATCCCTAAAATTTTATACCTTTTGCAGTTTAAGTCTTGATTTTGGAACTAAATTTAACTCCTCAAACTTTCAATTTCCTGTGATCTTGGACCTTTAGACTTTCAACTTTGTGTGATTCTGGTCTCTGACTGCATTGAACTTGGGTCATGAATTGTGCAAGTACCCTGCTGTCCACTTCAATTTTCCACTGTGAAATTATCTCATGATTCACTTCGGTTATGGAAAGAATCACGATCCAAATCCAATGCAAATGAAGCTAAATGACTACAATTGTACAAATTTCAAGATCAGAAACTGCCGACAGAATTTCTCCATAAATCAGGATCGATCCCACACCGATGCCGCATTACCGAAACAATTTTACATGCCGATTTGCCAAGTGACATGACTAGTAATACCACGTATCTTTCACTTTTCCAACCTTTTTTGGGACTAAATTGCAAATTTCGGACTTTCTAAGGGCGTCAAAGTATTCTTGGAATTGACAGAATAGGACTTACCCGAAGACGTGCTGCATACCGAAGGCAAGAGCTCCTTGAAGAGGCCCCGCTGAACTCCCAGGGAAATATTCGGGAAATCGTTGCCCAACCCCCTCCCTTCGAAGAAGCTCGCGTCAAGCGCCGTCGCTCCGGCCACCGCGAAGTTCACGCCCTTCCTGAAATCCGCCGCGCTCCGTCCGCCGTCGTCGCCGTAGTAGGGAACCACGAACGGCAGCCCCAGCCACTCAGCTGCAAGTCGCGACACCAACGGCGCCGTCAGAACCCGTCAGGAAGTTTCTCAAAGCAACCCACGAAAGATCGCGCCGAACCCAATTTTCCAGCGACGACTTTCCCGACTCACCGATGAAGTCGATGACCAGGCGGCCGTCGGAGAAGCGGCCCGTGGGGCGGCGGAAGTAGGTCTCGCCGTAGGGGAGGGAGCCGGCGTGGGTCGGGCGGCCTTCGGAGCGGGAGAGGTGGAGCTCGTTCCCGGTGTCGGCGAGCGAGTCGCCGAAGCTGATGATGGAGTCGTAGCATCCGGGGGCGGGGGAGGAGGACGAGATGACCGGAAGCGCCGCGACGGCGACGGCGACGGCGACGGCGACGGCGACGGTGACGCGTTGCAGGAAGAGGGAAGGCGCCAGGCACGACGCCATTGGAGAGGGAGAGGGAGAGAAATGGAGGTCAATCGCACGGGTGGGCAGTGGGGTTGGTGAAGGGAACTGCCATTGCCATTGCCAGTGCCATGCCCAGTCAAAACAGGCCTGTCGGCTTCTAGCTTGGAAATGCGCATCTCATGTCTTTCTCCACATAACTTTTTCTGGCCGGGTAGTGATGACTCATATAATAATATTATCTATTCATTCTCGCCCTTTTGTTTGGTGAAAAATTTCCTGTCCAAAAATATTTTCTTCAGTTTTTTTTTTGTTTAAATCATTTAAAAAATTTAATCAACATGTACTTAAATTTACAAAAATGAAATCCTTCTTCAAAAACAAAAAGTCATTTTCTATCATATAACGAGACATTAGAGCTAAGAAATGAGAACCAGCTCTTGTCTAGGTCCTCGGTGGACAAGTTATGTTTGGAATCTCAATGCCTTGCTGGTGCTTGACAGTCACGTTTGGAGAGTCAAGGTCGGGATATATTCCTTGGTTGCGCTTGAGCTCCCCGTTCATATCCATTCTATTAGACATATGTTATACAAATTAAAGAATACCTCATACTTTTAAGGGGTGATAACTCCTTTTCTTTTTCTTTTTTGTGAAAATCTCCTCAATTAGTTATTTTATAAATATCCTATCAATAGACAATTGTGTAATTGATCACTCTATCTTTCTCACAGATTTCAAATTTAGGCTCCGTTCGTTTTGTAGAAAAATTTAGTATTTTTGGAAATGATAATATTTTCGGGTACTTAACTGAAATTTGAAAGTAAACTAAAATATACTTTCCATCGTTTGGTATGGAAAATTTAATTTGATTTTCCTCCATAGGCTCCCTCTAATAATTACTTTTATTTTTCTATCTACTTTTTTCTTTTTCCTTTCTTTTTTTTTTTTCCATTTATTTATATTTTCCTCCTTCTTCTTATTCGGTTGGTCATTAGCCATGGCGATACCTCACAACTAGCCAAAGGCGAGGTTGAAATTGTGGCTCACACTTGTCGATCAGGTGAGCCTTTGGCGAGCAATGAGCTTGAGGCCTCGAGCCTCACTAGATTGGCAAGGCAAAGGCTCGCACTTGTCGATTAGGCTAGTATGAAGCTCGCTTGATTGGTGAGCATAAGAGAGCAGCAAGTTAGAGGCTCAAGCTTGCTTGAGGTTGATGAGCTCGAAGCTTGCATGTAGTTGGTCGCTAATTGTCACCGTGGTCTACAATTGGTCGAGACAGAAGGAAAAAAGAAAGAAATAAAGAAATAAAAGAAAAAAAAAAGAGAAAGAAAAGGAATTAAGATTTAAAATTTGTTGAAATAGAAAAAAGGAAAAAAAAAAAAAAAGAGGGGGCTAGTAGGGATGTGAGATAATAGAGAGTGAGTGAGGAAAATATTTTTCCTACTTGAAAAACGAAAAATATTTTCTCCTATTTTAGAAGACTTTTTTTATTGATGGAAAATGTTTTCCTCAATTAATTCATTTCCCATGCAACAAACGCGAGAAAATCCGGAAAACATTTTTTTGAAAATGTTTTCTGCGAAACGAACGGAGATGTAATTGTAAATTTATTTATTTTTTCTATAAACTACCTTGGCAAAAAATTTAAAACTTGAAATACTTTGCTCTTTCCACATTTTTGGGTCATTTATTCATATTGCGTCAATAATCTCTTTTCATTTATTTGCAACCCAAATATTTCATTATAGTCGGTGCTCTTAAAATCTTTTAAATCTCAAAATTTTTTCTTACAAGCAACGAGTCTATACTTCGCTAGTATATAATAGGAAAAGAGCACGCTTATTGGGTGCGAATAAATTTGTAAAGAATAAAATGCCAACAAGTCCCCAATGAAAATCCTCCTCCGCATCTGTATCTGCCTAGCCTCGAGTCCCATCTAGACTAGGGGTGAGCAGCGGTCTAGGGTCGACCCTGGACCGACCCTGGATCGGCCCAACCCTGCCGGTCCTGGTCCGGTTCCCAAGGGGACTGGGTCGGTCCTTGGTCCTGAAATTCCAGGACCGACACTGTGCGGGTTGGTCCTCGGTCCTAAGAGTTTTGGGTCGGTCCAACCCTAGACCAACCCTGTATATATATTATATTACATTATATTATTTATAATTCTTTTATATATTCAAACCTAAGTAAAATGTCTGTTATAAAATCTAAGAGTTATGGTGAGATGTTCTATCAATAGCACTAATAGTAATTTCAATTTAAAACTTTTGTTGAGTATTAATTATGTGTCGTTTGTTTTGTTTTAAGGTGTTTAGAAGTTCAAGTGAATTAACAATATGTGAAGTTATATATTCATGGTTTATATTAAGTATTTTGAACTTTGTATGGTTTAATTGTATTTTACTAATGAATTTCAGCTGCACTTTGCTTTTCAATTTGTGTCAAATGGTAGAAGTTTTTGAAGAGTAGAGTAGTACTCTTTGCGATTGCTACGGTGATTTGCTAGTCAAGTGGTGTGAAGCTCATTTTTTGGTTGAGTGGACTCTACATAATCAAATGCAGGAAAACGCTTTTGCATATGGTGTTATGAATATTAAAGATAGATGATTACAAGAACTTTCCATCTTGTCCCATATCTCGATGAGCGGTTAGCAGTACGAAATTTCTATTAGTGTGTCATCTTAAATTTGCTAAATATGTATTGGTATTTATAGTTTAGTTGCACAATGCCGCATTGTCGATGTATGTGTAATTTGAATTGTAGGTTTGCTTTTTTAGGGAGTATAAAAAACAAGACAAAAAAATTATCGATCGGTCCGGGTTGACCACAGAACCGGACCGAACCCATTGGGTCGGTCCGGTCCTTGGTCCCGGCTCAATAGGGTCGGTCCTCGGTCCTAAAAATTGAGGACCGACACTGTACGGGTTGGTCCTAGGGTTAGGGGGTGGCCCGGACCAACCCGGACCATGCTCACCCCTAGTCTAGACTTGCTCTGTCGGGTCCGAGGTCACGAGTCCGGATCTAGCATCGTCGGCCTCGAGTGACCCCATGTCCCGGGATCGCCCTAGACTGGGCCATCATTGTCGTGAGGTCACGCCCTGCGCGAGCAAATTTGTCTTCCTGGATAGTGGGCCCAATGGTGGTGGGCCGGTGGCTTGGTCACGGCTTCATCGATTGACAGCTCACGAGCGACCGGCTAGGGGTGAGCGGTTTCAGGTTCCGGTTCGGTTCCGTTTGGAACTTGGAACCTACCCTCGGGTACAGGTTCCTCATTTTTTGGAACCCTGGAACCTACCCGTCAAAAGAACACGGAACCTACCCCGTCACGGGTTCCGGGGTCGGTTCCGGTTCCAACGGGTTCTTTTTTTTTTTTTTTTTTTTTTTTTTTTTTTTTTCATATTTGAACTATGACGCACGCGCAAAAAAAAAAAACTTTACAAAAAAAATATATATATAACGTACGCGCATACTCTACGGTAACTTCCCACATCTTAGCAAACATACCAATGCCGACTGCCAAGAATTTGGACATACATAATCAAAACTAATAAGAAGTTTCCAAAGAGGAAATGAGATGCTTGATTAACTATAATTATTGTGCCCACATATGTCAACATATGTGCACTAAAGCTTAAATCGTCACATTTGCCATATGTCATATGCCTTATCAGGTGAGTCAAATGAAAATGATAAAACAAAATATACTAAGGAGATGAAAAATCGAAGTGCCAACAAGATCTCAAATTTTCATCTACTCCATAGTGTGAACTCTGCAACATTTCCCTGTGATTCCTTTGGCACAGCAAAACCTTGCAAAGACATGAATGAAAATCAGTCAAAATCCTAAGTAAAGACACAGAAAAAAAAATCAATATCGATAATACTCCATGAAGCATGCCATTTTGCCCATCTAAAGGCTCCTAAATTCTTTGACAACATAGTTCAAAAATTCAATGTACATAAGAGGAGTCTGCATTAAGATTACGACAAACAAAGTTGCTCATCAATCAACTTCGCACAGTTAAAGCAGCACAAAGCCAACAAAAAACCTTGCTTGACTTCTCAACCGTTGGACCCATTGCAGATGCGACACCACCAACTCTATTTATCGACGATAATCTCAGCATTAAGACCAACCATATCTGAAAAAAAGAGGAAGAGATTAAATAAAATATTCACTTATCAAATATACAAAAAGAATTACAATATATAAAAATATAAACATTACTTACCCAATTCAAATTGTTCTGCATTCTCAATACACTCTTCAACATCAAATATATAATAAGAACAGTGAAAATATGCGACGAAAAGTGATATTAGCAAACTAAACTTACCTTCGATCACCTCTATTGGTATACTCGCAAGGTGATTATTGTCTTTGTTGTCTTTTTGTTCTCCTCCTTAGAAGTTTTTTTTTTAAAAAAAAATTTAAGGAATTATCTAATGATTTTATTTGCTTTGTAATTTTGGGTCCTTATAAATGGACTCCATTGGCATCAAAATGATAAAAGTCACAAAAAATTCTAAACTATATCCACCATAATACATTAACCTCAAATTTTATTTTGTGATACCAAAAACTTAAAACTTATACCGACGTGACAATCCCAAATTTTATCCATATAAAATCTAGTGTAACATAAAAGAAATTTAGAATTTTTGAAGCCATAAAAAGATTCGGGATAAAATATATATCAGTCGAAAAGTTAGGAGTTTTTTAAAGCTTTTTCCATGAAACAAAATAATCCTCAAAACTTTCGACGACGACAACGGCGTCGTGTCATGACTGTCGTCGCTACAAAGCGTCCTCCAGTCGGCCGTGCATCCCAGGATACTCTCTCCCTCTCCACACGGCCGGTTCCTCACATCCCCCACCTCCCACTCATCGTATCCGATCCCTCTCCCCCCCCCGTATTCCTCGATCGTTTCTTGTTCTTGTTCTTCCTTGCTCGTCATTGCCGGTCCCCGCTCTCCCGTCGCCGCGAGAGATCAGGAGGTCTTGTTCATGGTAAGGACACGGGTCGCGGTCGCTTCCACACATGATTCCCTGGGGCGGCCTGAGCTGTTGCTTTTGGAACCCTAACCGGTTCCGAAACCGGTTCCGCGACTGGTTCCGGTTCCGGTTCTGCGACCGGTTCCGGTTCCCGGAAAAATGGAACCGGTTCTTTAAGAACCGGGAACCGAACCGGAACCTCCGGTTCGGTTCTCCGGTTCCCGGTTCTACCCGGGAACCGCGCTCACCCCTACAACCGGCGAGACGAGGCGACATGGACGAGATGTCGACCGAGGATTGGCGGGCAGTGGCCGAGGCCTGCTGCCGGTAGAGAGAGAGAGAGAGAGAGCATGAGGTCAGGATTTGGGACTGTGTTATCTTTGTGTAAATTTAACAAAAAAGGAATCTCGTTCATTTTTTTTCATAATACTTGTTTCCAGGCAACCGGGTCGGGGTGATGCAAGACCCGATTCTCACCATCATCATCACAATCGGGCCCGCCCACCACACATGTCCCCGGCCGGATTCTCACTGTGGGCCCCAGCGGCGCCGTTGACCCAACCTGAGATCGCCACGTGCAGCGGGCCGGCCCCAGTTGGCACGCCCGTGACATTGACCAGGCTGATTTCTCCACCGTCTTAAGAGATTGCCACGTGCAACGGCCATTATTATATGCAATGAAAAGATGGTGGGTGGTTTAGATTTCACATGGGCGCATTTTTATATGATGATTGGAGAAAGATTATTTCGAAAAAACGGAGCTAGCCATTCATGTAAGTGTCACTAATCATCGACTTCCGATCTATTGATGGCACGGTTTCATTGTCGATCGAGTCGGTCTTCCCTTTTTTGATGTGAGAGCCACCGCTAGCAATCATGCTAGTAGGAGTGGACGGCGGCATATACAAAATGTGACCACAATCGGGTAAGCTAAAGCGAGTCCCGAGAGATCTTTCCGACAAGAATGACTTTAACATAAGACATAGGCCGGTCTAGCTCCTGTGAACACTGATCATAAGTGATAAAAGCCGTCTGAATCTTTGTTTTTGGTCCGATAGACCAAGGAACTCGTCTATCACCCCAATTTCTAGTTTCATGACGTGGGCATTACGATGATGACCATGACTGATTGATTGAGTAGAATTTCCTCCAAACATGTGATCGAGAAAACACAGCCTCTTGAAGAAAAAAAGGAACCCTCCAAAGGATTACTGCAACTGATGAGATCATTATACAGAAAATGATCTACGAACGAGGAAAAAGAAAAGATCTAGCAATCAAAACATATGTGTAGCAAAGTGATGTATGTACTGAAAATTCGCACGAATGAATCAATTAACTATCAGTCTTCTCAAGCAGAAAACTCGAATGTATGACAACGACAATGACATAGCTCAAGATCATATATATTATGTATCAACAAGGGATCTGGGAGGTGAACCACTTCATGACCAGAATAGGAGCCTTGATCAGCCACAGAGCGAACTCGACCACCACCGTGATGCAGAAGCAACATGGGCATATGCACGACAAGGGCAGTCTGCAGATTTCGCCAAGAAAACAACCAGATCAGAAACTAACAGCTCCAAATTCCCAATTACTGCGAACGCAATCATGTGATTAAACTCAAATTCATGCGATTAAACATGTGACATACGAAGTGAATTCAGCCCCAATTCGCTGTACTGTCATCCGTAAATCTTTTCTTGATTTCCATCCACTGAACAACGCTAACGGGTCGGCTCTCTCTCTCTCTCTCTCTCTCTCTCTCTCTCTCTCTCTCTCACGCGCACGTACAAAAGCCCTTTAGCGAAAGAGGACTTTCGTCAAACAGTTGCAATGCATACAGGCGACGAACAGAACGCTTACCCGATGATCCAAATAACGATGCCGACGAGGGACAGGATGAGCGCGAGGAACGCGAAGGGGAGGCCCAGGAGGAACCCGAGAGGCCGGCATTCGCAGCTCTCGTCGTCGCAGCAGCAGCAGCACATGATGGCCGGGGCCTTCTTTGCCTTCCGCTCGCGAAATTCGTCTCCCGGGTAGGTGAGATTTCCTCTGTGGGTGCTCAGAAAAACTTTGGAAGGCTTTCTCGTTCGTCTTTGTTTTATGGGTATCGCTGGGTCTGACGGAGAGAACGAAAGGGCAAAAGCGAGTGAGGATAGGGAAAGAAAGCGTTGAAAACTCAGCCGTCCAGTGAAAGGCAAGGTGTCGATTGGTTGGGATGATTAAGATGAACGAGACCAGCTACCGAGCGAGGCCTGGCGTCATCCGCCGGCTCATGCATTGACCCGTTCGACACGAAAGAACTTTCCTCGTGAGCTTCACCTCTCAATCTCTCTATCATACGCGCGTCCCATGTGAAAGGATCCCTTTGTCTTTTTTGCGTACAAGGAACTCCTACACGGAACGCTAGCATTAAATTATATGAAAATAAGAGTGCAATGATCGTGAAACTGTAATCAAGTTTAAAATTTGTTGAATTTATACAATTAAATCCGTCCTATTAGCACTATCCGATTTGTTTGTGAAGAAATGCACTGGAATAAGTGTCCTTTTTGTCGATTCGCTCTCTCTCCTTGGGGCATGTGTCAGGGCTCACATCTTTGCCTTTGGCCGGTCACAATACTCTATAGGCTTATAAATCTCCATTTAAAGTCATTCGAGCGGTTTCTTAATAAGTCAAACCTTTCGCTATAGATCGAGGACATAGTAGCCGCATTAGATACACAAATGGTGCAAGAGCAAAGAAAATTTGTGGAGCATGCCGTCTTTGATTTTCCATGGTGTCAAACATGGAGTGCACGAAAAGAACACTTCAACATGGTATTTATTTATTTATTTTGATGCCTTGAAACCACTGCACAGCCAGCAGCCGGCCGAGTAAACTAGGGGGAGCACTAACACGGGGACCCACCTCCCACGGCACTCCACTTTAGTCGCGCAATGAAAGCGCGAAGTTTCAAACTCCTCCCCTCCCGGATGAGGGGGCAGGATGGGAACCAACGCGTCAACGGGGTGGGTTTCAACATGGTATTTATTGGTACCGATCAAAAAGAAAAAAAGAACATGGCATTTATCGGACACAAACAACGTGCTTTGACACCAACGTCGGATTTTACATAATTATATCACAAGCCGCAAGAGACAGATTGCTCCATGTAATTCTTGTGCGAATGGTTCAGAAATTGAATCATGCACTCGGACTAACACTTGTACTTCCACAGCCAAATATACTCCTCGATCTCCCCTGCTTGTTACTTGCACACTTTCACGAGGAGAAGTTGATCTTCTCTTCAGAAAAAAAACACTTCCTTCTTCAAAGCTTGTGGATTGGGCTTGGGCCCAGCCTATCATGGGCGGCCCGAGCTCCAAAACCCAATAGCAAGCTAGTATTGATGAGGGTAACTCTGGCAAAAGAAATCCTTCTATGATGTTTAAATAACTGAATAACTGATAAATCTTTTTGACAATATAAAAGAATAAAACACAAAATAAAATGTGGAGGTTAAAAAGAAAGTAGAAGTAAAAGAAGTTGCAATAAGGATAAAGTAGTTATGTTTCGCAAATGACCACTTCTAAAATCTTTTCCTTTGTTCGTAGTATAGATAGATATCGAGATTGATGAAATTAACTCCTGGCAAATCATGCAAAGGAGGTAGTAGTGCTAGATCCGTTTTCCTTAATCAGATTAGATAGGAAAAAATGCAGAAAAGAAAATTGTGTAACTTTTTTTTTTTTTTTTTTATGATTTATGTGTTATAATGGAGAGCACGTAAGCTTATCATATGATTATTTAAGGTAGCAAGATAATCATGATACCAATTATAGTCAATTAGGGTTATGCACAATCAAGGGAGATATATTAAGGAAGATATCCTAATTATCTCTAATAAGATCATAAGGACATTGTGTAATTGGAATTTATTAGACAGAGGCGACAAAGAACAAGGGGAATAATATAAGTATGCATTCTACAATAGGAATTTATTTTTACATTGCACTGGACTCACAACCCATGTGACGTGCGTGTAAGTATTATTCGATATTTATGCTTGAGTGGCCGCTGGCTATAAGGGATATGAATCATATGATAATGCAAGAGTGGTTTTGGTGGAAGTAACTGCCTGCAAGCAGAAAAACTACCTAGTCGAATGCGTAAATTGCCAACAGGTATGCGGCCCTGCTGGTAAGGGATTGAAGGCTGGGGCTGGCGCTGGGGCTGGCGAGTACTAGATCCAAGGTTTGATCACTGTGAGAACTAAACACATATATACATAAGAAAGAAGAGTGAGACCAAAATAAAATAAGCGTAATTTACCATTTAGGCTTTGTTATTATAAGAACCACACAAACCTTAAGGGTCTTAAAGTAATTATCAAAATGGATAGAATTCTCCACTATTACATAAAGTTAGATTTCTTTGGTCCCAATCTCGAAATTCTTGTCCAGATTTGAATCGATCGATTGAGTCCAATCAAAACTTTTTATTTTTATTTTTGATAAAATAAGGTCAAATTCAATGGGCTTCGCATGATTAGTGGTTGTGATTGATCTAGTCCTATTGATCAAGATTTAGAAAAGACTTTACTTGTCAACCCGGCCCGACCCTTCGAAGCAATTGAGTGATCTCAAAGTTTGTGAGAATTCTTCTATCTCACAGTAGTTCAGATATTACGTAGGCCTATGGGAAAACAACAGACCTAAGTTTGTGGGAAGTCTAAGATACATCCTCCATGATCTCTTTTTCTGTTAAAGCTTTGCTTTCTCCCCCTTTTCATTGTTTTCTTTCTCTATTAGACGTAATTAATGACTCGACCTGATTACATAGCCTATGGAAAGCTGTAGGTTCAAAAGTCAGACTCGGGTGGTGCTCCTCACTCTTTAGCCAACGTAGCCTCGCCAACACGTTCATTCAATAGAAAGAATCATAGAAGTTTCTCTGCGTAGCTTTAAATTTCAGCCGAGCGAGAATAATTTGAAGAATGCTAGATCGCGCGAAGCTCGACGCAATGACATTGTTGTTCACAACTTGTAGACAGGATGAATTTCCATATTAGCGAAGTCTACAAAACATGGAAGAGGACAATGAGCATACACCTGATGTATGTGATTTTTTTTTCCCATCATCTAGGGTCCAGCGATCTCGTTTAATCATCCAGAAGCGGCTTTATTTCCGTATACTTCAAAGAAACTTAATTGTCTTGCATTTTATTGATCTTTTAGAGAGTGAAGCGATATATTGCCACTTGTATTGATGACCACATTCTCGTCATCGGATGTATAGTAATATTGATTATGTCAATAATAAAACATCGAGGTAACATAATACCATGTGAAATGCATCTATTGTGAAACGATGATTAGTATAGTAGATAATGTGGATGCGAGTGGGACAATATCATGGTAGTTTTGCTCCCACATCTTTGATTTACAAAGAAAGTCCTAAACTTATTGTACTTGTGTCAATTCTATACTAAACCTTTCAATTAGACTAATTGAGTCATAAATCTTTAGATAATTTGTTAATGTAGGGCGCGCATAGCAAAATTTCTGGAACATAAATTAATTTTTGGTTAGAAATTGATTCTCAATTTCTATTTTCTCGACGAGTTTCCGAGGAAAGAAACACATTTGATAATGACTCAAAATTTATATTTTCATAATAGAAATTTATTTAATAACATAATGAAATTTCTATTTCTAGGGGAGCGATGGTGGTGGGTAGTGAGAGCGATGGGCGTCCGGCGTCCCCTGGGCAGCAGGTGGGCAATGAGTGATGATGAGAGTGAACGATGAGAAGAGTTTTCATTTCTCAATTTTATTCTAGAAATATAAAAGCTAAAAAATTTAGCTTCTGATTTCTACTCCAAATTTATTTTTGAAATAAAAATATGTTCCAAAAATAGAAAAATAAAATTGTGTTACCAAACGGATTTTTGTTCAAAACCTGTTTCGAAGAATAGAAAAACAAAAAAAAAAATAGAAATTTTGTCATGCGCGCCTATAGTCTGTTCAACCAATTTTGACAAAAAATCACTAACATGAATTCTAGTCATCTTATATGGCATGATCGACATAAGACAACCAGCACTAACGTAAACACTTTTTACATTTTTTTTCCTTTGTTTTTCCTCTTTCTTTTTACAAACAGCCATCAAACACAAGTGATGGCTAGCGAGGCTTGATGAGGGTGGCTAGATCTAGTGAGGAGGCCCTTACTGATGCTTGCCTCGCCCCAGTGAGGCTTTGCAAGCAAGCTAAGGTGGCCTCACCAGGACTTGCCCTTGCTAGATCTAGCAAGGGGGCCCTCATTGGTAGTTGCCCTCGCTTGACAAAAAGAGAAGGGGAAGGAAAAGAAAGAGAAAAAAAGAAAGGAATATAATTAAAAAAAACAATTTTTTTTTAAATTTTAAAAAATTATTCACGTCAATGTTAGTTGTGTCACATAGGATGTTCAACGTTCACATAAGCTATATCTAGTTGAAATTGACTGAATGGATTATATTGGTAAATTGTCAAAAGTTTTGACGTCCCCACATCTTCGATTTACGGATTGGGATCCTATAAAATTAGGAAAAAGTTTGCATTTGAATGTTGCTAGTTGAGAGATTGACACCTCATCATTAGGCTGGTTTTTTTTGGGTCGAAATATAGTAATTTTCATTGCTAGGCCACTAAAGGGGCTTCATCAGTTGGAAAATCTAAACATAGGATTGAAATTAAAGGCTGAGGAGGATTTGAACACCAATTACTAGGAAGAGTATTTGCTCGGTGGGCTTTAGCGACCCAATCCGCGGCCTTGTTGGTTTCCCGAGGCTCATAGATGATCGAAATTCCCTTCAGCTGGGCCAGGATTTCTTTGCAATCATCAACTATGGACTGGGCCGGCCAAGGGGATTCTTCTCGGCCCGATAAGAAGCGCACGAGTGGGAGTTGGTCTGAAGAAACGACAACCTGCAGATAAGTTCTTCCTTTAGCTGGCTTCTGGAACTCAGTTCGTGCAGATCTGTTCTGCTTAGATGGCTTAAATTCATTCCCTATCTTTCTTTCCTTTTTCCCTTCCTTCTTTTCTCTTTTTGTCTCCCTCTCTTTTCTGACCCATGATCAAAGTTTGCCCAGAAAACAAACAAATAGAGAACACAGAAGTAACTACGATCCATGTCCCGTGACACGCCTCTGTCGGAGGCTCGCTCCACATTTGTCCAAGCCCCCCCTACCAAGCCCCATCATTGCTCTTCCCCCAACCTCGGCTAGGCTCACAAGATTAGATCTCAGGCTGTGAGCCCTACTCTTGCCACCATCAGACGAGGCAATACCTAAAGTCATGAATGGATTTAGAATACTGAAACCCAAAATAATGTATATGTTAAAGTGGGTTCACAACTTACTAAGAACCAGCTCTTCTTTATGACTTTCTCTTATTTTCATTTGATCTTATGCTCGCTCATTTTATGCTCTCATCTCAATTTAGATATGAGTATTCCTAGATTAAGCTAAATATAGAAGTGTTTTACCAATATGAATCGGATTACTAATATGGATTGGATCAGGTATGTGTATGAGTATTGTTCAAGTCGAATTGGATATGGGTGGCTATGTTTGTATTGTACGAACATGGATCAAAACAGGTTAAAATGGGTCAGATTTGGGTCAAGCCAAACCCAAATCTGACCTAAGTCACCCGTTTAATGGGTTTAATCACGAGTCAAGATCCAAAAGATGGCAAGATACCACAAGACAAGTGGTGTGACGGTAGTGGTGTGGTGGAGGGGTGGTCAGAGGGAGAGGTGTGGGAATACTAGGGCTTGGGTCGGAGCTGTTTTGGTTAAGTTCAATGAAGAAATCGGGGCAATTTGATGATATCAAATGGAAAAACCTTTTCTATTGATTTTAGAGGATGCTAAAGTCTCCTTTAACCCTTTTGTAGGTCGTGCGTTATGATTTATTTAACTAAGCACGCAGCGAACAATAATTTCCAAATGACAATCAAGCTAATTTAATTTTGTTTTACTTTGAAAAAAATGTTTTGTCTTGACACGGTTGACGCCTACATTCTTTTGGCTCAACACATGCACTTAGTGCAATTACTACGTGTGCCGTCTGGTTGCTCAACAGTACCTCCCTTCTGCCTGATCTGTCGAAGCCCAATGCTCTCGGAAAGAGCTTTCCACTTGGCTTATAAAAATGTTCAGTCGGTCGGCAGTATTTTGATTTCATGCCGACACATTCATCTCTTTTATCCGTCACTTTCCGCTTTTTCCTACGTCAAACCAGAAATGAGCCACCCGAAGCTTCTTAAGTTTGGTCATCATGGAAGATAATTGCTAACAAAAAAGATTTTGCCTTTTCCAACGTATTCAGTGTTGTCCTTGTCGGGGATACTGTTTTCTTTGAGAGTGTAACAGTCATCATTGAATCTAAGTAGAGAAGAAGCAAATCCCACTGTATATCCAATGCATCTATGTAACGCTCTCCCTCACATATAATTTGATATAATACTAGAAATGATTAACTTAAATGCTGAAATATTATCTGACATTGCTTGACCAACGGATTTAATTAGGCTTTATTCTTGTGGTTTCTTTCCACTTAATAATTTATGTATTTGGGTTGGACTTATTAACTTTGTATTAGAACCAAGCCTTGGAGTCCTTCATGCCCCAAGTTTATATTATGCATGCGTTGCTCTATGTTCTCCGATTCACATGCTTTCTTCCATGGTAGTCGGTTTCGGTCTCAATTTCCAAAGGAGATGTTGCAGTACTAATCTGTCATCACTTGAACACCAGATTTGACTAGGCTTTGCTTACATATAATGTAAGGGCCAATCTCTGGCCCCACTTGTCAATGATATTGTCCGCTTTGAGCTGAAACTTATATGGTTTTGTTATTTTGGTTTTCACCCAGAAGAGGCTTTATTGGTAGTTAAGATTGGTGCTACTTTTATATAGCACATCATCTCACTATATCTAAACGATGTGAAATTCGGTTCATTCCATCCTAGAGTAGGGACTACACATTGTCTAGGCCCTCAATAGCCCTAGCAATCATGCCTGCTCTCATCGAACTGGGTTATTATAGGCTCATTAGCTTTCGTGTGGTTCGTCCCCGAACCTCACATTTTTGGCTGAATTATTGGCTTTGATACCGTTGTAAGGGCCGAACTCTAACCCCACTTGCCAATGATATTATTTGCTTTGGGTTGGAGCCCGTATGTTTTTTGTTCTTTTGGGTTTCGCCCATAAAAGGATAGTAGTTAAGACCAATGCTACTCCTTATGTAGCATATCATCTTACCATCTCTAGATAATGTGGGATTCGATTCATTCTTACTCCTACACCATCCTAGAGTTGGAGTTGTGCCTTGTCCAGGTCCTCTTTGGGCCTGATGATCACTCCTGCCCTTATCGGACCGAGTAGTTACAAGCCCACCAGCTTACATGTGGTTCATCCCTGAATCTCACATTTCCAATTGGGTTATTGGCTCCAATACTATTGTAAGGGTTGACCTCTGGCCCCACTTGTCAATGATATTGTATGCTTTGGGCCAGAAATTGCATGGTTTGTTTTTCTAGGTTACGCTCTTAAAAAAGGCCTTGTTGGTAGTTAAAATTGGTGTACTACTCTTTATATAGCACATCACCTCACCACGGTTATGCGACATGGGATTCGGTCCATTCCTACCCTCATGCCATCTTAGAGTTGGAGCAACACCTTGCCTAGGCCCTTTTTAGCCACGACAATCACTCTCGCCCTCGTCAGACCAGGTCACTACATATAGTGTCTAACAAATGTAAGGATTTTAGCTCATTATCGATACTTTAATACAATGTCAGAAAACCATATGTCATTAAAACTTAAACCTATGCAAATAGAATTTATTTTTTTCAGGATCCAGGGCGCAATCATAGAGATCTCCACTATCTTTGAGGCTTGCTGGAATAGTTTACAAGTCTTGTGAATCAGTTTGGTTTAAACCTTTGATTTAGACACAAAGCATTCTAAAAACCAAGATTAAGTTCAGTCCTTTGACCTATTCTAGTGGTCTTGACCCCATCAACCATGCCAACCATGGAGAGGAGATGGACAAGGACAAAATTTGGCAGTCGTTTGGATGAAATTGTTGTTGTAGTTGGTTCATCAATCCTGCTAAGATATTTTTCTTTGTGGCGAATGTATGACAATGACAAAACTTCGTCGCTATAGGCAATTAGGACGAAGAAAGTGGGCCAATCCTGCAAAATGTCATCCTCGTAGCCTAGTTTTTGTTTATTTATTTATTTATTATTGTAATGATTGCAATCTGTTTACTCACTATTAAATATAGGGGGTGGTGCGTGTTGGTCAGATCCAACCACGCCGCCAATCTCACGTCTGTCACTTGATTGGCCCTGGTAAGCCTACTGAACTGTGGAGCAGATCATATACACCCTATGCATATGTGCCTTTTCAAATTTCCCTATCGGAATAAAATAAGGGATGGATTACAGTCAAATTCCTAAAACTCATAACAAAAATACAAGCAAGTTCTAAATATTTTCAATTTAGTTTCCAAACTTATCCAAAAAATACAACTAAATACTTATGTAACAAAATGTTCAATTTGAGTGATTGAAAAGATTACCATGCGTTTTTAAAAATATTTTGAATAGATGTGTTGTTGATTGATAACGTCCATATAGAGGAAAATAAGCAAAAATAGAAAGATAAAGAAGGGAACAAATATCACCAATAGATTAATTGGAATGAAGTGGCGGTCGTGGGGTGATCAATTTTGAGGTGGGTTGGTTTCCACCTTGAAATTTGGAATCTGACCACAAAAGGTTGGCTCCCAATTTGTAGGATCAGGAATCGAACATATTGATCCTTCGACTGACATTTTTTTTTGTTTGTTGGGTTTCTTCTATTTGGAGAACTATTTTGACAAAAGCATCATCTATTCCCGTGGTCAAATCAAGTTGCATAGGGAACTCATAGTGATCATTGATCTAAACAGTTCAGGCTTGAAGATCCTCATTGACAAGGATAAAACTATGTCTACATAAACTGAAAAGTATTGGCAAGACATGCAATTAAGAAATTGGAATTAAGCAAGAGTGAGTCATATTAATTTGCCAAAAGAAATCCAGACAACACTCAAGCACATAAAAAACTAGCCAGTGCTTCTGCAAGTTACGTAGGAATCAACTAATATAGGTGCACCCCTCTCAGTTTTGCAGAAGTTGAACAACTTGCAGCAGTAAAAGGCCACCAGCGCCTTAAATCATGAACAACTCAACGTCAAAACCCAACTATGATATCACATTAGAAAATGACATAGTAAAATTTAGAAAGACTATAAAAAAGCAAGAGCATTGTCTCATGCTTCCTAGGACGCCATTCGCATAGAGAAGAAGGTGGCATTTGTCTTGTTGGATCGATCCATTACTCATTACTTCAATGATGTTGTGGATCAGGACCTCTGGGACTCGCCCTCGTAAGCTCGAAATAGCTTCCTTGCATGTTATCTCCCTTTTCACGGTCTTCACCTAATGCTCGAACCACCATACTAATTGTCTTCCCTCTGTTCACGATATGGGAAACTCGTGCACGGGAGCTTGGAAGCGGAAGCAATATCAGCATTAGGCACAGATAAATTTTGAACACGCCCATCGCCATTTTTATTTCCTTCGAAGGTAGCAGAAAAGGTCTCGGGTTGATGGAGAATCAGAGTGAAGACATCCTATATATAGTGCTTAAGGATGATTGCCTTTTCATTTTTATAGTGGTCAAGTAGACACGCGAAAGGTGCTGGATGACCAGTTCAGTCACTTGTTGTCCATTTTGTTCTTGGAACTAAAATCATTGGATTGGACATTGCTTTGTTTGTAGATTTCCCACCATGCTGAAGATACATTCGTGTATCGTGCAGTATTGAGCAAAACAGCACGAGATTTCTTACCTATATATGGCGGGAGGGGAAATTGTCCAAAAAATCCTAAATCTATTGCACTTTTGCCAATTCAATCATAAATATTTTAACTTTGCCAATTCAATAATAAACATTTTCACTTCTTGCCAATTGAGTCAAATCGGCCAATTTTGGCCGGAAAATGCTGACGTGGATGCCGATGGTGCCACGTAGGACCGTTGGCGTTGACGTAGACAATTTTTAATAATATTTTATTTATTTATTTATTTATTTTTGGCTTTCTTCTTTGCCTTTTCCTATGGCCGGCCGGCCATAGCCAGCCAGCTGGCCTCACCTGCCATAGGCGAGGCCTAGCTGGGCGAGGGCGAGCCCCGGCGAGGGGAGCCTTCACCTAGGTGCGGCTTGGGAAAGGTCACTTGGGCGAGGCCAACCCTTGCCCAAGTGAGGCGAGATTGACCTGTGCCCAAGCTAGGGCGGCCTCGCCAAATCCAATCTAGGCGAGGCCGACACTCGCTTGGGCGAGGGTGAGGGCTCCCCTCGCTAGATGTGGTTAGGCTGGCCCTCACCCAAGCCAAGGAGGCCTCACGCAGCGTCGCCGTCGCTCAACTGATGCCTGGCGAAGCTGCCTTGGCCTAGGCATAGGTTGGCCTCGCCTAAGTGACCCTTCTCGGGCCGTGCCTGGGTGAGGGTTCTCCTTGCTAGGGCTCGCCCTTGCCCGACGAGGCCTTGCTTGTGGCAGACGAGGCTAGCTGGCTGGCTGTGGCGAGTGGCCGGCTGGCTATTGGAAAAGCCAAAGAAGAAAGCCAAAAAGAAAAGAAAGAAAAGAAAGAAAAAAAAAGAAGGAAAAAACAGAAAAATAATAAAAATTCAAAAAAATATTAAAATATTATTAAAAATTGTTCACATGCCGACGGTCCTACATGGCACTGCCAGCATCCATGTTATCGTTTTCCAGCTAAAATTGATCAGCTGAACTAAAATGGTAAAATTAAAAGGTTTAGGATTGAGTTGGCAAAAGTGCAATCGATTTAGGACTTTTTAGACAATTTTCCCTATGGTGGGAAGCTTTGTTGCTCACTCTCTCTTTTATGGGGTAAAGAACTGTTTGTGATTAATGACTACTAGTTTATGCGCCCAAAAAAAAAACTTCAAATTGATAAACAATGGGTTTAGTTGGTTAATTGAGTTTGGTTGTTGTGATCGGCATAGTTATTGATAGCTACATGATATGGTTATCAACTATTACAAAACCAATCTGTCGATGACCACAATGTGTGGCTCTTGACAACCATACAATACAATTATTGATGAGTGTTGGAGTGCAATTGATTGAGGAAGATTGGTCAATAAAAGTGCTTAAAGCCATTAGATGATTGACATGACACGAATATCGACATCTATGAAGAAGAATCATCGACAGCTATACGGAATCGACATCAACAAATAGCTTAGAGGTGTTCAACAAAGTTCATTGACGAAGCTTGCAAAGAATTCGTTATCCTAAAATCTGGGTAAGTGTTGGAAGCATGAGGAGGATACCAACTGAAGGCAAAAGTACCAAGCAATAGTTGAGTGGTCTATGACCTTGGATGCTATGACTATTTGTGGATGAGATCAGCGTGCGAATAGGAGGTATGGGAACTCGGGAGTGCAATTGTAATATGTTGACATCTGAATTTTGGTAACTTATTTAGTTATTTATTGCATAGAATATTAATGATTGAGCATGACCCCAAAGACATAAATTTTTAACTTGCATTGGTAATAAGTCCATATAAATTCTAGTGAAGCTTTAAGTATAATTGAATTATCTACTAAGCCTCCAGAAGTGCAAAATTGGGACGAGCCCAAGGTTCCTTTAAAGCAGCTGAATATACATGTGCCTAGCAAACCAAATATCTCAAATTAGGAAATATTGATTTATTGAAGCAAGTTTGGGGGTAATTAAGCTTTATATTGTCAAATTTTGATCATAGGGAAATAAGAAAGGGTGTATACTCTAATAATAAAGATCACATAACCTAAAATAGAAATAAAAATATCCTCGGTATTTTCAAGACAACCCTAAGCTTGACCTTATATAAACCCATTAGAGATGGTTCACAATCAGAGGTTGACAATACACAATAGAAAAGAAAAATCACACAAGAGAGCACAAAAAAACATACACACATGAGTTCTCTCTCCCGCAATCCCCCACAAAAATTTCAAGCCTAGTTTCACGATATCGACAAATACACATTTCAACCGTTGGATCGCTCTCAAATTTTGTGGAGAGTATGCTAAATCATTATTCTTGAGTTATCTGGTATAGGTGATGAAAAGGCATTTTAAAATATCTCTTTGAAGGAGAAAATCAGATTGGGCGGATTGCTAGAGAGTCCAATTTGCGGTTGCATGTAAGAGGCGAATATGCATCTGTTCTAAGTTGAAATGTGTTAAAAATTTGAGGAGACCTCTACTTCACCTATTTCCTTAACCCCAGCAAGGGAATCGAGCATCAACGATCCAAAGACCCTTTGTGATGTCCATAGTCCCCAACGTTGATGTTCGCCGCCTCTTGCCACCCCATCGTGAGTCTCGCTGTCCCAACGTGATTACTGACTGTCGCCAGCCCTCTTGTTCGAAGTTGCTGCCCTTCTCCGTTCTTGGCCTTGCCGTAGCCTTGCCGGTTGCCGCAGTGGATACCCCTTGTATCCTATATTGGATGTGGTGTATACTTAATCACGTGGGCTTAGATATTGCATGTCATTATTTTAGATAATATTTTTATTATGAAAAATAAAAAAAAGTAAAACATTTAGGATAGATTACTTGCCATTAAGTTTCCTAAATTAAAATTGCTTATCTTAGGAACCATGTACTGATTAGGAAATTACCTAATTTAAATTAGGATGTAATATAAATCATTTCCTGATATAAATTAGGTTATTATATACTTTAGTTAGTTTCCTAATATGACTTTCAAAGAAAAACTCAAAGATATCTCATCTCATGCATTGCATATAATTTAATTATTCATAAAGAGAAGATTTTAAAATAAAGAGTTAGCGCTGCATCAATAGGTCGCTATTCTTAGCACTTCATCAATTGGTCACTATTCTTTTCAATAAAGGTCAATTAGGTCACAATAGGTGTCCTAGAATTTAGTTTTTATATTTATTAAAAAAGAAAACACATAAATAATTAATCACACTTAGTTTAATTAATATGAATAATTTTTAATTGATCATAGACATAATATTAAAATTAAATCATTTCATGTTAAACAAGAAAAACCCAAAAAGAATTGATTGACATTGCATAATCATATTTGGAAATCATATCTAAGACATGAATACATTAAATGGTTGCTTGGCTCTAGTCAACATCTTGCAGAACATTTATTTGAAGATTTATTCAGTGCATGAAGGTTTTGTTTTTTTTGTCTCCTCAAACAATTAATTTATCTCTTAAGTTAAATTATTAGGTGCGCACTTGCATGATCATGTCTCTTATATTAATTGTTTAGGCCTAAAATTGTGGTTATCTATCGAAGGGAGTATAAACCACATCTCAATATATCGGAGCCTTGCTCCACTTCTATCCAAGCCCCATGTCAACCAAACCCCCCCCCCTTCTGCCACTATGCCCCATGATTGCGCATCCTCTCTCTCGCGCGTCTAGGCTCACAAGATCAGATCTCAAGTTGCGAGCCCTACTTATTGGCATCAGGTGACACAATATTTGAGGTCATGAGTCTAGATCCGAAAGATGGTGAAATATCGCGACAAAAGTGGGCGACGGCAGTGGTGTGTTGTGGAGGGGAGGTGAGAGCAAGAGAGAGGTGTGGGAAAATAGTAGGGCTTGGGTCAGATTTTTTTTTTTTTTTTTTTTTGATGAAGTTCAATAAAGAAATAGGGGCAATTTGATCATCTCAAATGATAAAAGTTATTATCCTGACTTTGGAGGCCGTGCTTTGTGATTTGCTTAACTAAGCACGCAGCAAACAAAAATTCTCCAAATGGCGCTCAAGCTAATTTAATTATGTTTTACTTTTAAAAAAAAAAGATATGGTCTTGACACGCGTAACGCCTATATTCTTTTGGCTCAACATATGCACTTTGTTCGGTTTCAAAAAGACAAAAACATATGCACTTGGTGCAATTACTACGTGTGCTTTCTGGTTGCTCAAAAGGAGCCCCCCTTTTGGCTGATCTGTCCAAGCCCAATGGTTTTGGAAAGATCTTTCAATCAGTAGTATTTTGATTACATGCCGACACATTCATCTATTTTACCGTTACTTTGGGCTTTTTTCCTTACGCCAAACCAGAAAGGAGCTACCCGAAGCTTCTTTAGGTTTGGTCATCATGTAAGATTAATGCTGACAAAAGAGTTTGTGTTCGATGTTGCCGGTTAAAGGATAATAAACGATACAGTTCACTCAACTCAACAGGCCAACGAGATATCTGGTTAAAAGTTTCGAACCAAGTTAGATAAGAACGCATATTAGCCGCCTTTTCCAACGTATCTAAAATTGTCCTTTTTGGGGATACCGTTTTCTTTGAAAGTGTAAAAGTTGTCACTGAATCTAAGTAGAGAAAGGCAAATCCCTCCGTATATCCAATTTATCTATAGCTCTCCCTCTTATATTATTTGACATAATACTTGAGATACTTTAGTTAAATTACTGAAGTATTTATCTCACATTGCTTCACTGATGGATTTGATGAGGCTTTATTTTTGTGGTTTCTCTACACCAAAGAACTTGTGAATTTGGGTTGGTCTTGTTAAAGTGGCGTCAGAACCAAGCCTCAGAGTCCTTCATGCCCCAAGTTTATATCATGCATGCATGGCTCTACGTTCTTCAATTCACATGCCTTCTTCCATGCTAGTCGGTTTTTGTCTCAATTTGCAAATAAGAAGATGTTGCAGTACTAATCCGTCGTCACTTGAACACTGGATTTGACTAGGCTTTATCTGCATATAGTCTCTAATAGATGTAAGGATTTAAGCTTATGATCAATACTTCAATACAGAGTTAGAAAACCATATGTCGTTAAAGCTTAAACCTATGCAAACAAATTTTGTTTTTTCATAATTCAGGCACAACCATGGAGGTCTTGACCATCTTGTAGGCTTACTAAATACTTTACAAGTCTCGTGAATCAGTGAAGTTTAAACCTTTGGTTCAGATACAAAGTACTCTAAAAATCCTGTAATCTGATAAACTTCAGACCTTTTCCCTAATCAAGTGGTCTCGACTCATCAACCACGCCAACCATTGTGGGGGAGGGGAGAAAGACAAGGACAAAATCTGGCTGGTGTTTGGACGATACTGTTGTTGCAGTTGATTCATCTATCTTGTCAAAATATTTTCAATTGCAACTAATGTGTCACAATGATAAAACTTGGTCGGGATAGGCAATTAGGAAGAAGAAAGTGGGGCCAAAGCTACAAATTTGATTATGATACCCTAGTTTCTTTTGTAGCGATCGCACTCCGTTTATTCACTATTAAAAATGGGGATGGTGTGGGTACCTCAGATCCAACCACGCCGCCATTGCCATGTCTATCACTTTATTGGCCATGGTACCATTAGCACGCTTAACGGTAGAATTAGCTAAGAACACCTTGAATACCACAATTTAGTATGGAGGACACATAAGCATTGAAATTTTCAAAAGATACACTTAAGTATCAATATTGGAAAAGAAATGAACACTTAAGTGTCAATAACGAGAATTTCTCACCAAATAACTAACGTTGCTTTTTCTGCCAAAAATTTTAAATGATGTGACTTTTTTTTTATGATAAAAAATTTATTCACATAGACAAGCGAATGACCTCGTGCCCCACATAGACTACGCGAGATGATGCTAAACAACATCGTTTTGGCACTTAAGCGAAGTATTCACTTTTAACCATGAGAGACACTTAAGTGATTACTTACACCATAACTTGATAGTTAAGTAATCATTTTTTAACCATGACTTGCACTTAAGTGAACATGTCATTTTAGACAAGAATTGCTAAGTGAACATTCCGGCAAACTATATAGACTAGTTTTATTAATAAAATAATGCCACATTAGATTTCTAGCAAGTTTACTGGAATTGGCACTTAAGTGTTAAATTTATTTTTTAAGTGGCACTTAAGTTTTGGTATTTATGCGTTTCCCCATGCCAAGTTGTGATACTTAGGGTGTTCTTTGCCCCACACTTAACTATATAGAAAATCATATATGCATTATAAATATGTACTTTTTCACTTTTCTTTGTCGGAATAAAATTAAGGGATAAATTACAATCAAATTCCTAAAACTTCAAACAAAATAAAATTAAATCCTAAATTTTTTTAATTTATGTAATTAATTTTTCAAACTTAGCCAAAAAGTATAATTAGGTACTTCTATTAGATTCGTTCAATTTGAGTGATTGAAAAAACTGATGTAATTTTTTTTCATAATAATATGAATAAACGTAGCGTTGATTAACAACATCCACATGAAGGAAAACACTGAAAGATAGAAAGATAAAGAAGAACAAAAAAAAAAAGAAAGTATAGCAGCCATAAATTAACTTGAATGAAGCGGGGGAAAAGTGCCAAAAAAATCATAAACCTTTTGTCTTTGTACCGATTTAGTCCTAAACCTTTTTTGGTGCCGATTTAGTCCTAAACCTTTTTACGTTGTGCCAATTCAGTCATTTCCGGCTAATTTTGGCCGGATTTTGCTGACTGGACGCCGGCCGGCTGACGTGGCTTGATCGGCGCTGACGTGGACAACTTTTAATAATATTCTAATATTTTTGATTTTTTTAAAAAAATTTCTTTTAAATTTTTTATTTTTCTTTTTTCTTCTCCTCTTCTTCTTCCGGCCGGTCGCGCGGACCTCGGTGATCGGCGGGCGACGGCCGGCGAGGTGGAGGTCGACCTTGCCGAACCTCGCCGGTGGCCGCGAGGGCGGTGAGGCTCGCCCTCGTCGGATCTGGCGAGGGTTGAGCCTCGCCATGGCCAGCAAGGGCGAGCCTTGCTCACTCGGCGAGAGGAGGCGGCCTTGAGTTGGCCTCCGTCTTCGCTCGGTCCATCTCTACTCAGCAACACCCCACTTCGCTCGGCGACGCCCTCGACGACGACTTGACACCGCTTGCCCCCCTCACTTCCCTCGACGTTCGTTACCCTTCTTCCTTCATCTTCGCAAGGCCAACTTGAGGCCACCTCCTCGAGCCGAGCCGGCGAGGCTCGCCCTCGCCGACCATGGGCGAAGCTTGACCCTCACCAGATCTGGTGAGGGCGAGCCTCGCCGCCCAGGCCTCGAGGGCGGCCTTGGGCTGGGTGAGGCTCGCCAGATCCGGTGAGGGGGAGCCTCGCCGCCTAGCGCAAGGCTCCTCGCGACCACTGGCGAGGTGGCCGGCTAGGTCGACCTCGACCTCGCCGGCCGTTGCCTCTGGCCAGTCGCCGAGGTCCAGCGACTGGCTGGAGGAAGAAGAGGAGAAGAGGAGAAGAAAAAAAGAAAAAAAAAGAAAAAGAAAAAGAAAAAGAAAAAGAAGAAAAGAAAAGAAAAGAAAATAAATAAAAAATATTATTAAAAGTTGTTCACATCGGCGATTAGGCCACGTCAGCCGGCCAGCGTCCAGTCAGCAAAATTCGGCGAAAATTGGCCGGAAATGACTGAATTGGCACAACATAAAAATGTTTAGGACTAAATAAAAAAAAAAAGATTTATGACTAAATTGGCACAAAGATAAAAGGTTTAAGACTTTTTTGGCACCCTTCCTAATGAAGTGGCAATCCTCATGGGGAGTAGGCGAGGGCCTATAAGCCTTGGCCTAGGACTTGCATAGACCTGCTTGAGGATTTGCAAACCCTTGTGTGGTGGTCTGGCCACCACCTCACGAGGGTTGGTTGACCCTCACATCGAGGTGGTCAAGGTTGGACATGAGCCTTAACCTGCCCTCATGCGATGGAGGCAAGTGGTGGCACCACCACCATGCAAGGGCTGTTTGTCCTTGTTTGTGGCTAGCGAGAGTTGCTGTCTCATTGATCCTTGTGATGCCTATGTGAGGGACAATGTCTATCAATGAAGGTGGGGGCAGTGAGGGCAATGTTCTAGTTCCTTTTTCTCTTCTAATTTTTTGGGACTTTTGCTAATGTGGCACCTCTTGACATCAAATCATTGTTTATATATAGGGTGGTCAATTCCAATATAGGTTGGTTCCACTCTAGAATTAGGAATCGGACAACATAGGATCGATTCACAATTTGTAGAATCAGGAATCAACCCCATTGACCCTAGAGGATTGGACCGATCTGATCAAGTTTCGAGGGTTAACCTAGGATTAGCGGTTTTTTGTTTTTGAATTCGTTCTATTCAAAAGAACTATTTTGACAATTTAAGTATCATCCATCTTTGTGGTCAAGATTTAATTGCATAGGGAACTCATAGTGATCATTGGTGCAAGCATCAATATCCTCATTGACATGGATGAAATGATGTCTCCCTAAACTCGAAAGTTACTGGGAAAACATAAGATTAAAAAATTTGGAATCAAGAATGATCTAGTCACATTATTTTGACAAAAGAAATCCAGACAATACTCAAGCGCACAAAAAACTAGCCGGTGCTTCTGCATGTTACTTGGGAATCAACTAATATAGGTGTACCACTCCCAGTTTTGCAGAAGTTGAACAACTTGCAGCAGTAAAAGGCCACCGAGCCATAAGTCATACATAGAAAATGAAGTACAATGCAAACTCAAAAAATAGAAAGAGGACCATGCCATTTCCATTGGTTTGCTCCGTACTGGGAACTTGAATGGTTATTGCCGTTTCCAATTTTGTGGAATCGATAAGTGGACCGGTTTATGTGGGAACAACTGAAAATCACCTGATTTGGTCCTTTCCCAATTGACTTGGTGCTCACCATTATTTATGTGATCCTAAAAAATGTTGACAAATGCCAATTCAGTATTTTTTTTGTCACTGAAATTGGACAGTGATAAAAGAGATACCGGATTGCACTTTTCGGCCAAGCTTTAGTACTTAATTGTGTAAATTAAAAATTTTAAAACTAAATTGCTTTTTCTTTGCATGTTTTAGGATTTTGATTGCGTTTATCCACAAATGTCACTTCTAGGTGGAAATATGAAAATGGTGTCCATCCAACTTCCTTTTTGATTTAATATTTTGCCATAATGAAAGTGGGGAGTAAGTACACCATCAGTGTCAAAAGTTGTGTATAACACTTACTTTGGTGCCAAAAGTTTATTTTGGATCATTTAAGTACCAACAAATTTGAAAAACGATCATTTCAGTGCCAACGCCAATCAAATTGGCCAGAAATCCGATGTGACACTTTTTTTATTAATTTTTGAAGCTGACGTGGCTCGTCGGAGAGTACAGTTAGCATCCAAACAACAAAACAATGCCGTTTGGCGTCTTTCCTTCAACTTAGAACCCTAAATCTCCAAATAGAGAGAGAGAGAGAGAGAGAGAGAGAGAGAGAGAGAGAGAGAGAGAGAGAGAGAGAGAGAGAGAGAGAGAGAGAGAAGGCATGTCGTCTTCTTCCCCAAAGAACAACACTAGTAGCGGCACCAGCAACGGCACCAGTAACAGCACTAGCAGTGCACCAACAGCGGCACCAGCAACGGCACTAGCAGCAGCGCACCAGCAGCGACACCTTCGACCCCTCTTCTTTCTCCTCCTCCTCAGCCCTCGCCTCCTATTCTTCCTGCCACCTCTTGCTTGAGTAACAATCTCAGCCTCTCCTCGCTCACCTAGTCGAGCACCTATGATGGTGGCAGAGTGACGGTGGCCGAGCGGCGAACGATAAAGAAACCCTAATTTCAATCCCCATATGAGATATACAGCGTCGTTTTTGTGAGGATGTTCACATATGACGGCAAAGCAACGTCGTTTCTTAAGGAGGATGGAAAACGACGTCGTTTAAAAGCCACTGTAACTTTTTTTTTTTTATATATATAAAAGCCATGTAATTAATTTGGCCGGAATCTCTCGCCGGTGGCACCAAATTGATCGTTTTTTCTCTGCTTTGGCACTTAAGTGATTCGACGGAAACTTTTGGCACCAAAATGAGCGCCATACACAACTTTTGGCACTGATAGTGTACTTACCCCTGAAAGTGGTATGAGTGATACAAAAAGACGTACGTACAAACAAATTTTTCTTCCACTAGTGTATGCTAGATCTACAACCAATATAAGTATCACCGCAGAAGAAACACGTTTACAGTTATGTGAAAAGGACCTTTATCATTTGGTCATCTCCTTTTTTTATTTTTTATTTTTTTAATTTTTCTTTTTTGGCCCTAATCTATGCTAAGGGTTGGTTGTGCTTATTTTTTATTTGTTCAATACACAGTTTGGTGAGGGCTCGTCACAGTGTAAAAAGCATGGTGACGTTGTCATTCCGTGGACTTCAAATTTACATCATGTGTGTTGGAATATATATGCGGAAACGACAGGATCTTACAATTTACGTCAACGTGCAAACTCCAGAGAAATAAATGAGAAATAATAAAGATACTAGAAATTTACGTGGTTCGATCTGAGTATTAGTACCTATGTCCACGGGGAGAGCTAGCAGCAAATAATCCACTATAATTGGAGAATCAGAGTTTACAATCGTTCACACACTCTATCACGCCTCGAACCTAGAGCGTGTGCACATCCCTCGGTGGCCGACTAAATTGCGATGTTCCCAGGACGTGTCGCCGACCCAATCGATTCATGCACAAGTGGAAGCGTATACTAAAAAATCCCCAGACAACAATCAACATGGGATAGGAAAGCAGGACACCAATTTTCACAAACATACTTTTATAAACTCGCTAGGTTTATATACAATGCTAGTCCATAAATAAAAGCCTAACTTAAAAAAGAAGAGTCGCTAAGCCATCTAGGCACAAGACTCCTCAATTGAGACCTTCGAGGATTCCGGGTCTACCACGACACCGTCAGGTGGGTCAACTACGCCCTCGCCCGTAGCGGCGTTGACCACAACGTCGGGGATATCGAAACCCTGTAGGGGACCTTCCCGGACCCTATTAGGCCCATGACAGAACCACGCCTTGAATTGATGAGATACCAACTGTGGTCGGCCCTCATCAACCAAGATAGTGGTCATGATGAGCTCATGGAGCCAGAGACTCCCGGGGACAGGGACGTCGGTACTCTGCTCTGTATACCCCCGCTGCTGTCCAAAACGAACCGGAGGAGCCTCCATTTACGAACCTGAAAAGTTTAAGCCCACGACGGGGTGAGACAACGTCTCAGCAAGTCTACTCCCTAAACCCTGATTAGGAAGGAAATACGCCTAGAGGCAGTTTAATCACACATCACAGAAGACTCACCTCGTCTCAATTCCTTCCTGCGTATGTCAGTATAGTTCTTATAATAGGCATATGCAGTAATGATATTCAATCAATTCGAACGCCTCAACTTATATCCCAACCAATCACAAAGGTCTCGATTATAAGGCCAAATCATTATGACACGTCCTATTTCATACCACACAATTTTGTCCCATAATTAGGCGCGGCTAAAACACTCATTCATGCGTTCCAATTTTATCACGACCCAACGGGCATGGCCTACTTGACGTTCGGCAGTCTACTGGCGTAACCAAGCATCATCTCACCTGAAGGAGCATCGGTCCAGCCCCTACTGTGACCAGCATCCGTTGACAAGGGCATCCCATATAGGGGCATCGTCCACCCGACGCACATCGGGGACAAATTCTCATAACAAATATTCGACCATCCAATCCCGGCTAAGAATTTTGTGCTTTACACTCAAATGCCTCAATTAAGATAATGTGCTTGGCCTATTTCATTCGTATTAAAAACACCCGGTAAAATAATCGTGTGTGGGTACATAGTCAGTTTGAGCCAAAAATGCGATATCCTCCCTTTTAAAAATCCTACTATTTAATATAGTACTTAAAAGCTTTTTTGGGATCAAAACCCGACACTCGGTATTTTCTAATTAAATACCAAAATATAATGATTGTGAAATAATAACTCAAAATTAAGAATCATCACTCAATTGCACAAATTAGCAATCAATTGCAAAATCTGAATACACCACGACATTCGGCACGAAATTCCGGCGATTGGCTATTCTGGTATAATTTTCGAAAATTATTAAATAATTAAATAAATTGTAAAATTAATTAAATAAATACAAATTAATTAGATAAATGCCTACTTAAGCTAAGAAATGCTAATTTAACCACCTAATGGACTAATTAAATTACTCTAACCATCCTAGTTACACAACAATATACTAAACTAGCTAACTACATTCACTAACCACCTAATTAACTAATCTAACTAATTTAATTTAACTAAATCATCTAATAATTACACTAATATAATCTTAATTTAATCTAATCACCCCTTAAGCATCATTAACCTTCTAAGCAAGGTTTAGTGAGTAAACTCATTAGATTAGCGAGCCGATGAATTCACGGCGACGGCAATGCGACAGCGAGCGACACTTGGGTCTATGGCGATGTCAAAGGGAGCTCAGAAGGGGCCGAAAATGGGCCACGAAACCTCACGGTCACTACTGGCCTTCAGTTCTGTCCAAGGTTGGAAGGGGCTAGACTGAGGGCTTGACTTTGGTTGGAAAAGGGCTAGGCGAGAGGCGGATGGCGGAAGGGGGCTTGACGGTGATAGCTGGCGGCTGGAACGACGGTGACGCGGCTTCCAGGCAGCTTGGCTTCGCAGATGACGGCGCGGGATAGCGAGTAGGAGGCGGATGCGCGAGCCGGGCGGCACGACGGCGTGGGCTTGGGCGGTAGCGGCTGCTCGGACGGCGCGAGGGGTAGTCAACGAAGGCTATAGCTGGCTTGGCTGGTCTTCTCTGGTTTTTAAGCTCTCAAAATAGCAACAATGGTGCCAAGGAACAAGGAAGAAGAAGAAGAAATGGCTGCAGTTGGAGGGGAACCACAAATGGCCTCACAAGTCTTGGAAAATATCTCTAATACTCAAGCACCAAGCCTCCAAAGTCCAAGGCTGAGACCAGCTGCCTTATCCCCTCCAAATCTTCCTCAAGAAGCCATTCTAGGTGCCCAAAATGTTGCACCTCCCATGGCTACGAATTTTGAACATTTCCCATCCAATTACAATTCAATTCCTCTCAAATAGGACTGAATTCAATAGCCAAAATGTCATGGAGGATGCCCACACTCAATTTTTCAAATTTCATCATCAATTGAACCAACTTGAATACCAAAATTCACACGAAAACGACCCTTCCATTTTTCCGGTCCCAAATTGCCTAACTTTGATTTTTCGCCGAAAATTTGGACTCGCTGAAAATTCCTCGGAGGATGAGTCGGTGTTCCTAAAATAAATCGTGACATGCCAGAATTTTTAATTTCAACCGGGCGCGATTTTAGCATGACCTAACCTACCGGGTAGCTTTTAGGAATTTTTAGCGCATTTGACCCGTGGTCGATTATTTTCGAGCCACATTGTACATCTTTGACTCATTGACAACTCTTGGTTGTTGTGAAAATCTCGAGGTTTCAAATACGGGCACATGGTATAGAAATGACAGAAAAATCGATTTAGTGCCGTTCGACAGAAATTTTGCAATTAGGTGTAATCACCTACACTTTAATTACATGCCTCTGTCAAATCGACCTCTCTCCGGTCTTTGATCGATTTTAACGGTGCCGTATTGACCCTTGCAGATTAGCATGGTCGAGCAGTCGATTCTGGTTGAATTCTCAAGTCAGTCGTGTTTAGATTCCTTAGCGGTTTCACCTGATAGATTAGTTGTCTCGTGAGTGGTCAACTCAGAGAAAAAGGTCATAGGCGCATCGATAAAAAGCCAAATTCATTTAATCGAAAACAGACTCGAAAATCAGGTTGTCACACGCTTGAGTGTTTCCTACACTTAGATTTAACCCCAAACACAAAGTGTTTATAAATAAACAACTCACTTGGACATAAACTCATGGCAAAAATTACTGCGCGTTCAAGCTTTAAAAAAAAAAAAAAAAAAAAAACGCTCTACGTACGCCAAAATCAAGTACTCCAGCGTTCGTCAATGGTCCATAGATTTGTTTTTTTGTTCAAAGCTACGTGTGGCGTGACTCTTCTACTAGACCCGCGGCTCTTGCCTTTTTTTCTCTTTCGTCGTGTGGCGCTCTCTAGGTTATTCGCAGCTCCACGCATGCACGAAAAGAACTTGTATTCTGTTCTTATATATGTGCCTAGAGTCAAAC
Source organism: Eucalyptus curtisii (assembly GCA_017140595.1). Lineage (NCBI taxonomy): Eukaryota > Viridiplantae > Streptophyta > Magnoliopsida > Myrtales > Myrtaceae > Eucalyptus > Eucalyptus curtisii. The sequence continues at coordinate 27,693,310 of CM029498.1, forward strand.
TCTGACTCTGGCCCCACCGTTTGTTTCCTTCTTCAATGGGAAGTGGGATGCTGCACGTAAAGGTGAGGAAAACCTTCATTTTTCTTCCTTTTTCTTTTATCTCCCTTAAAGATAAATAGATAATAAAATATATAGTGTGCCCATTCTTTTTGTCTTCTAATGACAAAACATATCATCCTTGTTTTGTTGCTTATTTTGCACGTCCGAAAGAAAGTCCAATAAGAAGAAAGATTTCTTCATCCGATTTATAATCCACTTGGGAAAATCTTCCTCAACAAAATTCGGTTTAACAAATCATTATCCGAATTCAAAATCGAGACATTAATTTAACAATGTGGTCCTGGATTTATTTTCGGACAACGACACCCTAGAACGAAAATACTTGTGCACATTCATATTTGATACCACCATAGCTCTTATGGCTCCACTACCTTAGATCTTCTCCAAGTTGTCAAGATTCAAAAGCTCAACGATTAGTCAATAGCATCTAGTTAATGTTTTACTAGTGTAAGTCCGCTTATGATAAACACATCACATGCAGTACTCTTCCTCGCCATTCCCACAAACTCCATCGACAACTCAACGTCAAAACCCTACTATGGAATTACATTAGAAAATGACAGTAAAATTCGGAGAGACAATGAAGAAACGAGAGCATTATCTCATGCTTCGTAGGACGCTATCCGCATATAGAAGAAGGTGGCGTTCGTCTTGTTCGATCGATCCACTGCTTATTACTTCAATGATGTTGCGGATTGGGACCTCTGGGACTCGCCCTCATAAGCTCGTAGTGGCTTCCTTGCATGTTATCTACCTTTCCATAGTCTTCACGTAATGCTTACACGAGCATACTAAGTGTCTTCCCTTGCTTCACGATGTGGGGAGCTCGTGCACGGGAGCTTGGAAGCGAAAACAATATCAGTATTAGGCACAACAAATCTTGAACATGCCCACCGCCATTTTTATTTCCTTTGAAGATAGCAAAAAAGGTCTTGGCTTGACGGAGAATTAGAGTTGGGACATCCTAAATTTAGTACTTAAGGATGGTTACGTTTTCATTTTTCTAATGGTCAAAGTAGATACGCGAAAGGTAATGCATAATTAGTTTAGTCAATTGTTGTCCATTTTGTTCTTGGAACTAATATAATTGGATTGGACATTGCTTTATTTGTATATTTCCTACCATGCTGAAGGCACACTGTCCTGTGTTGTCCAATATTGAACAAAACAACACGCCATTTCTTACCTATATATGGCGGAAAAGATTTGTCTCTCAAACTCTCTCCTTTATTGGGCAAACAACCGTCAGCGGTTTACACCCCCCCCCTTTCTAAAAAAAAAAAAAAGGGACCAAACTCTTTTAAATCGACAAACAGTAGATTTAGTAGGTTGATCGACTTTGCTTAATGTGACCAGCATAGTCATCGATAATTACATGATGTGGTTATCGACAATTATAAAACCAATCTATCGATGATCAGAATGTGTGGCTCTTGACAACCATACAATACAACTAGCAATAAGCACTGAAGTGCGATTGATTGAGGAAGATAGGTCAATGAATATGCTTTAAAGCTTGCAAGACTTAGCTATTCTAAAATTTGGCTAAGTATTGGAAGCATGGGAGGACATCAGGACCAGAATATCGATTGAAGGTAAGGATACCAAGCGATGGTTAAGTGGCCTAGTGACCTTGGAAGCTATAATCCGTTGTGGATGAGATTGGCATGCAAATAGGTAATACGGAAATTCAAGAGTGCAGGCGTAACCTGTTGACATTTAAATATTAGCAATCCATTTAGTTATTTATTACATAGAAAATAAGGAATCAACCTTGACCCCTAAACAAAGTATTTTTAAGTTGCATTGGCATATTAGAAGTATTTTTCATTTAATAGTAATAAGTCCACATAACCTGTGATGAGACTTTGATTTTAATTGAATTATCTACTAAGCCTGCAGAAGCACAAAATTTGGACAAGCCCAAAGTTCTTCTAAAGTGGCCGAATATACATGTGCCTAACAAACGTGGCATCTCAAATTAGGAAATTTTAATTTATTGAAGCAAACTCGGGGGTAATTGAGCTTTATATTGTCAAATTTTGATTATAGGGAAAAAAGAAAGAGCGTATACTCTAATATCCTAGTAAAAAAGATCATGTAACCTAACACAGGAAATAGGGATATCCTCAAGACCCGTTAGAGAAGATTCACAATTAGAGGTTGGCAATACACAATAAAAAGCAAAAAAATGACACGAGAGCACAAAAGTCATACACACACGACTTCTCTCCCTGCGGCCCCAGAAAAATTTTAGTGCGTAGTTTCATGAAATCAACAAATACACATTCATTAATTGTTGGATCGCTCTCAATTTTTGTGGAGAGTATGCTTAGTCATTATTCTTAAATTTTTCCAGTGAGATGAGGAAATAATATTTGAAAATATGTCTATGAAGGAGCAAATCGGACTGCTAAAGAGTCGTATTCGCGATCACACGTAGACAGTGAGTATGCATTTGTTGTAAGTTGAAATGCCTTAAAATGTTGAGGAGACCTCTACACCATCAATTTCCTCAACCCACCATTGGATTGGAGCATCAGAGATCTAGAGATCCCTTGTGATGTCCGCAGTCCCTGATGTTACTGTTTACCGCCTCTTGCCACACCATCGTGAATCTCGTTGTCCTAATGTGATTACTTGATGCTGCCTAACGACTTAGCCCTTGCCGGACTCCTTGCCACCGCCTGTCCATTGTCACTGCTACCCTTCTTGGCTAGGAAAATTGTCTAAAAAGTCTCAAATTTATTGCACTTGTGCTAATTCAGTCATAAAGCTTGCCAATTCAAACTTAAACATTTTCACTTTTTGCTAATTGAGTCTATCCGGCTAATTTTGGCTAGAATTTACTAACATGGATGCTAGCGCTTATGTGGACAAATTTTAGTAATTTTTTAATATTTTTTTGAATTTTTTTTTATGTTTTTAATTCCCTTTTTTTCCTCTCTCTCTCTCTCTCTCTCTCTCTCTCTCTCTCTCTCTCTTTAAATTTCTTTCCCTTTTTATCCTTTGGCCAGTCGCCCGACCTCTGGTGACTAGCCAAAGGCCACAATTGATGAGGGTCGGCCTTAGGCGAGGCCCTTGCCAGGATCTAGTGAGGGGCAACCTTGCCAGCCTTGGGTGAGGCTCATCTTGACCCAAGTTTGATGACAATTGGCCTCATGGGCCTGAGGTGAGGTCACGTTCACCGGGATTTGGTGGGAGGCGACCTCACCGGCCACAACCAAGGTTCGCCCTCACTAGATCTAACGAAGGTGAGCCTCATCCAAGGTTGGTGAGGTCGCCTTTGTAGCCGGCCCTTGCTAGATCTAGTGCCTTGTTGGCCTTTGGCAAGGGCGAGCCACACTCGAGGATAGGGAAATTGCCCTTAGCTAGATCAATAACTTGCCAATCGTGGCCTCTAGCCGGTCATTGGAGGTTGGGCGATCGACTAGAGGAAGAAAAGGAAAAAATAAAGAGAAGAAAAGAAAAAAGAAATTTCTTTCCCTTTTTATCCTTTGGCCAGTCGCTCGACCTCTGGTGACTAGCCAAAGGCCACAATCAATGAGGGTCGGCCTTAGGCGAGGTCGCCCTTGCCAGGATCTAGTGAGGGGCAACCTTGCCAGCCTTGGGTGAGGCTCATCCTGACCCAAGTCCGATGACGATCGGCCTCATGGGCCCGAGGTGAGGTCACCTTCACTGGGATTTGGTGGGAGGCGACCTCACCGGCCACAACCAAGGTTCGCCCTCACTAGATCTAACGAAGGTGAGCCTCATCCAAGGTTGGTGAGGTCGCCTTTGTAGCCGGCCCTTGCCGGATCTAGCGCCTTGTTGGCCTTTGGCAAGGGCGAGCCACACTCGAGGATAAGGAAATTGCCCTTAGCTAGATCAATAACTTGCCAATCGTGGCCTCTAGCCGGTCATTGGAGGTTGGGTGACCGACTAGAGGAAGAAAAGGAAAAAATAAAGAGAAGAAAAAAAAAAGAAATTAAAAACATAAAAAATAATTAAAAAATTGAAACAAATTAAAATATAATCAATTTTATCCACGTTAATGTTTGTGTTACGTAAGACGGTCAATGTGGACATCAGCGAATTCTGGTTAAAATTGACTGAATGGATTTAATTGACAAAATGTTGAAAGGTTTATGATTGAATTAGTAAAATTGAAAGGTTTAAGATTGAATTGGCAAACATGCAATAAGTTTAGGACTAATTGGACAATTTTCCCCTTCTTGGCCTTGCTAGTGGCCATAGTGGATACCCTTAGCTAGTTGTGTTTGAATTTGGGGTCTCAATTTGGGTAATTTCCCTAAAACGATTATCGATTTCAATATTTAATTGCTTAAATTGTGAGTATCAAGATTCTAACTTTGATTTGATGAAGATTTTAGTCATATCATAAATAGGAAATTCCCTCTTTTGAGTCGTACATATAATTGGGTTTTCAATCTTAAAGACCTAAGATCAGATGCTCGATTACCATTTGTGGTGAATACTTAATCACGTGGGCTTTAGTATTACATGTCATTCCTATTATCAATATGAAAAATACAAGGAAAAAAATCAATACATTTTGTCACGCCTCGATCCTCCGAGCGCGTGCTCATCCCTTTGTGGTCGATTAATTAGCGAAATCCCATGACACATCGCCGACCCATTCATTTTAATGCACATGCGGAAGCAAATAAATAATCCCCTGACAACAATTCAATGGGATAGAAAAGTAGGGCTATAATTTTTAAAACTGAAACCACAACACACTTATATATATAAAACAAACCAAGTCATATATATACGATACAATTCGATCTATTCATAGAGTCTACAAAATAGGAGGGGAGTTTCATCAAACTACACTTCCTCATCCTCATCTTCATCCTATTCCTTATCTCAATTGGAGCCTTCAACTGAGTACACTGGGGACCCTGGATCTGACATGTCCAGTTCCACGTCTATCATTGAACCTTCTGGACGATCTGTTGTGCCTTTCCCAAAAGCGACCTCCAACACATAAAAAGGAACCTCAGACTTCGGTACGGGCCATTCTCTCTGGCCATTTCGCTCCTGGCGATATCATTATCTGTATTGATGGGGCATCTTTTTGGGTAAGCCCGCATTGACCCAGATCATGGATTTCACCAACTCATACACCGATCCAGGGTCTCTCCATGAAGCGGGATGAAGCACTTTTGTTCAGTCACCTTCTTAGGCTGACCAAAATGTTCGGGAGGAGCTGCCATCTATGGGCCTGAAAATGTTATACCACAACAGGGTGAGACGGCGTCTCAGCAAGTTCAACCCCCTAAGCCCCGACTAGGAAGAAAATACACCATGAGGGCTGCCTAAGCACAAACACGAGTCAGAGGACTTACATTGGCCTCAATTCCTTCCTATAAGTCAATATAATTCAAATTACTATCCAATTATTTCAACCAATTAATGCATCAAATCACATTAACCAATCAACTCATCACACCTGCTTGACTCATCGATCAGCCAACCTAGTCGATTGATGTCAACAAGACCATTACACAGTCATTTCATTCAATTATTCATTCCAACTTTTAATTACGGCCACACTCAGGCACGGCCTGCTAAATGCTCAGCGGTGAATTACGGCCCAACGGCACAGCATGTTCTTAGTTCGACGGTAAATTGCGGCCCAATGGGCACAGCCTGCTTTGGCAGTTAATTACGGCCTAATGGGCACAGCCATACTTCGGCAGTTTTCTTGGTCTAACTCATAACATTACGCACAACATGCGTCACCTCAACTTTCAATAGTCATCTTACTACGACTATAAACCATCACACATTTTCATTATTTTTATCATACCCGATGAAATTAATCGTGTGTGGGTACACGGTCGGCCACGGCAAAAAATATAATATCTTTACTTTCAAAATTCCCACAATTTATATAGTTAGTAAAAACATTTTTGGCACTGTCAACTGATGCCTGGTAACTTTCTAGTTAATTACTAAAATTAAATAAAATTTGGGATAAAACCCAAAATTACAAATCACACTCAATTTGCACAAAATAGCAGTCGATTAAATAAATGGATCATATCACTGCAATCAGCATAAAATTCGGTCACTGACTATCCCGGTCTAATCTCCGGAAAATAAATAAATACGGAAATTAATTTATAAATGCCAAAAATGCTCACTTAGGCCCGTAAATCTTAATTAAAAGCCGAGATGAGCCCGGAAAATTTCCGAACCACACTAGATAAATACTAGAGCTTATCTGGGCTCTAATTGCACTAAACTAACCACCTAACATGCAATAATGGTTAATTAAATTGCTAATATATTCTAACTATCCATCTAATCCATACTTAGTCTAAACTAATCAACCCTTAAACGTTATTAACTTACTAAATAGGGATTAGTGAGTTAAACTCACTTGATTAACGATCCGCTCGAATCAAATCGATAACAAGGCGAAGAGGGTCGAGAAACTCTAAAGCAGGATCGCCAAGCGGGGTTGGGAAAGCCTCCAAAACGGGCCAAACAACGGCTGAAATACCCACTAACTTCGGTTTTGGTCGGGGCCGGGAAAGGTGGAATCGTGGCTCGGATGAAGCGGAAAAGAGCAGGGGAGAGGTGGATTGCTGTGGCGAGGCTTCATGGCGGCAGGCGGGCGACCAGGCGGCTCTGGCAACGGTGACGGTGTTGCGAACAGCTCAGGGGGTCGCTTGGGCTCACAGCTGAGGTGGAACGGTGGCTAGGGATAAACGGGACAGTCGTGTGGCTGGCTTGGTGCGCGACGGGTGAGCGACGACGAGCGGTGGCGTGCGGTGGCTTGGCGGGGCTGCTGGTTTGCTGGTCGGCTTTTCTGGGTTGATGGGAGCTTCACATGGCAGAAATGGGGGAGATGGGTGCTCGACCGATTGGGGGAAAGGAGGGGGAGGCAAACTTGGCTTGTGGGACCCCTTGGCCTTCTATCTCTTCTTCTTGGTCCCCTTGACTAGTCCACCTTGGCAGCTGGCCTCCTCAGCTCAATTTCTATCCACAAACTTCCTTCTAGAAGCCTATGAAAGGGTCCAAAGGTTGGGTCCAAGGGGGCACACGAATTTTGAAGGCTTTGGGCTCAATTTCCATTCAATCTCTTTTCAAATCAACTCATTTCGGCTCCTAAAATTTCCGTTATCGAGTCAACGATCAAATTGATATTTCTCTTCGCCAATTGATCCCACTTGCATCCCAATTTTGCGATAAAAAAAACGATCCTCTGAATTTCCCGGTCTAAAATGGCCCTATCTCGACTTTTTCTACTAAAATCTCGGTTTGCAGAAAAATCTTCGGAGACCGAGTCAACGTTCCTAAAATGATTTGTGACATGACAGAACTTTCAATTTCTAAAATTGGATTCAAATTTGCGGTTAATTTCAATTCGGCGCGATTTTAGCGTGACATAGGCTATCGGGTAGCTTTTAGAAATTTTTAGCGCAAATAACCCGTGGTCGATTTTCTTCGAGCCACAATAAACCTCTTCGACACATTGACGACTCTCAATTATCCTGAAAATCTCAAGGATTCAAATACGGACACAAGGTACCGAAACGATAGAAAAATCAGTCTAGTGCCGGTCGACGAGAATTTTGTAATTTAGTGGGATCACCCACGTTTAGTTACACATTTCTGTCAAACCGACCTATCTCAAATTTCTAATCAATCTTTACTGTGCCGAAATGATCTCTGCAGATGAGCACGGTTGAGTAGCTGATTCCTAGTCGAATTCTCAAGTCTAATGTGTTAAAATTCCTTAATGACTTCTCCATATAGTCTAGTTATCTCACGAGTGATTAGCTTTGAGAATAACATTATAGACGCGTTGATGAAAGGCTCGATTAATTTAATTGAAAGCAGAACTGAAAAATTCAAGATGTCACACATTTAGGATAACGTGCCACTAGGTTTCCTAACTTAAAATTGCAAATTTTAGGAATCGAATAGTGATTAGGAAATTACTTGATTCAAGTTAGGATTTAATATAAATTATTTCCTAATTTAAATTAAGTTATTATATACGTTAGGTAGTTTTCTAATTTAACTTGCAAAGAAAATCTCAAAAATGGCTCATCCCATGCATTGCATATAGTTTAATTTTCAATAAACATTAAATACCAAGATGAAGAGGTAGCGTTGCATCAGTAGGTCACTTTTATTTTCAATTAAAGTTAATTAGGTCCCGATAGGTGCCCTAGAGTTTAGTTTTTTCATTTGTTAGAAAGAAAACACATAAATAATTAATCACTCGTAGTTTAATTAATAGGATTAATTTATCATCGATCATATTCCATGTAATTAGAATTGCACGTAGATTGCATTCATTTTAAGTAATTTTGCGTCAAGTCTTAGGGATATCCTCCATGATCTCTTTTTTCTGTAAAAAGATTTGCTTTCTCGTCCTTTTCTTTGCTTTTTTTTTTTTTTCCAATTAGACGTAATTAATGATTACATAGCCTAGGTAAAGCAATAGGTTCAGAAATCAGACTCTCTGGCCAACGTAGCCTCGCCAACCCCTTCATTCAACAAAAAGAATCGGAGAAGTTTCTCTACGTAGCTTTTTCTTTTTTTGCCGAGCGAGCATAATTTGAACAATGCTAGGTATATTAAAAGATTTCGCTTGACGCCATGGCACTGTTGTTCTCAACTTGTTGACAGAATGAATTTAACATCATCTAGGGTCCAGCACTCTCGTTTGATAATCCAGTAGTGGCTTGATTTCCGTATTCTTCGATGAATTTATTTACTGACCTTTTAGAGAGTGAAGCGATATATTGCCACTTGTATTGATGACCACATTATTGTCAGCGGATGTATAGTAATATTCATTATGTCAATAATAAGACACCCAGATGACATAGTACCATGTGAACATGCATCTATTATGAAATGATGATTAGTATAGTAGATAATGTGGATGGGAGTGATACAATATTATGGTAGTTTTGCCCCACATCTTTGATTTACCAAGAAAGTCTTAAACCTATTGTACTTGGGCCAATTTAGTACCAAATCTTTCAATTAGACCAATTGAGTTATAAATCTTTTGATGATTTGCCAATGTAATCTATTTAGCCAATTTTGACCAAAAATTGCTAATGTGGAATCTGATCGTCTTACATGGCACAACCGACATAAGACAGCCGGCACTAAAGTGAACACTTCTTACAATTTTTGTCTTTGTTTTCCCCTTTTCCTTTTGCAATCGGCCACGGAACACTGGTGATGCCTATAGAGGCTCGATGAGGGTGGCTAGATCTAGTGATGGGGGCCCTCATTGGCGCTTGCCCTCACCCAAGAGAGGCTCGACAAGCAGGCTAAGGTGGCCTCACCAGGCCTTGCCCTCGCTAGATCTAGCAAGGGAGGCCCTCGCTAGTAGTTGCGCTTGATAATACTAGTACGAACACCTAGCGGGGGTGAATAAGTGTTCAAAATAAATCTTGACAAATAAGTGCGGAATAAAATAAGTTGTGAGCAAAGTTTAAATAAGGATCGGAGTCTGATAATCAAGCCACTAGACTTCGGGTGAAAATTCAGAATCAAATAAGAGATAGAATAGATTTTTGTGATACTTAAAAATGTGCAACAATTAAAAATGTGCAACAAATAAAACTGAAAAGAGCTAAGGGAAGAAAAAATTGCACAAGAGATTTATAATGGTTCGGCTCAGATCAAGCCTACGTCTACTCTCTCACGCTGGCAGCCTTTTGGTTGTAATTCACTAAAGTATCAACATAGAAGTACAATATTTCGAGTGCAAACACTCAGTGGAAGATTTTTTTTTCCCTCACAAAGTCACTTTTCTTGTAATTTTCTCTCTTGAATACAATTTGTAAGAGTTGTCGTTGAAGAATAAGTAGTTGGAAAGATTTCAGTCTTTGGAATTTCAATTTTCACGCACTCTCTCAAATAGACTAAATGACCTCCTTAAATACCCCTCTGCACCTCACTAGCTGTTGGTATTTTCTAGAGGAATTTCTTCCAATCAATCCATTGAACATAATCGATTAAGGAAATCTTATAGCCGTTTAAAGATTGAGATGAAAATCTATTGATTCTGGTTGCTCATACCATTAGAATATAGGTTTCCATAAGTAGATGCTTCCCAAAAAGGAACTTGTTTTCAAGATTGATTTCATTAATTTGTGATTGATTCCATCAATGTATTTATAAAAGGTAAGCGAGATTTTTCGCTAGAGAGCCAGATATTAAAGAATAAATTTCCATTATGTTCATACTAAATCCTTGTTGCAAGATCAATAAATCTGAGTTTGATTGTTTTGGACTTCGTTTCACTCTAGATTGCATCAGAGTTGGAAAGACTTCTGGAATGAATAGACTTTGACAAGAGTTTGCGATATAACTTCAGAAGTCTACTATTCTTCAAAATAAGAATAAGAACAAGAAAGTTTTATCAATTTCAAAATCTGGTAGGAGTTTTCTCAACGGCGCTCGCCTAACAAAAAGAGAAGGAAAGGAAAAGAAAGAAAAAAAAGAAAGGAAAATATTAAAAAATTCAATAATTATTAAAACTTTAAAAAAAATTTCACCTCAATTCGGCTGTTTCACGTAGAATGGTTGACGTCCACATCAGCGATTTTTGATTGAAATTAACTGGATGGACTACATTGATGAATTATAAAAAGATTTTGGACTAAATTGGCAAAAATTAAAAAGCTTATGACTGAATTTGTACAAATATATTAGGTTTGGGGATTTCTTGGTAATTTCCCCCAATAGCATGTGAACATGCATCTATTATGAAATGATGATTAGTATAGCAGATAATGTGGACGGAAGTGGGATTCTACCATAGTGATTCCATCCATTAATAATCATTTTCATTTGACTGACAAAATAAAATAACCCTTAGCAATTTTCTTTTTGGCAAACACATCACAACATACGCATGCAGAGTTTTGACGGCCCCACATCTTCGACTTACGGATTGGGATCCTGCAAAAATAGGAAAAGTTTGCATTTGAATGTTACTAGTTGGCATATTGACACCTCATCATTAGGCTGGTTAAACGGCTTAAATTCATTTCCTATCTTTCTTTCCTTTTCCCCTTCCCCTCTTTTCCCTTTTTGCCCCCCTCTCTTTTCTGACCCATGAGCAAACTTTGCCCAAAATACAAAGAAATAGAGAACACAGAAGCAACTTCGATCCATGTCCCGCGACACGGCCCCATCAGAGGCTCGCTCCACATTTGTCCAAGCCCCCTGTCGCTCCCCGCCCTTGCCGCCGAGCGAGCCCCATCATTACTTTTCCCCTACCCTCGGCTAGGCTTACAAGATCAGATCTTAGGTTGTGAGCCCTACTCTTGCCGCCAATAGGCGATGCAATATCTGAAGCCATGATTACATCGGTCAAAATGGATTATAATTCTATTTTTAAACTTATATTTGATGGACTGAATTATTATATGAATTAGTATATTTATTAAATAGGTCAAAAATAGGTTTATAATGGTAAAATCCAAAATAATATGGGTGTTAAATGAGTTTACAATTGATTTAAACCACACTCTTATCTATGACTCTCATTTTCATTTGATCTTATGTTCACTCATTTCGTGCTCTCATCTTAATTTGGATATGAGTATTTCTAAATTGGACTAAATATAAAAGCGTATTATTAATGTTGATCGGATCAGGTTTGTGTATGCGTATGGTTCAAGTCGGGTTGAGTATGTGTCACTATGTATGAAAATGGGTTAAAAGGGATTAAAATGGGTCAGGTTTGGGTCAAATCAAACCCAAATCTGACCTAAATCGTCCGTTTAATGGGTTTAGTCACGAATCAAGATCCGAAAGATGGCAAGATACCGCAACACAAGTGGTGTGACGGCAGTGGTGTGGTGGAGGGGTGGTGATAGAGAGAGTGGAGAAATACTAGGGCTTGGGTTGGAGGTTTTTTGGTTAAGTACAATGAAGAAATTGGGGCAATTTGATCATATCAAATGGAAAAACCTTTTATCTTGACTTTAGAGGATGCTAAACCTAAAAAAAGTCTCCTTTAAACCTTTTGTAGGTCGTGCATTATGATTTGTTTAACTAGGCACGCGGCAAACGAAAATTTCCAAACGACGCTCAAGCTAATTTAATTTTGTTTTACTTTGAAAAAAAAAAATGTTGTCTTGACACGCGTGACGCCTACATTCTTTTGGCTCAACATATGCACTTAGTGCAATTACTTCGTGTGCTATCTGTTTGCTCAATAGTGTCTCCCTTCTGCCTGATCTGTCGAAGCCCAATGCTTTTGGAAAGAGATTTCCATTTGTGCGGTCGGTCGGCAGTAAATTGATTTCATGCCGACACATTCATCTCTTTTGTCCGTCACTTTCCGCTTTTTCCTACGTCAAACGAGAAATGAGCCACCCGAAGCTTCTTAAGTTTGGTCATAATGGAAGATGAGTGCTAACAAAAAGGATTTTGCCTTTTCTGACGTATTCAGTTTTGTCCTTGTCGGGGATATCGTTTTCTTTGAAAATGTAAAAGTTGTCACTGAATCTAGGTAGAGAAAAAGCAAATCCCACCGTTCCGATGCATCTATGTAACGCTTTCCCTCACATATAATTTGATATAATACTAAAAATGATTGAGTTAAATTGCTGAAATATTATCTCACATTATTTGACTAATGGATTTGATTAGGCTTTATTCTCAAGGTTTCTTTCCCTTAATATTTTTTATATTTGGATTGGACTTGTTAACATGGTATTAGAACCAAGCCTTGGAGTCCTTCATGCCCCGAGTTTATATTATGCACCCGTGGTTCTATGTTCTTCGATTCACATGCTTTCTTTTATGCTAGTCTGTTTTAGTATCAATTAGCAAATAAGGAGACGTTGCAGTACAAATTCGTCATCACTTGAACACTGGATTTGAATAGGCCTTATTTACATATAGGGTCTAACGGATGTAAGGATTTTAGCTTGATCAATACTTTAATACAATGTCAGAAAGCCCGTATGTCATTAAAACTTAAATCTATGCAAGCAAATTTTGTTTTTACATAATCCAGGGCGCAACCATAGAGGTCTCGACTATCTTGGAGGCTTACTAAACACTTTATACGTCCCATGAATCGGTTTGGTTTAAACTTTCAGACATAAAGCACTCTAAAAACCCCATTACTTTGACCTATTCAAGTCGTCTTGAACACATCAATCATGCCAAACATTCTGGGGGAGAGGAGAGGGACAAGGACAATATCTGCAATTGTTTGGATGAAATCTTTACTGTAGTTGGTTCGTCTATCCTGGCAATTTTTTTTTTTTTTTTTTTTTATTGTGGCGAATGTATCACGATGATAAAATTTGGTCGCGATAGGCAATTAAGACGAAGAAACTGGGCCAAAGCTACAAAATTTCATCATGATAGGCTAGTAGTTTTTTTTTTTTTTTTTTTTTTTTTTTTTAGTGATTGCAATATGTTTATTCCCTATTGAATATGGGGGATGGTGTGAATTGCTCATATCCAACCACGCCGCCATTCTCATGTCCGTCACTTGACTGGCCCTGGTACCGTTAAGAATGATTGATTGTGCAGCAAATCTTATATACACTATGAATATGTACCTTTTCATTTTTCTCTCTCAGAAGAAAATCAAGGCATAAATTACAGTTAAATTCCTAAAATCCTAAATATTTCCAATTTATGTAATCAAGTTTCCAAACTTACCCAAAAAATACAATCAAGTATTTCTGTTAAATCCGTTCAATTTGAGTGATTGAAAAAAATACGGTAAGTTTATTAAAATATTTTGAATAGATGTATTATTGATTGACAACATCCATATGAAGGAACATAACTTAAGATAAAAAGATAAAGAAGGAAAAAAAATAGCACCTGTAGATTAACTGGAATGAAACGGTGGTCCTCATGGGGACCAGGTGAGAGCTTACAAGTCCTTGCCTGGATCTTGTCTAGACCCGAGCAAGACTTTGCAAGCCCTCGCGCAGTGGTTTGGTCAACACTCCACGAGGGTTGGTCGGCCCTTGCATCAGGGTGGTGAAGGCTGGATGCAAGGCTTGACCTACCCTGGTGCGGTGGTGGCAAGTGGTGGTCCCACCACCATGCAAGGGTGGTTGGCCCTTGCTAGTGGCTAGCAAAGGTTGTTGTCTCGCCAATCCTTGTGATGCCTAGGCGAATCTCAACGCTTGACAGTGAAAGGGGGGAGACAGCAAGGGTAATATTCTAGTTTTGATTTTTCTCTTTTAATCATTTGGGACTTTTGCTAAGGTGGCACCTCTTGACATCAAGTCACCATTAATTTGTAGAGGTAATCGATTCTGAGGTGGGTTGGTTTCTGCCTTGGAACTTGGAATTGGACCAAACAAGATTGTCTCCCAATTTGTAGGACTGGGAATCAACCCTATTGACCCTTGGACCGGCATTTTCTTTTGGGTTTCCTCTATTTAGAGAACTATTTTGGCAATTCAAACATAATCTATTATCGCAGTCAAGGTCAAGTTGCATAGCGAATTCATAGTGATAAGTGATCTAAAAAGTTCAAGCATGAAGATCCTCATTGAAAAGGATAAAACAATGTCCGCCTAAACTGGAAAGGTACTGGTAACACATACAATTAAGAAATTGGAACCAAGCAAGAGCCTGTCAAATTAACTTGCCAAAAGAAACGCAGACAATACTCAAGCACATAAAAAACTAGCCAGTGCTTCTGCAAGTTACGTAGGAATCAACTAGTACAGGTGTACCCCTCCCAGTTTTGCAGAAGTTGAACAACTTGCAGCAGTAAAAGGCCGCCAGCGCCATAAATCATACATAGAAAATAAAGTACAATGCAATAGGACAAAAAGGAAAACAGAACCGGGTAGGTTCCACCGATCCTGTCCGTTGGTCCGATTTCGCAGAAGGAATCGGAACCGGACGGGTTATTGTTGGTTCCGATATTGTGAAACCAGGAACCGGACTGGTTTTTGCTGGAACCACCCAGAACTAACCGGATTGGTCCCATTCTAGGTCAAACCAATGCTCACCCCTATTCACGTAGTGTTGAAAACTGTTGACAAATGTCCCTTCTGCATTTTTTGTCATTTAAATTGGACAGTGCTAAGTGTTGAAAACTGTTGACAAATGTCCCTTCTGCATTTTTTGTCATTTAAATTGGACAGTGCTAACAGAGGTACTTGATTATACTTTTTGACCAAGTTTCAGTACATAATTGTTGTGTAAATTGAAAATGGCAGAGCTAAATTGCCTTTCTTTTTTTTTTTTTTTTTTTTTGTGTGTGTGCATGTTTTAGGATTTTGATTGCATTTACCAGCAAATATCGCTTTTTGGTGAATATCTGCAAATAATTTAATATTTTGCCATTTTGGAAGAGTCTTAAAAGTATGAGCGACACTAAAGGAAGTACGGAGGTCCTCGGCAAGACCTTAAACTGCAGCGCTCCGCGGGGGGAAAACCCGCGATAACAAAAGGCCCCTGGGCACGGATTGGTTCCTCACCCCCCTATGTAGGGGACCCACGGTGCACATGTGGGTAAAGCCCAGTTACTGGGGCTTGAAAAATATACCGGTTGGGGGGAAAATCCAGCCCCCTGTAAAAACCATAAGAACCTGGTAGGTCCTTAGCAAGACCTTAAAAGGCTATGACCACCTGGAAAGTCAGGGTAGAGGTCGGGATCCGGGCCTCGAAAAATATTCCGGCCCCATTGGTCACCCTCGTCCACACCCTTACGGGTTTGGGACGGCCACCCAGGTCGAGTCTCCCCGACCTGGCCTCTTCATCCGGTGTACCTTGCCGGGTAGGTTCCCGGGATCGGCATCGCGCCGTCGGAGGTGGCACCCCAAACCCGTAAGGGTGTGGACGGGGGTGACCAATGGGGCCGGAATATTTTTCGAGGCCCGGATCCCGGCCTCTACCCTGACTTTCCAGGTGGTCATAGCCTTTTAAGGTCTTGCTAAGGACCTCATATGTTGTCTTTTCTCCCTTCATTTATTCTCTCTTTGACTTTTACTCCATATGCGTCGCTGTCACGCCCCGATCCTCCGAGCGCATGTCCATCCCTCTGTGATTGATTAAATGCAACATCCCAGGACGCGTCGCCGACCAATTCATTTTAATGCGCATGCGAAAAAGACAATATAAATCCCCAGACAACAATTAGATGTGATAGAAAAGTAGGGCCAATTTTTCAAACCAAAAGAAACCTTTTATAAACAACCAGGTTTATTTACAAGACCGGACTATTTACAAAAAGGTCGGCTCATCCCAAAAGGAACTGTCCTATGACCTATTAGTCGACCCCCGTTCGCCCGATCCTCCGAGCGCATGTCCATCCCTCTGTGATTGATTAAATGCAACATCCCAGGACGCGTCGCCGACCAATTCATTTTAATGCGCATGCGAAAAAGACAATATAAATCCCCATACAACAATTAGATGTGATAGAAAAGTAGGGCCAATTTTTCAAACCAAAAGAAACCTTTTATAAATAACCAGGTTTATTTACAAGACCGGACTATTTACAAAAAGGTCGGCTCATCCCAAAAGGAACTGTCCTATGACCTATTAGTCAGACCCGTTCGCCCCGATCCTCCGAGCGCATGTCCATCCCTCTGTGATTGATTAAATGCAACATCCCAGGACGCGTCGCCGACCAATTCATTTTAATGCGCATGCGAAAAAGACAATATAAATCCCCAGACAACAATTAGATGTGATAGAAAAGTAGGGCCAATTTTTCAAACCAAAATAAACCTTTTATAAACAACCAAGTTTATTTACAAGACCGGACTATTTACAAAAAGGTCGGCTCATCCCAAAAGGAACTGTCCTATGACATATTAGTCAGACCCGTTCGCGATTCTGGTCTCTCTACTTTTCCAAACTCCAGGGCTTCAAGTCTTCCACGACCACAATCTAAATTGCCTTTCTTTTTTTTTTCTTTTTCTTTTTTGTGTGTGTGCATGTTTTAGGATTTTGATTGCATTTATCAGCAAATATCGCTTTTTGGTGAATATCTGCAAATAATTTAATATTTTGCCATTTTGGAAGAGTCTTAAAAGTATGAGCGACACTAAAGGAAGTACGGACAATTTTTTTTTTCTTACACATACATATCAGGGCTTCATGCTTAGTGGATGCTAGATCCACTACCGATGATACTTCATATCAAGGCTTCATGCGTTGACAGTAATGTATTAAAAAGGACCTTTAGCATATTGGGCCATCTCTTTTTATTTTTTATTTTTTCTCATTTGGCCCTAATCTATGCTAATGGTCTAGTTGTGCTTTCTTTTTATTTACCCAATACGCAATTTGGCGAGGACTAGTTGCAGTGTGAAAAGCATGGTGACGTTGCCATCCGGGGGGCTTCAAATTTACATCATGTAGTCCTGGTTTTATATTCGCAAAATGACACCCTTAAACAAAAATACTTGCGCAGGTTCATATTTGATAATACCATAGCTCTTTTGGCTCCCCTACCTTAGATCATGTGGTCCTGGTTTTGTATTCGCAAAATGACACCCCTACCTTAGATCTTCTCCAAGTTCTCAAGATTCAAAAGCTCAAAGATTAGCAAATGGCGTCTAGTTAATGTTTTACTGCAATAAGTCCGCTTATGATAAACACATTACATGCAGCACTCTTCCTTGCCATTACCACAATCTCCATGAACAACTCAACGTGAAAACACTACTATGGAATTACATTAGAAAATGACATAGTAAAATTCAGAGAGACAATGAAGAAACAAGAGCATTATCTCATGTTTCTTAGGACGCTATTCGCATATAGAAGAAGGTGGCGATCGATCGATCCACTACTTCAATGATGTTGCGGATCTGGACCTCTGGGACTCACCCTCATAAGCTCATAATAGCTTCGTTGCATGTTATCTACCTTTCCATAGTCTTCATGTAATGCTCGAACCACCATATTTAGTGTCTTCCCTCGGTTCGCGACGTGGGGAACTCGTGCGTGGGAGCTCGGAAGTGAAAGCAATATCAGCATTAGGCACAAACAAATCTTGAACATGCCCATCGCCATTCTTATTTCCTTTGAAGATAGCAAAAGAAGTCTTGGGTTGATGGAGAATTAGAGTTGGGACATCCTATATATAGTGCTTAAGAATGGTTACCTTTTCATTTTTCTAATGGTCAAAGTAGATACGCGAAAGGTACTGGATAATTAGTTCAGTCACTTGTTGTCCATTATGTTCTGGGAACTAAAACCATTGGATTGAACATTGCTTTATCTGTATATTTCCCACCATGCTAGAGATACATTGTCGTGTATCGTGCAGTATTGAGCAAAACAACATGAGATTTCTTACCTATATATGGCGGAGCATCTTTGTTGCTCAAACTCTCTTCTATTGGGTAAAGAACTGTTTATGATTAATGACTGCCAGTTTACGCCAAAAAAAAAAAAAAACTACTCTTTTAAATTGATAGATAGTGAGTTTAGTTGGATAATTGAGTTTGGTTGTTATGATCGGCATAGTTATCGATAACTACATGAAATGGTTATCGACAATTACAAAACCAATCTATTGATTACCACAATGTGTGGTTCTTGACAACCATACAATACAACTATTGATGAGCGATGAAGTGCGATCGATCAAGGAAGATTGATCAATGAAAGTGCTTCAAGCCACTAGACGATTGACATACATGAATATTGACATCTATGAAGAAGAATCATCGACGACTATATGGAATCAACATCGACAAATAGTTGAGAAGTGTTCACCAAAGTTCATGGACGAAGCTTGCAAAAACTTAGCTATCCTAAAATTTGGCTAAGTGTTGGAAGCATGGGGAGGACATGAAGACAAGAATATCGACCAAAGGCAAGAGTACCAAGCAATGGTTGAGTAGCCTATGGCCTTGTAAGCTGTAATCGTTTGTGGATTCGATGTGCGAATATGAGGTATAGAAACTCAGGAGTGCAGTTGTAACTTGTCGATACCTGAATTTTGGCAACCCATTTAATTATTTTTTACATAGAAAATTAGGAATCAACCCAACCCCTAAAGAAATAAATTTTTAACATACATTGGCATACTAGGAGCATTTTTCATTAAATAGTAATAAGTCCACATAAACTGTACTAAAGCTTTAAGCTTGAGGAAGTGTGAAATTTTGACAAGCTCAAAGTTCCTCTAAAGCGGCCGAATATATTTGTGCCTAGCAAACGTGGTATCTCAAATTTGGAAATATTGATTTATTGAAGCAAACTTGGGAGGTAATTAAGCTTTATATTGTCAAATTTTGATTATAGGGAAATAAGAAAGGGTGTATAATAAGAAAGATGACATAATAAAAAATAGGAAATAAAGATATCCTTGGTTTTGGCAAGACAACCCTAGGCTTAACTATATATAAACCCATTAGAGATGGCTCACAATTAGAGGCTGGCAATACACAATAGAAAAGAAAAATGACAGAAGAGAGCGCAAAAACCATACACACTCTGTCTTGTCCCGCGACCCCCTTAAAAAATTCCACGTGTAGTTTTACGAAATCGACAAATACGAATTCATTAACCGTTGGATCGCTCTCAAATTTTGTGGAGAGTATTCTAAGTCATTATTCTTGAGTTTTTCCGGTGGAGATGAGGAAATAATATTTTAAAAGTATGCCTTTGAAGGAGAAAATCAGATTGGTCGGAAAGCTAGAGAGTCCAATTCGCAGTTGCACTTAAGCGGTGAGTATGCATTATGTTAAAATTTTGAGGAGATCTCTATGACACCTATTATATCAACCCCAGAGAAGAAATCGAGCATCAACGATCCAAAGACCCCTTGTGATGTCCACAAACTCCAACGTTGCTGTTCACCACCTCTTGCCACACTATCGTGAGTCTCGCTGTCGCGGCGTGATTACTTACTGCCGCCCAACCACTTAACCCATGCTGGACTCCCTGCCACTGCCCATCCTTGTTGTTGGCCCAATTGTTCGAAGTTGCTGCCCTTCTCCGTTCTTGACCTTGCTGTAGCCTTGCCGGTTGCCACAGTGGATACCCCTTAGCCGGTTGCAGTTCAGAGTTCGGATCTTAATTTAGGTAATTTCCCTAAAATGATTCTCAATTTCAATATTCGATTGCTTAAATTGTGAGTATTGTGATTCTAACTTGGTATGGTTAAGATTTTAGGCGTATCATAAATAGTAAATTTCCTCTTTCGAGTTGTGCATATAATTTAATTTTCGATCTTTAAGACCTAAGATCAAATCCTTGATTACCTTTATATCCTATATTGGATGTGGTGAATACTTAACCGCATGGGCTTAAATATTGCATGTCGTTATTTTAGATGACATTCCTATAATGAAAAAAAAAAAAAAAAAAAATTACATTAAGAATATATTACATGCCATTAAGTTTCCTAAATTAAAATTGCATATCTTAGCAACCATGTAGTGATGAGGAAATTACCTAATTTAAACTAAGATTTAATATAGATTATTTCCTAATTTAAATTAGGTTATTATATACTTTTGGTAGTTTCTTAATTTAACTTTGAAAGAAAATCTTATATATGTCTCATCTCATGCATTGCATATAGTTTCATTTTTCAGAAAGTGAAAATACCAAAATAAAGAGTTAGCGTTGCATCAATAGGTCACTATTCTTTTTAATAAAAGTCAATCAAGTAACGATAGGTGTCCTAGAGCTTAGTTTTTTTATTTATTAAAAAGAAAACACATAAATAAATAATCACGCTTTGTTTAATCAATAGGAATAATTTATAGTTGATCATATTTTATGTCATTAGAAGTGCATGTAGGTTGCATTCAAATTAATTAACATGGCATTCATGTCATTTAGGATTTCATGTTAGTTTAGAACTCATATGGACATAACATTTAAATTTAATCATATTCATGTTAAACAAGAAAAGCCCAAAAACAATTGATTGGCATTGCATAATCATATCAGGAAATCATATCTAAGTCAGGAATACATCAAATGGTCTCTTGGTCTTTAATTCACATCTTGCAGAACATTTATTTGAAGATTTGATTAGCGCATGAATGTCTTCTATCTCCTCAAGCAATTTATTTATCGTTAAATTATATTGTTACTTGTGTATTTGCATGATCATTTCTCTTATGTTAATCATGTAGCCTTAAAATTGTGTCCATTTTTTGATGGAGAGTATGAAACACATCCTAACATGTTGGAGCATTGCTCCGCATCTATCTGAGTCCCATGTCATGCTCGCCTTTGCCATTATGCCCAATCATTGTGCATCCTCTCTCTCTTGCATGACC
This sequence comes from Eucalyptus curtisii, assembly GCA_017140595.1. Taxonomy (NCBI): domain Eukaryota; kingdom Viridiplantae; phylum Streptophyta; class Magnoliopsida; order Myrtales; family Myrtaceae; genus Eucalyptus; species Eucalyptus curtisii. The sequence continues at coordinate 27,714,627 of CM029498.1, forward strand.
TAGGCACTTGAGATCAGATCTTAAGTTGTGAGCCCTACTTTTGCCAGCATTAGGTGGCACAATATCTAAGGTCATGAGTCAAGATCCAAAAGATGGCGAGATATGCCTACATATGCAGCGATATTTAGGGGTGAGCATGATTCGATGATAGAACTTGGAACCTGAGAACTTGGCCGATGGGAACCTGCAGGTTTTCAGGTTTTAAGGTGTGCAAGGTAGGTCCCACATTCCAAAAAATAAGGAACTTATTTCGATGGGTAGGTTCCATATTCGTAGTTGGAGGAATATGGAACTTGGACCAAGAATTTGGAACAAGTTTTAATGTTTTTCTTGGTCCATGTCTCCGTGAGATCCTCTGATATTCTATGTCATTCAATGATAAGTGTATAATCTGGAAGCATTAGTTTGAGTTTCCATTTAATGATTAAGATTTTTACTTTATTAATATTCATGATTTTCGTGTATCTAAATATAAATTATGGTTAGTGAATTGTGATTGTTCAAACAATAATATAGGTGGAATCTGAATAAATCCTGAAATCGACCTTAGAATCTATGACATGATAAGTTTCAAATTCTAAGGTACACGTGACAGGTTCCAGGTTCTAGGTGGAACCTGCACGAAATCTGCACTTCCAGTAGTGTGGTGGAGGGGTGGTAAGGAAGAGAGGTGGGGAAATACTAGGGTTTGGGTCTGAGTTTTATTGATGAAGTTCAATAATGAAATAGGGGTAATTTAGTCATCTCAAATGGTAAAAGTTATTATCTTGACTTTGGTGGTTGTGCATTGTGATTTATTTAGCTAAGAACACAGCAAACAAATATTCCCCAAATGATGCTCAAGCTAAGTTAATTTAATTTAATTTACTTTGAAAAAGAAAATATGAGCTTGACATGCGAAAAGCCTATTAGGATTTGCCGCACACTTACAAAGAAAAAAAAGAGAGTAAAAGCGAAAAAGAGAATTTGAGATGCAAGGTTTTATCCTGATTCACCTTAAACTAGGTGCACGTCTAGCTAGGGATTTCACTATAATTACCACATCGTATCTCTTTGTTACATCCTTCAATCGTAAGAGAATAGAAAATATATATCCAAACAAAATACATACATACATACATACATACATACATACATACATATATATATATATATCAGTTATTCATGAGCCCAAACTCAAATTACCAATAAAATATAAAAAGAAAATATATATATATATATATATATAAAGAAAATATCTAGTAGATATTTATGAGTCAAATCTCAAATAAATATTAGCTTAACCTCTAAAGTCATCGGGGCACTGCCCTTACACAGTTGCTAGGAAGTATGAACCACACCCCAATATTCTTCCACTTGATGAATACTCCACATGCTTCTGTAAATCCAGCTATACATCAATCAAACATTTCTGCAATATTCACCTTTGAGTCAATTTTATCCAGCATTATGGTTTTTTATTCTACTCTCTCTCGGATGAAGTGATATTAAATGTTGATGTGCTTTATTCTTGCATAAAATCTGGGATTCTTAGCCAAGAATATGGCACTCTAACTATCACACCCAATCTTCACTTCTCCTGGTGTAAAACCAAGCTCTTTACATAATTCACACATCCAGATTACTTCCTTAATAGCATGATTAAGGGCATGTACTTTGCCTCGGTATTAGATAAAGCAATTGTGCTTTTTTTCTTGCTCACCTAACTCACAACTCCGCCGAATAAGGAGACAACATATCCGCTAGTTGACCTCCTACTATTAATGTCACCTCCCCAATCTGCATCCACAAAACACTTTTGTTCTAACGCTTGTTGTCCCTTTGAGCTTTCCATGCCTTCATAGTATAGCTCAAGTTCAGATGTACCACGAAGATAACAAAGTACCCGCTTAGCTGCCACCTGATGCTTTTTCCCAAGATTTGACATATATCTACTCAATACTCCCACTGCTTGGGCAATATTTGGACGAGTACAAATCATGGCATATATCAAGCTCCGAATTGCACTTGCATATGGGATTGTTGCCATCCTCTCAGCTTCCTCTTAAGTCTTAGGACACTAGAGCGCTGACAACTTGGAACTTGTGGACATTGGGGTCTTCATTGGTTACAATCTGCCATGTTGAACTTTTTCAACATACTTTCAACATAGTTCTTCTGACTTAGCCATAACTTTCCATTCTCATGCTCCCTTTTTATCTACATGCCTAAGATGAAGTTTGCAGGGCCTAGATCTTTTATCTTAAACTATTTTGCCCACAGTCCTTTCACAGTGCTAATCATTCTTGAACTATTCCCAACTAGTAGCATATCATTAACATATAAGGTTAAGATAATAAAGTCATCATCTAAAATTTCACGTAGGCATAATGATCAACATCACAATGACTAAAGCCAAGCTTCAGTACATATGAGTCAAACTTTTGATACCACATCTTTGGAGATTGTTTCAGGCCATATAAAGACTTATTCAGTTTGCAAACAAAGTCTTCTTTTCCTTTGATCTTAAAACCCTTCTAGTTGCTTCATAAAAATATCCTTCTCCAAACCACCATGGAGGAATGTTGTCTCACATCAAGTTGCTCTACCTCTAGATTGTATGCGTTTACTATAGACAAGACAAGCCTTGTGAAATTTAATTTTGCTACAGGAGAAACAATCTCGCAATAATCGACTCCCTCTATCTATGAATATCCCTCGCAACCAAACGAGCTTTGTATCGTTCTATCTCTCCATCTGCATATACTTTCTTCTGGAAAAGCCACTTGCAATCGATTACCTTTCCATCCGTGGGTAATTCTGCTATACTCCATGTTTTGTTTTTATCTAGTGAGTCCATCTCATCTTTCATGGCTATCTCCTATTGTTTGGCATCCTCCACACTTCTTGCTTCCTCGATAGTACTTGGATAATCATCTATAATAATTAGAGCACAATTTTCATTTCCAGCAAATAGGGTACACCTCTTAGGTGCTCTTCTCAATCATGTGGACCTTATTAAGATTGGTACATATGGTGCTTCATCTTCAAATTCAGTTTCAAAATCTATTATATCATCTATCCCATCAAAATCATCAACTTCAGAGTTTGAAATTTCTATTCCAGCTTATAGAACTTCTGTCTCTTCCTTCAAACCACAATCTAACTCAATCGTCTCTGGTTTTTTAGGTTCTTGTGGAATAATATGATTTGTCTTAGATTCCCTGAACATCACATCTTTGCTGTAGATAATACTTTTAGCATAAGAATTCCATAAGTTATACTCTTAACACCATCCTTGTACCCAATAAATATGCACTTCTTTGACTTGCTCTCAAGCTTATTCCTCTTTTCCTTGGTAATGTGCATAGACGCTTTACAACCAAATAACCTAATATGGGATATGTCTAGCTTCTTTCCGAATAGTACCTCAAATGGTGTCTGACCCTTCAAAGTTAATGTGGAGGACCCGTTCTTCATATAACACGCAGTAGCCACTGCTTCTACCCAAAATTCATATGCTAAGCCTGCATCGCTTAGAGACTGATTAAGTATCTCTGCCACCCCATTCTACTAAGGCGAATATTGCGTTGTTTTCTACCTTGCAATGCCACTGATCGCACAAAATTGATTAAGTATTGCCGAATAGAGTTCTCTTCCATTGTAAGTCCGCAAAACTTTAATTTTTTTTTTATTAAACTAATTTTCCACCAAAGCTTTGGACTCGCAAAATTTTTCAATACATAATCTTTTCTCTGCAAGAAATATATCCACACATATTTTAGAATAATCATCAATGAAACAAACATAATACCTTGATTTTCCAAATGCTACAGGTGTAGAACTGAAGACGTCATTGTGGATTAGATCTAAAATTATTTTAGCTCTCCCTCCTATAGATTCAAAAAATACTCGATTTTGTTATCGATTTTGTTTCACATGTAGACAATGTTCACAAATTCCAAAACCATAGAACAGCTTGGGATTCCATCCACCCATATTCCTTGAGGTAAGGGGTCATCAATCTTTTCTTACCAATATGACCTAATCTCCAATGCCACAATATTGAAGGATCTTTTTCCACCTACTCTGAGATATAATTCTCACCATTGATCACCATGTTTCCCAATAACTTCCATAGTTTTCCATATCGTTTGCCTTTGATGATCACCATAGATCCACAGATTAGCTTGCATGAATGCTTGTCTCCAGTGAAAGTAATGCTGGCATCTACCATTGTTCTCATATAAATAAGATTTATAGTAAGATCATGAATAGGCATTGCATCTAGAAGATTCTTGATTGTCCCATCTTTCAATTTCAGCTTCACTTTTCTACGACCAACTATATCAAGCGTCATATCATTTCCCATTTGCATTGTACCTCCTTGATATGACTTATAATAGCAAAACCAATCTCTATGAGGCATCATGTAAAAAGACACTCCAATATCAATTATCTATGTACTACAATCACCCTGCAATGAATTACAGATGAGATACATTTCTCTTGAGTTGCTATCATTGTCCTTCTTTGTACTAGAGGATGATACCTCATCTCGCTTCTCTAGACCCACGCCTTTGCTTCTGCAATCTTTCTTCAAATGTCCAGGCTTTTTGTACTTCCAACACGTTATTTCCAATCAATATCAGCTTTCAAATCTTCCTCTAGGCTTATTCTTGCCACCAAATCTAGATTTGGATTGTTCATTGTTTCTTCCTCTTACAAGCCTCTTGTGTTGCCTTATCATAACCCGCTCTCCTCATCTCCTCATATAATAAAGCAGCTACAATGTCCTCAAAGGAAACAATAGATGTTCCCATGAATTCGGCAACGAACACATCAAAGTACATGCTTTATCTTCCTCATCCAAATTGACATTGATCGATGTAAGTTGCCCACAAATAGTATTAAACTCGTTTGGGTGTGCAGAAAAAGAATCACCTTCGCTCATCTGAAGGTTGTACAATCGTTTCTATAGAAATAGTTTGTTCATAAGCGACTTGCTTTGATAAAGATTTTCTAGCTTTGTCAAGAGATCTTTTGCCATTTTCTCAAAAGTCACATTTATCAAAATTGCTAATATTCCACTCCTTCAATTCAGTAGACGCAGATTCCTTTGCCTCATCCTCCTTTGACTTCCTCTTGGATTTTTCCTCAGGTTTATCTTCTTTGATCACGTGCCACCAATCTCTATCCGCGAGCAGAGCCTCCATCTTCAATTTCCATAACTTGAATCATTTTCCTCTAAATTTCTCTACTTCAATCTATGATTGACTAGACATCTTCCAAAGATTTGATTTTTTTCGGATCTCTCTTCACCGAGAAACCCTAACCTCAAGCCAAGCTTTGATACTAGATGTTAGGATTCGTCACATAATCAGAAAGAAAAAAGATAGTAAAAGTGAGAAAGAGAATTTGAGACGCAAGGTTTTATCCTGGTTTACTCTTAAACTAGGGCTACGTCCAGCTGATGATTCCACTATAATAACACCTCGTACCTCTTGGTTACATTGCTCAATTATATATATATATATATATATATATATATATATATAAAAAGGGAGAATATATATATACACACACACATACATATATATTTATATATATCCAATAGTTATCCATGAGCCTAAACCCAAATTACCAATAATGTATGAACTCAACCTCTAGAGTTTTCGACCCAAAAAAAAAAAAAAAAACCTCTAGAGTCACTGGGGCACTGGCCTTATACAATTGATAGGGAATATGAATCATATCCCAACAAAGCCTACATTCTTTTGGTCCAATATATGCACTTAGTTCAGTTAAAAAAAAAAAAAAAACATACGCACTTAGTGCAATTACTACGCGTGCTTTGTTGTTGATCAAAAAGACCCCCATTTTGGCTGATCTGTCGATGCCCAATGCTTTTGGAAAGAGCTTTCAACCATTAGTACTTTGATTACATGCCGACACATTCATCTGTTTTATCCGTCACTCGGGGCATTTTTCCTACGCCAAACCAGAAATGAGCTACCCGAAGCTTCTTAAGGTTGGTCATCATATAAGATTTGTGCTGACAAAAGATTTTGTGTATGATGTTGCCGGTCAAAGGATAGTAAACGACATAGTTCACTCAATTCAACAGGCCAACTAGACATCTGGTTTAAAGTTTCGAACCAAGCTAAATAAGAAAGAAAATTAGCCACCTTTTCCAACGTATTCAATATTGTCCTCGTGGGGGAGATACTGTTTTCTTTGAAAGTGTAAAAGTCGTCACTGAGTCTAGGTAGAGAAAAAGCAAATCCCACTGTATATCCAATGTGTCTATGCAACGCTCTCCCTCACGTGTAATTTGATGTAACACTTGAGATGGTTGAGTTAAATTGCTGAAGTGTTATCTCATATTGCTTGATTGATGGATTTGATTAGGCTTTATTTTGGTGGTTTCTCTTCACCTAATAATTTGTGTACTTTGGTTGGACTTGTTAAAATGATATCGGAACCAAGCCTTGGAGTTCTTCATGCCCCAAGTTTATATCATGCATGCATGGCTCTACCTTCTTCAATTCACATGCCTTCTTCCATGCTAGTCGGTTTCAGTCTCATTTTGCACATAAGAAGATGTTGTAGTACTGAATTGTCATCACTTGAACACTCGATTTGACTAGACTTTATTTGCGTATAGTCTCTAATAGATTTAAGGATTTTAGCTTATGATCAATACTTTAATACAATGTCAGAAAACCATGCCATTAATTCTTAAACCTATGCAAACAAATTTTGTTTTTTCATAACTCAGGGCGCAATCATCGAGGTCTTGACTATCTTGGAGGCTTACTATACTAATCTTGTGAATCGGTTTGGTTTAAACCATTGACTTAGACACAAAGCACTCTAAAAACCCTATAACCTGATTAAGTTCAGACCTTTGATCTATTCAAATGGTCTTGATCCCGTCAGCCATGCCAACCATTGGGGGGGGGGTGGGGTGGGGTGGGGGGAAGGAGAGGGACACAAGGACAAAAATTGGCAGTTGTTTGGATAAAATTGTCGTTGTAGTTGGTTCTTCTATCTTGCCAAAATATTTTTCATTGCGGCGAATGTATCACAATTATAAAACTTCGTCGCATTAGGCAATTACGACGAAGAAAGTGGGCCAAAGCTAAGAAATTTCATCATGATAGCCTAGTTTTGTTTCTTGTTTTTTGTTTTTTTTTAATGATTGCAATCTGTTTATTCCCTATTAAATATGGGGATGGCGTGGGTTGCTCATATCCATCCACGCCGCCATTCTCATGTCTATCACTTGATTGGCCCCGGTACCGTTAAGCATGCTTAACTTTGGAGCAAATCATATATACGCTATGTATATGTACCTTTTCTTTTTTCTCTCTTGGAATAAAATCAAGGGATAAATTACAACCAAATTCCCAACACTCATAACAAAAATACATTCAAGTCATAAATATTAAATACTTTCAAATTATGTAATCAAGTTTCCAAACTTACCCAAAAGGTACAATCAAATACTTATGTAAAATCCACTCAATTTGAGTGATTGAAAAAACTACTGTGAGTTTTTAAAAATATTTTTGAATAGACATATTGTTGATTGACAATGTCCATATGAAGGAAAATAACCTAAGATAGAAAAAAAAATAGCACCCATAGATTAATTGGAAATGAAGCAGCGGTCCCGTGAGAGGCAGGCAAGGGCCTGCAAGCCCTTCTCTAGATCTCACCTAGACTTGGGCGAGGATTTGCATGCCCTCGCACAATGGTTTGGCCACCACTCCACGAGGGTTGGTTGACCCTTGCATCAAGGTTGTGAGGGTTGGGCATGAGGCTTGACCTACCCTTGTGCGGTGGCGGCAAGTGGTGGCGCCACTATAATGCCAAGGTGGTTGGCCCTTGCTAGTGGCTAGCAAAGGTGGTTGTCTTGCTGATCCTTGTGATTCTTAGGCGAGGGTCAACGTATGCGAAAGCTGGTTTTTTTTTGGGGGGGGGGGGGAACGAGGGCAATGTTCTAGGTTTGCTTCTCTTTTAATTTTTTTGGGACTTTTGCTAAAGTGGCACCTCTTGACATCAAAGCACTGTTAATGTGTAGGGGCAATTGATTCTGAGGTGGATTGGTTTCTGTCTTGAAACTAGGAATCAGACAAAAAAAAGTCGGCTCCCAACTTGTAGGACCGAGAATCGACCCTTGACCCTTGGACCGACATTTATTGTTTTCTGGGTTTCTTCTGTTCAGAGAACTCTATTGACAAAAGGATAATCTATTCTGGCAGTCAAGATCATGTTGCATAGGGAACTCATAGTGATCATTGATCTAAAAGTTTCAAGCATGAAGATCCTCATTGACAAGGATAAAACAATGTCTACCTAAACTGAAAAGGTACTGGTAACACTTACAATTAAGAAATTGGAATCAAGCAATAGTTAGTCATATTGATTTGCCAAAAGAAATACAGACAATACTCAAGCACATAAAAAACTAGCCAGTGCTTCTGCAAGTTACGTAGGAATCAACTAAGATAGGTGACCCCTCCCAGTTTTGCAGAAGTTGAACAACTTGCAGGAGTAAAAGGCCACCAGCGCCATAAATCATGAACAACTCAACGTCAAAACCCGACTATGATATTACATTAGAAAATGACATAGTAAAATTCAGAAATACAATAAAGAAACAAGAGCATTGTCTCATTCTCCCTAGGACGCCATTCGCATATGGAAGGAGGTGGCATTCGTCTTGTTCAGTTGATCCATTACTCGTTACTTCAATGATGTTGCGGATCAGGACCTCTGGGACTCGCCCTCATAAGCTTGTAATAGCTTCCTTGCACGTCATCTCCCTTTCCATAGTCTTCACTCAATGCTCGAACCACCATACTACTTGTCTTCCCTCGGCTCACAACATGGGAAAGTCGTGCACGGGAGCTCGGAAGCGAAAGCGTTATCAGCATTAGGCACAGATAAATCTTGAACACGCCCATTGCCATTTTTATTTCCTTTGAAGGTAGCAGGAAAAGGTCGTGGGTTGATGAAGAATTAGACTAGGGACATCCTATATATAGTGCTTAAGGATGGTTAGCTTTTCATTTTTCTAATGGTCAAAGAAGATTCACGAACGGTACTGGATAACCAGTTCAGTCACTTGTTGTCCATTTTGTTCTTGGAACTAAAATCATTGGACTGGACGTAGCTTTATGCGTAGATTTCCCACCATGCTGTAGATACATTGTCGTGTATCGTGCAGTATTGAACAAAACAACACGAGATTTCTTACCTATATATGGCGGAGAAGCTTTATTTCTCGCTCTCTCTTCTATCGGGTAAAGAACTTTTTATGATTAATGACTACCAGTTTACGCACAAAAAGAAAAAAACAAACTCTTTTAAATCGATAAATGGGGGCTTTAGTTAGCTAATTGAGATTGGTTGTTGTGATCGTCTTAGTTATCAATAACTACATGATATGGTCATCGACTATTACAATACCAATCTATAGATGACCACAATGTGTGGCTCTCGATAACCGTACAATACAGTGCTGGAGTGCGATTGATCGAGGAAGATTGGTCAATGAAAGTGCTTCAAGCCATTAGACGATCAGCATGACATGAATATCAGCATCTATGAAGAAGAATCATTGACCCCGACCCCCAAAGAAATAAATTTTTCTCTTGCATTGGTATATGAGGAGCATTTTTCGTTCGATAGTAATAAATCCACATAAACCATAGTGCAGCTTTGAGCATAAGTGAATTATCTACTAAGCCTGCATAAGCGCAAAATTGGGACAAGCCCAAAGTTCCTCTAAAGCGGCCGAATATACATGTGCCTATCAAACGTAAACCAAATTAGGAAATGTTTATTTATTGAAGCAAAGTTGGGGGTTAGTTAAGCTTTATATTGTAAAAATTCTATTATAGGGAAATAAGAAGGGGTGTGTACTCCAATAAGAAAGATCACATAACCTTAAATAGGAAATAAATATATCCTCGGTTTTCGCAAGACAACCCTGAGCTTAACCCTATATAAACCCATTAGAGATGGTTCACAATTAGAGGCTGGCAATGTACAATAGAAAAGAAAAATGACACAAGAAAGCACAAAAAACATACACACACGAGTTCTCTCTCTCCTGCAACTCCTAAAAAAAAATTAGGGATAAATGCATTGGAAGTCTTAAAATTTGTCATGAAAATGCAATTAAGTCTCAAACTTTTCAAAAAATGCAATTAAGTCCTAAAACTTGTCACAAAGTGCAATTAAGTCCTAAAACTTTCAAAAAATGTAATAAAGTCCTAAAACTTGTCAAAGTGGTTCAATCTAAGTCCTTCAATTGATTGTACTTTTTGAAAATTTTAGGACTTGGTTGCACTTTCAAAACAAGTTTTAAGACTTTATTGAACATTTTGAAAGTTTTAGGACTTTATTGAACTTTCGTGACAAATTTTAGAACTTAATTGCACTTTTTGAAAGTTTTAGGACTCAATTATATTTTCATAATAAGTTCTAGGATTTCTAATATACTTATCCCAAATATTTATTAGGTAGTTTCTCGATATCGACAAATACACATTCATCAACTGTTGGATCGCTCTCAAATTTTGTGGAGTGTATGCTAAATCATTATTCTTGAGTTATCTGGTATAGATGATGAAAAAGTATTTTAAAATAGGTCTTTGAAGGCGAAATTCAGATTGGTCGGACTGCTAAAGAGTCCAATTCGTGATTGCTTGAGTATGCATTTGTTCTACGTCTAAACGTGTTAAAATTTTGAGGAGACCTCTACGCCACCTATTTCCTTAACCCCAGCAAAATAGGGGTGAGTGATTTCAGGTTCCGTACAAGTTTCAACTGAAACCTGAAGCCTATCCGTTGGAACATGTTCCTTAATTGAACGATTGTAATGAATTAAAATCTTTAATGACTACCACTTGTTTTTACAATTCATTGACCATAACTTATATTTAGACGCATGAAAAATATGAACATTGGTAAAATAAAAGTCTTAACCATAAAAAGCGCAAAGTGACGGAATGTGAAATAATAGTTTAGCAAATTCAACCCAAATGCATAAGTTATTAGGTGGAGAGAAACCACAAGAATAAAGCCTCATCAATCCACTAGTCAAGTAATGTGAAATAATACTTTAGCAATTTAACTTGGTTTGAAACTTTAAACCAGATTTCTAGTTGGCCTGTTGGATTGAGTGAACCGTGTCATTTGCGACCCTTTGATGGACAACATCTAACCCAAAATCCTTTTTTTTTTAGGCACTAATCTTCCATGATGACCGAACTTAAGAAGCTTCGGGTGGGTCATTTCTGGTTTGACGTAGGAAAAAGCGCAAAGTGACGGATAATAGAGATAAACACGTCGGCATGTAATCAAAATACTACTGATTGAAAGCTCTTTCCAAGAGCATTGGGCTTCGGCAGATCAGCTAAGAGGGTCCTTTTGAGCAAACAGACAGACAGCACACGTAGTAATTGCACTAAATGCATAAGTTGAGCCAAAAACATGTAGGCGTTACGCGTGTCAGGACAACATTTTTTCGTGTCAGGACAACATTTTTTTTTTTCAAAGTACAACAAATCTATATCAGCTTAAGCGCCATTTGGGGAATTATGGTTTGCTGCGTGCTTAGTTAAATAAATCACAATGCACGACCTACAAAAGGCTTAAAGGAGACTTTATTTCAGGGTTTAGCATCGTCTAAAGTCAAGATAATAACTTTTACCATTTGATATGATCAAAGTGCCCCTATTTCTTTATGGGCTCCAGTAGCATAATAATCTTTGGGTAACTCATTGGAATGAAGAGGCAGTCCTCATGGAAAATAGGTGAAGGCCTGCAATCCTTGCCTAGATCTTGGTTAGAGTTGGGTGAGGTTTGCAAGCCCTTGCGTAATGGTTTGGCCACCACTCCACGAGGGTTGGTTGACCCTTGCATCAAGGTTGCAAGGGTTGGGCTCGAGGCTTGACCTACCCTTGCGCGGTGGTGGCAAGTGGCGGCGTCGCCACCCTGCAAAGGTTGCCAATCCTTGCGATGCTTAAGAAAGGGTCAATATTTGCTAGCGAAGGTCAAGCAACGAGGCTGATGTTCTAGTTTTGCTTTTCCTCTATTAATCTTTTGAGACTTTTTTTAGGGTGATCGCTTTTGGGGTGGATCAATTTCTCCCCTGAAATTTGGAATCGGACCAAACAAGGTTGCTTCCAGGTTTGTAGAACTGGAAATCAACCCTGGTGACCCTAGGAACAACATTTATATATATATATATATATATATATATATATTTATATTGGGTTTCTTCTATTCAAAAGAACTATCTGGACATTTTAAGTATCATCCATCCTAGTGGTCAAGATAAACTTGCATAGGGAACTCATACTGATCATTGATCTAAAAAATGTAAGCATGAAGATCCTCATTGACAAAGATAAAACAATGTCTACCTAGACTGGAAATGCACTAGCGACTCATCCAATTAAGAAATTGGAATCAAGCAAGAGCCAGTCACATTATTTTGCCAAAAGAAATCCAGAAAATACTCAAGCACAAAAAAATTAGCCAGTCCTTCTGCAAGTTAAAGGAATCAACTAACATAGGTGTATCCCTCCCAATTTTGCAGAAATCGAACAACTTGCAGCAGTAAAAATATTTTCGGATAGATTATATTTTTTTTTTAAAAAAAGGTCAAAAAGGGGGGCCATGAGGGCTGGGCTTTCACGCCCAGCCCCTTTTTCTTCTTTTCTCCCCCCATAAGGGCCCATGGCCCAGCCTCTTTTCTCCCCCAATATGCTGAGATGTTGGTCCCTCAAGTTGTGCCTCCATCCCCCGATGCCGTCATCCCTGCCGCTGCCTGCCTCCGTCGGCGTCGCCCCCAAAACCCTAGCCGCCACCTCCTGCATCTCAGTCCCGACTAGCCGAGCCGCTTGCTGCTTGCTGCCGCTGTGCTGCGTCCCCAGCTGCCGATCCCCGACGCGAGCTACGGCCGATTTGGGCGGCAGCCACAGTGACTCGCGCCGATCGCCTCAGCCGCCCTCATCGACGCCGCAAAGAAGTGCGGAAGAAGGGAGGCGCGAGTCGGGTTAGAGCCGGGTCAAATGTGGGTATCTCAGCCGGGTAGGGTTTTGGCCGATTTGGGCCAGCACGCGTGGGTTGGCTGATTCCTGGGCCGGGCCTTTCTTTTAATGGAAAGTGGGCTTGATTTTTTTGGGCTTGGATTCTTTTAAAAAAGGTATTCTGGGCCGGGCGCGCACTTGAGGTCCATTCCAAGCCACTGGTTTCAACGGACCGGGTCGGTCCCAACTCGGGAATCCAACCTGGGTTGTTTATTATTATTATTATTATTATTATTATTATTATTATTATTATTATTATTATTATTATTATTATATAAAAATATTTTAATAATAAAAATCAAGAAAATCAAAAAATAATAATAATAAAAATAATTTATTTTTTAGAAATCAGAAAATCCAAAAATATTTTATAGTTTCCCAAAAAATCAGAAAAAGTCAAAAATGATTTATATTTTCAAAAAAGATCAAAAAATCCTAAAATAATTTTTATGTTTAAAAATAGAAAAAGACAAAAAATATGTTATTTATTTATTTATTATTCTCCACAAATGCATGAAAAAAAATCATTTAAAATCCAAAAAGCCTTAGGGTTTAAATAAGATTAAGTATCGAAATGACATTAGTGATTAACTAATGTAATCAAGTTCCCGATCCTAATTTCTCTAATTGCGCATGAGTGAAATATTTCTTCAAATATTTCGCTTGGGTTTCTAATCAACCCACCCCAGATTAATTAGTGACGATTCCTATTTAAAATTAACAAAACTTGGATCATAAGTCGTGAATTGGTGGGCCTGGGAGAGCCCGGCTTGGCGAGCCATTAGCCTCCATAGGTGCCCATGCATATGTGGGCGCCCGAAAAGAAAAGAGAGGTCGTGACATTAGTCAATGGCACCTAGTTAATGTTTTACTTCTATAAGTCCGCTTATAATAAACACAATAAATGCAGTACTCTACCCTGCCATTTCCACAAATTCCATAAGCAACTCAACGTGGAAACCCGACTATGATAGTACATTAGAAAATGACATATTAAAATTTAGAGAGACAATAAAGAAACAATAGCATTGTCTCATGCTCCCTAGGACGCCATTTGCAAATAAAAGGAGGTGGCAATCGTCTTGTTCAATGATGATTAGGACCTCGGAGTTGCCCTCATAAGCTCGTACGGGCTTCCTTGCCTGTTATCTCCCTTTCCATAGTCTTCACGTAATGCTCAAACCACCATACTAAGGGTCTTCCCTCGAACCACGACATGGGGAGCTCGTGCACGGTAGCTCGGAAACAAATGCAATATCAGCATTAGGCGCAGACAAATCTTGAGCATGCCCATGCCATTTTTATTTCCTTTGAAGATAGCAAAAAAGGTCTTGGGTTGATGGAGAATTAGAGTTGGGACATCCTATACATAGTGCTTAAGGATGGTTACCATTTCAATTTTTTAATGGTCAAAGTAGATACTCGAAAAGTAGAGGTTAACCCGTTTAGTCGCTTGTTGTCCATTTTGTTCTTGGAACTAAAATCATTGGATTGGACATTGATTGATTGTATATTTCCCACATTGCAAAGACACATTGTCGTGTATCGTGCAATATTGAACAAAATAACATTAGATTTCTTCGTATGGCAGGGAAGCTTTATTGGGCAAAGAACTGTTTGTGATTAGTGACTACTAGTTTACGCACAATAAAAAAAAAAAAGCACCAAACTCTTTTAAATCGATAAACAATGTATTTAGTTGGTTAATTGAGTTGGGTTGTTGTGCTCGGCATTGTTATCAATAATTACATGGTATGGCTATCGACAATTACAAAACCAATGTATCAATGACCATAATGTGTGGTTCTTGACAACCATACAATACAACTATTGATGAGTGCTCGAGTGCGATTGATCGAAGATGACAAGTCAATATAAGTGCTTCAAGCCTTTAGACAATTGACTTGACATGAATATCGACATCTATGGAGAAGAATCAATGATGACTATATAGAGTCGACATCGACAAATAGCTGAGAGGTGTTCAACAAAGTTCATCGACACAGCTTGCAAAGACTTAGCTATCCTAAAATTTGGCTAGGTGTTGGAAGCATTGGAAGGACATGATGACAAGAATGTCGATTGAATGCAAGGGTATCAAGCGATGGTTGAGTAGCCGATGGCCTTGGAAGCTGTAATTGTTTGTGGATGAGATCGGTGTGTGAATAGGAGATACGGAAACTCGAGAGTGCAATTGTAACCTGTTGACATTTAAATTTTGCAACCCATTTAGTTATTTAGTTATTTATCTATTAAGCCTGCAGAAGCACAAAAATTGGACGAGCCCAAAGTTCCTCTAAAGCAGTCGAATATACATGTGCCTAGCAAACGTGGTATGAGAAATTTGGAAATATGGATTTATTGAAGCAAACTTGAGGGGTAATTAAGCTTTATATTATCAAATTTTGGTTATAGGGAAATAAGAAAGGGCATATTCTCTAATAAGAAAGATCACATAACCTAAAATAGTAAATAAAGATATCCCCTGTCCTCGCAAGACAATCCTAAGCATAACCCTCTATAAACCCATTAGAGATGGTTCACAATTAGAGGTTGGCAATACACAATGGAAATAGAAAATGACACGGGAGCACAAAAAGACACACACACACACAAGCTCTCTCTCTCCTGGAGCCCCTAGAAAAATTCCAGCGCAAATGGGCATTTATTAACCGTTGGATCGCTCTGAAACTTTGTGGAGAGTATGCTAAGTCATTCTTAAGTTTTGTCGATGGAGATGATGAAATAATATTTTAAGATATGTCTTTGAAGGAGAAAATCAGACTGGTTGGACTGCTAGAGAGCAAAATTCGCAGTTGCACGTAAGTGGTGAGTATGCATTTGTTTTAAGTCAAAATGTGTTAAATTTTTTAGGAGACCTCTACGCCACCTATTTCCTCAACCCTAGGAAAGAATCAAGCCTCAAAGACCTTGTGATGTCCACAGTCCTTGACGTTGCTGTTCGCCACCTCTTGCCACCCTGTCATGCGTCTTGTTGTCCCGGCGTGATTACGTACGGCTGCCGAGTGGCTTAGCCCATGCTGGACTCCCTGCCATTGTTGCCAGCCCTCTACGTGATATCCTCGATTCAGACCCCTATCTAGACTGTGAGGAATGAACTAAAGATCGGTATGCCAGTAGTAACGAGGATATGCTGTGACTCAATCCTAAGGATTGTTCACGAGTTAACTAGCTGATTAGGGGTAAGGCGACTCAGGATCAGGGTTGCAATAGACCAAAGCATTCAACCATGGAAGGACCGTTCGACCATAAGGATTGTTGTGGACGATTACGTGCCGTCACGAGTCGATTAATGGATGGGTATAGAACGATTCAACTTAACTATATACCGGTTGTGGGTGATGCTACACGGTCAATGTACCGTTCGTGAACGACCCTAATCCGATCCCAAATGACCATGAGTTCTAGGCAGGTTGATCAATCTTACTCGATTACATGACAATCAAGGGTTATTCATGGATTGAACAAGCTCAAATAAAAGTCATGCGAGAAATCGTGGACAAGCGTCGAACTCAATTGGACTCTAGATGCCTGAGCTCCGCCAATGCCGCCCAAATTCACGTAGGTTGCGTTAAGGCCGTTTCCGGACAAAACTTAGCCACCAACTCCGGTCCAATTATGGATGTCAATTATAGATGTTATCAAGACATTCCTATCCAATTGAATGATATTAGTGAACTCGTTAGTGCATTAATTGGAGAAATGTGCTAATTTAAGGATACAAACTTTAGTGGCCCTAGAGATGAGAGTAATTTCACTTCTTGAGATTAAATTGAGTTAGACAAAAATCAAGTGGCAATTCTTCAAGAGTGTAGGCGCCACTTTGGAGAGAACAAGGAGGAAGACCAAGTTTAATATGTGCAACTAGGCGCATTATTGGCCAATAAAACTTGAATGACAAGCTTGGACAAGATGAAGGGTTGAGATTGCTTTTTACTCTTCAAGCCAAGAGGGCAATCATGAATTTAGGACAATAGTACAACATTGCATTAAATGCTTGAGTGACATATTTTCTCTCTTCTCAATTATTTTCCTCTCCAAGTTCTTCTTTCTCTCAACTTTCTCTCCTGTCTCTCCCTCATGCCTCCCTCTCTTTCTCTCCCTCTCTCTCATCCCGTTGCTTGCCGCTGCATCACTCCCCTCCACATCGACTGCCTACCGTTGCTGCTGCCACCATCCACCTACCATCCTTGCACCATCGCCACTGCCCTCCTCACACCGTTCCTATGCCGTGAGCCTCGAGCTGTTGTCTACCTGTTGTTCATGTCTCACGTCTTGATTGTTCGTAAGACGATTTCCTAAACGTCGGCTAGGCTGTTGCGTTATGTAACTCACATTATGGTTTGATTTTTGTGTTGTTAGAATTATCCTAGGTAGAGAAGCTCACATGATTAATTTTGTATTATTTGTTCGTGATATGCTTGGACTATAAGATTTGGGGATAGGTAAGGAGTGAGTATGTTATCGTCGAGAATGTTCGGATTGGCGTGATTAAAAAAAAAGGTCCATTTAGGCTTGGGTTATTGCTTGAGCTAGAAAAATTGCAGTGCTTATTGCTTGTGGAGCATTCGTTATCGATACCTAGGCTTGCTCTTAATGTTCGATTATTATGGTTGGTCGTATAAGCGTTATGTGATGTAGATTATGGTGTGTGATGACTATTGTTGGTTGAATCCTCAATATGTGTTGCTACTATGTTTGATTGTAAAGGATTGTGATTGCATTATGGATGTGGTCTTCAAATATAGAGGTCCATAGGTCATGGTTGATGCTTGAAACCACACTGAGCCTCCGAAGCTAGAATTGCATTGGTTTTTGGACGTGCATGGAAACACGCCGGGCTGGGTCACTCTCTTGTTTCGATGATATCGCGGTATATCATCCGATCCGAGTTTGACTTAGGTTGATGCTCGAATGTAACGAGTCAAGCCACGATTCTCATTTCGTGCTCAACATATTTTATTGATGCACTTTTGATAGGTCATGAGTTACACATCACTTCGCATGCCCCTAGGCACTAATACCTTAGACTAATGTGGAAGATAAAACCCGTGTGCTTAATACCTATGGTCACATGAGGGATTCCTTCACTGAAGGTTTTGTGGGATGACGCCGCCCTCGAGAGATGTTGGAGGATGATGCGTGAAGGTTTTCGGATGCCGTTCATGGTGATGATTACGGAATGATACCCGAAAGGATTCCCGACGAGGGTTCGAAAGTGGTGCTCAATGGGACGAGATGATGTCCCGAATATTTTTGAAAAAGCCAGAGGGTTGCGGCTTTATATGATTAATAATTGGACTTGTGATAGCATAATATTATGGGATATTATGTGATTCTCAAGGCGCTAAACGTGTATAAAGCATTTGATTGTTATTAGCATTCTTTGGAAGTTGCTATATGGCTCGTGCATGTTTATTATGGCCTTATATGAGATGTGTAAAACGTGTGCATAATTTAATTGTCATTTTTAGTGACTTGGAAGGTATGTGGATGTTTTGGATGTCGTTATTTGAGTCTTGAAGGCTATGGTAATATTTTAGAAGCTAATAATTGACACGTGAGAATATTATTAGCTATTAATTACATTATATGTGGCACGTGTGGATTTTTATACTATTATTTAGGACTCAAGGGACTTGTGCATGTTGATGAAGTTATTAACTGACACATTTAGAAGTTTTATAAGTATGGGATACCTCATTGATTCTTGCTTGAATGGATGTTTGGATAGAGGATGAGTTCCTTCATGTTCATAGTTAAGGCAAAGCAAAGGCTTCATTATTGATCTGCCATCGAAATGTTTAAGTCGAGTAATTGTAAGGTTCCGATGCGAGGCATCCGCCTATACAAAGTTTAGATTACTTATTTATTGAGTTTTTAACTCATTTATTGTTGCTTAAGCTTTTTCATGCCAATAAGTATGAGTCTTCTGCCATCTCAGTTTGATCTCCCTATATATATGGAGGTTATGATGCTTGATGTTGAGGACACTATGATTGACATCCTCTTCTAGCGCCAGACCATGATAGTGTGGGTGAATAAGGGTGTGGGGATACCTGGTTCCCTATCTATATGAGGCTTGGTTTGCTTGAGTCGATAAGGACTTCTATGGTCGTTTTTCTGGGTTCAACAGTTTAACGGTTCGCCCAGTCATACTAACAGGTTGGTGGTGCCCCCTCCTAATGGCCTATGAAGCACCGACACTCTCCAAGAGCATTCGTGTCGTGTCGGACACTTCGACATGTGTCTGACACTCTCAGACACTCGGTCAACACGTGTCGGAAAATCCGACACCTGGTCAACTTTCTTGACACTCTCCGACACTCGAGTCGGAATTCTGACATACAAGTTTTCGACATTCCGATATCGATGTCAATTTTAAAAATTCAATAAATAAAATGTCAAAATATATATATGAAAAAATAAAACACAATAATAAAAATAATAAATTGAGAAAAAAGAAAAACCTAGTCTTCTCTTCTCTCTTGATTTCCACTCCCCATGATACGCAATTCACCCCTTAAGTTTTTTTTGTCTCCTCTTCCAACATATCTAACATATGAGTCCATAATATGGATCACTTGTTTTTTCTCCAAGTTTTATGAATTATTGAAATAAAGTTGAATTTGTCAAATTGAAATAATGAATGATATTAATAAATGGAGGATTAATGTTTTTTTGTGTATATTCATTCTAGGCTTTTTAAATTATTTATTTATGAATTTGATTCAAATTAATTTGATTTATTATGTATATATAAACATACATATTAATATACAACGTGTTTCAACATGTCAGAATTGTCTGTTTTTTGATAAACGACGTGTCGGCGTGTCGTGTCGCGTGTCAGTGTCGATGCTACTTAGCTGATGGCACCTTGGATGACCCCAAGTCCGACCCCGACTACGACCCAGAGCTCGAGCCCTCGTTGTGAGGACACTGGCTTTTGATGGGAACCATTCTTTCGAGGTGTGTCGCCCATGTGGGTGCAAATCATGACACATTCCACTGTTACGCGATGTACAAGCTTAGGAGAGCTCATGACCATGTGCAAGGGAACTCATACATGATTCGTCTCGAAAGATGAGGTGATGATGCCTTCATGGATGTGAACCATGAGAGAACTCCCATGGCCAAGTACCCCTAAACCTAATCTTTTCCCCTTTTCGATTGGGCTGAGGAGGTCAGATCGCAACAATGTTACAGCTTGCACATGTATGGCATGGTCTTATATGAGATGCATAAGACATGTGCATTATTTAAATGTCATTTTAGTGACTTAGAAGGCACATGCATTCTATGTTCGATTGTGTTTATGAATTGAGAGACATGTGGATGTCCTGAAGGTCGTTGTTTGAGTCTTGAAGGCTTTGATAATATTGAGGATGCGGATATCCGTCATGTGTCAATATTCTGGCTATTATTTGCACTAATTATGACACATGTGGATTTCTATGCCTTTATTTAGGATTCGAGGGACTTAGGTTGAGAATAGGTTATATCATGTATATAGTTAAGGCAAAACTTAGGCTTTGCTATTGATCTACCATCAACACGTTTAGGTCGGAAATCATTCCGATGCGAGGCATCCACCTATATGAGGTTTAGGATATTTACTTATGGAGTTTTCAACTCACTGTTGTTGTTTAACTTTTTTTTAGGTCAATAGGTATGGACCCCTTATCCCACCTCTTCATGTACTTTGGGGTGCCTATTAGCATGAAGACTATGGTCACCACTACTATTTGGGTTGATGAGAGGTACTGTGACCTTATCCCACATTGTTACCAAGCGTGATATGCGTGGTTTGATGGAGACCTTTTTGGACCCCTCTATGGGTTCTGCGTTTCACTTGGATCGAGAGAGGATGCAGGTCTGCCAAATAGCCCTATGGATAATGCCTAGGCAGTAAGTCCTAATAGACAAGTCACTTTTTAGTTAGATCTCAGTAGAGGAGATAGGTTCCTTCTCGTAGCTTTCAGTCAAACCCCACGCCCCCCCTTGATATCTTTTTAAGTGTGTGGAGATGACCATATCAGAACGGCCCTAAAAGTGAGGACTTGTAAAATTTAAATGTTAAATGTTCTGATTAGATAAATAAAGCTGGGAAGTTATATAGTATGTATGTGAGTGTGTTTCTCTCTAATCATCCATTGTTTGATTGTTGATGATTGATTGGGTGATTGGAGATTGCATGCTTCCTCATATGCTTAATGAAAGATAAAAATCAATGGAATGGCGATGCTTCCTGAGACCTCGTGAATTAATCCCGAGGTTGAGGACGGCATGTTCCCGAGTCGAGGTTAGGGCCCAGGGCGTGACACTTTGCCATCCCATGGACTTCATATTATCATCATGTGGTGCCGGTTTTAAAATGTCTTTTAAATGAGGATGATGAAATCATAGAACGATAATACTTTTGCTGGTTCTTATTTGATATCGTTTCGTTCCACTACGTTAGATCTTCTCCAAGTTGTCAAGATTCAAAAGCATAAAGATAAAAGATCGCCAATATAGTTAGTTAAAAGCATCAATATTTCATTGTTTTACTACTACAAGTCCAATTTTGATAAACACATGACACGTGGTACTTTTCCTTACCATGCCCCCAATCTCCATTAACAACTCACCATTAAAACCCTATTATGGCATTACATTGAGAAATGACGAAGCAAGATTTGGAACTCATATAAAAACAAAAGGAGACGATAAAGAAAGAAAGAGCATTATTTCATGCTCACTAGGATGCTATTCGGGAAAAAAAGAAGGCGGCAATTGTCTTATTTAGTTATGTTGTGGATCAGGACCTTGAGGACCGGTCTTCATAAGCTCATAATGACCTTTTTTCCCGTTGTCTCCATTTCCATAGTCTTCACGTAATGCTCGAACCACCTTGCTAAGTGTCTTCCCTTGGATCACAACATAGGGAGCTCGTGCACGGCAGCTCGGAGTCGAATGTAATATCAGCATTAGAGATAGACAAATTTTGAGCATGCTCATCGCCATTTTATTTCTTTTCAGGATAGCAAAACGTTCTTGGGTTGATGGAGAATAAGTGCTCCGACCTCCTATATATAGTCCTAAGGATGGTTACCTTTTCATTATTCTAATGATCAAAGTAGATACGCGAAAGGTGAATCTTAGTCACCTGTTGTCCGTTTCGTTCTTGGTGCTAAAAATCATTAGATAGGACATTATTTGATTTGTTCAATCTTCCAATGTCCCACCATGCGTGAAGATGCATTGTCGTCTATCGTCCAAGATTAAATAAAACATGATGGCTCTTTGGCTCAAACTCTCTTCTATTGGGTAAAGAACCATTAGTGCATTAACGGGGAAAACTATTAAAAGAAATCATAAATCCGTTATAATTATGTCAATTTAGTTCTAAATATTTTTCTTTTTTACTAATTGAGTTGTAAACATTTTGTATTTGTGCTAATTCAGTTCGTCCATCCAATTTTGACTAGACTGACATGGATGCCGGCAATTCTACGTGATATGGGCGATGCCGATATGGATAACTAGCCAAAGGATAGGGCCAGCAAGGGTCGGCCTCGCTTGGGGAGGGTCAAGCCTTCCCCAGCCATGGTGAGACCGCCCTCGCCACAGCGACTGTCGTGATGGGTGGGTGAGTTGGTCGGGGAAGATGCATTCCGTTGCAAGGAGGAGATGCATCTCACTGTGACGAAGACATCCCTGTTCTTCGTTGGCCATGGATTCGCGGCGTACGGCTTGAAGGGCGAGCTTGTGTTCTGGTCGCCTCATATGGGCCTGACGCTCACGACCCGGGCAAGGTCATCCTCATGGATGCTCACGGCCGGTGTCTCCTCACCGTCAAGTGCAAGGTATAACCAATCCCAATTGATTGGCGTCCTTCTCGAGATGTTGTCCTATTGTGTGGTTCGGACTCGGTTTCTGAAATCGGCTGGAATCATAATCAGTTTACTGGAATGTTGATCGGAAAAGGCAAGATTCCGGAGTTGTTTTGCTTTTGGAACAGGGACATCTTCATCATCGTGAGATGCGTCTCCTCCTTGCAACGGAACGCATCTTCCACGACCGACCAACCTGTCATGATGGATTGGCTTCAACGAGCCTTTGGCCGGTCACCGAACCTCGATGATAGGGGGAGGAAGAAGATGAAGGGAGAGAAAAAAAAAAAAAAGGAAAGAAAATAATTAATAAAAAATCACAAAATATTAAATATTATCAAAAATTATCCATGTTAGCATTGATCACACCATATAAGACCATCAACATCCATGTCAACGGTATTTGGCTAAAATTGGCCAGATTAAATGAATTAGTGAACTCAATTGGCCAAAAAAAAAAGTTTATGACTAATTTGGCACAATTGCAATAGGCGTAAAGCTTTTTTGGTAATCCTCCCTAAACTAATGCCTACTTTAATTTGTATATTTAGCTTTGGACCTTTTGAAGAAGCTTCAAAGTTAGCTGAAATTCACCCATATTGTAATTTTTCCTCTCCTAACCACCTACCTCTCTTCCCTTCTCTAAACCTTTCTTCATCTCTTCCACTTCTAGAGGGGTGGGATTTGACCTAGATCTCTTCCTCCCCTCCTAGTTGATTTTCCTTTTATTGCCTTTTGTTTTTTCATTACTCTTTTGATCTAGTTTTAGATTTAGGAGTTTTGCTCGCTGGATCTTATATTTGGGAGATTTTCTCTCCGATCCAATTCTAGATTTTAGATTTTTAATGAATAAGTACTTCGCCTCCAATTTCAATAGCATTCATTGTAGCTCAGTGTCAGATATGTGCTCATTCAATGTGTTTTAGTTAGATGCTTTGGTGCTTCGTATTGGCTACAAGGCTCGCTCTCACAGGTGTACATGTTTATGTTGTCTCCTACAATGATGGTATTGGGTATGTTAAACTTAGGCGCATATCGTCGAAAGGCAAAACCGTAACTACAAATAAAGAATCCAGCATGTGGTTATCACTAATGATGTTGTGTGATTGCATAATTGGTCACCAATCCTTTCGCATGGATACAATCATCAATCTATCATTAAATCACAAGCCTGTGATTATTTATGATTTTTGGTTTGTTTTGGAGCTCTATGGGCTTATCTTATTATTGTGACTTTTGAGATTTCTTATCATATATCATTTTGATAATGAATGGAAATTTCTTTTGACCAAATAAAAAGAAAAGAAGGTTCAAAGTTGGGTGGGTTTGCGTATAATCGTTGTGGAAAGCCTAATGCCTTTTTACCTTTCGGCATGATCGCTTGTTCATCATTATTGTCTTATGTAACAAACCAATGAATCCGTACATCAAAACGATGCGCACGTCGTGTTGCACGGTTTATTTTCATGTTCGTCCACGAGGGTCGTTGAACGTGGTACTCCGAGTCACTTCCTGTTAATCCTCGAGTAATCGCGCGAAGATGTAGTCCGGCCAAAAAAGGAGTAAATTTCATCAACACTTCGGTTGGAAGTCGCCAGCTGAATTGCGTCGTTACTCGAGGCTCCTATTTTGCCCCGTCGCTTTGTGATTTTTCCTACGTCAAAACAGAAACGAGTCACCCCCCCCCCCCCTGCTTCTTGGGTTTGTCATTACGTAAAATTAGGGCTAATAAAATATTTTGTGCTTGACGTAGCCAGTCAAAAAGAAGTAATGCTGTTTCTCTCTACCTAATGACTCGTATTCTTCAAGTTAGACATTTAAAAATGTATCGGAGCCAGGCCTCAAAGTCTTTCATGATTTAGGATTATTTCGTGCATGTGTGGCGCTACATTCTTCTATTTACATGCCTTCTCCCATGCCAGCCAGTTTCAATCTCAATTCGCACTTGAGAACGTGTCACAGTATTAAGCCAAACATCACTTGAGGGACAATGAAATAATTTTGCAGGTTTATCAACAAACTCGTTGTTATAGTTGGTTCACCTATCCCGACAAAATATTTTCCATCGTGACGAAGATGGGCTAGTTAGGATGAAGAAACTAGGCCCAAGCTACAAAATTTCATTGCCATAGGCTAGTTTGGGTACCATAGATCAAACCAGGCTACCATTGTCATTTGCACCATTTCGTTGGCCAATGCACCATTAGCATGCTGAACTGTATAGTTGTTGTATCTTTTCATTTTGGGAAAATGACACCATACATAACTTTTGTATAATGCTCACCTATGTTTCAATAAAAAATTTTCAATCAGTTGAACGCCATTACTTATGTACAATGTTCACTTGAGTGGCATAACACTTGCTTTCAATTACTTGAACGCCATCACTTATGTACATCACTCACTCTATATAACTCTTTATCCAATCACTCAAATATCATAACTTTCGAAAAACATTTGCCGTAAGTGCCATGCCATATTGGATTTTCGGCACTTGGATGAACATTTAAAAAAAAGTTATAGCACTCAAGTAATCAATTGAAAGTCATGATACTCAAGTGAATGGTTTTTAGAAGTTGTGGTAGTCAAGTAGTAAAAAAAAAAAATTATGACACTCAAGTGAGCATAGTATGAAAATCATAGCGCTTGTAATGTATTTATCACACTTATTTTAACTTGTCCAAATAAAATATCACAATAAAATATAATTAAAGTCCTAAAATTTATAGCAAAATTACAATCAAATCCTGTTATTTTTTAATTTACATAATCAAGCTCTAAAATTTAGTCAAAAAGTGCAATCAAGTGGCTCCATCCAGGCTGAACGAGGAAAAACAGTTAACGTTATTTTTTTTGGGTTGGGGGGGTACTTTTTGAACCCACGTATCTTTGATTTTCCACCACGTGAATCCCACGTGAGAAGAAAAAACCAAAGTTAAAAACATAAAGGATACTACAAAAGAAAAGCCAAAACTGAAAGGGAAGAAGACAAGGAAACAACCCTCTAGTTAACCGGAATGGGGGCAACGCTGCCGCTTCTCGTGTGGTACCCCAGATTATATCATTCAAGGTATTATTTATTTTAATCCATCTTATATCGAGCTTTGTGATTTTATCATTTGACTTTCAAGTAGGCATTTTCCCAGGAGATTATCCATCTTGATAATGCTTTTACTTGAACACGATTAACATTAGAGTTTTCACATAAGTAATCTAATAATGCTCTCCTCTTTATTTGGTGTGCAATTCAGTTCATTCATATTCCATTCACCATCCTAAAAGTTTGTTAGGAACTACCCTTTATTTGAGCTCTCTCATCCCGCTGACCACTCTCTACCCTTATCGAACCAGATTGTTACATCTCGCGTAGTCCTTGGCAAGGATTGACAAGCCTCATTGGCGACAGCCAAAGGCCATGATCCTCGTGGACAACAAAAGATAATGCCATAACACAAAAGGTAATGACTTTGTTATGACTTTTGGCGATATCTTACAAATAGGTTTCCATCCAACTACATCTGGTATTTAATTTTTTTCCCGTTTTGAAAGTGTCTTGAAGTATCAGTGGGACAATGAAGGACATATGGACTAACATAATTTTCTTTCGCACATCGAGGCTTAATGCTTGGCGGATGCTAGATCCACAACTGATCATACCCCACGATGACCGTCTTTTTGGTCCAAACATATGAAGAAAACTAACATATCTGATATATAATTGCTTTGATTAAAATAAAATAAAAAAAGTACAATGGCAGAAGATAATGCGATAACAGTTACGTGCAAGAGCACCTTTAAAGTATTGTGTCATTTCTTTTGCAGTTTTGCCCCTTTGGGCCTAATCTATGCTAGTGGTCTGATTAAGCCTGTATTTTATTACCCAATGTGCAAATTGGCGAGGACTCGTCCCACCATGAAAAGGATGGTGACGTTGCCATATCATGGACTTCAAATTTATCATCAAGTGGTTTTGGCTTTACAATATGTCTTTTAAATTTAGACTATTTGAATGTCCAACTCAAAAATTTAAATGGGAAAAGTATAAAAAAAAATTTATAAACCTATTACATTAGTATTAATTTAGTTCTAAACTTTTCAATTAAACCAATTCAGTCTTAAACATTTTCACATTTGTACCAATTCTATCCATCTGGCCAACTTTGGCCAGCCGACACTAACGTGGACGCTAGCCGGTGGTTAGATGCTTGATGTGGATGCTTGCCAGGTGGTGGTGAACGACATGATCATTTTTTAATAATTTTTTTTACTTTGTTTGAATTTTTTATTAATTTTTTCTTTTCGTTTTCTTTTTTTCCTTTTTTTTTCTTTTTCCTTTTCTTTCCTCCCTTCTTCCCTCCTGGACTGTCCCCGCGATGGCCACTCATAGAAAAATGAAAGGAGACAATAAAGAAAGAAGAGCGTTATTTCATGCTCACTAGGATGCTATTCGCGAATAAAAGAAGGTGGCAATCGTCTTATTCAGTGATGTTGCGGATCAAGACCGCCCTCATAAGATTGTACCGACCTTCTTGCTCGTTATCTCCCTTTCCACGGTCTTCACATAATGCTCAAACCGCCTTACTAAGTTTCTTCCCTTGGATCATGTCAAGGGGAACTCGTGCACGGGAGTTTGCAAGCTAAAGCAATATCAGCATTACGCATGGACAAATTTTGAACATGCTCATCGCCATCTTATTTCTTTTCAGGATAGTGAAACATTCTTGGGTTTGATAGATTACGACCACCTACATAGTCCTAAGGATGGTCCCCTCTTCATTATTCTAATGGTCAAAGTTGATACAGGAAGAATGAATCTTAGTCACCCGTTGTCCTTTTTGTTCTTGGAGCAAAAATCATTGGATAGGACATTATTTGAATCTTCATCGGTTTAATCTTACATATTCCCACCTCGCGTGTAGGTGCATTATCGTGTATCGTCCAAGATTAAACAAAACACCATGGCACTTTGGCTCAAACTCTCTTCCATTGGGTAAAGAACTGTTACTGATTAATGCCTACTTTATTCTATGTATATTGTATTTGACCTTTGAAGAAGCTTGAAAGTTGGGCGGGTTGTCTCTTTGTGGATAACGTCGTGGAAAAGTGTAATGCCTTTTCACCATTTGGCATGATCGCTTGTTCCTCATTGTCGTCTTATGTAACGAGCCAATAAATTTGTACATCAAAAGGATGTGCAAATCGTGTTGCATGGCTCAAATTCATGGTCCTACACAGGGGTCATCGAGTGGTACTCGGAGTCACTTCCTGCAAATCCCCGTGGAATCGCACGAAGATGTAGTGCGGCCAAAAAAGGAATGAATTACATCGACACTTTTGTTTGGAGTCACCAGCTCAATTGCGTCCCTACTTAATGCACTGCACTTCAGATTTGGTTTTAGTAGGTGCATCATTTTCGCTTCGGGCAGATGATTATCTGGTATCACAATCTATACTACTCGGATTACTAGATGACCATGTGTGTACAACTCTTTCGCAAGCCCCGAGTTCTCTCTCCCTCCCTCCCTCCCCCGCCCCCCAACATCAACGCATGCAACTGCGTTCACTTGACAAAATTATCTAATCAATTCTAAACCTATAACACAAATACTAATTTAGTCCTAAATTTTTTTATTTTGCCAATTTAATCCTAAATTTTTTTGCAGAATTCTAATATAGTCCTCCTAGTTTATTTTCGCAAGAAATCGTTGACATGACAATCTAGTCATCATTTTAGTATTTACGTGACATATCGCCACATTAGTGATTTACTACGAAAATTGACCGGAACTATTATATTGGAATTTCAAGCAAAGTTTTAGAATTAAAATGGCAAAATTGGATAATTAGAACTGAATTGATATTTATACAATAAATTTAAAATTGATTGGACAATCTTCTTAGGAAAAATATCAAAAAAAAAAAAAATTAAACCTATCACATTGATATAAATTTAATCATAAACCTTTTAACCGTACAATTTTAGTCTAAATATTTTCACATTGATACCAATTTAGTCTATCCGACCAATTAGGCCGAAAGTCACTAACATGGATGCTAGTCGATCTATGTGACATGGCTAGCTACTTGGAACAGTTGGAACTAATGTGGACATTTTTTGGGGCCAATTCCATAAAAAAGCACCAACTTTAAATATATTCCCAAATCTGGCCCAAACTATATTTTGTTCCAAAAAAAAGCCCAAACTTTTAGTAGCATCCCAAATCTGGCCTCCGTTAACCATCCTTCCATAGTCACCGTTAGTGGCTTTCTCTTCGTCCTTCTGCTCATCAAGTCACTCTCTCTTTGACATCCTCCGGCTAGAGTCACCGCCAAACTTGACATCTGCGCGTCCACTGCCGATGCCCGTCCAAGCCAACACTGCACGTCCAAACCAGACCACCCCTCCGTCGTCCTTCTTGTTAGCTTGATCTTCGCCGAAAGGAGTACTCCGTCTCCATTGTCTTTGTGGTCATCTTTACCCGTTTTTGGCCTGAGCAAATGGCCAAAAATCTGGAAAAAATAGAAGTCTCCAGAAAGAAAAAATCTGGGGAAAAATCTTTGAGACAAGGAAGGGGCAATGGGTGTCTTGGCTTGACTTTTTAGCCAAAAGATCTGACATTTAGAGGAGTTTACAGAGCAACGTGGGTAAAAAATCAGTGGGTCTCTTGGCTTGTCTTTTTGGCCAAAAATAGAAGATATGGCCGCAAACAACTCGAGTTTTGCGGAATTTGTGGAAGCTGGGTTATGGGAAATCTATGGAATCTTGGGGGAAAAAGAAAAGGAAACCCAGAAACTTGAATGCTAAAGGTTTCCTTGTATTCATTGCAGCTCATCGTTGGAATAGGAAAAAAAAAAAAAGAGAAACCCATACTTGAATGCTAAAGTCGATTCAGAAATTCACAATCTGCTCCCGAGGCTATTCGTCTTTGTCTTCATCTTCCCGATGGCCAACTCTAGATCTGAAACAAAGCCCTGTCCATGGCCGCGACAAGCGAGGTCGAAGTAGGAGGAAGAGACGGAAACAAAAAAATGACTTTGGTGGGTCGATAACCCACCGTCGTCCTTGTCGTCCTCCTCTTCCTCGCCGCCGTTCTCGTCACCCACGCCGCCGCGCCCATCTCCTTCACCGTTCACTTCCTCCTGGCTTTGCATGCCGTCTTCCTCCACTTCTTCCTCGTCGTCTCGCCGTCCTCGTCGACGGCGACGGGGGCACCGGCCTCCTTCACAACCCTTACTTTCTCATCCTCTTCGAACTCGATCTCCTCCTCCTCGTCGGAATCTATCGTCGCAATCATGACCTCACGCTTGTCGAGACGAGAAACCGGTGATTTCTCGGCTCGATTCCGAACAAAAACGAACGGAAAATCTTCGAAAAAATGGAAAATAATGGGAACAAATTTTCTGGGTGACGTGGAAATGCCTCAGAGATGACTAACGGTGAATATGGAAGAATGGTAACGGTGGCCAGATTTGGGATGCTACTAAAAGTTTGGGCTTTTTTTTGGAACAAAATATAGTTTGGGCCAGATTTGAGAAAATAGCTAAAGTTGGTGTTTTTTTATGGAATTGGCCCACATTTTTTTTATATTTTAATAATACTTTTCTTTTTTTCTCTTTTTTTTTTTTTTCATGGCTTCACTTGAGCGAGAGTCACCCTCACCAAGCCTTGCCTGCGCGAGGGCGAGCATTGGTGAGGCCAATCCTTGCCTTGGCTAAGTTGGCCCGTAGATTGTTTGCGCAAGGATGAGGCCCAAACCTTGCCTAGGCGACGCACAGTGAGGCCGCTTCGGCATAAGCGAAGGTTGGCCTTACCCAATTTGGCAAGGGCAACCTTGTTGGCGCTTGCCCTAGCCTAGTTAAGGTCGATGCCTTGCCTATGGTGAGGCCAGCCCTCACTGGCCATTGGCATAGGGCATGGGAAAAAAGGAAAGAAAAAAATGTCCACATCAATGTAAGTTGTACCACTTAGAATGATCAACATCCACATCAATAATTTCCAAGTTAAATTGATTTAATGGACTCAACTATAACCAATGAGAAAATGTTTAGAGCTAAATTGATCCAATTAAATGGTTTAGCATTAAATTAGTACAAATGCAATATATTTAGGACTTTTTTTTATACTTTTCCCCAATTTTTTCATGCCTGCTCTAGTCCAAGGTAGAATCAATCTGATCGCACACCCCTAGTCAACCAGGTTCATATATGATAACAGCGTCTCTTTTGGCTCCGTTACCTTAGATCTTCTCCAAGTTGTCAAGATTCAAAAGCTTAAAGCTAACAAAAATGCCAAAATAATTTGTCAATAGCATCCATATATATGTTACACTACTATAAGTGCAGTTTTGATGAACACAGTACTTGGAGTACTTTTCTTTGCTATGCCCACACACTCCATGAACAACTCAACATTATAAACCCTACTATGACATCACTTTGAAAATAACCTAGTAAGATTTGGAAACTTAGAGAAAAACAAAAGGAGATGATATAGAAAAAAATGTGTTATCTCATGCTCACTAGGATGCTTTTCGTGAATTAAAGAACACGGCGATCAGGTTATTCAGCGATGTTGCGGATCATGACTTCCCAGACTAGCCCTCCTAAGCTTGTAACAACTTACTTGCCCATTGTGTCCCTTTCCACAATCTTCACCTAATGCTCAAACCACCTCACCAAGCATTTTTTTCCTCGGATCATGACGTAGGGAGTTCGTGCAGGGGAACTTGGACATGGAAGCTGAAAGTGCTAGTATAGACACCTAGAGGGGGGGTGAATAGGTGTGAAAACAGATTTTTGCAAAATGCAATAAAAATACTTTTATTTTTAAACTGAGTTTGATGAACAACAGACTTTGAAGAAGAATTCAAACTTTAACAACTATTTCGAACCACAAAAAGATATCACAACAGATAAAATAAAGAAGTTCAGGAAAGAGAAAATGAACACAAGATTTATAGTGGTTCGGCTTAGATTAAGCCTATCACCCCCCGATTCTCGAGCGTGTGCCCATCCCTTGGTGGTTGATAAATTTGCGATGTCCTAGGACGCGTCGTCGACCCATTCATTTTAATGCGCATGCGGAAGCGAATTATTAATCCACTGGCCACGACAAATGTGGGATAGAAAAATAGGACAACAAATTTCAAATCAATGAACACAGCTTTTAAAAAACAATCTGGTTTACAAACGAAGCCAACTCTAGGGTCTAAGTACGAGGGTCTATCTCTAAAAAGAACTTCTGAGCCACACATGCTCCTGACCCTTCCGCCTCAAGCTCCGGGTTCTTCACACTAGGGACTTGAAAAGTTAAGCCTACGACGGGTTGAGACAATGTCTCAGCAAGTTCACCCTTTAAACCTCGACTAAGAAGGAAATATGTCCAAATGCAGTCTATGCACACACAAAACAGAGGACTTACCTTGCCTCAGTTCCTTCCTGCACGTTAGTTCAATTCATATACTCAAACAATCAATTCAATCCAAACCATCGATCAATTGATCCACTCAATTCGATACCATCAATACCATCTATCAATTATTACCATCTATAAATTCAACACCATCTATCAATTCAATTGATACAATCACTGCTCACACAAGCCGAAATAGATGGTCATAGCTCTCACAATCTGATATAGATAGATAGTAGCTTGCACAAGCTGATATATATAGATCGTTGCTCTCACAAGCTGATAAACGATCATTGCACACACAAGCTGATATATAGTATACTACTCTCACAAGCTGACATATCAAGCTTATATAGGCTGATATAGTATACTGCTCATGCAATAATGCTCTCACAAGCTTACGTGCAATAATGCTCTACGATTCACCGTGTTAAAAATACCCGATAAAAATAATTGTGTGTGGGTACATGGTCGGCTTGAGCTAAAAACGCAATATCTTTCTTTTCAAAAATCTCGCTATTTAATATAGTCAATAAAGACATTTTTGGCGTTATAAACCGACGCTCGGTATTTTCTAATTAAGATACCAAAATTACACAATTTTGGGATAAATACCCAAAATTACAATTACCACTCAATTTGCACAAATCAACACTCAATTAAATAAACCAAGCACACCATTGCAATCAACATGAAATTCTGGTCACCGACTATCCCGGTATAATTTCCGGAAAATAATAAATAATTAAATGAATACCAAAAATAATTAAATAAATGCAATTAAATGCCAAAAATAGAAACTTAGGCCGGAAATGCCTAATTAAACACCGAAACGGGTCCGGAAAATTTCTGAACATATCTAGATAAATAGTATGACTTATCTAGTCTCTAATTAAGCCGTTCTTACCACCTAACATGCAAAATCGAATAATTAAATTGCTAATCCATTTTAACTTACCACCTAAACCATACTCAGCACAAACTTATCAACCCTTAAGCATCATTAACTCCCTAAGTAAATTTTAGCAAGTAAACTCACCGGTTTTAGGGGCCGATGAGTCCACGGTGACGGTGGCGTGACGGCGGCCGAAACTAGAGGTTACGACGGCGCCAAAGGGGGCTTGGACCGGGCTGAAAAGGCCTTGCAAGCCCACAGCGAAACTGCTGGGCTCGACCCAAACTTGAGGAAGCTGCTGGTCAGGCCAAGTGGGTTGGCCTTGGCTTGGTTTGAGGCTAAGATGCAAGCTAAACTGGAGGTGGGGAGGCTGCTCAATTCTGGACTTGGGTTGTCACGCGGCTGAATGGAGCTGGCCGTGAAGGAAACGGGCAAGAAATCGAGGGACGGTGGGTTGACTGGAACTGTGGGTGGAGGTGTCGTTGCTAGAGTCAACGCTAGGAGGTTTCAATGGGGCGTTTGACTCGGTGGAGAGGGACACGCGAAGATGGAAGTGGGCGGTTGCTGGCGTCACTTTGCTGGGCTGGAGCTTAAATGGGCTTAATGGGCATGAGGCTAAGTGGAAATTGATTTGGTGGAGATGGGCTGACTGTTGGCAGTGAGAGAGAAAATTGTACGGTGCTTCGGTGGAGAGGGGACAGGCGATGTTGGAAGGCTGGCAAGGTTGCGTCAACTGCTGGCAGGATGGAGAATTCGGTGGAGATGGAAGAGAACGTGGAGGAGCTAGAGTCTTCGAAGGAACAAAAGAAAGAAAAAGCAAAAACAGAGGGGTCGGGGGAATTGGCGTGCAAGAGAGAAACCGAAGGAGGAGGGACAGCCGAGGCATGCTTGAGAAGCTGTGGATGGGGAGGGTAGAAAATCAATGTAAATATCCCACATTCATCATCACTTAGCCCTAAAAGTCCTCATGTTCATCCCTTTTGTCCCCCAATACTTTCTTGCACTTTCTTTCCACGAATAACCAAGTTTGGGCAGCAAAGTTGGTCGCTCTCTCTCCCATCCGAATTTACTTTCATTTTCCGATTTATCATAAATTCAATTTCTTAACAAATCTCTCCAATTTGATGGCCAAATTGTTGAGGAGGTGCCCATGCCAATTTCCACACTTGTCTTCACAAACTAGTCCATTTTGGAAGGCCAAAAATCCACTTGAAAATGGCCTATCGAATTTCTTTTCTTTTCTGAATCGTCCGAAATTGATTTTCCGTAAAATCCCGAGCTCGCTGAAAATTCTTCGAATGATGAATCGACGTTCCTAAAATAAATCGTGACATGACAGAACTTTCAATTTCTGAAATCGGGTTCAAATTCGCGATTAATTTCAATCTAACGCGATTTTAGCGTGACCTAACCTACCGGGTAGCTTTTAGGAATTTTTTAGCGCAATTGACCCGTGGTCGATTATTTTTTAGCCACATTGTACATCTTCGACACATTGACGACTCTCGGTTGTCGTGAAAATCTCGAGATTCATATATGGACATAGGGTACCAAAACGACAGAAAAATTGGTCTAGTGCCGATTGACAAGAATTTTGCAATTAAGTGGAATCACCCACACTTACTCACATGGCTCTGTCGAATCAACCTATCTCCCGTCTCTAATCAATTTTTAACTATGCCATAATGACCCTTGGAGATAAGCACGGTCGAGCAGTCGATTTCTGGTCAAATTCTCAAGTCAGTTGTGTTAGATTCCTTAACGGCCTCACTTGATAGGCTAGTTATCTCATGAGTGGCCAACTCAGGAAAAAAAAAAAAAGAACTATAAGCGCGTCGATGAAAAGTCCAACTTATTCAATCAAAAACAGAACCTGAAATTTAGGATGTCACAAAGCCTACGTCCACTCTCCACGCTGACAGCCTTCTGGCTGGTTTTCACTATGAATTGAAAAAGAGTGTTACTGCCTTATGATCTCGACTTTTCAGTGAAGAGATTCTACTGCTCTCACAAAGTCACTCTCTAGAGTTTCTCTCCTCTTCGAATACAAATTTTGGGCACTGTAGGAGGAAGAATAAGTAATTTGGAAGCTTCAGACTTTGGAATTATTCTTTCACGCCCTTCTTCGAATGACTTGAGCAACCTCCTTAAATACTCCTCTATGCCTTCTCGACCGTTGGCATTTTCCAGAGAAATTCTTCCAATCATCCAATTGGATAGAATCAATCAAGGAGATCTCGAGCCGTTTGAAGATTGAGATGAAAGTCTGATGATCCTAGTCGCCCATACAATCAGGATCTAGGTTTCCATAAGTGATTCTTTCCAAATAAACTTGTCTTCCAAAATGATATTACCGTTCTTGATTGATTTCGATAATAATATCCAAAGAAGGTAAGTAAGATTTCTATCCATAAAGCCATATATATCATGTTCGTACTGAAGCCTTGAAGGAAGAAAAATAATCTTTAGTCTGATTATATCTTCGTTCTTTACTTGAGTTCAATTTGGGTCTTCGTCAGAGTGGGGCAAACTTATGATGTAAGATAGACTTTGAAAGAGTTACACAGATGTCTCGTATTCCTCATAATGAAAATAAGAATAGAACTAGAGAAGTTTTGTTAGCTTCAAAATCTAATAGGAGTTTTCTCCAACAATCTCCCCATTTTTTATGGTGACAAAACTTTCATGCAGATTTAACACTTATATCCTGCAAAACAATACTTTAGCAGCAAATGATATCTTATAATAAGTTCGGATTCTTAGAACTGAATAAGATTGAATCTGCATCCACAAAAAACACATTAATCTTGACAATTTAGAGTTCAAGAGTTCCAGAACCACAAAAATTCAATCCAAATTCACAATCACAAAGGTTAACTGCAGAACATAAACATTCACAAAAGTTAACACTACCAATGTTCAATCAAACAGGAACTTTTAAATCCGCTCTCTTTTCTCCCCCTTTTTGTCAACAGCAAAAAGAAAGCGAAAGTCAAAATAAAAAGTGTGAATAAAACATTTTAACTATCTCATACCCAACTTAGATCGGAGTTGGCACTTAAGTGATCGTTTAAAAAAAATAGCACTTAAGTAATTCAAAAAAAAAAAAACTTTTGACACTAAAGTAAATATCGTACAGGATTTTTAGCAATTCTAATGTACTTATCCCGAGATATATCACTCATCCTAATACTCGTGGGAGCAAAACATTAGACCTATTACTGCTCCAAAATAGTCTAGGGTTCTTCCACAAATACTCTTTATTAGGCATATGTTTGGCACAAATATAGTACGCAAATATAGTAAGGCAATGGCTTTTTTTTTTTTTTTTTTTTTTTTTTTGGGTAAGAGGTAAGAATATGTTGAGCTACGGACAAATATACAAAAACCGGCGCCAAAACTTACACTCTAGCTGCAACAACAGGAAGAGTGTAAGGGAGCCGAAGAAAAGCCAAAGGAAACAACAAACACAGCAGCACAGCCCAAGGCCGGCAAACAAGCAACGCTACGAACAACTCAACAAACCCCAACTAGCAATAAGAAAGATGACGAACGGAGAGAGTAAGTAGTGACAGCCAAAGCGGGACGATACAAAAAACACACACTGCCTAAAGAGGAGAGGACGACTGCTGAAAGACCAAAGGGTCGAAACCCCAATTCCTCAAGTCTCTTGTTTCTAGGATTACTCGGGACATTCTTGAGAGAGATAGCTTTTTCTTTGACAACCTTGATGAGGTGGTTCTTCAGAGCCGAGACCACCAAGGTTTCACCACGAAATATGATGCTATTCCTCTTCTTCCAAATGAGGTGGCACATGGCGCCAAATGAGAACCGCGTAATACTATGGAAGAAATCCTTACCCATTAAGAACTTCAACGCCCATGAGAGATTGTCATTCCAAGATCTATTCCTCCAAGGAAGGTTGCACTTGGACGCTCAGAAGAAGGCAAGCGTTGCCGAGGTTTCACAATCAAAAAATAAATGGTCAATAGAATTCGGGATGGTATTGCAAAAAGCACAAACTGAATAGTCGATCCTTCCATGAGAGAGCATGAGCGTCTGAGTAGCAAGCCGATTTTTGGTGATCAACCACAAATTAAATTGAAACTGAGGGGCAATTGCATTATTCCAAACAAAAGAAGCCCAAGGCACACGGTCCTTTTTTGTTCTAAAGGTATTCCAAGCAGAAGCAACAGAAAAAGAACTAGAAAGATCATACTGCTAGGAGAAGTGATCCCGAGTTAAGGAAGAAACCGGGATAGAAATACTCAAACTGTCAAGAAACAATTTGAGCGAGCGACCCGCGGGGGAAAAGAGATCAGCCGCTACCGCATAACTCGGAAGGTCGAAACTCCCTAGTAGAGAAGCCAGAATAAAAGAGTCCAGAGGACCACAAGATAGCCAATTGTCATGCGATAAAGATACATCAAAGCCATTACCAGTCTTCCAGAAGAAAGACAATCTGAAGTATTTCATAAGTTGAAGGATTTTCTTCCACGCCCAAGAGCACACGGCCGGGCGGGAGGAGATCCAAAAAAAAAAAATTCTTTAAGAAATTAGTATGAATCGAACGGCACCACAAATATTCCTTATCAATAAAGAGGATCCATATGTATTTGAGCATTGATACTTTGTTGCAATCCTTCAACTTCCGAATACCTAAGCCCCC
Organism: Eucalyptus curtisii; assembly: GCA_017140595.1. NCBI lineage: Eukaryota > Viridiplantae > Streptophyta > Magnoliopsida > Myrtales > Myrtaceae > Eucalyptus > Eucalyptus curtisii. The sequence continues at coordinate 27,752,596 of CM029498.1, forward strand.
TTCATCTTTCGAGAGACAAACATCATCCCAAGAAACTTTAGCCCCCCCCCGACCAAGAGTGGAGCCCTTCCATAAGAATTGTCGTATAATTTGTTTGATTTTATCTAAAACCGCACCCGGTAAAGTGAAGACACTGGCCCAAAAAGCTTGAATAGAGTGTAGAACTAACTTTATTAGTTGAGTTCTCCCGGCAAAAGACAAAAACCGCCGAGTCCAAGATTGAACTCTGGCAGTGATTCGATCAATCAAGATGACGCAATCAGGTTTGCCAAGTCTAGAGGTGATTATCGGTACTCCAAGTTAACGAACAGGAAGCTTCCCTTCTTGAAACCCAAAAGCTAACCGAATATTATCACGAAGAGACATAGGACCACCCGAGAGGAAAACCTCACTCTTGTCTTTGTTTGGAATCAGTCCACTCCAGGAAGAGAATATATCCAAACTCCTTTTAAGCACCGTCGTAGAAACCCAGTCTGCTTGACAAAAGAGAAACACATCATCGGCAAAAAAAATGTGCGAGAGCTTTACTGGTTTACACCTCCAAAAATATCTGAAATCCTTAACCGAAGTCTGAGCACTTAGGATTCCCGAGAACACCTCCATGATCAGAGTAAACAGATAGGGCGACATGGGATCCCCTTGACGGAGGCCTCGACCAGCAGAGAAGAACCCATGCAATTCACCATTAATAAAGATAGAAAATTTCGATTTTCGAACACAGACCATTATTAAACGGATGATCCACTTAGGAAATCTGAAGGCCGTAAGAGTGAGCTCCAGAAAATCCCAATCGACGGTATCATATGCTTTTTGAAAATCAACTTTGACAGCACATTTTGGAAGATAAGGTTCCAAATGAAAGCCAGCAAACAACTCTTGAGCGATAAGTATATTATCTCTAATTATCCTTCCTTTTACAAAGGCATTTTGCGACGGGTTAATCACATCATTAAGGACCACCGCAAGGCGATTAGCAAGGATCTTTGTAATAACCTTATAAATAGTATTACAGCACGCAATGGGCCTAAACTCATTGACAGCACAAGCATTCGACACTTTAGGGACAAGAGCAAGGATAGTATTGTTTACCTCCCTAAGAAGGCAGCCGGAGGAGAAGAAATCCCTAACCGCGTGCAAGACCAAAGGCCTAACAATATCCCAATTAGTCTTATAAAACTCCACTGTGAATCCATCCGGACCCGGGGCTTTACCTCTTGCAAGAGAAAACATAGTGTTTGTTATCTCTAGGTCAGTAACTAGGCTGACGAGAGAGCTACCTTGAGCGTCTGAGAGAGAACGGCAGACATACAGCTTCACCTCTTGAAGTGAGGGCTTGGAAACTATCACTTGAGAAGAGAGTAGGTCCGAGAAGAAGGATACAAAAACTTGTGGTAACAAAATAGGGTCAGTAATCAAGGAGCCGGAACGATCTTTGACAGAAAGGATCCGGTTATTAAGCTGTCTACTCTTAACGGAATAGTGGAAGAACTTGGTGTTCTTATCCCTTTCCTTAAGCCATCTCACCATTGACTTTTGTCTAAAGAAAATTCTTCATGATTTCGCAAGTCAACAAAGATACGGCACTGTAATTTTTCAAGCTCAGCAAGAGAAAAGTTATTACGGTCATCATGGAGACCAACCTGGGTTGCATGAAGGGCCTCCCTTGCTTCTGCCGTCCGCACCAAAATGTTCGAGTAGGCCTCCTTATTGAGATTTTTTAGGCGACCTTTCAAAATTTTCAGCTTGGAGACGATTCTGAACATAGGCACACCCATAACCGGGCTATCGCAAGCCTATCGGACAATGGAAGAGAAATCTGGGTGATCCGACCAGAAATCAAAATATTTAAAAGGTTTCCTTCTGAAGATGAATCCCTGGGTTCAGGAATGAAGCTTCGGAGAACGAAAAATCAAGACTCCATTTAGTGTTAATCAAGACACGACAATCTTCCTCATCTTCCTCGCTGCCCCTATAGAGGTAGACCAAGTGAACCGAAGACCGACATATTTAAGATCCACAAACTCAGTCTGAGCTAAGCAAAGGTTGAAATAATCAAAACAAGGAATCCAGTCATTTGAGCCTCCCATACGATCCGAGGGGTCTTTTATGGCGTTGAAGTCTCCCGCAACAAGCCAAGCTTGGTCCTGTAAAACTTCATTATAGTGGATGAGGTCATCCCAAAGTGGCCTACGCCGAACAAACGTATGCTCACCATACACCGCCGAAATGCAACAGCTTGTGTTAGAGAGGTTGAGTTTAAGGCAACCATGTACAGCTTGGGCATTGGTAGCAAAAGGAACGAAACTAACCACCCCCGGGTCCCATCCGACCCAAACTCTACCACGAGGAGTGAACTCATAATTCGCTATCCACTTCCATCCTTTTAACAAGATGGAGGAGATGGACTCAAACAAAGATTCAGGGACTTTTGTCTCAAAGAGGCCAACCAAACAGAGTTTGTTCAAAGAAACAAATCTTCTAATCTCCGCGCGTCTGACAGGATTCATCATACCCCTAACATTCCAGAAACCTATACATATTTACTAAAGGAGGGAAGACTGAACTTAAGGTAGCCAAGTACCGCTTGGGCATTAGTAGAGAAAAGAGTGTAACTAACAACCAACGGGTCCCAACCAACCCATATTCTGCCTCGAGGAGCAAAATCACAATTAGAAGTCCACTTTCACCCTCTAAGCAAGGCGAAGGAGACGGACTCAAACAAAGACTCAGGGACTTTCATCTCAAAAAGACTAATCAGGCAAAGCTTGTTTGAGGAAACAAATCTTCTGATTTCAACATGTCTGATAGGATCAAGAATGCCCCAGATATTCCAAAAGCCTATATACATATTTACACAAGGGAGGATAAGGGTTACCTCTTTTTCTTGCGACTGGTAGAAGTCGCTTTGGTAGCCACCAAAGGAGGCGGGTCTGGATGCAGTAGCAGAAGTTGCTCCTGAATACTTTCAGCCTTAGCCTTCGAGTCCATAGCAGGAGGGGCAAGAGAATCAATAGAGAGCATATCATCATTTACTGAGATAGTGTGGATACTAGAGCTTCCAATATCATCCGAACAATCAAGGGATGCTGAGGGAGCAAGAGGATCAACTTTCTTTGCACGACTGTCAGGCACCTTTAAAGAGGGCTTAAGAAGCCCTTTCGAAATTCTAAGAGGCGGAACAGTCGGGGTTTTAGCAGGGAGAGAAGCCTTTAGCTTCAAATGCCCCTCTTCGCTGGGATGAGCAAAGACCGAGTGAAGCAGCCTCCTTTGCATGCTATTTTTTGCTCTTGCTTTTAACCTGTTTCCAGCCCATATTAGTCGAAGGTGGAGGCATATCAAGAGGAGTCAAAGGAGTCGAGGGAACAACACATTCGACCTCTCGAACATCCTCAGATCCAAAGCAACTTGTATCAGCTGGTTTCTGAGCACACAGAGGAGCTTCTGTCCTTTCAAAGTTCTGCTGAATGGAGGAAACAAGAACAGGCACAGGAGCAGAGGGACCAAGTGTCAAGACCGCACCAAAAGAGGAACGAGCCCGCTCTGGTGCTCGTGTAGTTTCAACAGCAGCAGCCCCACCAACTGCAGAAACAGGAGCATTTGCAGAAACATTCCCAGCAGGACCATTCCCAATAAAACGAGCAGAAGGAGGGCTACACTTATGCCCAAAAATGCCACACCCCGAGCAGGCAACAGGTCGCCATTCATATTCCACGCTCACTTCACACGAGATACCATTATGAATTAACTCAATGGAGCCACACTCGGGCTGCTTTGCTGTGATCTCGACATAGACCCGGGCAAACGTCGTCATTTTCATTTCTTCAGTTCGTTGGTCTACATATAAAGGCTTTCCCACAGTACTTGCCACTTTGCCAATGGCTTGTGCAGACCAAAAGGAGAATGGAAGATTCCACAGTCTCACCCATACCGGAACCGTCAAGTGGGTGTCTTTTGATAATTCTAACGTCAGTTTCCATTGTTGAAGAACCAATGGGACCTTAGCAACAGTAATAGGGCCCCCTTCAAGGAGCTGTCTACAAAAATCCCTATCTGGGATATGAAGTAAGAAGAGCCCCCGCCCATTAGACATCACCTCCATAAGCTTCGGACTCCAAGCTTTCTTTAGAGCATTCTCAACGACCTTGAACGGAAGTCGCCTACCCAGAAAATACCCCACCAGACAGTCAAATAGCTTGGGGTCAGCAGCTTGAAGGTCTTGATCAGTCATTTCTATAACCGGTTTATCATTCACATAGGTAGGCTGGGTGAATTCAAATGTCGTATCCTTTGGTTGCGACTCTAGCAACAACAGCCCAGGTGCGTCCATTAGGATTTTTCGAGTTGCCCCTACGCTGAGGGAACTTAGAGCGAGATCTTCCCCTGCTTCTATCTCGTGAACCAGCAGGGGCATGAGGAGGACGCACCTGGTCTGGGAATTCCTTCGAAATAACAGAAGCCGAAGCTCTAGATCGAGGTTCAGCAGGGGCTTGTTCAGATTGAGCAAGAGTCAACGCATCACCCGAAACAGTAGAAGTTTGATCAATTCTTCCCATAACTTCCTTCCCAGCACCATCCTGGGAGATTCTAGCAACAAACTGATCCGAACAGGGAGGCCCAACCCCGCCAGAAACGATTGCGGCCATTTATCAAACACCTAGCGTGCAACGCTCGAACTAACAAGCATGGGCCATTATAAGGCGGGAAAGACTTACCCAGCTAATCTCCAAGGATGTAGATCGTACCAGGGAGGAGTAGAAGCTTGCACGAGAGAAGCCCACCTCAGTTGAAGAGGCCGAAAAATCCACAGACGCAGGAACAATGCAGCTCACGACCAGCCAACGTGTGCTACCAAAATGGGCCGAATCGAAAAGGCTGGCTTGGAAGGCTGCTAGAGGGTGGTGAGGTGACCAACCCTACCAAATTTCAGGCCCAAACGACAACCCAGGCGCCCTCGACGAGATTCGCACCAGAACAGCGAACCAGAAACTTCAGCACGATTAGGCTGTTGAGATCTCGAAGGCTAGCTCGAATTAGGAAAAATCGTTCGGTGGAAATGTAAGGGGGATAGAGGAGGCTATCCTCCAAAAATCAGCCCAAATGGGTGCTCGACACTCCGGGAACAAGCCATCAACCAGATCATGAACAGTACAGAATCGCCTGGAGTTGGGAGAAAAAGATGAACAGTGTCCCCTTTTTGATGGAACCATAAGGCAATGGCTTTTGTCCAAAACTTCTTTGACAAATCTTTAGTCTTTAGTATACTTTTTGCCATTTCAAAATTGCCATATTTTAATTTCTATTATACCATTTTTTTTAAAGAGTATAGCTAGTCGATGAGAGATAACAAATGGGTAAGTTAAGTTGAGTTTGAGTGAGTCATAAATGGGTTCAATTTAGATTCATTCATTTAACTCTCATTAATCCATTTATTTTCTATACATCTTAAATGGCTCATACCCAAACACACCCGCATAACTCACTTTTTTTATCTACAGCAACTTAAGCATTTAGCAAATTTAAAATATATTAAAAATAAAGAAATAACATCTTCACAAATTTCCGTGGTGCAACCCCTCCCCAACACCCCCTTGCTGACACCACACTGACTGCTGCAGCTCCTGAGCCACAACTTGGAACACCAGGTGCGCAAAGGCTTCCTCCCAACCAACCCCCAATTCTCACCGTCATCCTTCGTGGTCGTCGACTAACGCTCCAGCTTGAACAGCCAACACTCTGACCTCCAGACCTTGGAGCCATGACCTTGTTCAAGTCAGATGTGGAGGCACAGCCATGGACAAGCAAGGACAACTGGGAACTTTCAAATCTAGAACTGCGAAGCCAAGGGCTGTGATAGGGCATGATAGACCTTGAAGCCATGGCCGCACCCGGGTCTGCAACTACCCAAACCCATGACGGCAATTTGCAATTCCGACCACAAAGACAACAGAGACGGTTCAACGCCGGCAGTGGTCACCTTAGACACGGCGCAGGCAACTCCGCCGGAGGGAGGCGGGGAGTGGGCTCAAGGTGACCGCGTCGATGGAGGAGAAAAAGTGGGGTGGATAGGAAAAGAAAAACACGTTCGTACATAAGTGTCAATTTGGCTGAGAGGTGGGAAAAAAAAAATGCACCCCACGTCAATGCTTTCATTTTCTGGCTACCGTTCGTCCACCCTAGCCTAGCCCTACATCACCAACCAATCTTGCTAGGGCATGTGCCAGAGAGATGCAAGGAAGCTTCCGCCTCTCCTTCCTCTCCCCCTCCGTCTGCTTTGTTTAACGTGTACGAGAAATCGGAACAAATTCAAAAGCTGCTCCCTTCTGCCTCTCGTGGGATATTCATACAAGCACGTCAAAACAAGGTGATGGTGGCATAGAGGTGTGCAGCTTTCTGAAAAGTGTACCCTGAGTGGGTCGACAAGGCTGGTGGTGAGGACGGACTTCTTGAGACCTTATGAGGCAGCGATCTTGATCGAAAGAGCGAGGTTCGATAAAATGGTGCTAAAGTAGTCTCTAAGCATGCGAAGAGCGAGGTTTGACAAAGAAAAATGTATTAATTCAATTCTAAATCTATTGGATTGATACCCATTTATCTTAAATCTTTTAATTGGACCAATCCAATCTAAATATTTTCACATTAGTAGCAATTCAATTCATCTGGCCAATTTTAGTTAGCTGGCGTTAACGTGGCAATTTTTAAACAATTTTTTATTTTTTTAAACTTTTTTATTAATTTTTCTTCTTTTTCTTTTTGCTCTTCCTCCTCCTTGGATTCCCGTAGTGGCCAGCAAGGCTTCAGCAAGAGCTTCATGGCCCGAGGCTCTAGCAAAGAAGAGGGAAAAAGAAAAAATTAATAAAAAATTCCAAAAATATTAAAAATTGCCTTGTTAGCGTTGGTTGGACAATCGTCGTCCATATCAACATTGGCCGATCAAAATTGGCTGAATAGACTAAATTGGTATCAATATAAAGATATTTATGACTGAATTGGTCTAATTGAAAGATTTGGGATGAATTAGTATCAATGCAATAGATTTATGATTTTTTTTAATAATTTTTTCATTAGAAAAGGTGTCGAGAAACTAGTGAAACTTGGAGCAAGCGTTTCTGAGTGGAGGACTTGCTCTTCTGCATCCGATCAAAGAGGCAAATGAGGATGCCGAATTGGTGTCGGCAAACACTCTCGATGGTGATAAGAAGAGACGCTGGAAATCCGTTCGTTCTTCTAGGTTTTGTTTTGTGGACTCATGAATATGGCATGGCGTCCTTATCAAGCCTCATGACAGCAATCCCTATGAGCTTGACTTTAGAGACTAAATTATTAAAAATCAATTGAAAACAAGCAATTTATGTTGACATGTTTTCCTTGCATCATTTTTCAGCCTTCATCTTTATATAGATAAATTTGTCACAAGTATACTAATATGGGATTCTTTTATTGTCAAAAAATTTGTTTTGATTTAAATTGTCGCAAGTGTACCTATTTGAGGTTTTTTTTTTTTTTTTTGGTATTAACTCTTTTTTTTGTTTAACTCTCCAAAACTCCTTTGATAGGTTTTGGGGTGAAAATTCTAGATATTCCTTCTAATCTACACTCTTCAATGTGATTATGATCCAATGGTCACAATACTTGCTTGAGATGGCAATAATCTTTTTGGTAATGACGGAAATTGTTGTTTGATTAGTGTCAAGATTGCCAAGGTTGAACAGCAGATGAAAGAAGTTCACCTATACAGAACTTCAAGATTGAACAGCCCATAAACAAAGAAGTGACCATAAAAAAACAAAAAATTGCCACATGGTCCGCTAATGACCACAAGCTATATTGCCATGCCTACAAGCTCCGCGGCTGCTAGGGCGTTACATTGAAGAAAGACATGGTAGAAGTTGGAACTTGTAGAAAACCAACCGGAGACGATGAAGGGATGTTGCGGATCAGGAACTCCAGGACCAGCCCTCGTGAGCTCGTGACGACTTATCTTCCCTCGGATCACGACGTAGGGAGCTTGAGCGCGAGAGCTCGGAAGGGAAAGTATTATCAGTACTAAGATAAAGAAATTTTGAACATGCTCATCGCCATTTTATTTCATTTCAAGACAGCAAAACGTTCTTGGGTTGATGGAGAATTAGTGCTACGACCTCCTATATCTAAAGTCCTAAGGATGGTTACCTTTTCATTTTTCAAATGATCAAAGTAGACACGGGAAAAGTAAATCCCAGTCACTCGTCCGTTTTGTTCTTGGAGCTAAAAGATTGGATTGGACATTGCTTTATTTGAATCTTCATCTGTTAATCTTACATATCCCCACCATGCGTGAAGATGCATTGTCGCGTATCGTCCAAGATTAAACAAAACGCCATGGCTCTTTTGCTCGAACTCTCTCTTCTATTACGTAAAGAACTGTTAGTGGCTAATGCGTACTTTCTTTTATATTTTGTTGTTTTTGACCTTTTGAAAAGGCTTCAAAGTTGGGTCGGTTGTCTCTGTGTATATGGTTGTGGCTAAGCTTAATCCTTTTTCACTAGAGAAAGTACATTAGAAGTATCTTAACTTGTGTACAGTGTTTATTTTAGTGTCACAACTTTTTGTTGGCTCACTTAAGTCCTAAAATAGGAGAAAAACATGCCCCCGACGAAAAATTCTGGCTAGAGAAATTATATGGCTTTTATAATTAAAAATTTTATATAATGTGGCATTTTTTAGTACTGAAGTGATTACTTTTTAATTAAAATTGGCATTGAATGAATCATTTTTTTACAATGACTAACACTAAAATGATCGCTTATTAACTTGCTATACAACGTCGTTTAGAGATTTTTTTGGTATTGAAGTGATCACTTTTTCATTAAGATTGGCATTGAAGTGATCATTTTTTAACAACGATTGGCATTGAAATTATCATTTTTTTTACAACAACTGGCATTGAAATTATCATCTTTTAGCTTGCCACACAACGTTGTTTAGAGATTATATGCTGACTGGATAGGTCAGCAAGTCATGTAAGATTAAGAAATTAATAAAATATTATCACGTCAAATTTTTGGCAACTTAAATCGGAGTTGACACATAAATAATCATTTTCTTTTAAAAGTGGCACTTAAGTGAGCTTGTAAAAAGTTGTGACACTAAAGTAAGCACCATATACAAGTTAAGACACTTTTAGTGTGCTTATCCCGTCTTTTCACCATTTCGCGTGATCTTTTGTGTCCTCATGATTGTCTTATAACGAGAGAATGTTGGTTCTGATTACTTTCCCTTTCCTTAATACATTTGGTTCGCTTTGAAGATCACGCCATCGCTAACGTATGTATTTAACCTTTTTTTTGCTTTCGAGACTAGCTCAATACAATCTTGTATGCACAATTGGTCCCGGTTTGAGTGGACAAAGTCTAGCTCTCGATTCCATGGTGGGGGCTGACCCATCGGGGAACGAATCATCCCTAAATTGAACAATAGAGGTTGTAGCTTTGTGAGATTAGATTATTTTTCTTTGATTAAATATGAGGATCAATGATAGGTAATGTTTGGGAATCAATTTAACCCAATTTCTCAATTTGTGAAAAATTGACGCATTTAATGATGTCGGTTGTCCATAAATTATGCACCACACAATTTTAAACTTTTCTTTACCAAAACTTGAAGAACAATCAATTTAGTGCCATTTATAAGTGCAACTCCAATGAGTCACATCAGATTTTCCACCATTAAAATTATTTAAGTAATAGCTCCTTAAGCATTGTGGCACGTAAATAGTCATATGCAAAATATTCGTATCAAGGTGAGCGTCACATAATAATTATGACACCGATATAGTCCTAATCACCACTTATTCTTAAAATAAATTATCTTGATGTTGCTTTTCAGCAAGTGATTATGTAACTCCGTTTTTTTATTAAACTTCTTTCCAATTTGAAAGTGTCTTAAAGTGTCCCTAACATAACTTCTTTCACATATCAAGGCTTCGAGCTTAGTGGATGCTACATCCTCAACCAATGATACTCTATAATGACCTCTTTGGTCCAAACAAGTGAAGAAGATTAACGCATCTAAAGTATGATTGTGGAAGGACAGTTATGTGGAAGAGGACCTTTAAAATGTTGTTTCATCTCTTTCTATTTTTTTTCTTGTTTGGCCCTAATCCATGCTAATGGTCTGCTTGTGCTTATTCTCTATTTACCCAATATGCAACTTTGTGAGGCCTCTTCGCAATGCGAAAAGCATGGTGACTTTGCCATCCCATGAACTTCAAATTTGTCGTCATGAGGTCTTGGTTCATATTTGATATCACCATAGCTCTTTCGGCTCCACTACGTTGGATCTTCTCCAAGTTGTCAAGATTCAAAAGCTTAGAGATAACAAAAATGCCAACACAATTATTCAAAAATATATTGGCCTTGCTCACAGCAAGTATGGTTGGCCTTGGCTTGTGTTCAGCGAGGGTTGCCAGCCCTTGTTGATGCTTAGTGACCAGGGCGAGGGTCAATGGCCGTTGCCGGCAAATGTGGGTTGGAGGTGCCAAGCCGTTCAAACAACCTAGCGAGGGCCACTGTTCTAGTTCTAAACGTGTTCTTTTAATTTTGGGAAATTGTGCTGATGCAGCATCCACCTTACATCAATTCAATGCCACAGGACCGCTAAAAATATTGAAAAATGTCATGTCAACATTTTTTCTCTTTCAAATTGAATGATTAGTACCGACCAAAAAAAAAAATTGAATGGTTAGTGGAGATACTTCATTATGCAATTTCTTTATAAGTTTTAAAATTTTAACTACACTTGAGGAGAAGGTCGGCATCAACGATATGACTTGTTGGAGTCACTTAAATATACAGCTTTTTCAATAATTTACGTACAAAAGTGATAAAATTTGGGCACTAAATCAGCCATTTATAAAGTTTACTCTAAATTTTTTATAAAAAAATTGACAAAATGCAGGCATAATCTCAAAAGAAAAATTACAAAGTAAATATTTAACTTCTTTACTAATTTCTTTATCTTGGTCAAATCAAAAAGCAAAATCATAAAGCAAATGATCTATACAAATAATTTCTTATAAATCATCAATATTTCTTTGTTTTCCTGAAAAAGGAAGTACAATTTTCTCCACTTCTTGTAATTTCACTTTTGTTTCTTCTTTGACTTCACTCAGTTTTGAGATTGAACTAAGGGTGAGTGATCGAGAACTGAACCAAACTGGCTGGTTCTAGGTAATTCTCGCGGGATCCAAACTTGTTAATGGGAATTGGCAATAACCAGTTGGGTTCCTGTCTTTGCACAAAAAACTGGACCGGGCCGGTATGAGTTAATTTTCCCTTTCTTTTTTTTGTAATTTTTTCTTCTAATTTTCTAAACTAAAGCAGTGCATCAGTGATTTTTAGGAGCAAAACAAAGCCATAGCCTCTCAGACTCACTCTCAAATAGGCTACCTCTTGACTCTCTCGCTCCATCGCCTCTCAGCTCTTGGACTCTCTCCTGGCTTCACCTTTCTCTCTCACTCTCGCGTCTCAACTGAGTCAACTCGCCTCTCAGTTCACTCTCGCCGAAGATGTCGTACGGCCGAAAAAAGGAGTAAATTTCATCGACACTTTGGTTGGAAGTCACTAGCTTAATTGCGTCGTTACTTGAGGATTTTGATCGCGAGCCAACCAGTTCACCTCTTTCGCCCTGTCGCTTTGTGCTTTTTTCCTACGTCAAAACAGAAACGAGTCGCCCCCAGCTTCTAGAGTTTGTAATTACGTGAGATTAGGGCTAATAAAAGATTTTGTGCTAAACCAGTCAAAGGGTACCGACGACACGGTTCATTTTTATTTTTATTTTATAGTCAAGCATGATAAGAAGGCATGATCGCACCTTTTCTAACGTAAATGATGTCGTCCTTGTCGGAGTAGCCTTTTTCTTGAGTAGTTCCAAAGTCGTTAAGAGTAACTTAGGATAAAAAAGCATATCCACGTCTGAAAATTTCTTTAAAAAATCATAAATCTATTGTACTTTTAACAATTCGATCTTAAATATTTTAATTGTACCAATGAAATTTTAAACATTTTCATATTTTATAAATTGAGTTCACTTGATCAATTTTGACTGGAAATCATTAATGTGAATGTCAATCATTTTACGTGACATAATATATATTATTTTTAATAATTTCTTCATTATTTATTTATTCTTTTCTTTTCTTTTCTTTTTCCCTTGTGTTTTCTTTCTCTTAGGTTTTTTTCATTCTTTCCTTCTTTCTTTGGCTAGTTGCTAGGCCTTGGCATCTAGCCAGAGGCAAGGACCAATGAGGTCCCTCGTCGCCCCCAGCAAAGATCGCATCCGTCTTAAAGTATCAATTTCATGTGCCATTCTTATTTCTATTTGTACATGAGAGGGGTGGAATAATATTCCACATCTCTTATTTATAGGTTTTATATCAAGACAATTATTTAAAAAAAAAAAAGTCATAAACATATTTTAATTGTGCCAATTCAATCCTAAACTTTTTTTTTTTTGGCTAATTGAGTTATAAACTTTTGTGTTTGTGTTAGTTCAGTCCATCCAGCCAACTCACATACAAATAGAAATAAGAATGGCGCATGGAATTAATACTTTAAGATGGACGACAACACCATTGATAAAATAATGCTTGCGTAGGAGCATATCTCTTTTGGCGCCACTATCTTAGATCTTCTCCAAGTTGTGAAGATTCTAAAGCTTTAAGAAAACAAAAATGCCAAAATAGTTAGTCAATAGCATCTATATTAATGCTTCACTACTATAAGTCCAGTTATGATGAACACTTTACTTGTATTACTTTTCCTTGCCATGCCCAAAAATTGAGGCTGACCTCACTTAGCAATGGCAAGGTCAAGCCTCATCCGCTCCTAGCAAGGCTTGACCTCACTAGATTATCTAGTTCGAGCCTCACCTAGCCATGGTGAGGCCAACCTCACCTAGCGACAACAAGGGCAAGTCTCACCAAATCCAGCAAGGTCAAGCCTCGCCCAATCACGACAAGACTCAACCAAGGCCAACAAGGTTGACCTCGTCGGCTCTCACCTCTGGCCAATCATTGGTCATCACTTAGGGCAGAAGGGAAGAAAAGGAAAAGAAAGAGAAAAGAAAAAAATTCAAAAAAAATATTAAAATGTTATTAAAATTTGTTCACATTAGAATTGACATTAGAATCGACTACTGGTGTCCACATAAGTTATTTTTGACCAAAATTAACTAGATTGACTCAATTGACAAAACATGAAAATGTTAATAACTTAATTAATAAAATTAAAAGATTTAGGATTGAATTGGTAAAAGTATTGTCCATTTGGTTCTTCTTGCTAAAATGATTTCATTGGACCTTGCTTTGTTTGAAATCTTATCTCATACAATTTTATATTTTCCCACCATGCCCCGTAGACACATCATCTCGTATAATATGTGATATAACGTCATATGATTCCTTATCTAAATATGGCGGACAAGCTTTTTTCCTCGAACTCTCTTCTATTGGTTAAAGAACTGTTAAGTGATTAATGACTACTTCAATATATATATAACTTCTTGAAGAAGCGTTAAAGTTGGGTCTCTCTCTCTCTCTCTCTCTCTCTCTTTTTTTTTTTTTTTTTTTTTTTTTTTTGGGTATTTCGTTGTGGGTGAGCATAATGCCTTTTCTACTCTTGGCATGATCGCTCGTTCATCATTATTGTCTTATGTAACGAACCAATGAATTGGTCCATCTAAACGATGCGCACCTCGTGTTGCAAGGCTCGTACTCATGTTCTCCAAGTCTCTTCCTGCAAACCCTCGAGTAATCGCATGAAGATTTAGTGCGGCCCACAAAGGGAGTAAATATCATCAACACTTCCACAGATTCATCATCACCAAGATGAAGGTCGTCGAATCAACGAAGATGTCGGATCCCCTGCCCCGGTATGTGCCCGCATCGTCCAACCATTCATCAGCTACTGAATCACGTCAAACCCAATCGCCCCTCAAATCTAAGCCTCTGCTTCTGCCGTTTATACATCAATCCCTTCTTCAATGAATCGCTTTCGAATTCCCGCCCTTCATGAAAGTCCTCACTAGGTTCGTCCTGTATCCTCACAAATTATTAGTCTAGCTACTTTGGCACTTTCAAGCATGAAATTAACCCCGGTTTCATCCACGAACCAAAATTTGTTAGAATGGAGGAAGAGAAACGGAGAATCAGAATCTCAACTCTGTCTCAAGTTCACCCTATTGCGCACAATGTCGAATTGAAATCGAATCCTCAATAACTAGGCACCACACGCATATATGTCTGTCATGCATTTACTGTCTCACGGGATCAGTATATAACAATTTGCCGTCGCTTCTTCTAAGTTGATTTGATTGGCAAAGAGACTTTTTGCTAATTGCTCATACATAACAGAGGGAATATTTTTCTAGGGATGATGAGAAGTACTGTTAACATAAAATCCTTATCGAGTTCATACTATGAAAAGGTTTGGCGTCTCTCTATTTTCAACGAACTCGAGCTAAGGATAGCATAGACTTTTTATTCTTGCAATAAAAGCAATCAACCCTTTTATTATCACATAGAGATGCAAAATCATGTGGTCAATTCCATTCATCTAACATTGTGCTCGAAGTACATTAAGCAGTTCACCCACTACTTTCTTGCCTCTATGAGGAATAACGATTCAACATCAAAGTTCACAATCGATGGAGTGAAAAGTGCGGAGGACCTTACTTGAACGATTAATGTCAAACAATAGTTGAAACTAAGTGTCTCTCAATTTCGCCCCTCAATGATGAGAAACTACCTAGCAAATCATAACTAGCTAAAGACTCCATAATCAGAAAAGGAAAAAAAAAATAGAAATTAAGTGAGGCTAGCAGGGTTTCACGAATGGATGATACAATTATGATCCACTAAAGAGCAATTACTTCAACAAGTGGAGGCAAGCTTCAAACTCTATTACATGATTAATCCACGGCTAACAGAAGGCAAGCACTTACCAGGAAAAGCTTGAGCAGAGTAGAAATAGTCGACAAAGATTAGTTATTTCCCTCGCCTAGCAAAAAGGAAACACAAAATTAGTCCCAATCGACAAAGGTAGCACACAGAGATAGCATATCAGAAGAATAAGACAAAACTTCAGTGCTCAGACAATGACTGACCTGAGAGAAGTTAATGAGCCAACTCCAAGATATTTGTCTGATATTAATCATACAAGGCACGTCTTTGCTTGAAATTTATTTTCTTCTTTGCAAAAATTGATCAACATCTTCACTAAGAGCATCAAGCAGAAGCATTAAGTTTGAGATTTGCAATGCTTTAGTACTGCAGAGTACATCTAAGCACTTCTCTTCAGCATATTCAATCCAGCAGTAATAGATTCTTGCTTTTATTGAATATGTATTGTCAGCAATTTAGCCAGATTTAAGGCATTACAGTATCTTCATTTACCATTCTAGGAACTCTAAACTTAGGATTCTGCTCCAAAAAAGCTGGTGGCCGCTCATATACCACTGATGCGGCCCTTATTAAAATCCCTGCCGTCAACCCCCATATCAAATACTTCTTGTTCCCCGCCTCATAGTCGAAGAAATGAATGATATATTTATTGCCCAACCACTGTCTCTCTTCATCTCTTCGGTTTTCATCCTGAAACAAATATACACGGCTCTTGTCATGAGGACCTGCAAGTTCCACTGAGATAACTACAGTCACGTGGTGTGTTGAATGAAGTGGTACCTTGATGAACATCTCCAACGGAGCATCAAATACTGCTTCCACTTCCGCAGGATTTGGGACGGGTTTAAATGCTTTTTTGTCGGTAAGTATGCCTATCACCGGCATGACTCTCAAGAGATGCTGCAAAAGATTAATTGGTCATTAAACCCAGACATTCATACAAAAATAAGACCAAACACTAACATTTCATTAATTCACATGATGGCAGGAAATAAGCAAACTGATGTAAACAATTTCTAAAAGAACTCATGAATAGGTATAGCCCAAGACGTATGTCATGACTAGTTTTGTTTCCAAAGTACAAGGAAGACCATCCTTAATCACTGGTCGAGAGACTCTTCAGAACTTCCTTTTGTTGATGATGGAATTCTATTTAAGCATTTTGTCAGGGGATGATAGACAAAGAACCCGGAGGAAGAACCACGAAATGAGAAAATGGGATTAGGCCTATGTGCGCTTAAATCACAATAATTTATCTAAGGACCAGCATGATATTCCACAGAATTATAGCAATCTCCCAATGCACATGGTAAGAACAAGATAGTAAGACAGTTATATTTATCCTGGTAGGTTTCATAACGTGACTCAGCCCAATTTCATTTCCCAAACATCCCAAGTATGTAACTCCTCCACAGTTGATGAGTTGGGGAGAACTGGATAGAAATGAAATAACACGGATTCCAAGGAGGGTTGCCAAACATGAAATGAGTACAGCGAACTTGTTTTTAAATGGAATAAGCAATCAGTTACACAAAAAGAAATGTAAATAATCATTGTTTCATTGCAGACCCTAAACCGAATCACATTAGTTTGGCAATTTCAACATTTTATCCTCCTCTTTTCCCGTCAGACAAGTCCCTTCACAAGTCAATGAGTGTGTGAAATTCACAATAACAGATGGCAAACAACAATCATAGACCATTGCGTGTATCAAGCATGGTTGAAGATGAAGTTCTTCTGTCATTCTGCTTTAAGAAGACCCTATAGGATGAACACCACTGGAGCCCATACACTGAAGACACCATAATCTCATACAAGAACCAGCATCCCCCCTTCTCCTGCACACAGACTCCAAAAGCGCAAGCATGCAAATACAAGTATGCATCCTTCATGTTGAAGAATCAAAGTTCACAATGCATATGCAAATGTTTGACAAACATTGGAGCTACTAAGATCATTCCTTTCCTGAGCCCTTTACCGAGAAAGTTATCAACTGAGAGCATGAAGGAAGAACATCCCACTAAGTATTGCCACCACTATTAAATGGACCGATGGTATCATTTCTTTCTAGAAAGAACATGCCAGCGTACACTCACCACACGATGCACTGAAAAGATCAGAATAAACAGGAGAGACTGCATTCATAACATTGTGGAGCTGTCTTAGTTTGAAAGAAAACTTGATATATACCATTATTGTAAAGTGGTTTCACTAGCATTCAACTCGGACATGCTTTCATTGTTCCAACTGAACTGCAACTCAATTCTCACAGGGTTCCTATCAATGCCAATAGGCAAAGCATGTGCCATATATGCAGAATGTTCTGGAGATACCATGTCAAGAATGAAAGCCTAACAATGGAAATGGCTGGAGAAATGAACCTTGGAAACAAAGGAACGCTCCATTATGCAACATCAAACATACACTCTTCTTGATGACTGTGCTCAAAAGTACCTACATTCTATGCAACTACTACAGACTATTGTCAAGAAAAGTGGTGAATGCTGGTTTAATGATGCTTTATATTAATTGAGAAGAGACTGCCGACATAGTTCAATCTATTACTCCTAAAAGCGGTTCAACGTTCAGCTATAAAGCTTGTTGTTCAGGTTCATACTTATAAAATATTATCCATTCACATTAAATCCTCAGAAAAGGCCCCCACAACTTTCCATTTTATTATCATGGGAGAGAAGATTTTTAGGTGAAGTTCAACATTTCCATGGCAAAAGAGCGTAATGTATGCTAATACCTTGGACAAGAATGGCTCAAGTACAGTTACCACATTGACAAGGCAAGGATCCAACCCGATTTCCTCATTGGCTTCCCTTGTCGCAGTATCTCCATCATCCTTATCTCCCTCCTCTGCTTTCCCACCTGGCAGTGATACTTCACCTGCAACCCAAAACAACATTGAACTTAGATCACTGGACAGCACCTTCATGCTCTTGCAGTCACCATGCTTATACCTACTGCAGAGATCCTAATCACCTGACACAGTACAAAACCAAACTTTCTGCGTTCACTGTAGTTGAAGTTTCAGTCCCAACCATTTCTGCTAGCATCGCCTTTCTCTGCCTCGATTTTCTAGAAACAGAGAAATTCAACTCGGCACTAAAAGTACTACAAGATCAAAACTTCCCAATTCAAGCACTGGAATTAAGAATCTACCACTCGATTAAACTGAACCCACATTTTCCGAATCATCAAGAAACCTACAAATACACACTTGAAATGTGACAGCGAGTTAAAGTTAAAGCAATAAAAGATCCTTTTTCCTCCCCATTTCTCTCATCTGAAACAAGAACAAGAATCGATTACTTCACATCTAATCCGTCATCGTACTGGAAACGATACAAAAGGAAGAACCCAAATTCTTGAAAACGAAAAATCCAACCGCGACCATCGAAAGAGACGAACCCGAGTGGGTGGACAATCTGGAGGACCTCTTGGTGAGGACGACCCGCAACTCCCCATCATCGCCTTCGAAGAGGCAGATCAAGACCGCGGCTCTTTTGGGCGTGAACCTTCCCGGGTCGCGAGCGATCGGGGTCGCCGACTCCGGGAAGCCCACTTGGGACACGACCTTGCCGGCGGCCTCTTCGATCCGCTGCTCCTCGGCGTCCTCGGAATCGGGCGGCGGCTTGTACAGCCGGAGCTGCTGAGCCAAGGCCGCCAGCCTCTGGGAAGGAGGAGGGGGCGGTGGGGAGCTGCTCATGAGGTTCAAGAATCGAGACGTCGATGCCGATGCAGAAATTCTTCGGAGAACCGAGATCATCTGCACTGGATCTTATACAGAAAGTGAAAAGGCTTTGTACTTTCTTGTTCTTGTTTAATGTTAATCCTGATATGAACATTTTCTCTTTGGCGAAATGTCCTGATACGTGAACCAGTCGTCTCAAAAGCTAAGTAATGACCAATCTATTTTCTTTCGATATCTTAAGTTTGAGATGAATTTTTAATTTATTCGATATGATTCATTAAATTTTTAATTTGTTCAATAGGATTCATAAATTTTTATATATATTTAATGTAGGTCTTGGATTATATAATATTTAATGTTGTCCTTAAATTTGAATTAATACAAGAACGACATCTAATATTTTCATATAATTAAAAGATTACATTAAACATATACTAAAATTCAGAAATGCTACATATCATATCAAAGTTTAGAAATTATATTAAACAAATTAAAAATTTATAGACCAATCAAAGTTGGGAAAATTGCCAAATAATAACAAACATATTACAAATGTAAATTCAATTCTAAACTTTAATATTAAATCTTTTGTATTTATGTTAATTTACTCTATACAGTTAATTTTGATCGACTAGTGCTGAAGTGGACTCAAGAGACGACACCGATGTATTAATTTTTAATATTTTTTATTTTTTCAATTTAGTTTATTTTTTTATTCCTTTTTTTCTTTGCTGACATGTTAATTTTTTATTTTTTTCCTTTTTTTTTTTTTTTTTTTTCCCTTTTTCTTCTTTCTTCAGCTAGTTATCCGGCCAGCCAGAGGCCAGGGTTAGCGAGGTTGACCTTGCCGACCATAGGTAAAACTCGCCCACCCCTAGCAATGCCTCGCCATCGTAGGGCGAGGGTTAGCCTCACTAATGCGGGTGAGATTGAGCTCGCACAACCATGGCAAGGCTACTTCATTGACTTTAGTCTCTAGCTATGCAGCAACCAATTAGAGGGAAAAGAAAGAAAAAACAAAAAGAAAAAAAAAAAATAAAAATATATTAAAAAAATACTTTCTCAACTCTACTATCAAATTAGGCTGAACGAACTGAATGGGCACAAATGCAAAAGGATTAAGACAGAATTGATATAATTATAATAAGTTTAGGACTGTTTAGTAATTTTTCCGGTCAAAGTTCAACGATGATTTGTGTCATTTTCTCAAATTATTTTGGATATTACTGAGCATTGAGCTTCTTGAGGAGCAACATGTCGGGCGTAATGCTAAAGACCAACCAGGCTGTACTTCCACTCTTCATTTATGATGATGGCCGTAACTCGAGACAGAAGAAATATCTTACAAACAACAAAGCCTTCACTGCAAATGGATGAGCATGAGCTATAAGAAGTCAACTCCAGAAACAACAACATACCACAGTTCTGACAAATGGAATCAAGGTACTAAATATATACAGCATAAATACAATATAAATCACAGCATTCAGGATTACAGGAGGAAAAAAGTGAACAGACAAGCTTATGTATCATGCAACCGTTTTATCCTCAAACCAACAGGAATTTTTAGCAAAAAGCTATACACATAATTTCAGCAACAATGAATGATAAAATAAAGGCTTTTCTCTTGCCGTCTCTGCAACTCGAAGGATGAAAAAGGAAATGAACACCGGCCATCAAATCTGTGTTAAGCAACCGTGGATTCTTTCTTATTGTTTGCTTCCTCAGATTTACTTTCTGAAAGCCGATTGGTAGGTTTTTCAGCCGCTGGATAAGACAATCTCCTTGCCTTTGTAGTTGCCTTCCCATTGGAGGACGGAGGAGGTTTGGGTGAAGTTACGGCCTTTGGCGTTTGCTGGTTCAAGCTTTTAGCGACATTACTTCCCTGCTTGTTAAGTGGTTTCTTCGGGCTAATGGTCTGAATGGATACTCGGCTTTCCCATGGGCGAGCAGCGATCCATCGCTCCATCCAGCTCCAACCCCAACCTGCTTTTCCGAGTTCATAATTCTTCAAGCCATTGGTATTAGAGTCTGCCCTCCACTGTGAATCATCAATTCATAAAATGTGAGGACAACAGGAATCGTATTCAGAAACTATAATCACACTTCTGATATGTGAGCTGGCAAGATAAACTCCTTAGCAGTATCATCTGAGAACCGAATCTTTCAGCGACATTCTTTTTTCTTTACAATTTATTTCCTTTTCCTTGAGAAGACAGGAATTATCTTGCATTGCAGAACACAACCATGAGACCCGAAAAAACTAAAACAATACCAATTAACAACAAACCAAGCCTTATCCCACTATCTGGTGAATCTTATCATGGCATTGTGCTTAATCCTAAATAGAGCCTTAAAAATAAATCTTGACGTATGTTATGTGATCTCCCTCACCTGATGGTTAAATGCATATGCCATGGTTCGTTCCCGTTTAACTGCTGCTTCTTCTCTCTGATGTATCCTTGCAAGAATTTCGTCCATGGTTTCAGAGCCACCGCACCAGTCGACCTGTCAGGCATGTAATGATGTAGTTGTAAGAGAATGCCAGGTGGTTTCATTTCAAACACATTACACATTCTTGCAGAACATGGATATATAACTATAAAGCCACAATGGCCACTGGAGAACATGCAACTTATTTCAATGACTAAAATTTGAAGTAGAAGGCTTCGACGATTACAATCCATAATCACATGCTGCAGTTGCCTTTTACGCTACAGACACAGAAAGTATGACTCGACAAGAATCCTTAATCTGGAGCTTTTATGCATAGAACAGGACCATTATCCCAGCTGGGTTTGATATGATGCAGGGGGCCATTGATCCCTTCCTTAATCAGTTTTCGATGTCCAAAAAGTTTTGATATGGCTGATGAAATTTACCTCAAGATCGTGGAGTTTAGCCTCAAGTTTCATCTGGTTCTCCAATTTCTTCTGTTTTATCCGCCCTTCTGTCACCATACAGAGACGGCGCTCTCTAACCTGAGACTGTATTTTGCTCCAGGAATGAAGATACCCCATTGTTGTCGTCGCTTGCTTTTTGACCGAAAAGTTTTGTGTCAGAATCTGCAATCTTACAATTCCTTTCAAACGTCGTAACATTTTCCGTGCCTAGAGAAGGATGAGAACAATTCTGTCAAATAAATGATATAAATGCATCTTCCAAAGAGTTAAGCAAGACAATCACTGAGGACCAGATATAATGGGGAAATTTACATCTTAGGTACCATATAAGTTGTGCCAATGATGATTCAATAATAGCACAATTGAACAGCAAAATTTCCAGCTGAAAGTGAAAGTGAAAACAAATATCTATAGGACACGCTGACACAGATGCAGGACACCTTCACAAGATGCTGTATTTAGCTAGTAGCTATCTAGCCATGGAAAGTTTTAAAACATGACCAATCAACAGGATGAACCTAAAGGCAGAACCATAATTGAATGAAGCATTTGGTGAATGTGGTACCATATATGCCCGGAATGCTGTTTGAATTCGTAGTGCAGCTCTATTCTCAAGGGAAATGCCAAGAGAACTTTTTCCAGCAGTAGCACCATTTTCCAAAGTTGTAGGCTCTTTATTTGAGTGGGTCTTCCACTTGAAGGAATTTGACTTCCCAGGAGATGAAGATGCCTGTTTTCCCGGCTGAAAGCATAACATCAAGCAGCAATGCAACATCAAAAGTATGAAAGGCACAACCAAATTTAACCCCATTATCACATCTTTGCTCCCTAAGTAAAAGAAGTAGAGATTTCCTTAAAATCATAACCAGCTTCCAACTTTTACTCCAATTATAATTTTCCAATGGTTTGATATAGACAACAGAAAGAAAGAATTCACTTAAGACTTCATGATCTTGGTAAGCGCTAAAGTAGAAATTTATTTGAATGTTCTACTCTGTGTCCATTGAATAGTTCATATTAGAAACCTTTTCAGATGGTGACCTGAGAAGCACAGAACACAGTGGAAGCACATTAACACTACCAAACACTTATGAAGCAACTAGCCATTACTTCTGGAAGCTGGCACCAATCATGGCAAGTTTCTTATCACAGTGAATCTAATGGGAAAGTAGAGACTACACAACAGATTTTATACAAGAAAGAACAATAAGATTTCAAAGGATAGAAATTTAATAACAAGCAGGAGAAAAGGCAGAACATTTTCAGAAAGCGGATTATTTCATCAAATGACTAACGTGTTCAAAGGGTCACTGTAAAAGCATTACCAGGAAACAAAAAACTATCCATGAGATAAAGCCAATCATGAATAGTTCCCATATGCATATAAACCCTTCTACGTCATTTGCGCAAAATTCTTACAGTTTCAGGAAAACAACTCCAGCAGAGATGTTTCATGATTAGCTAATAACAAAGAACATGCAATTTATACAGGTAGAATTTAGAGCTGAAAGATCTTTAGACAAACTTGAAACAGTCTCATCATACCCAACTCAACTATGCTGGAAGCAAAAATGGTTGATCCATGCTTAATACAAATGCGACAGGACTAAGAAAAGAAAAAAACGTATCTGGACTGTTTTATACCTTCGACTGCTTCGAATCATTGTTCTTCACTTTCTTCAGGTTGATTATAGACTTGAACCAGTTCCCAGAACCCATATCTTTAAGTTAAATGCCTTTACCCGTGAAGAGCAATACCCTGTTTCACGAAAGATCAATGACATGAGTGCTGGCACAAAACACACATTGGAAGATCGCACAATTAAGAACCACACCGCCATATATTCAAATCTCTGATTTTTTTTCATCAACTCGAGAATGAACAGTCATAAACATCATGAAATCATCACAATCGATCTCAATAGCATCATATAACAACCCAAGATCCTATTTCTACACTTGTGATCGTACGTAATCAGTGCTTTTTCATAAAGAGAGCTAGAACATAATGTCATTGTATCTCAATTAGGAACACGTAACCACCTCCTCAATCAACCACTCTGTTAGACTGCTAATCTCAAACCATGTTGATCCAATTCTAAGAGAACAGCACTTGACATCTCATCAAATGCGGACCACATAGAAAACATCAAAACGACGCAGAACGCTCCATAATTCCAGCGAAATTGCAGAAACTCTAATCAGATTCCCAGATCAAGAAACCGAGCATTTGCTTCGCCAATCATTCACCGCCCCCGAGCCCAGATCCCAGTCTCCCCCCATCACCAAGAAACGCCTATCCCACATCAGATATTCAGGTGGAAAAACAGAATGGAACAGAACAAAAAGCAAAAGGGCATTAGTTCTATGAATAATGATGACATACCCACAGAAGCAGCAACAATGAGGTCCAGTCCAGCGACGACCTTTTTCTTCCTCTTCTTTTCACACAAATGGGTACTCAATGGTCTTGCCTAAAGACTCTGGTGGGGATAGCATTAGTAGTAAAGCACAAGAAAGCTCGAAGAAAAGGTCAGGCTGTCATAGCAAAGAAGAGAGAGAGAGAGAGAGAGAGAGAGAAAATAAAAAGTGGGTGTGGAATGTGGATATGCAAAAGGTCCACCTCCAATTCTACCCAGAATTTCCTGTTCTTTACTTTAAAAAATCATTCATTTAATCAGATGGGGTCGATGGAAGATGTTTGTATTCATCCATCTCATCCTTGAATGGAGCACCCTCTCTCTCTCTCTCTCTCTCTCTCTCTCTCCTCTCCTTGGTCCACCATTCTCGGCTCAATCAAAGTCTCAACCAACGAAATACAACTCACTCGAAAGGGGTATGCAGTTTGGTGCGAGGGAGTGTTGTTGGGGTGAAGAAGTCAGCAAAAAACAAAGGAGTCGAACGAGTACAGCGACAGCAGAACAAACCAATGGGAGCTTGACGGTGATGGCCTGCCTTTCTAATTTGGTGTGGAAGAAAGTTCAGATTTTTATTCTTTATTTTTCGTTGAATTGTTTTATATATTTTGAAGTGTTCTCAAACTGTGCTACCGTACAAGCAGGAGCTGAAATGATTGGCATTGTGATGTGATGATTGGGTTGGTGCACTTTTAAGAAAAGGAAAAAAAAAATCCACATGAATTTCTAAATCTGGATTGCCTGCTCAAGCAGATATTTATTTCTCAAATGTAAACAGTCAGGGAGCTAATCAAGATGAAGTTTGCTGTCAATATAGATCTTGTACCGGCATTTCGAAGTTAAATTCATGAGGAATTATCTTTAAGACTAAGCTTCCATATCCCGGGGTAATGTCAAAAATGTCATAACTCGCCGGCAAGATTCGATGAGAGATTCGCGAAATTGTGATGTCAATATCATAGATCAATTTCTTGCGAAACTAATCAAGAAATGAAATGATTTTGGGGAGATATTACTTTAAGAAAGCATGTAGATGTTCGCTTCTAAGAACAGAAAATCTCTAAAAATGATGGAGGAGTAGTCTATATTTATATTATTAATGAAAAATAAATGTATTTCCTCCTTGCGAGTTGCTTATAAAAATATAATACAAGTTTAAAAAGAGAAAAATGTAAAAAGGGGTCACGGGCATTTTCGAAGTTAAATTTGCAAGGAACCATATTTAAATCTAAGTTTTCCTATCACGAGGAATGCCAAAAATGCTATAACTTACCAACGAGACTACCCAAGAGCCTGTGAAAATCATGATATCAATAATAGAAACCAGTTTTTTGGGAAACTTAATCAAGAAATGAAATAAATTCAAGAAATATTACTTAAAAAAAACACAAATAATCGTTACTACGAGAAAAAAAAATTGAAAAAGGAAGTATGCATTCAATCGCATGGAGTAGATCTTCATTTTTCTAATGAAAAATAAATCTATTTCCACCTTACAAGACTCGGCAAGAGTTTGCAAAATCGTGATATTAATATTAGACATCAATTTCTTGCGAAACTTGATAAAAAAAAATGATTTTCAACAAATATAACTTTAAGAAAGTGTGCAAATTAGTACTTTTAAGAACAGAAAATCTCCGAAAACAAAGTTTGCATTCAATTACATGGAGAAATAGTGTATTTTCACTTTTCTAGTGAAAAATAAATGTATTTCCTATCCACCCCATTGGTGGTCGCGTGGTTTGCGCTCAATCCCCCCATCGGAGGGGAGCGAGTTCGAATCCCCGCGGTCGCTTGTGCGACTCAACCGCACGCCGGGTTAGGTGGGTGGGCTCGGCCGCCCCTGGTTTACGTCGCCTGCTGTAGATGGCGTTTCAGGGTTATCAAAAACAAAATAAATAAATAAATGTATTTCCTCCTCGAAAAGTTGCTTAGAGAAAAATACAGTAAAGAGAGGAAAATGATAAAAGGGTGGTCCCGGCGGGGCTCGAACCCGCGACCTTCGGCTCATAAGACCAACGCTCTAACCAACTGAGCTACGGGACCAGGTTGCTTGGGAATTTCCCTGTTCTATTAATTTATTAAAAATTAAACCTTCTTTCTGTCCCACATTTATGGGACAAAACACGCCAAGATTTTTCTCTTTCTTTTTCTTTTTTGTTTGATCACATCCACTTCTTTTGCTGAATTTCGAAATTATCAATGGCCATACGTAACTTTTGACTTCGATTTGACAATTTGCAAGGGAAGAAATTATGTAGCTGAACCTGTCCTGGCGAAGACAAAGAAGGGAAGAAAAAAATACTATGGTTGGGGTCGGTTCAACTGCCAAGCTCCCCATTATCAAAACATTAGATAATGGCAATAATTACTGAAATGATTTAATGGTAAGGAATATCAATAATTGTTATTGTTCTTATCATTATGCATTAGGAGACTCCAGATATGGCCAGCACATGTTTAGCCAAATTTAGGTAGTGACACTGGAAGATTTGGACCCTGAGGCAGCATTCCAAGCCTGCTTTCATAATTAGGTCTATTTCAAGCAATATTCCTATCATCATTATATTTCAACAGCTCCTGATTTAATCATAAAATTATTATCATTATTTCTAGCACCTCCGTTGCGTATTTCAATTAAAGATGTTTTTATGTGCCGAAGCCGCTGTAAGGTCCGTCTGCATAGTGTTACCCACATACATTGCTGCGTCAGATTTTTTTTATGGTCACTACCAACAAGAGTCTATCGAAAGGTATTTTTGGATCGCCGGTGTAGGTTTGGGCTATTAATTAGACAATAGAGTTTGGGATCCGTGGCCCCGAGAAAAAAAATTGGGATTTTTGGTGGGATTATCCAATTATTATATTGGGTATTGACCATTGATTTCTTTTATTTATCTATAATGGAGGAAGATTTACTAATCCAGACAAGATGACAGTTTTTTTCTCCTGAAAAATAACCTCGAGAGATTATTCTCCAACTAAATTCATGAGAGAACAATTTTTAAGATATAGACTCACATGTCACGACACCATATATCAAAAAAGGCATAGCAAGGGATATTTCATTAACTCCCCTCTTCTCTACGTGTATGATTCTCCTTGAGTGGTTATTCAACCCATCATCGCATAATCTCATCTACATGTTGCCTTTCATCGAAATCGAAATTATAAATTGTTGGGCAGAAATGCGTTGCTGCTTTATTTTTCTTCTTGGGAAATGCAATTGCGTCTTAGATTTTTTTTTTTGCAAATGATATAATTAAGTCAATCGAGTTCTAGTCTCTATGGCGATGTAATCGAGTACCAAAAACTTCGTCGAAAGAGGTGCAGTCCAATCATAAAACATTTACTAAAAAGTGCAATCTTAAGATTGACACAAAGAAAATTTTTGGGGGTAGTCACATGGTCATTTTTATGTATTGTAATGGAAAGGACTTGACTGCATTCTATATTTGTCACCTTTTGATCGATTAAAGGAAAATTATTCAAAAAATTATAAATCTATCGTATTTTTATCAATTTAGTTTTAAATCTTTAAATTTTGCTAGTTGGATCATAAACTTTTTTATCTTTTGTCAATTGAATTCATACTACCAATTTTAGTTAGAAGTCGATGACATGGATATCGACTGTTCTACTTGGCATGGCTAATAGTGTTAACATGAACAATTTGTTATAATATTTTTTCAATTATTTTTATTTTTCCTTTATTTTTCTTTTCTTCCCTTTTGTTTCTCCATTTGTTTTGCTATAGTTGGCGAGGCTAGGCCCTCACTAGCCACTAGCAAGGGCGGCAACACTCTCGCCCGGCCTCCTTTAGATCTAAGCGAGGCCATCGCAACTTGCATCACTCTACACAATGGCCTAGGGTTCGTCTTCTTCATCTGTAGCACTCCATCTGGCCATTGCCCAAATCTTCTTCTACTCCTTCGTCTTCTTCCTCAAAAATTCTCTACAAAACCTCTAGGGTTTCCGAGAGCTTCAACCTTGTTGTGACCTTGAACTTGTTTTGATTTCCACGTTGAATTCTCAATTCATCTGTGAAACCTAGGGTTTTCTTTTTTTGTTCGCTCAACCACCACAAAGCCAGAGCTTGAGCTTGAGCAGCCATGGTAGCTACAAGCTCAAGATCTAACAATCATGGCCGAGAGTCGAGCTTGTGTAGCCATGGGTAAGGCCACCTATGCCTATGGCTGATGAGGCCGTGGGGAGGCTGGGCTCACCTAGATCTAGGCGAGTGCTGCACAACCCTCGCTCTCAGCCAGTGAGGTTTCGACGGCCCTTGCCGTTGGCTGGTGAGTTAAAAAAAAAATAGAGAGAGAAAAGGAAAAGACAAAAAAGGAAAAACAAAATATTTGAAAAATATATCAAAATATTATTTAAAAGTTTATGATTAAATTGGAAAAAATGTAATAGGTTTAAGGATTTTTTTGACAATTTTCCATCAATCAAAAGGCAACTAAATCCACTTTCTCACTACAAGGTCGATCAAAACCGATATATATTTAGGTTTGTTGTCTTAGGGTTGACCAAAGACAATAGAGTCATAAGTTTGTCGCCTTAGTGAAACACTGATTTTGTCACCTTAAGTATGGGTGTGCAACCAAACTAGTCATACTCAGAAATTGAACCGGACTGCCTGAAAAATAGGTTCTAGAATTGGTTCCTGTTGGAACTGGTGTGGGAACAAGTTCGTAGTGAATACCTACCTGATAACTGGACTAGACTATCTTGTTTTGAAATCAGTTTCGGAATTGGTTTATAAATTAAAAAACCAAAATCCTAATTTTTTTCCCTAAATTCTAACCTCGGCACTTTTTCATTTTTTGTCTTTCCTCAAAACTCCTCTTCCCCTAAATTTTTATGGATGAATGGTGAATGAAGATTTATAATTTATGTTTTATGTTACATGTTTGAACTTTATATCATTTATAAATTGTACGCGACTATGTATTCATATTATGAATTGTTGTTTTTTGTGGATTAAGATTTCTGTTGTTCATATTTTGATTTGAATCATATCATTACTCATGGCCTCATATGATTTTGCTGTTAAAAAATGAGCAAAAAATTAAAATAGGTTTTCGGGTAGACCCTGGAACCAGACCCAAAAAATTGGGTAAGTTTTACAATCGATTCCAAGCAAATAGGGTAGATTCTAAGGTCCAAAAACTAGGAACCAATTATAACAGGATAAATTCCAAGTTCTAGCTTTAAAACCTACCCACCCTGGACCAAATCATTCCTAACCTTAAATTGTGTTTGGTAGTCCATATTTGAGCCCGGATATGATAACAAAATGTTCAATCCAATATTTGACGGTGTCTTTTGGATTAGATAAACCGGATATACCCGAATTAGAGCTTGGGGGTGGGATAGACCTGGATTAGATAAAAAAGTTTAAAAAAATAACAATTTCCTTTCAACGATGGAGTGATGGAGTCTGGCTTCGCCAGCCATAGCTCAAGGATCACCACCACAATAGCCTATCACTCCTGACCATCGTACAAGACCACCGCCACAACAACCTATCTCTCCTGACCACTGTACAATCATCATCATTTCCGACCAACACCGATTGTCATTGCCGAATATCGAACCAAATTGGCTATGGATGATGACTAACCAAAGTTGATAGATCGACCTGAAAAGTTTTTGAAAAAGAAGAACAAGAAAAAGCCAAAACGCATGAAGTTTTAGGCAATTGTATGTTGGTCCTAAACGATGGTCACTTGATTTTGCTGCGATGCTTCGGCGTCTAATCATATCCTCTACTCAGATCTAAGACTTTGCATTGACAATGGGAAGATTTCATTTGGTAAAGGAGGAGGAGGAGCTCTGGCGAAAATGGCAATCGCTTAAAGTGGTGCTAGTCTCAACCATGCGACATTACGTCAACAAGATGCTACCTAGATTTGGAAAGTTTCACCTTTGTGAGCAAGTTAGATATTAAAAGATTTTGAATCTTTATCTTATATCGCACCAAATATGAGAAATGATTTTTTGCAATTTGGAGGATATTTGAAGGATTTCTAATCCCACCTTATCCTATCTTATTCTAATCCAAATCTGGACAATCAAATACGACCTTAGGTCATACTAAAGGTAAGGATATACTACTTTTGTTGTCTTAGGATTTATCCAATGGGGAACCAAAAATGATTTTGTATCTTTGGTCTACCCTAAGATGACAAAATTTTATATTTTCACCACAGATTTGAAAGTTTTCCCATTCGATAGCGACAAATGTTGACTTTTGTCACTTGGACGCGAACCTAAAGTGACGAAACCATGATTTTGTCACATCAAAACTCACTCAAGGAGACAAATTTCACGTTTGTGGCACTAAATTCAAAACTTAAGGCTGTGAAACTTCGATTTTGTCATCTTAGGATATGATCAAATCGCCTTTGGTCTACCAAAGGCGACAGAAACTATATTTTGCCGCTTTTGGGTAACCTAAAGGGGACAAAAATGTTTGGTCGCAAAAATGTTGTCGCCTTAAGGTATTTTAAGGTATTTTTCATGTAGTCTACCTTAGTGGCACTCTTCGTTCTGCTGAACCAACTCCAACTAAGAGTTGGCCCTTTACCAACGAAGACGAAATTGCACAACACAAAATGCTGCCCATCAGAGGTGGTGGACATGGACAGTTTATATAATAAATTCTTCTAGCAGGCATCATCCACATGTCATCCACGTAAAAACAATCCCCTCCTCCTTCTCATGTCCCTATCTCGAAATCTGTCCGTTGCCTCACTTAGAATGCATTTATTTTTCAGAAAATGAATAATATGGATATCGTATTTCTAAATATGATTATTTTTATTGTTTGAAATAATTAGCTGATGAAATTTTTGTCGATCTTAATACACCAATAATGTGGATGCCTTAAATTCACGAAAATTCCTCTGATTAAAGCAACGTCTTGTTATCCAATCCAAACGGGATGAACAAGTTACATATTCGAATCAAAATCACAAAAGACAATGCCTCTCGAAATCAATCTCCTCTTCACCAACGTTCCATCTCTCTTCTGTATATATAAATCCGATTCGATCTGCGTATCGCAGAAATCGTTCTTGCTGTATATCATTTCGTGACACGACGGAATGTGGCCCTAAGACCAGCCTAAAACACTCGTGAGGATATAAAGAAGCAGAATAGATAAAGGGTAGAGAGCATACGAAAGAATACACGTCCAGAGCTGGAACTTGGTGCAGAAGCTTGAGATGAACCCCATCAAAGTGCAGATCAGAAGCACGACCAGAACCTCGGCCGAGACGTCCCAGGCTATGTCCTTGATGTACACGAGGGCCAAGAACGTGGCTAATCCCATCACGTTATTCATGAACACCCCGTTGTAAACCTGCAATGCAAAGAAATCGAATTCTTACAACCTAATTCTCGTGAAAATGCAGAAAGATCTGTTAGCAAAAGTTTATACTGTGATTATACAGAACTAAAGTTGTCGTCAATATGAATGTGGAAGCTAAAGGATTTTGCAATTGAGATGGGTGTGCGCATATATGATTATCCTCATTTGACCCTTCAAGAATCATAAAGTTGATTAATGTCATGATGATAAATGAATTCTTCAAAATAGAGAGGTTCAACATTCTTAAATTTGCTTCCAGCATTAGAACTGTACCTGCCGCTCGCTAAAATCTATCTCTGTCAATGATTTCCTTCATTGAACTGCAAATTAGGCCTTGTGGGTATTATAAAAACGACTTATTGGCTGCTCAAAATCAGGCAATAATGATTTAGCTCTTGAGCCTATGAAGGTAAACTCGTTCTAGAATACTTCGAAGACATAACCGGGGGATTCATAGGATAAACAATTAGATTTCAGAGAGCTCTTGACATCTCTGGCCGCGATGTACACAAAGACAAGAACATGAAGGAAGGAGAAGTACATATGCTTATATATTCACCTCAGTTAACGCCCCGGAAATGTCCCTTTTGGTCTTCTTCTTCGCTGAAATAATGGCTGCGAGCGCTTGCCGGTAGCTTGTGGCCAAGGGAATCAACACATAGGAGATGAAGAACGGGCGAATCCCCGCAGCGCGCCCAAATTCTTGGAAGCTGTCCCCGAGGGGTCCTGCAAGCAGAACTGTTATGCCGGATCCTACGATTATCAGGAAACCAGCTTTTGTATAGTTCCACCACACGTCAAATGGGCCTGTGGACTTGCTTGTTTTGTAATGAGGCAATAACAAGCTCTCTTGCTCTGGTGTTGTTTCCTGAAGATTCATGGCACCAAGAAAGTGCTGAAAAGCGAAGTAATCTCAGTAGGTGAGCAGGTCACGTTGATAATATACGGCGAACACATCAGTTAAACTAAATCAGTTGCTAGTTTCAGAACATTTGGACCTCTTCTCATGAATTTCCAAGCCCACTAGGCGACAAGATGATTTTAGTCA
The DNA here is from genome assembly GCA_017140595.1 of Eucalyptus curtisii. Taxonomy (NCBI): domain Eukaryota; kingdom Viridiplantae; phylum Streptophyta; class Magnoliopsida; order Myrtales; family Myrtaceae; genus Eucalyptus; species Eucalyptus curtisii. The sequence goes on from CM029498.1 coordinate 27,784,986, forward strand.
TGAAAATCTTTAGGGAGCATTTTATTTTGCCAACGAAACCCTAGAAACTAATAATTGAGGCAAATGCACCTTTATTTGCACCTCATGATGTATTGCGAAATTTGCTACTGATACATATCTGAAATTCAGCACATAATTAGTGATGTAACTCAGTCATAAAACTAAGTGTTGTATAAGACGACTATGAATGCGTTTGTACGTACTAAACATAAGTTTGAGAATGTAACTAGAGTTTTTGTGGATGGTTGCACCGTACCTGTGACTGGTTGCCAGCTGAGGATCGAGCTTGAGCAAGACTGTTTACAGGGAGCGTGTCCTCATCCAACCATTCAGAAATTCCTTGCACAAATTCAGATTCACTTATGGATGCATCAATTGAAGAGTCAAATAGCTTCATCACAGAATCGGTGAAGTCGTCTGTGTTCAAACCAGCTTCCACAATCTGTATTCCCAGCATAAATGAGTACAGTTCGGTTTTTGGTACCCGTGAATCCTTGTTCTGGTCCATCTTTTGAAAGAGGCTGCATGTACAACCAACTGAACTTCTCCAAAAAGCAAACAATAATAACAAAAGAGGCAATAGGAATCCGAAAATCTTGATTAATTTGCACTGTGAGTGAAAAATGAAGATTAATTACTCTTTTATATGAAGTACGTTCGGCTTGCCGTGGATGGTGAGAAGACTCTGCAGTATGCTCTCTCCTTCGTATAATCGCACTAGATATTCAAGTCTCTTCTTCTGAATCCATGGCTTAAAGACCTGCACCAAGATTTCGTATTTCACCATTAAAATTGCAGGAAACCATCAATGAACTCAGTAATTCTAGCAATTCCTAGATGATCAAGAAAGAAGATTAATTTCGCTAGAAACTTTAGTAGATCATCGAATTTCTTTTTGCTTTACCTGGTAAGTGCAAGACGTGACGAGGAAGATGACCGTAACTATGAGACTGACCAAAATCACAATTCGTTTCCCAGCGGTAAAATTAACGATCTTCGCCAATTGAAGAATGAGGAATGGAATCATGGAAACGAACATGATTCTGGCAATGTATTTAGTCTCCGGGTCAGTTTCGACACCTGAACCTGCAAATCCAGAGGAGTAAAACATCCAAACTATCACGAATATCCGTGAATTGCATATAATATGAAAGGAAAGAACCCCTTGTTCAAGGTATACGTCAGAAGGAGAGACAAGATTGATGTAGAGAACCTGTGAGACGGCATGGCTCTCTGGTGGGTTGTCGATCGGACGACGAAGGCGAAGAGCTCGAAAAATCACAACTGCCAAAAGCAACAATGGAACCCCAAACTAGCGAGAGGCTGAAGATTGCCGATCCTGCAAGCATGGCCATTGCCATCATCGCCACCGACTCAGTCTTGTCCGAGCTTGCTGATATTGCGATAGCTACAAAGGAATTGAGATAATACAAGATCAAGAAGAAATAGAAGAATGTGAAATTGCAGAGCTAGGTTAGGAAGGTATTTAGTACACCAAAAATTAAGGAGAAATATGTTTGTGTTTACCATATGATTCAAATCTAGTCAAACGTTAAAGTCTTGTTGTGATGTTGCAATGAATTTACATTAGACCGGTCAAATAAGTGAGTTAGGTCTGATAAAAAATGATTTGTCCCAAATCAACTCATTAAATCCGTTATGACCCATTTCAAGCAATAAACATCTAACATACTCGACACCCAACCTACATTGCTAAAACACTTACGTATATAACCAAATTTAGGAAAACCCATTCCCAAACTAAGATGAAAACAGTAAATGAGTGAATGAGTGATCAAATGAGAGCAAGAGAGAGTGAAGTGAGTCATAAAGGTGGGTTGGGTCTAAGTAAGTGATAAATCTATTTAACATTCATATTAAACCCGTTTATGACTCAAAGAGTTAGGTCTAAATCTGTAAATATAATTAACCAATTTAAAGATCTAGCCCATTACATATGAGTTGAAATGGGTTTATGGTCCATTTTGAAAGGTCTAATGTACATAAGCAAAAATATCTCAAATTTGCTGATTATTTTTGTTAACTGAGTGCATAAATGATGAATATTTTTAGACAAGAAATAGCCTCAAACTATATGACCTGTAGGCCCGCCAAAAAAAACAAAAAGTGAGAACAGGCCACTTTAGATAATACTTTATACAATCCATCATTTTATAAACTGTACTGCATTTAGTCCCCGCGAAATTTTTCACATGTTACGACTTTAATATCCCACGTGACGTCATAAATCATGGTGGAGCAATTACTTGAACTTTTCATATAAGCGAGTCTACAAGGTGACACGATTTGCAAGAAGACGGTATTTAATAGTATTTTGATGTTTAAGCTATTGTTTTAGATAATTCTTTTTTTGACACCCTGGTGATCTGTGGTACGAAAGAGATTTCTTATATTTTTTCCCCTCGAAATTATTTGTTTTAAAATCGATCTTCTTCATTTGCGATCTGTGGAAGCTTCCAAGTTCGAAGGACCAAAGAATATTAATATAGTTTAAGAGATTTTTATTACGTACTGATATTGCATTATATGCCCATCAGCAGAAGCTCCTTGGATCAAGTGTCACGTGAAGTGCACGAATGGTACAAACTTAAATGGAGATATTGTAATATTTATAGAGTCAAAAAGTTATAATAAAAAGATATTTTTAAAAAAAAAAATTGAAAATGGATAGAAATGAAAACATTATTCTAAACTCCTAGCAATAGTTTAGTTACGATAACTTATAAATAGTATCGAGGCCTTATTTGAGTTGTTATGAAAAGTTGAGAAATTAGACTAAACAAATTAAAAGTTTACAATTAGATTGAATATTTACAGATTGTTCAAAAATCACATTAAACAAATTAAAGTCTAAAATATGACATTACACATTGAATCAAATTTAGTTTCATTTTCCCTATATCCAAATAATGTAGCTGTCACTCTCATATCGTAACGGCATAAGAATATTCGCCCATTTTGTTTGGCACGTGATGGGGGACTAGAGAAAAAAGTCATGATATTGATGTTATATCTAGAAAACATAGATAGTGATGTTATGCGAGGAGAAAAAAACATGAGAATTTGAGAAGCAAATTTTATGTAATCGATGGAAAAAGGAATTAGTCTAGCAATAGTTCAATTGATGAAAATAGTGTAATCGGAGAGAAATAACTCGATTGAAGATGGTAGTGAATGGTGAGGGGAATCACGCGATCTATTTAATTTGTAACGGGGAATCAAAACAAATAAATTATTTCGTACTTGTGCTAAATTAATTTCTTTACATTTTTCCTTTTATTTTGGCCAATTTTCTCTTAAGAAAGTTAGAACTCGGCTAACCAGGCACATAAGTTACCTAGTTTCATTGAGAGATTACGCGGTGGAGATAGCACTATTACTCTCCTAGTCGTAACGAGTAGTAACACTTCATATGTTAATCAATATAAAGCACAAGATAACTTTTTCTAGATATATAAAAAGGAGTTTATCACTTATCGGAAAAAAAAATGGTTAGAATAAAGTACGAATACGGTCAAACTTGAAGTACCAATTTCCATTATCAAACTATAAACAATATCTCTTTGGCTCCATAAAGAGGCAAAATGCAAACCGACGTATAGTATAAGTCATTAATACTCGCTTGTGGTTGGCGGAAGATCAAAGTAATAAGCACGTTCATCAATCCCAATGTCGAATTTATTGACTAGAGAATTAAATTAAGGGTAATAAATAGTGCCACGTGAATAGTCATAGTCGGTGCAAAAGCAAGCAATTGACATCCGATTACTTAATTTATTTACCCAATTTATCAAAGAAAAAATTATTTATTAGAAGAATCGGTGGACAATTGAGTATTCTTGGCTCCGTTTGTTCAGTGAAAAATAAATGATTTTGAGAATATTTTAAAAAAAATCGATTGTATCACTTGAAATAATTAGTCCATGAAAAAATTTTCATCGTTGATGGACATTTATGTCTAAAAATTTATGTGAACGATAAAAATATTTTTTATTCATTAATTTTTTTAAGTGATATAAACGATCATTTTTTAGAAAATATCTTATAAATCATTCATTTTTTGCAAAATAAGTGAAACCTTGGTGATTTGTGAATATTTAATGCTTAATGCAAATTCAACTTTTTCCATTTAATGACATAACTAAGTACCAAATAAATAATATTGGAAAGAGAAGGGTTTGTCTAACTGGAATAACGAGAAAATAAAATGAAATCAGAATCTCTTACCGATCATTATGATGACTTGAGGGAAGGTTCCCAGCATTTGGAACAGAGAGGCACCGAAGATCCCAGTTCCGAACATGCGGAAGAAGAGCTCCGACCCCGAAGACACGTACTTGCCGGCGAGGGCGAGCAAGCATTCGTACACCGCCACAAGAAACAGCTCGCCCCACAGCTCGGTCGTGCACGGCAAGAACCCGTAAGTTGGCTCGCACGTCACAGTCGCCGCCGCTGCGAGATCCAGGGCCAAGGACGGCGCCCCATCACTCCCGCCCGAGTTGTCCGGTATCGGGCCGAAGGTTCCTTTAACGGACCGGCTGTCTGCCGAAGCGGTCAGGATGGTCAGAATCACGAAGAATGCAAGCCTCATTAAGAGAGAGAGAGAGAGAGAGAGAGAGAGAGAGAGAGAGAGAGAGTTGTGTAACTTAGAAGGGGAAGGAAGGAGAGACTCAGAAGAGAGAAGGAAGGACGATGGGTCACGAAGGTTTCCGAAGCGGGGAGGGGAGATATATATATATATACGAGAGAATATGATTCAAGTCAGTAGGTGATGCACTAAAGTTCTGAAAAGAAGAATGTCGAGATAGAATATAACCGTATATTATATTCTATGAAGAAGTCAAAAGGGTTATTTAGTTCGGTCCTTAGAATGATACCCTTGAAAGCGTGTGCCACCTCATGAACTTGTCAGGGACAATGTGGTGATATGATATAATTATTTTCTCAAAGATGGAGTTATATCATGAACTTGTCTAAACATCAATCGTTTCGATGTGTCTATTGTCTTTATTAATGACATGGTGGATAGTCTTTTAGTCTTTTGGACAAAAATATTCAAGCACGTAAGATGTTTTTCAAAATTTCAAGATATCACTTGTTTAGAATTGGTAATTTTCATGAGGGGATGTTGCTAATAAACTGACTTTTATGAAAAAAATTGCCACCTTCTTGCGTTATAAGTTGAAAACATATAGGCGACTTGATAAATAACAAATTAGCATAGGATTGGCGGACACAATATTTTTTTGGCACAGATTACGATTACCATGGAACTCATTTTGTGAATTCCGATACAAAGAATTAGCAATACATGTACATCAGATGAAAGTTAAATTAATTGTGTTTGTATATATTTTCCTCGTATATAGTTAACATGTATCCACTATGCTAATTTTTGTGTCGAGATCAAGTTGTATTTTTGTATATTGCATCGTAATGCTACCTTGTTGTGTTAATTAATGTGGAGTGCATATAAACTTATTCTTTTTTTAAAAAAAATGCACGAAACGAGGAAAAAATGAATAGAAAACTAAAGAAATAAAAATCTTGGAAATTGAAGTAGAAAGTGGGAGTAGGTGAAGATGAGAGTGGCACTTTGTCGACACCCAAAATGCCTGATATTTAATTATTATGGATATGATGATCGTTCGAAAGCAATAAAAGTAGATTCAACAACCTCATATGCAACCGTTAAAAGTAGCGATGAAAAGGGAAAATAGTGAAAATATATTATCTGGGCATATTTGATCATCCATGGAGGAAGCCAATTTAATGGATTGAATATTGGTCGATATTACCTGTTTGATGACTCGAGTGTAAATGTTGACAAATATCGAGAAGTGGCAAATGATTGCGAATTATTTTAACAAAGTTGTCGATGAGCATGGAGCAAGGTGATTGATTAAAAGGATCACATCAAGGCTCGAGCGTGTACACCTCCTAGTGAAGATCATGGAGAATGATTAGGATAAGAAGTAAACATGGAAAATTGAGGTTGGTGCATTGCATCAAGGCTCAATTTGAAGAACGGTTACAAGAGCACGTGTAAAGCTAGAGAATAGTCAAACCGTTGGAGAAGTGGAGGACTATTTCAAAGGAGCTCCGAAGAAGACTTGCCGACGTGGATTGAGGGGACTATTTCAAAGGAGCTTCGAGGAAGACTTGCCGACGTGGGTGCATGAGACTGAAATTTCGGAAGAAACTACTCCCAAACAATTACAATAGAATGTCTATAAATTCCAAGTTTTCATCAACTAGAATGGGCTCCCCTGACAATCAAAATGTAATCTTTTATTATCTATGCTTTCCTGCACTTTATTTTTCCTTAGTTATAGTTCTTCGATTCGTGTCGTCAATTAAATTCTAACATGTATCTTTATCTCGGTACTTCACCGTTCCGACGTGCATATCTATCATGGGTGTCGCGCCGTCGATTAAATCCTGACGTTACATCTTTGCACGTTCTTGAGCTTTGTCGTCGATTAAATTCCGACACACTTCGTGCACATGTATTGCTATGGAAATGGTTGTATTTTTAAGCCTTGTTGTTGATTGAACTTCGACACGGTTTGTATGTATAATGTGGTTCGAAGTTCAAAATTTATAGTTAATTCTTGTCTGCCTAGATATTTCCTATCTAGAGTCATCATAGAACCCGTTCCGCTTAGCAAAAGCCAAAGAATGACTTTCACAAAAGATGTATCGTCGTCTATTAAATTCCGATGAAACACACTTCAATGCTACTTTCCTCTTGTCGGATTTATTTTTTATCGACCTACCAAATTTTAATTTATTAAGAAATTCGTGAGAGAGGGAAGAACTATCATATGACATGCTAAAGCATTTATTGCCATCTTATGTTAAAAAATTGCGATGAAACTAATATATTTGACGCGTCTAATTATTTACATGTCAATTAGGGGGAAAAGTACAAAAAAAAAGTCCTAATTATTTTATATTAGTACCAATTTAGCCATAAACCTTTTCAAATTGGTATTAATTCAGTCAATCCAATCAATTTAAACTTGAAATTACTGATATGGACATTGGCTGTCATACACAATAAAGCCGACGTTAATGTGAACATTTATAATAATTTTTTTAATTTATTGAATTTTTTTCCTTTCCTTTTTCTAGTGGCCATTGTCGATCGCAGGCAAGGATTGGTCTTGTTGGGCTGAGGCTGGGTGAGCATTGATCTTCTAGGCTAGGACCCCCTTGCCAGATTTGGCAAGCCGACCCTCGCCCAAGCTAGGACGAGGGGAGGCGTGGCGAGGTGAGGTTGCCTTAACCTGGGCAAGGGTAGGTCTCTCCCTTGGCCGCAATTGGATGGCTAGCACTCGCCTAAGTGAGGCTAGCCCTCCCTAGTTATTGCTTGTGGCCATGGCCGATGAGGGCCACTAGCAAAAGGAAACGGTAAAGAAAAGGGAAAGGAAAAAAAAAATTCAATAAATTATTTAAAAATTAAATAAATTCAAAAAATTATCAAAAATGTCTATATCAGCGCCACCCACATCACGTAGGACGGTTGGCATCATGTTAGCAATTTTTAGCCTAAGTTGGATGGATGGACTGAATTGGTATTAATGTAAAAAAGTTTAGGACTAAATTGGTTCAATTGAAATGTTTATAATTGAATGAGCACTAATGCAATAAATTGAAAACTTGTTTGGTATTTTTTCTATCAGTAAGGCCATGTGGTACTAGCACCTATTTATGGTTTCTACAAATTTGAAAGCTTGAATTGGCAAATGAATGTATTTTAGCTTCCGTTGGCATTACAGAAAATTAATTGTTGGAAATATTGCATTTGATTTTTCCAAAAAATAAATTAATAAAAAAATTTCACAGATGTCAACGGAAAATATTTGGAAATACTAACTTTCATCAAGTAACTTCTATCTTTGCAAAGGTCTACTAAACACAAGGAAATAAGACAACTTTCCTTGAAAATTTTTTTTTTAATGATTTCCACTCTAGTATGATTTTCCATGAAGCAAACGATTTTTTTTTTATAGGTCCTATTATCTCCCTCTTGCATAGCTAGTCGTGTAATTAGCACAAGCGTCAATTAGAAACACAAGTGCGATGCCACATTTAGGCTCCGTTTGTTTTGTAGAAAACATTATTCAGAAAAATGTTTTCCTCATTTTTTGGCGTTGGATCGTTTTGGAAAATGAATCAACGGAAAATGTTTTTATAGACAAAGGAAAGGTTTTCCCATCAAAGTTTAAATTTAGGTTAAAAAATCGAAAATCATTTTCTAAAATATGACTAAGTATCAACGCTTGGACTAGAAACTCCACGCTTGAACATGAGAATCCTAGCACTCGTTCTTGTGCCCATGGCAACAAGGCTAAGTCCTCGACGCCTAGGCCCAAACCTAGGTCCATTGAGGCCAGGCTTAGGACTCTGGAGCCTTGGCCCAAGTCCATTTAGGTAGCACTCAAACCCTTGGCCACAACGCCCTGGTCCTGATGGCTGAGCTCGGGATGTAAGGCTTGGTAACGTCAAATCCAACCCTAGGTCTTTGACATACGTGCTAGGTGGGTCCATTGAGGCCAAAATTATGTAAAATAATTTTCAATATTTTTAATATATATCCTTTTCTTTCTTTATTTTTTCCTTCTTCCATTGTTGGTTGTTGGGCCTTGGTGCCTATTGGCAACTGGCCACAGGCATGGGCCGATGTCACGTGAGGCTCCACCTTGCTAGATTTGGAGAGCTCAAGCCTCATTAGCCTCAAGCAAGAGCCTTCTTGAGACGGACAAACTTGAGCTCGCTAGATGCACACAACATTAGCCATTGCTGACCCTTGCTTGTAGCCATCGCTAAAACCAAACGAACAACAGAGGAAGAAGGTAAAAGAAAAGAAAAAGAAAAGAAAAGAAAGAAAAAAAAACAAAAAAATTTAAAAGACTAATTATTTTTTTTTTAAATTGTCCATAATAGCGCTGCCATGTCACGTAAGATGATCAACGTCTATATCAGCAAGTTCCGATCAAATTAGATTGTCCTCACCAAATGATAAGAAATATTTACCAGTTTATTTCCAGATTTCAACCAAACACTAGAAAAATTTATTATTTTTCTTAAAAATGATTTCCTAGAAAATGTTTTCCAAAAATATGACATTTTTTGCGGAAAAAGTGAAGTCTACGTATAAGAAAATGACTTCTATCTTCGCAAAGGACAATTGAATACAAGAAACTCAAATCATTTTCCTTGAAACTCACTACCTTGGAAAATAATTTCCGGCAAAGTTCACGGGGCCGATACTCAACAGACCTTACCATGTCCACCTTCATATATAAATCGGATTACATTTCTATAACAGAGAAATTATTCTTTTGAGATATATATGTCGTTTCCCGACGCAACAAAATAGACCTAAGACCAGCCTAAGACACTCGTGAGAATATAAAGAAACAGGAGGGACAGCGGGTAGAGAGCATATGCGAGAATACACATCCAGAACTGGAACTTGGTGCAGGAGCTTGTGATGACCCCCATGAAAGTGCAGATCAGAAGCACGACCAGAACTTCAGCCGAGACATCCCAGGTTATGTCCTTAATGTACACAATGGCCAAGAACGTGGCTAGTCCCATCACGTTGTTCATGAACACCCCATTATAAACCTGAAATGCAGAGTGCTTTCTGTTGAGGAGACAAGAAAAGGGACACTGTACAATTCTCATCCATGTCAAGATTGATGGTGAAAGATGTTGAGAAGAGAGTCAACCATTCTTATGTCGTATCAAAGCGCTTCCATGCATGGGATTATAGTTGAAATCTCTCTTGTTCTTTGACCGTGATTATGCAATAGATAATGGGCAAGTGACTTATATTTACACAAAATTCATCTGGTCATAGATTTTCCTTTAAAAAAGACATGAAGAAATGCGATAAGACTCTTCAATAATAATAATAAAAAGGATAATTACTCTCATAGAGATTTTCTCACTGATTTTGTTAGTTAATAAATTTAACGGATTGGTGACCAAGACAGATAAAATTTGATAACTCAACAGAAAGGTTAGATTTAAAATAACAAACCACGTTAATATTGGTAAATAGCTCAAACAAGAGTTGGAAATTCAATACTAATCAGCCGGAAACCTAACGAGAGAAGGAATTTTAAATCACACAAATAAATGTAGGTAAATTCATATAAGAGCTGACAAACTTAATGTGTTTAGCAAAGAAAATTAAAAGTTGGTAACTGATAATAAAAGTTGATAAAGTAAAAAGAAATACAAATAAACATTAGTAAGTAACTCAAATGAGAAATGATAACCCGACATTAGCTAGTAAAATTAGAAAAATGTTGTTAGGTCACTCAAATAAAGATTAGTGACATCTTATGAGCATTCATAATTTTAAGGGATTGGTAAGAAGGATAAGTAAAAGTTGGTAATTTTCTAATCATCAAAAAGGAGAGTGATTTTACAAAAATATTGGACTTATCGATGAGTTATGGGGAAATCAGGTGACTAGGAACCTTTTTATTTTATTTTGTTTTTATTTTGGCTACTAACGGCTTTTTGGCGCTTACCAACTTTTCAAAATACTTGGAAGGAGAAAAATCCATCATTTTTAATGGTGTATTACTAAATTCAATTGACTAAATTAGGATCACTTCAACAAGATTACCGCGAATTCATAAAATACTAGGTTCAGAGATTCAATTGCACATGCGATGACCTACTCGAAAGAGAGAAAATCAAGGAAACCGGTAGTATTTATATACCTCTGCTAATGCCCCGGAAATGTCTTTCTTGGTCTTCTTTTTCGCGGAACTAATGGCTCCGAGAATTTGCCGGTAGCTCATGGCCCAGGGGATCAGCACATAGGAGACGAAGAACGAGGGAATATCCGCAGCGCTTGCGAATTCCTGCAAGCTTTCCATGAGAGGTTGTCCGATCAGGATCATCACGCCGATTCCCAGGATTATCAAGAAACAGGCTTTTGTGTAGTTCCACCAGATTGCTAATTTGCTTGTGGGTTTGCTTGTCTTGTCTTGAGACAGCAAACTCTCTTGCTCATCTGGTGTCCCCTGCAAATTCAGGCACACCATAGAAATGTACAATCACAAATAAAATGACCAATAATGTTAGCTAGGCATAAACCTAAATAAGTTGTGTAAGACTACAAGAGCCTTCGTTTTATATATAAACACTCTGAAGCAACTAGAGTTTCCAAAAAGGAAATTTGAGCTGTACCTGCGATTTGTTACTCGTCGTTTTTGAAGACGCTGATGATGATGACTGAACTGCAAGACCATTAGTCATAGAATCTGTGTCCTCGTCCAACCATTTGGAAAACCCTTGCACAAACTCGAATTCACTTATCGCTGCGTCAAGGGAAACGTCAAACTGCTTCATCACGGCATCGGTGAAATCGTCAGTGCTCAAACTGGCTTCTTCGATCTGTATTCCCAGCATGAATGCATACAGTTCAGTTTTTGATACCTTCGAGTCCTTATTCTGGTCGATCTTTTGAAAGAGGCTGCAAAGTACATATTTGAGCGAATAATAAAATGGGAAGAGGAATTTCAGAAATTTCAATTGCACCATAGAAAGAAGAAAAGAAGATTAATTACTTTTTGATTTGAAGTTCATTCGGCTTGCCGTCGATGGTAAGAAGACTCTCCAGTGTGCTGTCTCCATCATATAATCGCCTTATATATTGAAGCCTCTTCCTTTGAATCCATGGCTTAAATACCTGCATCAAGATTTCCTTTTTCAGCATAAACTTAATCACATTGAACCATATTCTAGAGATATACACCAAGATTTAGCCATGAAATGATTAGCTAGGAATCTAAATAGAGCACAGAATTTTCAATTTACCTGATAAGTGCAGTAAGTGATGAGGAAGATGAGCGTGATTATGAGACTGATCAAAACCACTATCCGTATCCCAGTAGTAGAATTAATGATTTTTGCCAATGAAAGAATGAGAAATGGAATCATAGAAACGAACATGATTCTGGCTATGTACCTAGTCTCCATGTCGGTTTCAACACCGGAACCTACAAAATCAATATGAATAACAAAAGGGAAAACATCAAATTATCACTATTATGAAATGTCCATATAACATGTATCAAAAGAAAATGCACGCATTTTAATTTATGTGGGGATTTAAAGCTTGGGATTGATATAGCATATACTTACTAGCTAATTCATACTTAGCACATGGCTCTGTTATCATGATATTCTGATCTTCAAATGTATTACAAGGACAGACAATATCGAAGAAGAGAACCTGTTAGGCTAATCGACTTTTTGGTGGATTGATTGGCTGATGTTGAAGATGATGAAGAGCTGGAAGAATCGCGGCTGCCAAAAGCAACGATGGAGCCCCAAACCAGCGAGAGACTGAAGATCACTGACCCAGCCAGCATGGCCATCCCCATTGCCGCCATGGACTCAATTGTATCCGAGCTTGATGTTAGTGCACTTGCTATAATGTGTATAGAGATAATTCACAATCATAACATAATGAATTAGTTACAGACATATACTTAAGAGTAAGTGTTTGTCAAATCTAGCCTGGATCAATACGTTGTAATTGAATATGCAGATAAAGCGTGTTTCGCTGATTATTTTGCTATTAAATGGATGTACAAGTGCTTGAATATTTGCAGAAAAGGTCAAACAAATCGCCTTAAACTAGAAGACCCCTACATCAAATCTGATACACCACTTCTTCATGCCCTTCAACTCGGAATATAGAGTCAGTTAATTGCATGCGTGCATGAGAAATTGCTCTCCAAAATTCTTAGGATTCTATCCTCATTAACATGCCTCCTTATAGTAACATAAGAGCATTGGCATGAATAATTCATATAGTTATTGCTACCAGGTGATGTTACAGATGCATACTGGACTGACTTTTCTTCATTTTATTGAGGCAAAATTTGCGAAGGATGAGCTTTGAAGGTCATGAATCCTTATCGAGGCCACTAAGTAAGCTAACTATTACTTGTGTTGGATGGTCATGATTGTCAATGAAGTCCGACATCAATGGATCTATATCATGATTAGTCCCTAGCAAACACCAGCAAATTAAGCAGTACACAGCAAGAGTTCACATGCGACGACTTTGTGATCCATGTGACTCCTCAGGATTTATCATACTGCAATAATTAGTAAGTTTTTGGATTTAGATCGCTACAACTTGCAGAAGTTTCAGTTAATGAGATTCGCTTTTGCTTTTTGTTGTTTAGCCTACGTTATCTTGTCTGCAGACAAGCCTCTCTCACCACCTTTTGCGGTGGCTTCGATGGCGTGAGAATTGGCGAACCGCTCTAGATGGTCTTCAGCCGATTAGGTTGACATTTTTTGCGATTGTCTAAAAGCTATCCTTTTCGACACCCTGGACTTGGAGCGATCTGTATTAGGATTGGTCATCCTTTCTTTTTCTTTCTTCTTTATCCAATTCTGATTCTGTTTATATTGTTTTAAGGTTCTTCAAGTTTACAAGTAATATAATAGTATATATTAACGAGTATGGGTTATATTTTTCGAAAATCCTACTAGGAAGTTATTTACTTCCATCTATACACAACCCTGATTGATAGATTCAAGTTATGAACATTGTCACTTAGCAAACTTAACTAAATATAATTTTGAGTGATATCTGCATTTGTAATCTACCAATCAAAAGCATGATCAGAGGAAGTTTTCTCCAACTAGCCAACCGTGGCCCTTGCGATAAGGGAAAATAGACCTTAAATCAACTGTGCAAAGGAAATTTACGTGAGCCACCTTATTCGCCCTTAGTTTAAAGGTGATAATTACCCATTGTCTCAAATTAACGATGTATAAAGCCATTTGTGTAACTTCTTGTTATACAGAGTGAGCTACAATTACTCTTTATGATGATGCCCGAAAAGAAACTTTGAATATACACAAGCAGTATAAAGAAAGTTCTAGACAAGCGATCTAATCCATATTTGATTTGAGGGTTTTAACTGCTCATTCTCTCACTAGCCATCAATCAATGGTGGATAAGATCACTTGTGGAAATTTTTTTGTCTACAACTCTAGTGTATGCTATAATTACTCTGGAAAGAAGCTAGCTTTTTGTGACAGGGCTATTTTTTTTTCTCAATTATATCTCTAATTGGTAGGTTATAAACGGTGAACTTAGCTAAATACGATTGTGGGTGATACCCACGTTTATAATCCATCAATGAAAGGAATGGTTGGAGTAAGTTTCTCTCAAAGAGATGGAGGAAAACATGGCACTCAGCCACAAAAGATGGTTAAATAAATTGTCAAGTGTGCCCGCTATCTCTCTAATAAGAGTCAAAGTTCCACCTATTTGCGTACTTTTGGCCGATCTACAGGTTTTATATTTCTTTAGCAACCTTTCAGAAAGAAAATATAAATTTTGTAGTGCAAATGAATAAAGAAACATTTATATTTTTTATTATTCTATATGGGCTGCATAACATCGATAGTCATTTCCAAGGTACAGGTTATTGTTGAAATAGCTATTCAGTTTTCGTTTTAAGGGGTGAAAACATTGTAACTTACCAACTCTTGTCACCTATTGACTCATCATTCTCCCCAACAAGAATTTGTAAAATCATGCTTTCATGCAATGGGTCCTATAAGCATATTTTTACACGCGAGTGTAATCCACCCATAATTTATCTACATCATTGAAATCATTTAATCTAACATGATTTAACTTAGACCTATCAATTGAATTTAATGATTGATATGGATATAGAGTATAAGAATTCGATTTATCTAATAATTTCTAGTAGATATAGAGGCTGAGGAAGCTAAGAATGGTAAGAATAAAGTACGAAGATAGTGGACAGCACATTAATAATTTCTCCTGCAACTAAAAGGAGTGTAAGACGAAAGCAAGATCTAAACTATGCATCGTGAGTGCTTGATTGGGGTATGGGTAGGAGCGTAGGACTGAAGTGAGAAGCACGTTCGTGGACCGACGGATGAGGATTTAAAAAAACACTAAACAATACCCTCAACTTACCCACCACCAATCAGAATATGGAAACCAGGATTAATAATTTGACGAAATCAGAGCCGGATCGAGGAAATTTGTAAGATTATATGTAGTCCCTCTTGAATGGTCAGAACCGGAGAGATTGACATGCGAACCTCCCCATATATTAAGAAGAGAAATATTGGAAGAATCCACAAAGTTGGCGATCTCATTTAAGAATCCGTCGCAACCCAACGTGCGCCTTAATTGCTTTGAAAATGTCCACTTTAGAGAGAGTTTTGGGGATGCGACTTGAGACTTAGATATGTAAATGTGTATTGAACATATGCTATTTGAGTATATAATAATCAAAGCATTATCTTCTGAAAGAAGAGAGGATAGATATATACCACATGGTAGGTAAAATTAGAATAATCTAAATCATTAATTTATAAGAACTAAAAGGTTAGAGGTACTCTTGTCTCTTTGGTTTTGAAGGGAGCCTATCAGAACCCTTTTCCTACTTCAAATTTCTGTTTTCAAGTACATCCGCTACATTGTTCAAAGTACAATAGAGGGATTACTTCTTTGTAAGTTTGATCCTCATTTTGGTGGGGAAGATAAGGATAAAACCATTGCAAGGACGTTTTTCTTTCTTGCCCATGTTTTCTAACCGGGGTTTCATAATTTCACTCGAAATGCAAACTGTAGATAAAAACGAATAACTCTCTAATGCTCTATGACGCTATGCATACAAAACACCGAGTAGATGATGGGAATTATTGGATCAAAGCAAGAGAGAAAAGGTCAAAATTACAGCAAAAGAGATGAAGAAGAAGGGTTTCTCACCAAGCATTATGATGACTTGAGGGAAGGTTCCAAGCATTTGGAACAAAGAGGCCCCGAAGATACCAGTCCCGAACATGCGAAAGAAGAGCTCTGACCCCGAAGATAGATAGTGGCCGGCGAGAGCTAGCAAGTACTCGTACACCACTATGAGGAACAACTCGCCCCACAGTTCCGTCGTGCACGGCAAGAACCCGTAAGTCGGCTCGCACGTCACGGTTGTCGCGGTGAGACCAAGGGCCAAGGATGTCCCATTGGTGCGATCCATGCTGTCGGAAATCGGATTGAAACTTCTTTGGATAAACCGGCTATTCGCCGACTGGGTCATCATGACCAGAAGCACAAAGAATGTGAGCCTCATGGTTGACGGACGGAGAGAATGGTGGCGTGGTGTTTATTGCTCAGATGGAAGGGGAAGGGAAGAGACTCAAGAAGAAAAGAATGAGGAAACGTGATTCGGCCATCAGTACGTGATGTACGAAAATTATAAAAAAATTGATGGGATTGGATATTGAAGAAGTCAAGGGAAGACGCGCGTTTACTTACGTTTATTTTTACTTTAGTCCGTAAATACCTTGATAATTTGTCTAAACAACATGTTTATATATTTATTTCTATTAATTAAGCAAAGTCCATAGTCACTTCAGCCTCAATATGCTTATAAAAAATTCAATGAAGAACTCATGCATACGGTTAAAATGCCCTCTAGCAACACATAAATATAAATGGGCGAAATTCATAATTTTATGATACTCAGATAATTAGCAAGTCATCAACAGATCTTCCATTCTAAATTTGAATTCAGAATAACTGTCAGGCAATTGCAACATGTTCTCATGTCTTTTTTCACAACAAATTGAAATTACATTAAAAAAATACATCAAAAATTGTACGTGCTTTTTCATTCTTCATTAACGTAGCAGTTTATATCCTATGACATGATAAGCAAATGTCCAAAATCAGTCAAGCATCACTGGTGTTTTATGTTTCCCCTGTTAAAGATCTTAGTGATTTAGTAACTTTTGGTTGATTGTGTATAGCACATCTAGCACAATTTATCATGCTACTGTCTTTGACGAGAAGGCGTGAGTTGATGTTTAAATGCTGAATTGATAATCGTACCGTGAGAGAGAGAGAGAGAGAGTTAAATGCTAAATTGATAGTCGTACTGTGAGAGGGAGAGGGGGAAGAGAGAGAGAGAGAGAGAGAGAGAGAGAGAGAGAGAGAGGGCGAGTAGGGTAAGGTACGAGTAACGTTAGATAGACTCCATAGAGAACTTTTAACAATGCATGATTTTGAAAAGATTTTGCTAGCCGCCTCCCTCCATATTAAACCTTGGTCTTCAACTATTCTGATAAAAAAAAAAAAAAAAAAAAAAAAAAAAAAAAAAAAAAAAAAAAAACGATGCTCTGCATGCTAAATTTAGTTGGAGCATTTGAGCTAACATTCCACCAGTTTGCCGAGACCCACGTGATTGTTCTCCACAGTATGCCAATGAACATGGAAAACCAATCATGGCATATTGACAATTCATAAATCTTAGGCTCCGTTTCTAATAAAAAAAATTATTTTGAAAAATTATTTTCTGACTTTTCAGTATTTAAATGATAAAAATCTAATTGATCTAAGGAAAACCTTTTCCATAAACCGAAACAACTTAGATAAGGGGAAAAACGATTTATCCTTTTGATAAGAAGGAAATCACTTTTTTCTAAAACATAAAATAGAAGAAAATTTATTATTTTCCTTAAAAATGATTTCATGAAAGATATTTTCATTTATTAAGAAGTTTTCAATAAAACAAAATGTACTCTTAGGTTTCTTTCATTTCTCAAATATTATCCTAAATAGATTACTCGGAATATTTGAAATAATTAGTCAATAGAACATATTTTAATTATCGACAATAATATATGTTTAGACATTTTCGTAAAGGATGAAAATATTTTTTATTTGTTCATTTTCGTCAGTAAATAAGATAAGCGATCGATTTTAGGAAAATAATTTTCAAATTATTCATTTTTTGAGAAAGGTGTTGTATTCCGATAGCACGGCATACTTTCTATCCTCAGTCCTGGGTTTATGAGGAGTTACTAGGTATTTGGATGCCGCGCCTGAGATTGTATGATCAGCTATTAGATTTACATTCGAGTTGATGATGCTTCCTTTTTCTCAAAGAGAACTACTTGCTAGATGGCTATTCGATGTTTTTCTTATTTTATTCGCATAAGAGAGAGTGGACTCTCTTATGGGTGGATTTTATATAGGCAAACAAGTTCTAACCTTTACAAAGTAGTCAAAGTCGGACAATGTGAAGATCAAGCACATCGGAAATAATCGTCTTTCAATCTTGCGTCATTTATAACAGCAAGGCTTTTAAAGAAAAGAGATTGCTCTTACGATTTTTTTTTTGCTAGTGTTATTTCACATTTTCAAAAAATAAAATTATAGACAAAATAAATAAATAAAAAATATATTTTTCCCTTAAAGTGTACACGGGACGGATTAATGGGGTAGGGAGGGCTGACATAGCCCTGCCTAGTGCCTCGTGAGGCATTTTTTGTGAGGAAATTCTTTGTCAAAATCGTTTCAAAGTTCAGGAATTCCCTTGGGGGGAAATTTTATCTTTTTAGATATCTTTAATGCTATTTGCATGTTAAATATAATGTCATATTTAAGAATTTAGCTCTAATGTGCTAAATTTCATGTGAATGCTCACGTCATTGTGTTGGGCAGACAAGTACTGGGGTTCGAAGGCAGATTTGAGAACACACCCTGGCCCTAGTTCTATGACATCTTGAAATATGACTTGGCAACTTCATTTTTTTTTTTTTTGTGACCGAGAAACCGCCGGAGCCCCCTTTCACTTTCGCTAAACCAACCTCCATTTGTTAGTTTGGGAGCTTCCCATAAAACAAAAGACAGGCTGATGAAAGTTGCCAAGGATTAGCATAACAACTCTCCTGAAAAAAGATGTCTTTGCTAATGGTACATGCCAAGGATTAGCTAGGGAAAGTTGCTCTCATTTTCTCTTTATTGTGTAGCCAATCTTAGAAGCGAAAAAACAAGAAAGGTTTGATCATGCAGCTTCATCATCAATATCAATATGTATATATAAAAATGAGCAGTGACGTTTGTGATCTCCAGGCCTTTTCTTCTTCCTGACAAACCAAAAAGGAAAAGACAAAAGGGCAGAAACAAAAGGAAAAGATATTCAATCTTTTTATTATCAAGAAAAAGGAAAGAGACTCAATGCATCACATGCTGAATAAAGTCATTTGACTTGAGCTAACAGTCCACATGTCAACTTGGAATTGTTCACACAAAAGGGGCAAGGAACCATGTCCAAGAAACCCGAGGGTGATTTGTTAGTTTTAGATTGTAATCGACATGCATGATGATGTCTTTAGTATCTTGACTTGACATTTCATGTTCCTAAGTTTGAGTTTTGATTTTGTTTACTTGGACTGGCAGGTTTAGCTATGAAATAGAAACCGGCCTTTCCTGGTCAGAAGCCTTGAGTCAAAGTCGCCGATGGCTACTTTCTACCTCTTTAAGCATAGTACAGTTGTCGGGGGAAAAATAGATGTAGCGGTCAGTTAATTCTATTTTGTTGGATAATATCCACATGGTTTACCGATTAATCCAAATTTCATGCTCTTTGAAAAATGCAATGATGTCAATCCTCATAAGAAATTATTATCAAACATCCTTTTTCAAATTGTGTATGCTCGCAGACGGGCTTACAAAGTTGGTATATAAGGCCATGCTGGTAAAGTTTTTCTTTTTTTCTTTAGTGGGGGGGAGGGAGTATCGGGTCTGAGGTTTGATCATGGTGAGCAATGCACACACATGTACATAGAAGAGAGGAGTGAGACAAAAAAAGTGTGTACGTCCAGCTCGCCAAAAAAAATATTAAGAAATGAAGAGAGAGTATGATTTGGATTACTTTAGGAAACAACTTCAAATTGTTGAATGTTGGGAAAGATTTGATGCAAATTTAAACTTCATGAGATGTTTATGGGATAATTTATTCTGTTGATTCTTTGAAATTATTTCTTTAATGCTAATTTGTTATTATACGTCATATCAATCATGTACATCACAGGAAAATTTTATCTTGCATTTTGAGATAGAAAATGAGTATGATTTTGTCAATCCATTGCTTTAAGTTTGAGAGATTAGTTCGTCAGAAATTATGAGGCTAAATATCGTGTAAATTATTAGATGTAATTGGGGTTGAAAAACACTAAGAATATTTCAATGACTTGAGTATGATTGTAACTTTGTTATATCGCTTGATTTATAGTATAATTATTTATTACTTTTCCCGTGGATATAGGTCATATCAACCAAATCATATAAATTTATTATTTGATTTATTTCTACACTCTTCCCGCAGACGTAAGTCAAATGAGATAAAAGATTGATAAAAAGTAAATTGTGCGTAAGAATCGGGCGAAGATATACACCTCCTTATTATTAAGCTTGGACATGAACCTGGAGGAGCTAATTCTCAAAATCCAAATTGAAGTTTAAGTTTGACTAAAAAAATTACATTATCACTGAAAAAACACTTAAGAGCGCATTTGGCAACCGACCAAATAGTAAAAATTTCTATTATTTTGTTTTTTAGGGTAGATTTGGAACATAAATCTGTTTGGTAAAATTTTTATTTGCTGAAACAAATTTCTATTTTTTTTGTTTCCGGAAGCATTTGAAATAGAATCAAGGAGTAAAAAAAAGTTGATACTTGTTCTTAAAAACAATTCCAAAATCAAGCCAACCCATTTTTTTTTTCTCTTTTCTCTTCTTTCTTTTTGTTCTTCTTCCCTCTCTCTTCTTCTTCAACTGCCACTGCCACGGCCGTCCATCTTCGCCAGTTGCTGGCGATCGGTTGGGTGAGGTCCAACGAGCTCGTCGGGGGCTTGCCCAGCCACCAAGCCATGGGCAAGCTCTGCCGGGGTGAGGCCACTCGGCGAGCTCGCACGGCCACTAGTGGGGCTCAACCTCGTCGGGCAACCGCAAGGTCAGCGGGCACTAGTGGCTAGGCAAGCTCTACCTCGCCAGATCTGGCGAGGCCACTCATCTAGCTAAGGCTCGGCCGATGAGGGGTAGCCTCGCCGAGGGCTGGTGACACTTCGGCGAGGTTATCGGCCCTCGTTTAGCCAGACGCCGATCATCCCAAGGCTGGTGACCAACAAACCTTGAAGAAGAAGAATAATAAGAGAAAAAAGTAATAAAATTTTTAAAAAATTAAAAGAAAATTATTTTGATTAGAAATTTTTAAAACGGTATCAAAAGCAATTCTATTTCGGAAATAAAAATTTTGGACACTTACCAAATGGCTTAAAATGCTTAAAAATTGTTCTTGGGAATAGAATAAAAAAGAATAATTTTTTATAAGAAATTATTTCGGAGAACAGAATGATACCAAACACCATATTAAAATGAAAATGAACTAGCTAGCCCCAAAAAGTAGCTCTAATGTAAACACTAATTTCTTTTTTATAGATATTTTATTATTTTTCATTTCATTTTATTTAATTTTTATTCTCTATGCATTTTTAACTTTTGATCTTGCTATGAATTTCATTGAGGGAAAAACTATCTAAAAATGCAAGTTGCCCTTAAAATCAAGAAATGGAATTTCCTAAACTATATGGGAACTAACTAAAATGATACTGAGCTAAATCTAATCCTAAGATCTAATTATCTAATTGAGGCTTGCCGTTTCCTATCTTTAAATATTATTTTTTTATTATATTTTCCAGTCTTTTGCTTTTCCAGAACACGAATTCTATTTTAACTCTTTTCTCCGGCAAACTTTCCTCAGTTCCAGCTTACTGAATGCACATTCTATAGAGATTCTTCATGTGTATTACCAGAACAACCATGACTTCCCCGGAACATCATATATTCCTCTGGTGACCGTCTCCGACCACCACTGGACCACCACCGTTAGCCATTGGCCGTCTCACATTGACAGCTCAGCTTTGCAGACATGTACAATACCCAGACAAGGAACGAGAATACCACAGAGAAATGGAAGTATGGATGAACATCATCGGCCATTGACTCCAAGCCGTTTTCTTGCTGGCGGCCACCACAGAGTCATCATGGAGACAAACAACACTGAAGAAAGAGAGAGGAAAATAGAGATTTAGTAGGACTCTTGGCAAGCTAGGAATACATCAATAACTATAGCTAATGACCTAAAATTCTGAGATTATCATATAAACCGAGCTAAAACATATTCAAAACGATCAACAACAAGGCAAATTCGCACAGATATGGTTTTTGCATTTCGTCAAACAGGTAGTGAGCAACTTCCATCGAGATGTTTATGCTCAAAACAAGCAAGAGATCAACGTTCAGTTTACTGTCAAACTCCATCGTATTTTACTCAAGCAGAGATGAGATCTCAAAACCTCTGTCCTTAATCAAAAACGAACCGAGACGGAGCATTTGGATTTTCCCTTGAAGATGCGATTGCCGCTCGCCGGCAGTTATCGAACCAGCGATAGGAGGTTCAGGAAATGACTCCGGTGAGTATCGTCGCCGGCGAATGAGCTCCTACGGGTGACGAACCGATTCGAGCTACTCGGCCCGAATGCATGGTTAAACAGAGCAACACCAGCGCGACCAGGAAACAGAGACCGGCGGGACCTGGACCCAAGTTGTGGGCTGGACCGGTGAGCGAATTGGGCCTGGGTAAATCCATCAATTGAAGCATTGTCCCGGGCTTTCGAGTTGAGCTTGGGGTTCTGGGCCCCGTGAATTGAGTTGATTCTGAATGGGTTGTGCCGAGATGGTCGAGTTGGGCTTTCTCTCTCTTTATTTGTTTGTTTGTTTGTTATTTATTTCTTTTACAAAAAAAAAAAAATTCATATTCAACGGTTGTCAACATTGCCAAATTAAAAAAGAATAAAACTGAATTGGCGGTCGCACAATAGATTCATGAATTTTTGGACAATTTTCACTATTGAAATAAACTGGCTAAGATTGTAATTGCTATCAATTAAATTTGGTATTGAACAAATTAATAAAACGCTGGCTTATTTAGTAAATTAAGCACTTTTTTTTTTTTGTATTAGTCGGGGAAAAAGCCCATTACAAATTTAAAAATTAATCGAATGTATCATCAAAGAACATACTTGATCTCATAGAATGGAAGGAACTAGAGCCAAAGGGCGTCGAGAGACGATCTAATTAAAACATTTATTATGTAAAGCTAAATTCACTGACCAATCACACGTGTTGCCTTCTTTATAAACATGTTTTGAAATAAAGCTCTCCAACTAATTGATTACCCATTGCATTTGTAGAAGCAAATTCTCTTCTGTTGCATTTGCCTTGGTGATCGATCTAATGAGAGGAACGACTACTTCGGAATCACCTTTATCCTTTGGAAGCCCAACGAAATTATGAGATTTAAACTACATGAGCAAATGTCAACAATCTAGTAAAATCACATAAGCAGTCGCCCACTGTATCTCGGGTTAAGCCATCGGTAACTATATTTCCTGGGTTATACATAGCCATCTCATTCGTGTTCAATTTAACTCAACTTGAGAAACTATTATGAGCCTCCTTTGCTGATGAAATATCCCTTATATACATTTGAATAACTTCAATGGAGAGTTGAGTAACGTAAAAACTAATTTTGAAAAGTTCCTCTATTCCTCCGTTGCCAAATTTGCCAATATTTGACACTATATAAAGCTAACCATTGAATATCCCCATGAAGAAAGCTAAATGAATTTAGTTGTGTGGAGAACCGGGTAATAATTCACCAATAACTAACCCAATTCAATATTAAATTTCCCCAAAACTGAACAAATCAATATCAACTTAATCCAAGCAACAACCGGTAGTATATTCTACCAATAAAATTTAAAGATAATATAATGTTGAAATATTAAAGAAATAAGGCAACAACAACAAATTAAGCCCGAATCAGAAAATTCCCAAGTTAAATCTGGACCTCTCAGGCCGAAACCCTAATCTATTAGAATTGGTTTAATCCTAAGTCTAGGAAACTCTAATTCAGCCCAAATTTAGCTAATAGCCTAATTAGGCCCACTTCCTTGCTGTTCTATCTCTACCGCGGTCCTCAATCTGTCGTCCTCTTTCAATAAGCATGGTCCGTGTGGGTGGTGATGGGAACTGTCCACTAAGGATTGGTTCTGAAAAATTAAAATTGAGAACCGTCTGTTGATTTTATGGATTCATCCAAGAACTGGACTGCCAGTTGGGTCTGGTTCTCGGGTGGGTCTATGTTCCATCAAGCTTCATTTTCCGTCAAATCAAAGTAAAGCAAAAAATAAAAAAACTTCCCTATTCTTAATTGCAAAATTAATAAAAAGATTGGACTTATATTAAAAGTTGAGAACTACCGTGAGTCGATAGGCATTAAGCTTGAGAGTCAAGACCGTAAGTGAGAGATACAGAGATGATTCATACGAGTTAAGAGTGAGACAAGATGAGTGCCCAATTAATGAGTGTTAAGTTTCCAATTAAGGATTTTAAAGTTTTCATTTTTCTTAATTTTTTTTGGTAGGAAATATTTCCTAAAAATTAAATATACTTTTATATATTACTAGTTTGGTTTGTGTGAATATTTCCACACTTAGAACTGGGAATCGCCGGTTTCGATCTGGTTTCGAACAGTTCTCAGTTCTTTTGCATACTCCTACTCAACACCTTTTTCCGAACCACCGGAACACGGACCCACCATGGTTAAAACTCACTAAACCAAAATATCAACGATCAAAAACTCTACACACCAAACCATCGAGACACTGAACATGCGTAATCAACAATCAAGCTAAAGGGTCACTACTACCGGATTCCTCTAGTCATCGAGCTGCTCTTTGCTCGGTAGAAGCTAAGAGGAGAGCCCACACACATTTACAACCGAGACTCCCCGAAGCACAACGTGAAGAATTCTTCTCGCCGTCAATGACGCAACCATCCCCGAATCTTCATAGCAAGCGACTTTCGGCCGGTCCCTAGACAACCAGTTGTCTCCGCCACTAGTAACTCGAGAGGCTCACGCTCCCTTCTCGGCGACGCCAGCTGCCCTGACCGATCTTCTTGGCCGAGCGTTGCGGGCAACGTTCACCTCGCCCTCTCCTCCTCCGTATCGTCCTCGCGTCCTTTTCTTTTTTGTTGTTTAGCCTGCGTCCAAAGCGAGAGAGGAGAAGGAAGGAGAGAAGTAAGGGCTGGGCCAGGGAAAGGAGAGAAGCGGGCTGGCCCGTGCCGGTGGGAAAGTGGGGAGGGGGGTTTGGGTGGGGCGAGGAAGAAGAGGACAGGTCCAGCCCTAGCTCGGCCTCCATTTTCCATAATAATTTTTTTAATAATATAAAATAAAATTTAATATATTTTTTTAGTTTTAATATTAGTAATGCAAATAATCCTAATGTCTACATGCAATGCAATTTAATGAAAATTATTTTTGTTTAGGAGTAAGAAATTAATCCTTAATTATCTATGTGATTGAACCCTACATAAATAGGCAAAATTTAAGTATTAACAGGTGGGATGGAGGTGGATATGATTTTTAATATCCATATTAGGAAATGTATTATTCTAGAAAAAAATTCTTAAATTAATAAAATTAAAATTATATTTCAATATAGATAATAGTGTGAATTCTAATATAAGAAATTTAAAATAAAAAACAACAATTTAATTTTTTAATTTAATCTTACTTTTTCTAGCAAAAATCTTCTTTTGATTTATATATTTGCATATAATTATATCATATAATATAAATTATATTTATTACACATTTTTAGCATTTTAGTATTTTAGATATATTAGTGCAGTTTATAATTTAATAAATTTGATGGAAAGGGAAAAAAGAAATTAAAAATAATTAAAAAAATAGAGGAAAAAAAGAGTAAGCAAGAGTGCATTAAGAGATTTTTACTATATTCGTTTGTGTAACTTTTATGTTCATTTACATTGATATGCCATTCCAACCAATATATATAATATGATGTCGAAATATATGATTTTTATTATTATGATTCACCAAACAATTGATACACTATAACAAAATTCTTAGATTTTATTAGGTCTTGCGAATCGAAATAAATCCGGCTCAACGAGCTCTAGATTGTACACACAAAGCTCTTTTTCCTTTTTTCTTTCCCTTACTTTCTTTTCTTCTTTCTTTCTTTCCCTTTCTCTTTCGGCTCTCCTTTTCCCTTATATCTCTTCTTTTTCTTTTCTTTTTTCTTGAAGCCCACTTTTTGACCTAGTCAAAAAGAAGGGCAAAATATTGCAAAAAGGGCGGACCACTCACGATCTTTTAGCTTAGACAGCTAATTGGGCCCTTCTCAGACTCGAAGTCCGTGCATTCTCGAACACGGCAAGAAAAAAATAGAGAGAGAACACAGTACAGAGGTGCTCGGGAGAATAGGCAGATTCCAAAGTCGTGGGAAAACGACGGGCACACGTTTGTCTATTGTATCTTTTGTCCGAAATATGGAGGAGGGCATGTCAATGGCACAATCTTGAATGTGTAAAAAGATAGTGTGAAAAAAATATCAGCAAGTACAATTTTTATGACCAAAAACCGAATAGGTCAGACAGCCGGTCGGAGCAAGCGATTTGCCTGACGATGGCGCAGAAAAAAAACTTTACCGGAGACTACCAATCGACGCATGATCCGCATGCCGGTGGAAATTAGACTCGAAGGTGATCACTATGATATCTGTTTGGTTTGCTGGGTCGTTTGTGAAATCCAAGTCTGTTCAAGTGGTTCATGGTCTTTGTTGGCATTCCAAGGGTTCCCTAAGTTAATCTGTAAGGACCCGGGCCTCTCACTATGTAATATTATCCGCTTTGGGCCTTCGGCCCTCACGGCTTTAAAACGCATTACACAAGTTAAAGAACCCAAGCCTTATAACCTAGGCTAAGACTCCCCCCTTATCGATGTGGGACAAAAGACACCGCCATCCCTCCTCCCCGCGCACCGCCGCCTGTGCTGTCACCCTCCCTGCGCACGTCCGGGGACCAAGGTGCGGACGCACAGCCATCCCTCCTCCCTCGCGCACCGCCGCCTGTGCCGTCACCCTCTCTGCGCACGTCCGGGGACCAAGGCGCGGACGCACTGCCATCCCTCCTCCCCACGCACCGCCGCCTGTGCCGTCATACTCTCCCCCTCTTAGGAGCATAGCCTCGCCATCCCTCCTCCCCGCGCACCGCCGCTTGTGCCATCGGGCTCTCCCCCCCCCGGGAGCACAACGCCCTCGCTATGGCCCCACATATGGTCGGGAGTTGGCTTTGATACCATTTGTAATGACCCATACCTCCTACTGTATAATATTGTTCGCTTTGGGCCTTTGGCCCTTACGGCTTTGAAACGCGTTACACGGTTAGAGAACCCAAGCCTTATAAACTAGCCTAGGATTCCCCCCTCAGTGATGTGGGACTGGAGACGCGCCCCCTCCTTGCGTACGTCCGGGGACTGCGGTGCGGACACACCGCCATCCCTCCTCCCTGCGCACCGCCACCTGGGCCGTCACATAATCACTCGAAGCCCTAGATCCTGCTTAAAGCCCCTCACACGTTTCCTTCGCTCGAATCCATTGTAACAAAGTAAAAACCAGCATTGAACGTCGCAGTTTAAGTTTTGCATTTTTCTTTTAGTGTTTGGTGTCCGTTTCTCATTGAATCCGTTTCATAAAATGCATGTCTAGAACTCTAGAATGTCAGTGTCAATTGTAGATGAATGAATTTAATATTTTCAACGTCGAGGTTCAATTAACTAATTGCTTGATTCGCGTTTGCTTGCCGATTCACTTGTTGCCTATGTTGCGAAAAGGCGAGCGATCGAACAATAATATAGACAGAAGAAGAAAATAAATCGGACACCTAATTTACGTGGTTTGGTCGTAAAGACCTACGTCCATGGGAAGAGTAGCAGTGAATTTTCTTATAGATCAAGCGATACAAGGAGATTACACACTCAAGTCACTCAAACACTCTCTCGGTGTTTCCCAAGCCCCAATTACATCCAACAACGCACGCAGTGTTTAGCCCCAAAATTCCTCAAGAAATAATCTCTCAATCTCACGAAGGAATTACACGCAAATCTTACCACAAGATTTAACTCGGTTACAAACACTAATCTTTCTTGGATGTAATTCATGGACAAGAACGACAAAGAAAATCCCTCCCAAGCATTCGACGACTAGACAGCGCTTCAAGACCAATTCTTCATGATCAATGCGGAACACCAAGCACTCACACGGCGCTTCAAGACAATTTGTGAGCCACGTCTACCACCCACGGCCACAAGTCTATATATAAGTGAAACCCTTATTCTTTTGCCAACTTCTCATAGGATTCTGTTTCCTATCTTAAACGATTTTATCCAAAATATATCTCTATATGTTTTAAATATAATCCAAATCCAAGTCAAAGTTGAACTTTCCTATTTTAGCGACTAAATTCTCCAATGCGGATTCAAACTTTGGGAAGTTGATATTTGGATCTTCTTTGTTCAATTTCGAACATCCGCAACATATCCAATTCGGAATATTCGAAATTTCACATTGGACTCAAACTCGAGACATATTTTAACAATCTCCACCTTGGCTTGACGTTTGAGCCAAGTTGCAATCGCTTCGCAAAAATTCAAACTCTACTGCTACTTTCCCATAGTCCCTGATGGGCTCAACCGCCACAGATATTATCCAAGTCCAAGCTTCGCTTGAACTTCGCCATAACCGAGGACCTCATCAGAATACCAACTTCACATGCACTTTTAACTGCTCCGCATGAATTTTCCGACACAACCTCCTTAACTGCAGATAAAGCAAAACCTTGTTGCATCCATATCTGTTAGGAGATCGAATACGTACCTTGTTAATTTCAGCAGTTACAGCAACCATTGGCTCTATAGGCTCCACCTCGCTATAAGCACCATCTGTGTTAATTACTTTGCTAGTACTTGTATACGCTACCTCAGGAGTTTCTGGTCGCAACTCCATTTCAAGCTGAACACCGTCTAGATCCGTATTAACACTGCTACAAACACTCCTAGCCAAAAGTAGCGGAGACTCATCAAGGGTAACTTCTCTGCTGTTAATAGGTGAATTTATATCTGGACACCACAACCAATCACCCCGCTCACCTTGTGCATAGCCATGGAATATGCACCTTGCCCTCCAATCGAGCTTACCATCACTCACTCGAAAATAACATGGGCAACCAAACATTCTAATAATAGAATAACTAGCAATGTTACCTGACCACACTTTTTCAGGAGTCCGCCATTCAATAGCAGTTGATGGGGATCTATTCACTAGGCAGCTTATCGTATTAAGCACATCAGCTAGGATTCTCCTAGCGGCACCAGCACTAGTGATCATTTTATGGGCCGTCTCTAGTAATGTTCTGCTCATCAATTCTGCAAATTGTTGTGATTTATTGGCACTAGTGCGGTATTTCACTATGCCCTCTTTCATGCATAATTTATTTGCCAGCTCCGAATAGAACTCCATGCTATTGTCAGTCCGCACATACTTGATCGAAAACCCAGTCTCCGTCTCGATCAAAGCTCTCAACCGCGTGATCCTAACACCAGCATCAAACTTGTGCATTGGCACAAACACCCAGGTCTTCCTCGAGCAGTTAATAGACTCTCGAACAGATGTGTCCGACTTCTCCACAGCGAAATTTATCATTGTCTCACCTTGAAGTTTATACATGCCTTAGTGCTTGATTCCTTTCATTATCACCAAGGCACCTCGAACAACCTTCAGAACTCCACCTTTTGAAGAATACCTGCAACCAGCTGAATCTAGGGCACCCAAGGAAATTAAGTTCTTTTTCAATTCTGGAACGTGTCTTACTCCAGTCAATGTCCTCACAATACCATCATGCATTTTGATTTTAACATCACTAACACCCACAACATCGCACTCAGCGTTGTTCCCTAACTGGACTTTACCACTACCCGTGCACTGATAAGTGATAAACCAGTTTCTATTTGGTGTGACATGAAAAGAACAACTAGAATCCATAATCCATCCATCAAACGATGAATGATCAGTGACAGACAAGACATAATCCGCATTATCTGCTACAGCTGCAACATTATCTGCAGAATCAACTATAATTCCCTTACCCTTCTCATTCTTCAGCTTAAGGCAATCACTTCTAAGATGCCCCCTCTTGCCACAGCTCCAACAGACAACATTAGCAGTATTAGATTGACTGCGCCTATTCATATTAGTACTACAATTACCCACACATGTTCTAGATCTTCCTCTATTTTCACCTACTAAAGTAGCAGATACAGGTTTGCCAGATTCTCTTCTACGGATGTCTTCGCTTAGAATTAAATCTCGAACCCCATCAAATGTTAAACTTGTTGACCCAGAGGAATTACTAACAGCAGTGACAGTAGTATTCCAACTATTAGGCAATGAGGATAACATAATCAAAGCACGTACCTCATCTTCAAAGTCCATCTCAACTGAACTCAATTGACTAACAATCACATTGAATTCATTGATATGATCTGCAACTGACGCACATTCGCTCATCTTCAAATTAAACAGACGTCGCATCAAATAGACCTTGTTGATCGCAGAGGGCTTCTCGTACATATCCGACAAGGCTTGCATCAAATCAGCAGTGGTTTTCTCCTTCAAGATGTTAAACGCGACGTTACGAGCTAACTTCAGCCGAATAACACCCATAGCTCGTCTATTCAGCAAATCCCAATCAGCTTGCTTCATCGTCTCTAGTTTCTCCCCAGATAAGGGCAAGTGCAGTTTCATCTGGTAAAGATAATCTTCAATCTGCATCTTCCAGAAACTAAAATCCTTCCCATCAAATCTGTCGATTCTCACTTTTACTTCTTCTGTCACCATCGATTCGCTTCAACTTAGCCAAGCCTGGCTCTGATACCACTTGTTGCAAAAAGGCGAGCGATCGAACAATAATATAGACAGAAGAAGAAAATAAATCGGACATTTGATTTACGTGGTTCGATCGTAAAAACTTACGTACACGGGAAGAGCAGTAGTGAATTTCATTATAGATCAAGCGATACAAGGAGATTACACACTCAAGTCACTCAAACACTCTCTCGGTGTTTCCCAAGCCCTAATTACATCCAACAATGCACGCAGTGTTTAGCCCCGAAATTCCTCAAGAAATTACATGCAAATCTTACCACAAGATTTAAATCGACTACAAACACTAATCTTTTTTGGATGTAATTCACGGACAAGAACGACAAAGAAAATCCCTCCCAAGCACTCGACGACTAGACGGCGCTTCAAGACCAATTCTTCATGATCAACGGCGAAACACCAAGCACTCACACGGCGCTTCAAGACAATTTGTGATCCACATCTACCACCCACGGCCACAAGTCTATATATAAGTGAAACCCTTATTCTTTTGCCAACTTCTCATAGGATTCTGTTTCCTATCTTAAACGATTTTATCCAAAATATATCTCTGTATGTTTTAAATATAATCCAAATCCAAGTCAAAGTTGAACTTTCCTATTTCAGCGACCAAATTCTCCAACGCGGATTCAAACTTTGGGAAGTTGATCTTTGGATCTTCTTTGTTCAATTTCGAACATCCGCAACATATCCAATTCGGAATATTCGAAATTTCACATTGGACTCAAACTCGAGATATATTTTAACAGCCTATTTCACATCTTTGCAGTAGATTGTCATTTTTGAGTCATTCTTTGTTCGACAATCTATTTGCTTGAAGGGGGTTTATTACTCGGTTCAGGAGGCTGAGACATGGCCTAAATAAGGTCAAAACACCCTTGCCATACTAGTTTCCTGGCAAAATTGTCCAAAAAGTCCTAAACCTATTGCACATTTGCTAATTTAATTCTAAATATTTCAATTTTGCCAAGTGAAACCTAAATTACCTTTATTAGTTGAGTCTATCTAGCCAAAATTAGCCAGAAATTGCTGACGTTGACATTTTTAAATTATATTTTAATAAATTTTGAAAATTTTTATGGTTTTTTTTTTTCCATTTTCTTTGCGTTCTTTTACAGGTTTTTGGAGAGAGGGCTGGCGACCTTCACTGGCCACAAGCAAGGGCTAGTGCTAGCCTTGGGCAAGGGCTAGTGCTAGCCTTGGGCAATGGCGTCACCTCCCTCACTAGCTCTAGGCGAGGGCCATGACATCCTCGCTGGCCAAAACGAGGGTGCGCGTGCCCTCATGTAGAATTGGCAAGGGCCGTGACGGCCTCGCTTGGTTGGTGAGGGCGTTGTGGCCCTTACTGGCCCCATGTGAGGGCGGCAACACCCTTCCCCAAGGCCTGTGAGGGTTGGCCAGCAACCCTCGTCGGCCCTTTCTTTAAAAACCTAAAAAAGAAAAAGCAAATTAAAGGAAAAAAGTCATAAAAATCATAAAAAAATTCAACAAATTATTAAAAAATGTCTACATTAGTGTCGATTGTGCCATATAGGACAGCCGGTGTCCAAGTCAGCGAATTCTGGCTAAAATTGACCAGATGGACTTAATAGGCAAAAAGTAAAAATGTTTAGGACTAAATTAGTAAGATTGAAAGGTTTATGACTAAATTAAAAAAAGTGCATTAGAGAGTTTTTGGACAATTTTCCCCTAATTTCCTGATCTGGTTTGGGACAATCAGCCCTCGTTTGTGCATGTCTTGCGATGCAAATTTATTTTTACATTTTCTTTTTGGTCGAAATATGGAGATAGGATGTTAGATATGATATTCTCACGTGTTTCTATAGTCCCGCGTATTGTCATCACTGGAAATGAGATGTCTAGGACGACGGTTTTAGATTTGAAAGTTCGATGCATCCTTCAAGTTTACACACGAATTGCTTGAATCACTTCGACTCACTTCCCTTCGAGTCATCATAGTGTTTTGACGTCACACTTATCATCCTATGCACGTTTATACGGCAATACCTCGTGTGCTACCTCATCTTTTGCTATATATGTTGGATTGCATTTCAAAAAGTATTAAAACGGCATGCCCATTTAGTACATATGTTAGATTACATTTTTCGCATCATAAGTTGCCAGATAGAGCACCAGATCCCCTTACTTCGATGGAAAGTAGTACAATGTATGGAAGAACAAGATGAAGGCATTTCTTAGATCCATAGATCCTCTGGAGTGGGATGTTGTAGAAAAAAGGATCAACTTTAAAGCAACATCAACTTTAGACCGAGGAAAAGAAATCTACTCTTTATACTGTGTCTTATCTCTTACTGAGTATAACCGAATTTCTTCTTGTGAAACAGCAAAAGAAGTTTGGGACAAATTACATGTTACCTATAAAGGGATTGACCGTGTGAAGGAAATCAAAATAAACATTCTGCTCGGACAGTATGAAGCCTAGAGAATCTAATACTAATACGTTCAGTTGCTTTACAGAGATTGTAAATGGCCTAACTTATCAAGGTCAGCCAATCTCAAGACCAATGAAAGTCAACAAGTTGCTATGTGGGCTTCGAAAGACTGGAATCATGTGAAGACTTCAATTACGATATCTTGTATCATCCTGGAAAGGCGAACAAGGTCGCAGATGCGTTGAGTCGAAAGTCTTAAGTTGCACAGATGATGGTTAAGGAGTGGATCTTACTTGAGAAAGCTTGAGATTCGGTTTTCAAATTTGAGGTAGGCCACCTTTCGAATCTTATGGCCACCCTCAGAATTGAGTCGAAGGTGAAAATCATAATCAAGATGCTTCAGTGGACAGACCCAGAGATTCAGATGATCCCGTAAGAGAATACCGAAAAGAAGAATGCTGACTTTCAGATTTCTGAGAACGGAACACAAAGGTTCCGAGGACAATTGTGTGTACCTAACGATGCAGAGCTTAAGGAGGAAATCTTGTCAGAAGCTCATTGTAGCAGTTACAACTTCATCCTGGTAGTACGAAGATGTATCATAATCTACACCAACAGTATTGGTGGTCCGGGATGAAGACGGACATTGCCAAGCATGTCGCCAAGTGTTTGACATATCAGCAAGTAAAGGCATAGCATTGTAAGCCGGGAGGACTTCTGCAACCTCTTGAGATTCCCGAGTGGAAATGGGAGCATATCACAATGGACTTTGTGACAGGCTTACTAAGGAGTCAGAGGGGTAATGATTCCATTTTGGAAGTGGTCGACAGACTGACGAAGTCGGCTCACTTCATCGCAGTACAAAAGAACCTTGATTTGGACAGGCATCCAAAATTGTACGTACATCAGATTGTTTGTCTGCATGGAGTGCTGGTGATGATTATTTTAGATAGAGACCCGAGGTCACGGCTGCCTTTTGGAAGAGTTTGCAGACCGCCTTAGGAACAAAGCTGCAGTACAGTACGACTTATCATCCTTAGACGGATGGCCAGTCTGAGAGGACTATTCAAACTCTCGAGGACATACTGCGAGCTTACGTATTGGACTTCAAGGGAAGCTAGGAGGAACAGCTTCATCTTGTCGAGTTTGCTTACAACAACAGCTACCAGCAGAGCATTCAGATGGCTCCTTTCAAAGTGTTGTATGGCAGAGCGTGAGAAAATGCCAGTGTGTTGGGATTAATTCGGAGAACGAAAGATCACAGGCCTAGAGTTGGTTCAGTAGTCAGTGGATGCAGTTACCATCATCAAAGATAGATTAAAGACCGCTCAGAGTCGCTAGAAAAGTTACGTAGATAAGCGTCAGAGATCATTGGAATTCCAAGTTGGTGATCACGTCTTTTTGAAGGTGTCACAAATGAGGGGTACTTCGCGCTTCGGCAAGAAGGGAAAGCTAAGTTCGAGGTACGTAGGTCCCTTTGAGATTCTAGAAAGAATTAGGATCCTAGCTTATCATCTTGCATTGTCGTCGAGGTTGGCGCAAGTGCATGACGTCTTTCACGTGTCGATGTTGAGGAAGTATGAGCTTAATCCGACCCACGTGCTTAATTTTGGAGGAATTAGACGTGGGCGACAGAGTGTCGTACGTGGAAAGCTCAGTTCAGATTGTGGATTGGAAAGAGTAGGTTCTGTGCACGGAGACGATCCCGTTGGTTAAAGTGGTTTGGCAAAACCACGACACAGAATGAGCAACCTGGGAAAGTGAATATTTGATGAGACAACTGTACCCCCACATTTTTGCATAAAGATTTGTAATAGTTTAAATTTCGAAGACGGAATTTTTATAAGAGGGCAAAAGTTGTGATATCCTGGATTTTAGGTTCTGTTTTCAATTGAATAAGTCGGGCTTTTCATCGACGCGCCTATAGTTCTTTTCCCTGAACTGATCACTCATGGGATAACTAATCTATCAGATGAAGCCGTTAATGGATTTTAACGCAATAGACTTGAGAATTCGATTAGAAATCGACTGCTCGACCATGCTAATCTGTAAGGGTCATTATAGCACTGTTAAAATTGATCATAGATCAAAGATAGGTTGATTTGACTGAGATATGTGATCATTGTGTGGGTGATTCCACCTGATTGCAAAATTCTTGTCGAACGGCACTAGACTAATT
This sequence comes from Eucalyptus curtisii, assembly GCA_017140595.1. Lineage (NCBI taxonomy): Eukaryota > Viridiplantae > Streptophyta > Magnoliopsida > Myrtales > Myrtaceae > Eucalyptus > Eucalyptus curtisii. The sequence goes on from CM029498.1 coordinate 27,820,341, forward strand.
ATTCTGTCATTTCTGTACTCTATATCCATATTTGAAACCTCAAGATTTTCACGACAACCGAGAGTCGTCGATATGTCAAAGATGTACATTGTGACTCGAAAATACTCGACCACCAGTCAATTGCACTAAAAATTCCTAAAAGCTACCCAATAGGCTAGGATGCGCTAAAATCGCGCTAGATTGAAATTAACCGCGAGTTTAAACCCAATTTTAGAAATCGAAAGTTCTAACATGTCACTATTCATTTTAGGACCGTTGACTCATCCTTCGAAGATTTTTCTGCAAACCAAGATTTTTGGCGAAAAATCAAAGTTAGGCCGTTTTGGACTGGGAACTTCGAGGGACCATTTTTTATCGCACTTTTGGCCGTCAAGTGGGGTCTTTGGGCAAGGAAAAATATGGATTGTGACGTGGGCACCTTGTCTATTTTGTTTGGGCTTCTATTGGATTGATTTGAGTAAGAATTGAATCAAATTGAAGAACAAATGTACAAAATTCGTAGGCCATGGGGGAGACAACATTTTGGACCCTTTAGCAAGCTTGTTAGGGAAGATTGAAGTGGATAATGGTTGTTGTGGATGGCTGAGCATGGTGGGGGCAAGCAATGAGTGTTTAGGCATTTGTTGAAGGCTTAAAAGGCCATTTGGGGTCCCCCCTTCAGCAGCCACCTTCTTCTACCTTTAGCAGCACCTTTCTCCATTGTTGAGGCTTGGGAAAAGCTTGAGAGAACCAAAGGAAAATCAGCAGCCACCGCCGAGCAGCCTTGCCTCCCGTCCGAGCGTCGCACGCCGCTCGAGCAGCCGCGAGCCACGCCAGCGCCATCTCGCCTCACCGCTTGACGTCCGCCTGTCTCTGCTGTTCCGCGCCCCTGTCCGACATAGCCAAGCCGTGCCGCAGCTCTGCCAGACCTCCTCCGTCTCCGTCCAGTCGTCCCCCAACCCCGCCTAGACCGCCGTCGCCCCCTAGTCGCCCGTCCTCGCCGTTTCCAGCCCCTTTGGCCGATTCTTCCAGCAAGAGTAGAAACCGAGCCAGCAAGGGCCCTAAGTCTTCGTGGCTCGTTTTCAAGCTCTTCCGGGCTTTGGTTGGTGTCGCTACAAGGAGATTTGTCACCCGCCTTCGTGTCCCCGTCGTAGTGAACTCATCGGATTACAAAACCGGTGAGTTTACTTGCTAAACTCTGCTTAGAGAGTTAATGATTCTCAAGGGATGTTTAGATTAGACTAAGTATGTTTAGGTGGTTAGATTAGTTTAGTTAAATCTTAATTAGTTTAAGTGATTTAATTAGTTTAGTAGGTGGATTAATTAGCCTAATTAGGAGGTTAGATTAGTGTAATCTTAATTAGGCATTTATGAATTATTTTGCATATATTTAATTATCATGTAATTAATTAATTAATTAATAATTCCTAGAATTTTAGGCGGGATGGGGATTGTAATTCTTTCTACTTCTTGTCCGTAATAATTATGACCCATCCCTTTAGCCAATTTAGCTCTTAATACAGGATCATTTAAGTTAGGTTTTTTCGTTATTGGGATAGGTGAATTCTTCTAGATCCATCCTCCGAAGGAACCGGACATGATAATTTTTCATCATCCGGCTCGAGCAAGAATCAAATAAACCAAATGGATCCATATCCATAGAAAAGAAATCTATATATTATAAAATCTATATAGTATCCACACATATATCACTAATTCTATGTAAGAATAAATTGACCGGATTCCATTTTTCACAATTGCATTGCAACTTGCAACTACCCATTGCAAGGAATTTCGTTCTTACAAGTAAATGCTTTCTATCGTGTGCTTGGGAGTCCCTGATGATTAAATAAACCAAGATTTTACCATAATTGCAATTTTAGAGAGATGTGAAAGCGAAAGCCTATGGGGTTGCTTCTGTAATCGGATAACCAGGACCGCTACTACAAATAGTACTACACCCTTGATTGTGAAATATTGATTGCTTGTTGAACCCTGTGAATTGCGTGAAAGTAGGATACTCCAAATTCGGGGGTCCTTTTATAAAACGTTCTTGGTGGAAAAAATGTGAATGATTAATTTTCGAAATTAATTAAGTAATTAAGATTTTTCGAAAATTATACCGGGATGACCGGTTGTTAGAATTTCGTGCTAATTGCAATGGTGTGCTCAGTTTATGCAATTGAGTGGTTAATTGTGCAAATTGACTGATGATTGTAGAATTTAGTATTTAGTTAGAAATACCGGGTGTCGGGATTTGACACTGAAAATGGTTTTACGTATAATGTCAACTTGTGTGAGCAATTGAGTAAATCAGCTTGTGTGAGCAATAGTGTACTCAGCTTGTGCAAGCAGTAGTTCATATCAACTTGTGAGAGCAATTATACATGTTAGCTTGTGTGAGCAATCATCTAAGTCAGTTTGTGTGAGCATTGATATTTATTAGCTTGTGCGAGCATAGATGTTTATCAGCTTGTGTGAGCCGCAATTGAATTGGTTGTATCGATTGATTGGATCGATTGATTGGTTGAGATTTCAATTGGACTGACTTGCAGGGGGAAACTGAGGCAAGGTAAGTCTTGTGACTTGTGTGTATAGCTGCGTCTAGGCGTATTTCCTTTATAGTTGGAGTTTAGGGAGTGAACTTGCTGAGAAATTTGTCTCACCCCGTCGTGGGCTCAACCTTTTCAGGTCCTTAGATGGCGGTTCCTCTGGAACGTTTTGGTCAGCCCAAGAGGATCACCGAGCAGGTCACCGATATCCCTGTTCCCGGGGACCAAGGAGCCTAGGTCCATGAACTTATGAGGACCACCCTCTGGGTCGATGCGGGCCTACCTTGGAGGGTACCGCACCGATTTAGAGTGTGGTATTGTAGCAGGCTCAATGGACTCAAGGAGGGTCCTCTACAGGATTTTGAGGTCCCGGTATCGGTGTCAGAGGTCGCTTTTGGCAAGGGTATAACTGACCCTCCTAGTGGTGCAGTGATGGACCCAAGTCTCCAGGAGACCTCGGAGTCTTCAGCTGGGGGTTCAAACGCTTAGAGGACTTGTAGACTTTTCTCCTTAAGTAGACTTTTGTCTATAGACTAGTATTGTATATAAACTAGTCAGTATTGTATAATGGCATGTTGTGGTTGTGAAATTGTGATCCTGCTTTTCTATCCCATCTTTGTGCTATCCGGGGATTTATTTATATGCTTCCGAATGTGCATTAAAATCGAATGGGTCGGCGACGTGTCCTGGGACGTCGCAAATTTATCGACCTCCGAGGGATGGCCACACGCTCGAGGTTTGGGGCATGACAATGAGTGATCAGGAGTAGAGGACTCTTAGGAAGAGGACCATTGGACCAGTGACTCGGGGTAGGACGCTGATAAGGGTCGATACCCGAGGTGGTTGTGGTAGAGTGTCGGCTCAGGCCAGCACAAGTGGAGTAGCACCGCCTCTAGTCAGTGTTGGGGTAGCAGCCCCTGGCCATTCTAGAATCGATAGGATTGTTCATGCGCTTGAGACACTTTGAGCGTTGATGGGGTAGTAGGCCCAGAATGAAGCCGCCGCCACTACCACCTCTGCTATAGCCGTTGCTACTGCTGCTGTTGTTGCTACTGCAGCCGCACCTGCCGAAGTTCCTCCTGGGAACGTGGTTGTTGAGGGAGAGAAAGGCCAATGCACAAGCTAGTGGAGCAGTTCCTGAAGCTGAACCCGCCAAAGTTCATCGGTGCAGGAGATCCCGAGGCTGCAACCCTTTAAATACAAGACCTAGAGAAGGCCTTTGCACTGCTGATGTGCAATAAGTGGGAGAAGGTTGTCTTGGCAGTATACCAGCTGCAGGGTAACACGAGTACCTGGTGGAGGGCCACCAGAGGCAGAATAGTTCCGGAAGGCGTGGTCCCGGTGTGGAACGCCTTTCTTGGGGCCTTTAATGGCAAATATTTTTCTGATAGCGCTTGAGAGCAGAAAATGGAGGAATTCCAGCGACTCCATCAAAGGATGCTAACAGTAGATCAATATGAAGCTAAATTTGCGGAGCTTTCGCAGTACGCTCCTAGGCTGGTGGAAGATCTTGAAGATAAAGCTCGGAGTTTTAGGAACGACCTCCGACCGAAGCTGAAAAATCCATTGGTGCCATTCGACTGGATTATAACGAACTATATGGTTGGGCCCAGCTAATAGAGAGGAGTCTGAACGAACAAGCCACTGCATCTAGGTGTGGTTTGGTATGAATAGGGATGGGAGTAGGTTTGGGAAGAAAACTACGACGGGAGGAAGGTACCCTGTTCCGCCCAACATGAAAGGTGGGATAGGTAAGTCTGCGTCGAGCCAAATGGGCGTGTGTCGCTTCTGTGGAAGGTGACACAGATTAGCCCTGTGTCATTCTAGGTCGGGTGCTTGTTATGTGTGCGGCCAGTAGAGTCACATAGCCAGAAATTGTCCTAGAAGACTGATGGGACCGCAATAGTTGCTGCCACCGCCGCCGATGGGACAGAGTAGGGGGTTTGCGGTTTAGAATACACAACATGGTGGACTGAATAGACCTCCAGCGCAAGGAAGAGTATACGTTATCACAAAGAGGCAGGCAGAGGACTCGCTTGATGTGGTTACAGGTACTGTTTCCCTGAACGACCGCACTGCTTATGCTTTACCTGACCCTGGTGCAACTCATTCATTTATAGCTGATCAATTTGTTAAGCTAGTAGGGTTGAGTCATGAAATGTTGGAGTTAGTGGTTAGTATATTTACACCATTGAAGGATAAGGTGTTGTATACGATGGGCTGTCTTGGTTGCAAGTTAGTGATTGGTGAGCAAGAGGGGAGAATAGATTTGATAGTCCTAGCCATGTACGATTTTGATGTGATAATTAGCATGGACTGGCTCACTGAGCAACGAGCTAAGATGGACTGCTATCGTAAAGTGATTCAGTTTAACCCGTTAGCGGGTAAAAGTTTCGAGTTTATTAGGAGTCGAGGAAGACCCTAGATTACCTTAATCTCGTCGCTTTAGGCAACCCGTTTGTTAGACGAGGGTTGTCAAGGTTACTTGGCAACTGTCATGGATACGCCAGTTGAGGAGCTGAAGATTGAAGATATCGCAGTGGTTCAGGAGTTTCCAGACGTGTTTCCAAAGGAATTGCCAGGCCTGCTACCAGAGAGGGAAATTGAGTTTGTGATTGAGCTAGCCTTTGGGACGAAGCCAATCTCTAAGGCTCCTTACCGCATGGCGTTGTTTGAGTTGAAAAAACTAAAAGTGCATATGCAGGAGTTGTTGGATAAGGGATCCATACGTCCTAGTGCATCACATTGGGGAGCACCAGTTCTGTTCATGCAAAAGAAAGATGGTTCGTTGCGCCTTTACATCGACTATCGTCAACTCAATCAAGTGACGATCAAGAACAAGTATCCACTGCCGAAGATCGACGACTTGTTTGACCAGTTGTAGGGAGTGTCGATATTCTCTAAGATCGACTTGAGAACAAGGTATCATCAGCTGAGGATCATAAAGGAGGACATACCGAAGTTAGCGTTTCATACTCGATACGGCCATTATGAGTTCACTGTGATGCCGTTTGGTTTGACGAATGCCCCAGCTGCTTTCATGGATCTGATGAACCAAGTGTTCAAAGAGTATCTGGATTAGTTTGTGATCGTGTTCACCGAAGATATCTTGGTGTACTTAAGAAGTCTAGATGAGCACGAAAGGCATTTGAGAATGGTGCTTTAGATGCTGAGGAATCATGAATTGTACGCTAAGTTTAGGAAGTGCGAGTTTTGGTTGACTCGTGTTGCTTTCCTAGGTCACATGATTTCATGCGAAGGAATCTCCGTGGACTCGACCAAGATCGAAGCAGCTATCAGCTGGCCAAGACCGACAACAATGAGCGAGTGGCTCCGGCGGGTGTGCGGGCGTTGGATACGCGTCCCGTCAATTGAGACCTCATGAGTTGAACTACCTGACGCATGACTTGTAACTCGTAGTGATCATTTTCACTCTGAAGATTTGGAGACACTATTTGTGCGGAGAAATGTTCCAAATCTTTACAGACGATCAAAGTCTCAAATACCTATTCTCTCAGAAGGAGTTGACTATGAGACATCGTCGCTGGATGGAACTTCTTAAAGATTATGATTGTGATATTTTGTATCACCCTGGAAAGGTTAGTAAGGTCGCAGATGCGTTGAGTCGGAAATCTTTAGTTGCACAAATGATGGTTAAGGAGTGGATTTTACTCGAGAAGCTCGAGATTCGGTTTTCAAATTTGAGGTACGCCACATTTCGAATCTTATGACCACCATTAGAATTGAACCGGAAGTGCAGATAAGAATCAAGACACTTCAGTTAATAGACCCAGAAATTCAGAAAATCCTGCAAGAGGATACCGAAAAGAGAAAGTATGAGCCTGACCCGACCCACGTGCTGAATTTTGAAGAGTTAGATGTAGACGACATGGTGTTGTACGTGGAAAGACCGGTTTAGATTGTGGATTCGAAGGAACGGGTTCTGTGCACCAAGACAATCCCGTTGGTTAAAGTGGTCTGGCAACACCATGGCACAGAAAGAGAAACCTGGGAAAGTGAAGATTCGATGAGACGACAATACCCCCACCTTTTTGTTTAAGGTTTGTAATAGGTTTAAATTTCGAGAACGAAATTTTTATAAGAGGGGAAAAATTGTGACATCCTAATTTTCTGAGTTTGCTTTCGATTAAATGAGTTGGGCTTTTCATCGACGTGCTTATAGTCTTTTTCTTTGAGCTGATCACTCACGAGATAACTAATCTATCTGGTGAAGCCGTTAAGGGATTTTAACGTAATAGACTTGAGAATTTGACCAGAAATCGACTGCTCGACCGTGCTAATCTGTAAGGGTCAATATAGCACTATCAAAATCGATTAGAGATCGGAGATAGGTCGATTCGACTGAGGTATGTGATTAAAGTGTGGGTGATTCCACCTGATTGTAAAATTTCTGTTGAACGACACTAAGCCGATTTTTCTATCATTTCTGTATCCTGTGCCCATATTTGAAACCTCGAGATTTTCACGACAACCGAAAGTCACTAATGAGTTGAAAATGTACAATGTGGCTCGAAAATAATCAACCACGGGTCAATTACACTAAAAATTCCTAAAAGCTACCCGATAGCCTAGGTCATCCTAAAATCGTGCCCGGTTGAAATTAACTGCAAATTTAAACCCAATTTCAGAAATTGAAAGTTCTGTCATGTCATGATTCATTTTAGGAACGTCGACCCATCCTCCGAAATGTTTTTTTGCAAACTCGAGATTTCGGAGAAAAATCAAAGTTGGGTTATTTTGGACCGAGAAAATTAGAGGGCCGTTTTTTGTCGCATTTTTGGCAGTCAAGTTGCTTCAATTGACAAGGAAAAATCATGAGATGGATGATGGCACCTTGGCTGATTTTATGGGGACCAATTTGAGCCCAATTGATGAGAAATTGAATGAAATTTTTAGGGAAATTGTCCAAATTCGTAGGCCCAAGGGGGCAGCAACTTTTAGATCATTTCAATGGCGTGTTGGGGAAGTTTAGGTGTGCAAATGGCTAAGGATTGAGGGCTGGACATGGTGGGGCATGGGTGATGAGTAAATTGGATATTTAGCTTGACTTTGGAGGCATTTTGGGCCCCCACCAACTGCAGCTCACTCCTTCTTCTTCCTTGGCTTCCTTTCTCCATTAGTGTTGTCTTTGAGAGCAAAAAAATCTAAAGAATCAACCAACCAAGCTAGCCAAACCGTTGACCGCCTCCCCTGCCGTTGTCATGCGCCGTCCAACGCCCACACACCCGTCGGAGCCGCTCGCTCATGCCCGTGCGCTCGTACCGCTGTGCCCATCGTCCAGACCGCCCTGATCGCTGTCCCGAGAGCCCAGCCGCTGTCCCAAGATCGCCCTAGTTGCTATCCGCCACCGTTGAGCACCACCGTCGCCCGTTGCAGCCTCTGCCAACTCGCCTAGCCTGTTTCAGCCCAAGCCGAGCCCTAACCAGCCCCATTTGACCCTTGGACAGAGGCCGACGCCCAGCAAGGGCTAAGAACTTCTAGGCTTGTTTTAAGGCTCATCTGGACCTTCGTTGGTGTCGCCGCAAGCTTTTTTGTCGCTCACCTTCGTGTCGCCGTCGCTGTGGACTCACTAGCCCGCTAAATCAGTGATTTTACTTGCTAAACTCTGCTTAGGGAGTTAATGATGTTTAGTAAATAATTAGTTTAGATTAGGTATGGATTAGGTGGTTAGTTAGTTGAGATTAGTAATTTAATTATTTAATTGTGCATGTTAGGTGGTTAGAATAGACTAACTAAGGGCTAAAAAGATTGCACTATTAATCTAGATAGGTGCATTAATTTTCTAGGCCTGTTTAGGTGGCTAGTTTAGCGTTTCTGACCTAAGTTAGTATTTATTGTATTTAATTTGCATTATTTAATTATTTTCGAAATTTATTTAATTATTTAATATTTTCTGGAAATTATACCGGGATAGCCGGTGACCGGAATTTCGTGCGTAGTGCAGTAGTGTGCTTAGTTTATGCAATTGAGTGTTAATTTGTGTAAATTAAGTGGTGATTGTGAATTTTTGTATTTATTTCAAAATTATGAAATTTTGGTAATTAATTAGAAATTACCGAGTGTCGGGTTTTGACATTGAAAATGGTTTTAAATGTTATATCAAATAGTGAGATTTTAAAATGAAGGATATCAATTTTTCTAGTTCAAATTGACCATGCACCCACACACAACTATTTTCACCGTGTGTTTTTAATACAAAGAAAATGGGCCAAGTACATTATTTTAATTGGGACATTTGAGTACAAAGCACGATGTCTTGGTCGGGATTAGATGGATGCATGGATGGCTATGAGAACCTGTCCCGAAATGAGTTGGGTGGACGCTGCCCCTAGATGAGATGCCCTGGTCAACGGATGTTGGTCGCAGTAGATTCTCTTTTGTGGAATGCCGTTTAGATGTAGACATTATCGTGCTCAATGTTGTGAGATGATACCTGGTTAAGCCAGAAGACCGCCGAACGTCGAGTAGGCCATGTCCGTTGGGCCGTGATTAAAAATTGGAGCACAGGAATGAGTGAAATTGACGCGCTTGATTATGGGACAAAATTGTGTGGCACGGTATGGGACGTGTCATAATGATTTGGCCTTATAACTGGGACCCTTGTGTTTATTAAGATGAAAGTTGAGGCATTCCAATTGATTGAGTATTATTACTGCATCTAGTTGTGTATTTGGACTGTGCTGATGTGCATGGAGGATATGAGATAAGGTGAGTCTCTATGGTTGTGTGGTTGTGTAGTTAGGATGCCTCTAGGCGTATTTTCTTCCTAGTCAGAGTTTAGGGGGTGAACTTGCTAAGACGTTGTCTCACCCCGTCGTGGGTTTAATCTTTTCAAGTCCTTAGATGGCAGAGTGTCGGGTACAATACAGGGTTTCGCAGACGAAGGATTTTGAGCATACTTCCTTCCCTATTCCCGGGACCACCCGAGCTAATCGAGTCTGTGGTATGGATCAATGAGGGCCTACCTCAATTGGTACCTCATCGATATATAGCATGGTTCATTCGCTTTCAACAAGGGGGTCGGGAGGGTCCCCTACTGGGTTTCGATAGGCCTCCCATTGGAACCAGGCAGTGGGAAGCGGCTCACCCGATGGATCTCGACACCCCTGATGGTGTTGTGGTGGACCCGGAGCCCCTGGAGCTTATGGATGAGGGGCCTAGTGCCTAGATGGCTCAGTGGCACTTCCTTTTTGAGTTAGACCCATTTTTATATATAAACCCAGTTTGTTTTATAAAATGGTGTTTTGTTCCGATATCTGATTATCCTGCTTTTCTAACCCATATAGATTCTTGTCTGGGGATTTATTATACGCTTTCGCATGTGTATAATCGTTTGGGTCGACGACGCGTCTTGGGACGTTGCCAATTTTATCGACCACCGAGGGATGTGTGTGCGCTCGAGGTTCGGGGCGTGGGATCCATGGTGATGTTCTAAAGAGAAAGGCTCATTCATGAGGCTTTTGATATGCATCATAAAGTTCATTTCAATTAAAAGATCGATGTAATTTCACAAATTATTTTAGTAAAAAATGTATTTCCGTATTGTCATGTGAAGTATCTCAGAATTCTCGCTTCGTGTTACTCGGCACATGGACATGTTTTTGTCAAAAAGCAACACAGCCAAAATCAATATATCAATAAATAGATGGATGAGAGGCCATCCATTCTTCTAACCTCGGTAATGGGAAGGAAGCAGCTTTGAAATTCCCTCTCCTAGCTTTAAAAATTCGAGATGTTTGACAATAAATCAAAACCTCACTTCAGACAAAGAAAAAGAGAAAAGTGTCGACTAGATCTGGTCAATCTACTGCCTTTTCTGTCCCTCTAGGTCATTCTTTATGGTTCTTTAGCACTCCATTCTGCATCCATGTGAATCCAAACGGCTCTCACATGCGAGTCAATCATGTTTGGTTGCGTCTTTATTTCTAGTTTGTCTCCTCTTGAAGCACGCTTCCGATGTAGGATCCTATATTCGTCACTCTGCTAGAACCTACCTTCAATATCTCTTCTTCAATATCATTGTTATTTTGCTACTCTTTATGAAGCCTCGATCCTATTGAGAAGCGCATTCCAACACTAATTGGTAGGAACCAATGCTTGAGGAACTGCAAACTTTAGAAATGACTCGAATGTAGGATTTGGTTAATCGTCCACCCAGAAAAATTACCAGAGGTTAGCTAGTGGATTTATTAAGTTAAGGCTCACTCACGATGATTCCACAGAGCAATAGTAGGCTCGCTTAGTAGCAACAGGTTTAAAGTAGGATTATGAAGCAACTGCTCGACTTACTGTAGTATTTTGTTAATACGTCCATGATGGGGTGCGAGACACTATTGAAAGGGTATGAACGGAGAGGTATAAAAGCCTCCCGAACACAACCGTTGATAGTGGTGGTTGGCGATCATTCGCACCAAAATTTCTCTCCATTTCCATTAAAGAGATCAAGGCGTTCCATTTTCTTCTTTACGAGAACGATTTGCATTTACGCCGTGGAAATCGGGTGTTTTCCTTGTGATTGCATCCAAACTAACGTGAGGAAGTGTCGTTCATGTTTGATCGGCAATTCAACGTTCGTTCCGGGGCCATTTGCTGTTTACGCATCGGAATCAGGTAAGTCGTCTTCCGCCGACTCGAAATCTAACATTGGTATCAGAGCCTGGTAGTGATTTCTGCCTTGTTTTTTATCGAGTTTTCTCATTTACCATTTGATATTGAGATCAAGAGATTGTATTCTACACTGTTTTTTATGTATTATTGGTCGGAATTGCAATCTGAAAACTCGAATTCGAACCAAAGCGAAGAACGGGTTCAAGGTCGCGTGCATCCCTGAGGTTTTGGCCATTTTTCGAATTATTTTTTTGGCCAAAATCAAATTTTGAATATACAGGATGAAAGAACTCGTCGAGATGAGTCCGACGGTGGTTCGAGTGCGACCGGAGGACTCCGGACGCCCCCACATGCGTGGCCAGAAGCCGCAGCGCGTGGGCCTCACGCGCCTGACGCGCTGGGGACGCTAGTGCGTGCGCAACACGCGCCGGTCGGCGAACCGACGCGTGCGCGTCACGCGCGCGTCGCGCGGAGCGACACGACGCTCGATGACGTCATCGATGACGTCATCCAACGGTCGGTAACCCTGGGATGACGTCATCGATGACGTCAGCGCCGGCGGCAGTTGGCCGGCCGGCGACCCGACCCGACATGTGACCCGAACCGATTCGAGATCCGACCCGGTTGACCCGACCCGACCGTTGACTGGTCAACGGTCGGACCGGTCAATCAGTCTGGTGGTCAAACCGGTCGGACCGGTTGGACCGGTCGGACCGGCCAGGAGCTGTTTGGCTCGCTGGCGCGTGCGCCACACGCCCCGCGCACTCAGGCGGCGCGTGGGGGCGCGTGCGAGCTCCGATTGGAGCGTGGTTAGCGGTGTTTGGTTCGTATGAATCTTGTCTACACAGTGGTATAATTATTTTATACTTTTAAATTTTATAAATGTATGAAAATGCGTGGGAAACCCTATGTCCGCATATTTTTTGGGGTTTAATGCATAGTTTATTCATTTGTAGCTTGTATTTTCTTGTGATTTAGGAAATACAATAGCTAGCTTGTGTGCAAATGATGTTATATATGCTGCGTAGAGCTTGGTTCAATGATATGATGTATATATTTTTAGTATACTTGCAATTCTCTAGTTGCTAGAAAATTAGAACAATGGTAGGAAATCGATTACATGTTGAATTGCATTTTTGATTATAGTTGAAGCATGATTGTTGTTTACACGTTGGTTATTATCATGCTATGTTTTTGTGTTAAGGAAAAATGTAGAAATTACATAAGGTCATGTAATTATTTTTCCTAGTGGGAGTTCGTAAGTTGGTAGAATTTGAAAGAGTTCTCACCTAGAACTTAAAATTTGCGCAAATTAAACTAATTGATGATAATAGAACAATTGTACATAGAAGTTGATTGGGAACATAGTGAACTTTTGCCTCTGTGTCATTTGTTGAATTATCATTAATTTAGTTTGTCTTTGTTGCAAATTAAATATGTGTGTTACTCTGTAAAGTGTGCTAGTATTGATTCTGCGTTTATTATGTCAATGTGTTATAGCAATTGATTATGGCTTCGGCATCCAAGACCATTGTTGCTGACCTCAATAAGGGTTAGAAGCTGAACGGTGACAATTATGATATTTGGCACCGAAAGGTTCAGTACATCCTTGAGGAGCAAGAGGTTTTGGAAACCCTCAACCATACCATGGATGAACCTGAGCATGGAACTTCAGCTCAACACAGGAGAGATTTGGAAGCTTATCAAGCTTGGAAAAAGAAAAATAGCATTGCTCGCATCACGTTGCTGAGCTGTATGCAAGATGATCTCATGTGTGAATTTGAAAGTTATGATAAAGCTCAAGCTATGTGGGTTGCTTTGAAGGACAAGTTTGGGGGTACATCTGCCACTAAGCTGAGGAGACTCACCATCAAGTTTGACAAATTCCGAAAGTGCCCAAAAGTAACGATGAGGCAGCATCTTCGGGAGATGTCAAATATGATCTGTGAGCTGAAGTCGGCAGTCACTCCCTTACGATGAACAACAAGTTCAGCCTGTTATAAGGTCTCTTCCTGACAATTGGGAGCATATGAAGATCAATATGACGCATAATGAGAATATTGTCACTTTTGATGATATTGCGCGTCATTTGGAATTAGAGGATGAGCGCCTAGAGGCTGTGAAATCCTCTACCCATGCTTATGTTGCTGAATCGAGTTCGCGCAAAGCTTCGGGCTTCAAGCGCAAGAGGAATCTTCAGTTCAACAACAAAGGGAAGAGGGCTGATCAAGCACCCAAGATGGCTAAGACCTTCCGACGCAAGAAGTATGGTGGGAAGAAGGATAAGGCCAAGATGGAGTGCCACAATTGTGGCAAGATGGGTCACTTTGCTCGTGAATGCATTGAGCCGAAAAAGGTACCCTATTACTCCATTACTTTGAGTAATGCTTTTGTTTCTTGTACTGTAATGCTTGCTGAATCTCATCCAATGTGAACTGTAGACTCAGGAGTAACAGACCATGTAGCTAGAAATCGAGAAGCATTTGTGGAGTATCGTCGGATACCGCCTGGAAGAAGATGGATATATGTTGGGAATAACTCAAGAGTTGAAGTGAAGGGTATCGGCACATGTAAATTAATCTTACGTGGTGGTCGAAACATATTCTTGCATGATGTCCTTTATGCTCCAGATATTCGACGAAACTTGCTCTCTGTAGTTGTTCTTCTTAGCTTAGGTTATGTATTGAATTTCCATGATGATTGTGTTGACATTTTGTATGGAATAGTTTATTATGGTTCATGTCATGTATCGAATGGTTTTATGGTGTTAGACATTGACTATGATCAGTACAATGTTAATGTTGATGGTTGTTTTTCTTTAATTGCATCTTCTAATAACGTTAAGATTGATGCAAGTACTTGGCATGCTAGATTATGTCACATTGGATTGCAAAGAATGCAAAGATTAGCTAGAGAAGGCCTTTTAGGGTCACTCACTAATGTTAGTCTATCCGTATGTGAACATTGTTTGACGGGAAAAACAACTAGAAAACCATTCGGTAAAGGGACTAGAGCTAAATTTCCATTGCATCTCATACATTCTGACATTTGTGGTCCTTTGAATGTGAGGGCGAGGCATGGAGCCTCATATTTCATCACTTTCGTAGATGACTTCACACGTTTCGGTTACGTCTTTCTGATCTCCCATAAGTCAGAAGCATTAGACCGCTTTAGACGATATATAGCAATGGTAGAGAATCAGTTGAACAAAACAATAAAGGCATTGAGAACCGATCGTGGACGTTAGTATCTATTAGAGCAATTCAAGGCTCTTTGTGATGAAAAGGGAATTGTACGACAATTGACTATTCCTGGTACTCCACAACAAAATGGGGTAACTGAGAGAAGGAATAGAACCCTATTGGAAATGGTTAGGTCTATGATGACGCAAGCAAATTTACCTATCTCCTATTGGGGAGATGCGTTATTGACTCGCCTATATACTTAACCGTGTGCCCTCAAAATCGGTCACTTCCACCCCTTATGAATTATGGACTGGAAGGAAACCAGACTTGAGTAGTCTACGTCCATGGGGATGTGCAGCTTATGTTCATGATTCTTCCCATAAACATGGAAAATTAGGTCCTAGAGGGAATAAATGTATCTTTATAAGATATTCCGAACACTTCAAAGGGTACGTGTTCATAGGTGAACAAGCTGATGGAAGTGTGACCGAAATGGAGTCACGAGATGTCACGTTCTTGGAGAACGATTTTCCTAGTAGAGGTGAGATTGATAAGGACTTCCAATTATATGAGATGAAAGATCTTGATAACACACCCACTGATGTTGTAGAGGGAAATGAAGATTTATCTCAACACACAAGACCTAGTAGGAGTGTTGCATCGACTGATGAATTGAATTCAAGAGAAATTCAATTGCGTAAAAGTAATCGTAAAAGTATTCCCCGTCGTCGTTTTGAGATTGAAGGGGAAGCATTTATGATTGCTCAAAAAGACGATGTCGAGCCTAAGACTGTTCGAGAGGCTCTCTCGTCCTCTGATAAGGAAGAATGGAGAAAAGCTTTGAAAGATGAGATGGATTCAATGAGGGAAAACCATGTCTGGGACTTATTTGATCTACCACCCAATCGTAAGGCCATTGGAAACAAATGGGTCTTCAAGATTAAGCGTAAGGGGGATGGATCCATTGAAAAGTATAAGGCTCGCCTTGTGGCAAAAGGTTATACTCAACAAGAGGGTATAGACTATGAGGAAACTTTTTCACCAGTTGTAAGGTTTGCCTCAATACGCCATCGTTGCACATTTGAACCTTGAATTACATCAAATGGTTGTAAAAACGGCATTTCTCAATGGAGAATTAGATGAGGAAATCTATATGAAACAACCAATAGGTTTCATAGCTAAAGGTCAAGAGCATAAAGTTTGCAAACTTCATCGCTCAATATATGGCCTTAAGCAATCATCTAGACAGTGGTATCTTCGTTTTCATCGAGCCATAACCACTTTTGGTTTCACGATGATCGAGGAAGATCACTGTGTATATGTCAAGCGGTTCGAAGATAAATTTGTGATTTTATCACTTTATGTGGACGATATTCTATTGGTTGGAAATGACAAGGTTTTGGTTATCACCATAAAAGAATGGTTGTCCTCCAATTTTGAGATGAAGGACATGAGAGAAGCTGCTTATATATTAGGAGTTAAGATCGAAAGAGATCGATCAAGGAAACTCCTTACTTTATCACAAGAGTCTTATATTATGAAGATTATTGAGCGTTTCAATATGCAGCATTGTAATCCCATTGATACCCATGTCATGCAAGGTGAAGGCCTAAGTACTGAGCTGTGTCCTAAGACTCCAGAAGAAATCAAAGTGATGGAAACTGTTCCTTACGCAAGTGCGGTCGGAAGTTTGATGTATGCTATGATGTGTACTAGACCCGACATATGCTATGCCGTGGGATTGGTGAGCCGATATCAATCAAATCCTGGTCAAGCACACCGGAAAGCAAAGAAGAGGATCCCGAGATACTTGAAGGGCACCATGGACTATCGACTTTGTTACCAAGGGAATGATTTACGCCTATTAGGCTATTCAGATGCCGATTGGGGTGGAGACCTGGATGAGCGTAAATCGACTTCTGGATATGCGTTCTTGCTCAATGGAGGTGCGATTTCTTGGAATAGCAAGAAACAGACATGCACGTCCTTGTCTGCGATGGAGGCAGAATTTATTGCATGTTCTGCCGCAGTGCAAGAAGCAATATGGCTAAAACGTTTCTTGGAAAATTTAGCCATTATCACCGAAGTTCCAAGACCGGTGACAGTTTAGTGCGATAGTCAAGCAGCCATTGCTTATGTGAAAGATCCCAAGTATCATGGAAGGACAAAGTACATTGCCATAAAGAATAACTTCATCAGAGATATTATAGCGCATAAAGAAGTGATCCTGCAATACATTTCAACCAATATAATGGTTGCTGATCCATTTACGAAGGCTATTCCTAGAGACATATTCTTAACCCACAGAATGTCACTAAAATTGCGTAGAATGTGATATGTGTTATTGTAGAGGATCATTGGTTTATGTATTAGTGGACATATGTATTATACTTTTTTGTTTATTATTGATTTGATGTTTTATCAATAAGTACAAATCCACTATAAGACTAACACATACACACATATTTTATTGAAAAGTATGCCAGTAGGCAATGATTGGCTCACTCACACGAACAATCACCTCAAGTGCTATAGTTAGCATGTTGAGATGAGACATTATGTACAAGTAAATGCTGAAGAGCAAGTTTAGTACATAAAATAATATGTCGCCTTGATTGGAGTCAAGATGAGGTCTGTGATTTGTTAATAATAAGACCGAATATGATAGTCCCACAATCATGTATGCCTGACAGATGCCGGATGCGAGTACTTAATTGGACGCTATAGAAAGCGAGCTGATATAGCACTCGAGTTAAACATGAGTACGTGAGGAGCACGTGACTATGTTTAGGCTAAGATCCGTATAGTGGATATAATTAGTAAATGACATACGCTCTTATAGAAAGAGAAATCCACTATAGCATGTAATTCATATTACATGTGCATTGTACGACCGACAAGGGAATGTGAGTAAAATTATCCCTATTTACTCATCGTGTGAGCCCTTGAGGTAATTTATAATTTACCTCATTTTGTGTCCTATGTTACTTCTGACTATGTTCTTGAAGTGAAAGATCAATGTTGCTACTTTAGCATGTTACGGGCGGTCATGAATAGATATGGCCTATGAGACATGTCTAGGAAAGCAGTTGTTCTAAAATTGAGAGAGACATGAGTGCGAAGGAAGACTATTGTTGCTTTACATCTATCACATGTATTTACTGGTCGACCAATTATATCGCCCTTTGTGGTTGCGGATATAATTGTAAGTACATGGTGTTGTGAGAATAGTCAAGTATAGCCTTTAAGAGATATGTATACTTGGACTGATGTAACAAAATATGTCTAGGGCATTGTGAGACATCGATTGTTTATTTCTTTCCGGGGTTGTAGCCACTATGTCATCCCTAACAGGTGCATAATTTGAGCTCCCAAGTGCAGGTGTACTCACTGGTCGCACGGCTTACTTGCTAGTATGAATTGTTTTTGTAAAGTTGATGAATGTTGAACGCATTGTATTCTTGATAGAATGCTATCAAGCCCATCATGTCCGAGTGGGAGATGTAGTATTTTGTTAAAACGTCCATGATGGGGTGCGAGACACTATTGAAAGGGTATGAATGGAGAGGTATAAAAGCCTCCTGAACACAACTGTTGATAGTGGTGGTTGGCAGATCATTCGCACCAAAATTTCTCTCCATTTCCATTAAAGAGATCAAGGCGTTCCGTTTTCTTCTTTACAAGAACGATTTGCATTTACGCCGTGGAAATCGGGTGTTTTCCTTGTGATTGCATCCAGACTAACGTGAGGAAGTGTCGTTCGTGTTTCATCGGCAATTCAACGTTCGTTCCGGGGCCATTTGCTGTTTGCGCATCGGAATCAGGTAAGTCGTTTTCCGCCGACTCGAAATCTAACACTTACATATTGGTTTCTTGTATTGATGTTTTTCATGAATTGACAATGTACATTGAAATTAGTTTTTACTTCATCCAACAACATAATGTCTGCAGCACCGTACATTTACTCCATTTCTAAATTTACATCTAGGCTGTTTCACAACTTAATTTCTAAAATAAAGTTGGTTTTACTACAATCATCATATTTTGAGTGGGATACTAGACATAATTAATTTGATTTCGTGTAATCTTTGTTGATACGTTCCCTGATTTGTTGAATCTTCATATATTCATAATATTGTCGGCATCTTTTATATGATTGTCCTTGTGTTTGGCGACAATGAGGTAACAAAGATATGAAGTAAGTTTGCTCGGATTTAAAGGCAAGTTCATATTTGATGGATTTATAGGTCGGTAAGTGATGCATGCCTAAGTGGTGAAGTTTTAGAAAATATTTTCCTTACCGAACACCGGAAAATATTTTCCGAAACATTTTCAGGTTTTAACCGAATACCAGAAAATATTGTCATTTTCTTGGAAAATGATATTTTCCGGAAATGGCTCATTTTTCGCAAAACAAACGGACTCTTAGAGACTCGTAAATTGTTTTTTTCTTTTTAGGCATTTTTTCTGTGTTCTCACATTCAACCACTGAATCCTATCACCTAACCGACCAAAAAAAAAAATAATAATCCTATCACCTAGCAATACAACAGAATATGAGAATATATTTCTCATATTCATACTTACGACAAACAAAGATATTTATAATTAAATTTTCTTGCTATAACCAAATAAAAATGCGAGGCTTTGCATTTCTCTCTCCTAATTTTAAAAGTTTCAGATGTCTGACCTTACATTGAACATTATTTCGTAAAAGAGAAAAGTGTGGCATCTAGGTCATTCTTTTTGTTTCTTTAATAGTGCATTCTGCGTCCATGTGACTCCAAATGGCTCTCACATGCCAGTGAGTCATGTTTGGTTGCGTCTCTACCTAGTTTGTCTCATCTTGATGAACGCTTGATTTCTCAGATTTGCTCTCCCTACAGAATCTGCTGGTATATGGATCTCACTACTTCCGACGTTGAACCTTATATGCAACACTCTAATAGGATTACTTTCGATACGTCTTCTTGATTATTATTATTGTTGTTGTTGTTACTTTACTACTCTTTATGAAATCTCAATCCAATTGAGAGGCTGTTCCGACACACTGGCAGAAGTTAATACTTGAGGAACTGCGAGCTTTAGAAAGTCCAGCGTAGTATTTGGTTGATCTTTCACCCGGAAAAATTACCAGAGCTTAGCAAGTGGGTTTAATTATGTTAAGGCTCACTTTGATGATTCCGTAGAGCAGTATTAGACTCGCTTAGTAGCTTAAAGTTTTAAGTAGGAGTATGACATTAATTATTAGTACAATTTCGAACGAATTGCTCAGCTTAAATTTGCTAACTCTACTGGTTGGCTATATTGATGTTTTTCATTGAAATTTTTTAAGTGCCAATTAGGATCACATGTATAGTACACAGGCCATGTGGGTTGACCGATTACATCACATCAATTGCATGTAGTAGAGGGCTAGTTTAATCTTTCACTTTAAAAATTTTCGTCTAAAGACAAACATTGCTGCGAATGTCAAAAGCTGAGAAGTGTATTCGATACAAATACAAAGTTTGAGGAGACCTTTGAAATTTTCTCTAATATGATTAAATTAAGAAAAGCTCAAACCATTTCGGTGTTCTATCCCGATTTCATTTTAAATCCTCTGCTTTTAGAGCTATGGATTTTTTATTTTGTGCCGTGACTTTCGTAGCTTTGTTGTTAGGCTTCAGATTTTAAATTTGTTATTAAATGAATGGGACGAGGAAATATTTGGAACCAAACATGTGACTTGATTTGAAGAAGAGATTGTGACCCATAAAAAAAATGGTGTTGCCAAACTGAATATACACAAGTACACGTTCAATTCACCTATTGATATGAATTGTAGGTTCTTATTATATTAAGATTATTGCTTTAATGAAAAATAACGATTTTTCAAAACTAACACGAATATATATGTTTTATAAGTGCAA
Source organism: Eucalyptus curtisii (assembly GCA_017140595.1). Lineage (NCBI taxonomy): Eukaryota > Viridiplantae > Streptophyta > Magnoliopsida > Myrtales > Myrtaceae > Eucalyptus > Eucalyptus curtisii. The sequence continues at coordinate 27,840,597 of CM029498.1, forward strand.
CTATTTTGCTTTTACTTCAATCGTAGACCTTGTCATGTCGTCTGCCTAAGGGCGAGGGGGGACTAATAAAAAGTATAAAGAACACGTCTATCATCCCCCTCTCTCTTCCCCCCCCCCCCAACATTCTCCCAAGAAATCATTTGGTGACATATTTTCAAGAATTTGTTGATAAAGAAGACAAATCGAGGGATAGCTACCTCGATTGAATCATGGACGACAACCTTAAGACTTGAGAAACTCATATCACTATTAAAAATAACAACAGGGTAATCAGTTTAAGATAATTTAGAATCGAAATTTGCTCAATCAATTGACTCAATTTACTTAATCGAAAGTTGTGACGTACCATTATCTTTTCATAAATAGGTAACGTGTTATATCTCAAGGAAGTAAATAGAATCAATTCATATTTCCTAAATATATACTCATAAAATGTCTAGGGTGTTATATCCCGATAATATAATGAGTTTACTTATCCATGGCGATGTTCCAAAGAGAGAGGCTCATACATGAGGCTTTTGATATGCATCATAAAGTTCATTTCAATTGGAAGATCGATGTAATTTCACTAATTATTTTAGTAAAAAATATATTTTCGTATTGTCATGTGAAATATCTCGGAATTCTCGCTTCGTGTTACTCGGCACATGGACATGTTTTTGTCAAAAAGTAACACAGCCAAAATCAATATATCAATAAATAGATGGATGAGAGGCCAGCCATTCTTCTAACCTCGGTAATGGGAAGGAAGCAGCCTTGAAATTCCCTCTCCTAGCTTTAAAAATTCGAGATGTTTGACAATAAATCAAAACCTCACTTCAGACAAAGAAAAAGAGAAAAGTGTCAGACTAGATCTGGTCAATCGACTGCCTTTTCTGTCCCTCTAGGTCATTCTTTATGGTTCTTTAGTACTCCATTCTCCATCCATGTGAATCCAAATGGCTCTCACATGCGAGTCAATCATGTTTGGTTGCGTCTTTATTTCTAGTTTGTCTCCTCTTGATGCACGCTTCCGATGTAGGACCCTATATTCGTCACTCTGATAGAACCTACCTTCAATACCTCTTCTTCAATATCATTGTTATTTTTGCTACTCTTTATGAAGCCTCGATCCTATTGAGAGGCGCACTCCAACACTAATTGGTAGGAACCAATGCTTGAGGAACTGCAAACTTTAGAAATGACTCAGAATGTAGGATTTGGTTAATCGTCCACCCAGAAAAATTACCAGAGGTTAGCTAGTGGATTTATTAAGTTAAGGCTCACTCATGATGATTCCACAGAGCAATAGGAGGCGTGCTTAGTAGCAAAAGGTTTAAAGTAGGATTATGACATTGACTATGGATAATTTTGAAGCAACTGCTCGACTTACATTTGTTAACACTCTATTGGTTTCTTGTATTGATGTTTTTCATGAATTGACAATGTACATTGAAATTAGTTTTTACTTCATCCAACAACATAATGTCTGCGGCACCCTACATTTACTCCATTTCTAAATTTACATCTAGGCTGTTTCACAGCTTAATTTCTAAAATCAAGTTGGTTTTACTACAATCATCATATTTTGAGTGGGATACTAGATATAATTAATTTGATTTCGTGTAATCTTCGTTGATACGTTCCCTGATTTGTTGAATCTTCATATCATCAGAATATTGTCGGCGTCTTTTATATGATTGTCCTTGTGTTTGGCGACAATGAGGGAATAAAGATATGAAGTAAGTTTGTCTGGATTTAAAAGCAAGTTCAAATTTGATGGATTTATATGTCGGTAAGTGATGCATGCCTAAGTGGTGAAGTCTTAGAAAATATTTTCCTTACCGAACACCGGAAAATATTTTCCGAAACATTTTCAGGTTTTAGCCGAACACCAGAAAATATTGTCATTTTCCTGGAAAATGACAATATTTTCCGGAAATGACTCATTTTTCGCGAAACATACGGATCCTTAGTTATTTATCTCTCTCTCTTTGTTTGTTTGTTTTTTTTTTTTTGGCGAAGCAAACCCTGAGCACATATTTTTATTTTATAACTTTGGCGAAATCATTAGTAACTCTTTTTTTTTTTTTTTTTTTTCCTTATGTTGATTTGCTAATAACTATCTTTATCATTTTACAATACTCATTTTGTAATCTTCATATTTCTCTTTGGAGTTATGCTAGCATGACAGTGTGACCGTGTGACAGTCAAGCGATAGCCATAAAATTTTCCTTTCTCCGACACAACTACACAAGTGTGTGGAAATTGCCAAGCAAAACACAAGTCAAGTCAAGTCAAGTCAAGCGATAGCCATAAAATTTTCCTTTCTCCGACACAACTACACAAGTGTGTGGAAATTGCCAAGCAAAACACAAGTCAAGTCAAGTCAAGTCAAGTCAAGGACGATAATCACGGTTCGGTGGAGTTGGCCCCAGCATACTTGACTTTGAGGTCATTTCATGGAGTTGGCCCAACCATGATAATCGCACAAAAGGGAAAGACTCTGCATGTATAAATCAAGTGCATGAGCCTCATAAGTTTGTACATAGTAAAGCAGAGAAACATACAACACACAAAACACCTTACAACATGAAGTGCCTTTCATTATGTATGTGGACTTGGATGTTGCTGGTATCCATGGGGCATGGAAGCTTGGGGTGCTTGGAAGAAGAGAGGAATGCACTACTTAAGATCGAGGACGCCTTCAACTATGGGTCCTCTTTCCCATTGTGGCATGATGGCGATAGTGACTGTTGTGGTTGGGAAGGCGTCAAGTGCGATGACACTACTTCACGGATGACTGAACTATATCTGAACGGTACACGGTCTTGGGCAATTAAAGTGTCATCGCCTTTCGTTATTGATGCATCTTTCTTCCTTCCTCTGGAGCAACTTCAAGTGTTGAATTTAAGTGAAACTTTTCTCTTAGGTGAATCTCTCTCTCTCACAGCTATTTTATTCATTTTTCTTTTTTGAAATATGTTTGTAAGTAATAGTTTACTTATCATTTCTAAATAATAAGAAACGTCATACCAGCGCTGTATAAACTATAAAGTGGATCAAATGAATGAATAACAAAGACATGATTGCACAAAATGATGCAATTCTTAAAGTAGTTGATTGCACATGTCATAAATAAGTAAGAGACTCATCTCCACGAGGATACGTCCAAAAAGCAAAAATAGAATTAGCTCAGTAATCAATTATTTTATGAATCCCGATTTTTTTTGCCATAATACCTGTTTGGAGATGGACCAAAATCTACTTAATACTTTTATTTGTGACTTTTTCTCAAGATTCAAAAATAAGAAAAGGAAAAAACCAGTTTCATCATATTATGAAAGAATTATACATAATTCTACATATCAATATTTACATTTTTGGAAAGGTTTTGAGTGTTTCATGATAAATAAGAGTCAAATTGCCAGAGCCATAAAATCTACAAATAATTAAATATTTAAAAATCACCAAAAATAGATTGGTTGAGGGGATTAGTTTAGAGTGAAGGGAAATGATTTCAAAGGTATTGTTTTGCCTTCAAAGAGTATTTGAATTTCTTATTTCCTTTTTTTACTTACCTCTACCAAACACCTGTATTTATCTGGATGCATAGACTCTTGCCTAGTGGGTGAAGGCAAATGGATCCAAAAACCCAAGCCACTCCACCCATGCATCCAGACATGCCAGAAACCAGAACACCCCTTGTCCTTCCCAGGTCAACACTTAGTCTACTTAGAGGGGGAAATTCACATTTAGTATTATGCAGATAAGGCGATCAAACATAAATAGACATTACTCGAATCAGAAAATAGATGGCACATTGATCAAACACGCTAGAAAATTTCTACGAATTGAGTTCCTCTAAATTTAAGAGTAGAGTAAATTTACCCCCTCTTGAAAGTCTAATATCTCAGCACGAGGACCATTGGAAAATCTAAATTGATTACCCATTTTATTTTCTTTTTGCTCTTTCTTTATTTCCTTTCCCACCCCTCCTCCTCCTTTAGTCTCTCTCTCAGTGAGTGAGCTAATCAGGCCATGAAGGATGTGACGATCCGAAATATGGGATTGTTTAAGACCGAGGCAATCAACATATTCAATTGGACCCACCATCATTCAAAAATTTAAGTTAATGAGTTGTGAGCAAACTTGGATATATTAATTGCTCCACACGGTAACGATTCTCCAATATAGGACTTTTATAACACAACTCATATGTTCATTTTAACATATCAAGTTATAGTATTTATAACCTAGTAACGCATCATAAAGTAGGATTGAAAGATGATAAGAGAAAGAAAACACGTCATAATGTCATGTTTAATAAGTCGTGCAAAAATAGCAACAGATAAATTTCAAATGATTAATCCCTAGATAATATTAAGCTAATCAAGGAAAATAATGATGTAATAAGTACGGAAAATTAAATTATATAGCTTTTTTCTTTTTTTCTTTTTTTCTGGATTTGTGAAGTTTGCTTCGAATCCTTTTGGCTCAAGTTCTGTCTTGCAAATCAATTGGATGCCCATGATCAGTAAACAATTAGAAAAACAATAGCAAACCTCGTGACCTGTGGAGATTTCTGTCAAAGAAAAAAGGATGAAGATAAAACACCTTTTTTCTTTTACTTCTATATACTAATTAAGCTAAGGGAATGCTTATTTACATAGCCTAAAAAGCTAGGAACAAAGCCTTTTCCTTTAATGGACCGAAATCCCCCTTTTCCTTTAGGCGTCATTTAGAAAGTGATGGAAAATGGGAGGATTGAGAACTTTGGCGGAAAATTTTAAAATGTTTACAATTTTTGTTGAGATGGAAGAATAGGCTAATTTAAACTTTCAGTAACTTTCCTTCTTAATTTTCTTCACCTCTTTCTCCTAAATAGAGCATAGTCCAAAATATATTGCCTGATTCGCATCACTTCACAAGAGATGGTGCTCAATTCACCGTATCTCCTTACACCATCGAAGTTCTTCATTGGAAAATACGATCCCCATTTCCTCCAAATGGATAATATTCATTTTGAAAATATGATTCTTTTTATATGATTATACAAGGACATTTTTGTTAGTTAATACAGATCCCGGCCTACATCTGTACCCTATACTAAAAGCTTCCACCTTTAACTTTCATATTACTCAGTTTATTTGAATTGTCATAAAAATAAATGTTGGAGCACGACAAACTAATGCTCATGAAATTCGCCATTATGGATATATTTGACATTTTTTTATGTCTAATCAAGTGAATTCATAAATTAAGTTATTTAAATTTGAATAAAATTACAATATAAAATAATATCCTTAAGTTTTAAATTATAATATATTTTATCGTGTGTGTGTATATATACACACACTAATTATCTTGTATCTTTGAAGTAACATGCATTTCACATTTTGTTTTATATGCTTACAGTCAACCGAAATAGAGCGAATGTATTTGGATTAATTTATGATGTGTTAAAGTTGTGTTTATTTTTTTTTATTCAATAAACTGAACTATTTGAACAGAATGAATCGCACTAGTTTATTTGATAAAAAATGTTCAAAAGTATGTTTTATTTTGTTTGCTAATAAATTAAACCACATCGCAGTATCCTCTGTTTATCACTCAATTATTTGAAATCTACTTGAATTGTGAAATTGGAAGAAAATTCTGTAGCACAAAAAAATAAAAATTTATGGACTTTATTCTTATTTATATCTTTGAAAATTTTTGAATTCAAAGTAAGTGAATTCATAAATTTAAAATTTAAAATTCTTATTCTAAATAAAATGTGAATATGTTACATTTCAAATAAAGTGGTGATCTTTAGCTATTTATAATTTTAAAGACGTTGCAAGTTTAAAAGTTTTATTGTAATCTTGAAGTAATAGGATTTTATATTCTACTTAATTTCCTTATAATTTAATGTAAGAAATTGATTAAACTTTATTAAACTAAACACTTATTGAATAAAGGGTTAATACCCTGAAAAATCCCAAATTGGTACACTTGTGACAAATTTACCCAAACTATTTTTTTTATCACCAAAAACCCAAAACTGGTATACTTTTGACAAATTTACCCAAAACTGGTATACTTGTGACAAATTTACCCTATGTTAGTTTTCGTTGAATTTTACAGTCAAATTTTTAAGTTAAATGACACGTGACATGGTTGACTGATATACCAATTTGGGATTTTACGCTATGTTCGTCACAATTTACAATTTTTGTGATTTTTTTGGTGGTATTAATCTAATTTAGCGGAGGGTATATTTGTAACAAATTTACCAGTTTGGGATTTTTTGTGGTCTAATAAATTAGTTTTGGGTATATTTGTCATAAATGTACCAGTTTAGGGTTTTTTACGGTCAGTCGGGGTAAATTTGTCACAGGTGTACCAGTTTGGGGTTTTTCAATCAAAAAAATAGTTTATGGAAAATTTGTCACAAGTGTACCAATTTGAGATTTTTCAAGTATTAACCCTTGAATAAAATAGTAAAGTTTAAAAAATTGATATTTCATGACGTATCAAATATATCAGTAGTTTGCTGCATTTTGCTGAGTTTTAAATGCAGCCGATTTGTTCGTTGGAAATTTTTTCTATGTTTGAGGAACATGATAATTTCTTGTTATGCATTTTTTGGCACTTAATTAATAGGATTTGAAGTTTGGGATTAGCAAAAGAAACTACATCTTTAGAGATGAAAAGTCGTTAAACTAATGCTTTTAGTCAAATGGGGCCACATAGCTGGACTATCCCATGAATCTAGCCATACGAAGGTTAAACTAAAATGTCACATGGTGAGCACTTAATGGAACATTCTCCTGGCAAAATAAACAATATATTCAAGAATATATCTAAGATTCTTTTCTTTTTATTCATGTTTTGAAACTTAAACTCAATCAGAAATGGAAGTTCAGAAATGGCAAATCAAACGAACTAATGCTTTATAGTTTGAATGCGGGTCACAGGGCAAAACCATGCCATGTATCTATTGCGACAATGATAGAGGTAAAGTCAAAAGTCACATGGGGACCATACGAGGGAACATTCTCTTTAACTCCGCTAGTTAACTACATATAATAGAAATCATTAAAGTTATAAGTTATTTGTTTATGAAATTGGTTTACGAAGTCATGTGACATGAACTTTTTTTATGCTTACATATGTTGGACCAACTGGTTTTTGCTTATAAATCAATTCTCATAAGGAGAAGATAGTTAGACATCTTATATATGTAGATAATTAATTAAACATAACGCATTTATGGATCTTTCCATAATTAGATTTAAATGGAACGCTACCCTTGAAGAATCTGGAGGTGCTGGATCTTTCGAGTAACAATTTGATCAATGATGCCCTCACAAACCTTGCGAGGATAACATCTCTTAAGGCCTTAGTCATCAAATCTTGTGGATTGAATGCTTCGAAGTTCTTGGAAGGTACTTCTGTGAAATTGCATTTGTTTATCATTGTTGGTAACTTATCATCTTTTTAAATAAGATAATGAGCCTAAAAGGCATGACTGCATTATATTCGGCGTCCTCCAAAGATCATATTTTGGCTGCACATTTTTCTGCATTATATTCAATGTCAATGATTCCCGGAAGCAATTGACTAGAAGAATTACATTATAATTAAAAAAAAAATATTTAGGATTACATTGGTAAAATTAGATAGTTTAGAATTAAATTGGCATCCGTACAATAGGTTTAAAATTAATTTGGTAATTATTCCTAAAATTTTACAATGGATTTTCCATGCAACTCTTTCATTTATGAAAAGAAAAATAATGCATATCCAGATTCTTCAACATTATCATTACCATTACTGTGTATATAATTCATCAATGATAGTGCAATATTTTCCTTGAAATTTTAGTATATTTTAGCTAGGGAAATAGATTATCCTATTTAATTGTGTTGTTTGACTTACAATATGTACTGCTTTTTTTGACGTATACTGATCCTCGAAGCCATCATACGGTGCATCTTACCATTTTTTTGTTAATGAGTGCAAAATATGATAACGAGACATTATTTCGTTAGAGGCTACTAGCTCCGGGAGCGAGGGCAATAGGGTTAGGCGAATTTGGAAGGGCCTTTCTCGAAACTGAAAAGTAAATTATAACTAAATCCTACAAGGATACTAAAATATAAAACAATTATGAAAAAATCACAAAAAACCCTAAATTATATTCACTGTGACATATTTACGCAAAACTTGTACCCATATGATACATTAATATTTTTATTTTTTCACTAAAAAATCCAAATTTATCTTAATGTGACACATTTACCCTCCATCAATATTCCGTCAATAACCACCATCAGAAACCCTATGCGGCTGTTGACATGGACGATATATTGAAAATTACTAACGAAAACTTCACCGATGTAGTTTCGAATTAGGGAAAATTGTCAAAAAAAGTCATAAACCTATAATGCGAAGGATAATTAAGTCATTAATTGTATAAATTTAATTCAAAATCTTTAACAATTTGACAATGTAGTCATTTTGACTAAATATCCAAATAAAGGACAAAGTCACACCTCAAAGTGATTTGTCATGAGGTGGTCATGAGTTATATAAATGAGTTCCTGACTCTTAAGGACAAATTAATATGTAGTGAATAGAATATAGTTGTGGAAAGTTGCTTATGAATAACAACGATGATGTATATTGATGTATTTGATGGATGAGCCGCATACATTACGATCATGAGAGCCGCCATAAAATTAGAAAATAAGAATAAGATTTGGGCCCATGTGAGCACGACATAACCAACTAAATTTATCCTAAAACAAAGTTTTAAATACACTAAGATTTGAGATAATTATTAAAAAAGTCTTAAACTTATTATATGGATGTCATAAACTTTTCAATGTAGCCAATTTAGTCATAAATTTTTTGAAGATTTACCAACATAGTCATTCAAGCCAATTTTAAAATGCAATGGCTAACATGGCGCTACTGATAGCAACATGGATGATTTATTGCATTTCTTTTATTTTTTATTAATTTTTTTTATAAATGGTATAATTTATTATTTTTATTTTTTTCCATTTTATTCTTCATTGGTCACCGTGTCCGGCAGCCTACCACAAGGGTTGGCAGGGGTTGACCTCATTGAATTTTGCAAAGTCACCACCAAAATCTTTGGCTTTAGTTCATTAGGTAAAAATCTCATCATCGGATGGAATATATGATGGAATATCATCAAGAGCCGACCTAGCCAGATTCGGCGAGCTCTTAGCTAACTAGTTTGGCCTTTGTGTTTGGCTGATTGCCAACTAATGCAAAGGCCCAACGATTCACAAAAATCGTTGAATAGGGAAAGAGGGTAACTTAATTTTTTTTTATTGTTACCGTTAAAAAATGATTTTTTTTCACAAAATCATTTTTTAAACAGAAATTAAAAAAGGATAATAATACATCTCGTTGATTGTCATGTCAATAAGTAAAGTAAATACATTTCACTGAGATTTAAAACATCATAATGAAATAAATTATAGAATAAATTAAAAATAAATATCAGTAAAATAAAATGAGAGAAATTAAAATAAAGAAAAACACATTTGTAATGAATATATTAATTTATTTGAAAAATGGTTTATATTATTAAGGGAATATATATATATATATGTATATATATAATAAGATTAAAATGATGAGAAAAACTCAAGCGGCCTCAAAAAACTTCGCATCTTTAGCCCCGCTGCCGTTGCCGCCTGCACCCACCTCAGCATTCAGACCCATCATCGCCACACGAAGCTCGATCGCCATTACCATCACCAGAATTGACACCACCGCAGCCAGAAGATCCTCGCACGGCCTTTGGTTTGAACCCCGATGACCTCAGATCTGAAGTGACGTGGCCTCTGGTCTGCACTGCAACGGCCTCAAATTGGAGGCGGCGACGCCTCCGAGCTGAGGTCAGGATGAGGATGGACAGGCAGCGAGGTGGTGGTGATGGATAGTGGGCTGGGACGATGGTGCGGATGGTGGTGGACGATGGCGTGTTGCGGTGGGAAGTTGGTGGCGCAGAGGACACTGAAGGGCAGGATTGGGCCCCCAGGCTCCCCGTCCCCGGGGGGTGGGGTGGGGCGGGGGCCGAGGGGCGGGGGGCGAATGGGATATTATTATATGCGAATTATAATTATTCTAGGGGGTCTCCTCTGCGCCCCCTGCTTCCTTGGCGGGCATACAGCAGAGAAAGTACATGATCTGGCACTACACAACAGAAAGATAAGATTGCATCGACGTGAATCATGATCCTGAGGTGAAAATATTGGGTGACCAAGTGATAAACGCTTCAACATTACACAAATCCATTTTACATATGATGCGTGTCATTTTGATCCCACCATTCAGAAAGCCTTCCATCATCTCTTTTCTCAATTAATGTTTTTACTTCTTTTTTTCTTTTTTTTCTATTTTCTTCTTCTTCCTCCTTTCACTCTCTCTCACTCTCCTCCTTTTTTTTTTTTTTTTTTTTTTTTTTTTTTTGCATTTTCTTAAATAGAGAACAGACCCACTCTCTTTTTTTTCCAAAATGCTCTCTCGCTTCCAAGACCCCACTGCCTCCGCATGTCGCCTCCATCTCTACCTCCATCTTTGCCTGCTTCATCGCTGCCTCCTATCCAACTCCTCTTGCGCCCTCCGTGTTGACAAGCCACGCTGCTACCTTAGAATCCGCATCCGCCTCATCCATTGCCTATGCCAACCCTAGTTGACCTTGAAGGTTCAAGGTCGAGCTGAGCTCTAGATCACAAACCTAGGGCTCACTCGGGCTTAGATAAAAAATATGAGGCTCAAGTTTGCCGATGGAGTTCAAGCTCGACAATAGAGGACTGATGATGGAGGATTGAGATGACAGTGAGGTGGTGGTGGTAGGCAATTCACTAGATTAAGTCTCCGGCGGACTGAAAGGAGGAAGTCTTTGGTGGAGTGAAAGAACGAGGAAGAAGAAGAAAAAAAAGAAAAAAGAAAAAAAAGAAAAAAATGAGTAAAAACATTAATTGAAGAGAGGGAGAGTGCAAGGGTTTCTGATTGGTGGGCTCAAAATGACACATGTCGGATGTTGAATGGACTTGTGTAATTCTGAGGTGTCTATCACTTAGGCACCTAATATTTTCTCCAATCTTGAGTGTTTTAACCATATAGTGATGATACTAATAGTTACTATGTCCACTTCAACAGGCTTGTGCCGATTGAGGAAACTTGAAGAGTTGGATATTAGTGATAATGGATTTGGGGGTCCTCTTCCTTCATGCTTGTGCAACATGACGTCACTTCGTGCGCTTGATGTTCGAAATAACAATTTTAGCGGGGCCATTCCTTCATCTCTCCTGTCTAATCTCAAGTCACTTGAATATATCGTGTTTTCTGGAAATGCTTTTGAAGGATCACTTTCGCTTGCTTCCTTGGCTAATAATTCTAACCTTGCGGTATTCCACCTCATTGACAACCATAATCACTTGGAAGTAAATACAGAAAAGCCCACTTGGTTTCCTTCATTTCAGCTAAAAAAGTTTGGTTTATCAAATTGTATGCTCAACAAAGATGCAAATGGCGTGATTCCCAGCTTTTTGAAAGAACAACATGACTTGACCAGTGTTCAATTCAGCCACAATGGAATAAGAGGAAATTTTCCAAATTGGCTATTGGTCAACAATGTAAATCTAGCACGGCTTGATCTCACAGGCAACAATTTTTCAGGTGCTTTTGACTTGCCTTCCAATCTGATTCTTGATAGCATGTTGTGGTTCGATGTGTCTGCAAATGTTATTGAAGGAGAGCTTCCACCATGGATTGGTTCTATCCTCCCAAGTTTGACATATTTGAACCTGTCAAACAACTTATTAAAAGGTAGAATCCCTCCCTCAATGGGCTTTATGAAACTGCTACTAATATTGGACTTGTCAAATAATGGCTTCTCGGGAGAGGTACCAGAGACACTTGCTAAAGATTGCATGTCACTTTCTACTTTGAAATTGTCAAGCAACAAATTGGAAGGCCAAATGCTCCCGAGGTATACTAACTTGAGAATGTTGCTCTTTTTGTATCTGGACAACAATCGTTTCACAGGGGACATATCACTTGGTTTATTGAATTGCTCCAATTTAAGTGTTTTGGATGTAAGTAATAATTTCCTATCTGGAACACTTCCCAAATGGCTTGGAGATCAACTCTGGTCTGGGCTTATGCTCTCGGGTAATTTATTGAGAGGTCCTTTACCGTTGAGCTTGTGCAACTTACCAATTTTTGTGCGTTTAGACCTTTCAAATAACAACATTGGGCCATATATACCTCCTTGTGCCAAGTTTATAATTTTGAAGTACTTGCATTTAGCAAATGACAGGCTTGTTGGGCATTTTCCTGAGTGTCTTTCTGGAGCTTCTTTAATTGTCACATTGGATCTTAGATACAATGCATTGTCAGGGGGGATCCCTAGGTGGATTGGTTCACTTCGGAACTTGAAGGTTCTTCTATTGCAAGGAAACAATTTTGAAGGTTCAATCCCTCTAGATTTATGTTTGTTGACAAATATGAGCATGTTGGATCTCTCCAATAATAATCTTTCTGGAAAAATTCCTTCTTGTTTGAAAGATTTGACATTTGGAGAATATGGGACATCGATGCGGTATCTCTCAAGAAGCTGGGTAGAGTTTTGGGAACTACACAACCATAAGGTCAAATTCAATTTCACGTATTGGTATAATGAAGGGGACATACTTGGCAATATGGATGTACTAGAAGAAGTAAACTTCATGACAAAGAGGAGGTTGGAATCTTATAAGGGCAACATTCTAAAACTCATGTCGGGAATGGATCTCTCTCAAAACAATTTTACTGGCTTTATTCCCCCAGAGGTTGGTTACTTGAGTAAACTTCTGGCATTGAACCTGTCACATAACCATTTGACAGGACCTATCCCAGAAACGTTTTCCAATTTAAAGAACATAGAGAGCTTGGACTTGTCCTACAACAGCTTAATTGGTCCCATTCCTCCACAACTATTAGAGCTCTATGCCTTGGCAGATTTTAGTGTGGCTAACAACAACTTGTCAGGCAGGACACCAGATCAAATATACCAATTTGGAACTTTCAGTGAAGCAAGTTATGAAGGTAACCCTTTTCTTTATGGACCACCATTAGAAATCTGTAATGGATCAAGTCAGGAGCCGATAACACTACCATCCTTTAATCATATTAGGGAGGATGACTCCTGGACAGAAGCCTTCTTGTGGAGTTTTGCAGGATCATATGTGGTGGCATTCCTTGGTGTGGTTCTTTTTCTCTACATAAACTCGTATTATCGATATGTGCTATTTGAGCTTGTTCATAAGCTTATCCCATCCTTTCCCAGATTCTAAGAATTTTGTGATGAAAAAAGACGATGAAACAGTGGAGAACGTTTTTTAATGGGATTGTAAGCTTTTGATTCTTGATTATGCCTTTTGAATGATTGATCCTAGAGTATTCGCATTGTATTGCTTGGAGAACCTTTTTTAATGGGATTGTAAGCATTTGAGTCTTGATTATGCCTTTTGAATGATTGATCTTAGAGTATTCGCATTGTATTGCTTGGAGAACCTTTTTTAATGGGATTGTAAGCGTTTGAGTCTTGATTATGCCTTTTGAATGCTTGATCCTAGAGTATTCGCATTGTATTCCTTGTCCTGCTAATTTGAATATTTGGAGATCTGATTTAATTGAGAATTGATAGAGATGGTTTAGTTCACAACCAAAATTGAATCCAGCATTCAAATAATTTTGTAAATATTACTCAAAACGTGAAATATCTTATCTCTACTACCAGCAACATCAAACGAACCAGTTTAGCGTCTTAGGAATCCTACTAATACATATCCCGATCCTCCCGAAATGAGAGTTTCCTCGAGGAGGTTTGATAGATTGCCAAACAGACACGGACACTTTCTCCCGTGAAGAGGTGCCTACACTTACCTTGGTTTCTTCCTAACCCTACCGATAGCAATTTGTTTCCTAGATTGATTAAGAAAGCTGATTTTCACTTTTATAGTCACCACTAATTTATTAGAGGCCAAGTAAAAAGTGAGAAGCCAATGAGATTTGGGTTTGGAGATTTGATTGCGCTGAAGATTTATCCAACGGCCAAAATTGGTACGTTTCCTCTTTTGAAAACGTTTATTACGTAATATTTTCGATTTTCAAAAGCAGTAAACGTGTTCATGCATGGGTCCACCCATAATTCAGCTCACCATAACGGGCTAAACATGTATTGTAAACAGCCAAATAAATAAGGTGTAAACTCTGACAGAAAAAAGAGAGGTGTAAACATGGAAGTCAAAGTGCGAAGATAATAAAGTAATTAAAATGCGGTAAGTAAACCGTGATACGAGTTGGACAAATAATAGACATGACCTTGTTATAAAGCTCCAGGACATAATCCTCGTCAGCTATGCATAAATCAAACGTGCAGTTAATTTAAGACTATAACATGCAATTCCCTGAACTAAACACCAATATTAAACTAAATGCAAAGAGCTTAAATCAATACTGTTCCTCAAATGCAATTATAATCGTCCGCCCTGCACCCACCCTCCCAGTATACATATCGGTTTTTACTTTTTCATTTACTTTTTTTAATAAAAGGAAATGATATAAACTATGCAATGCAACTTCCTAAACCAAATGCTGAATAGACATGGTCCTGAATATGATAATTTAAACTATTTAAGATGCAATTACTACCTAAAAATACAATAACTGTTTTTTTTATCATTTTTATTTATCCGTTTTTATGCATCCAATTAAATGGATACTGTAAGCACTGAAAACATTTCACCTAAGTCCTTCAATTTTATTTTTTCTTTATGGGTAAGTTAAGCTTTTACTTCACAAAGGAAAATATGGGAAGACTAGAAGTTTCGTTTATTTCACGGGAAATGCGATATTTATGGAAAATATTTTTCAAGAAGTTATTTTCCAAGAAAATGACCATATCAATTAGAAAATATATTTCTCCATTTTGTATGAAAATTTGATTTAATTTTCTTGAGGAAAATTATCAAAAAATTCAAATTTTAAATTATTTTTCTTCTTACTTTTTTCTTCTCTTTTTCCTTCTTCCTTGGCCGGTTGCTAGCAACCACAATGTCCAATGATTGGCCACATGCAAGGGACGGGCTTGCCCAAGCTCAACGTGGCTTGACCTCGCCAAATTTTAGCGAGCTCCAGCATCGAGCCTCGTCAGCCTTAGGCAAAGCTCCACCTCATCGGATCTAGCAAAATTGAGATCAGCCATGGTGAGGGCTAGCAACTGGCCACCGTCAAAGGATGAGTTCGCTTGAGGTTGACGGGGCTCAAGCTCGCTAGATTTCGATGAGATCAAGCCTTGCCAACCTTGGTTGAGTCATCCCTTACCTATGGCCAGTCGTTTGTCGTTGCCATGGTTGAGGATCGGATAAGAAAGAAGTAAATATAAAAAAGTTAATTAAAAATTCAACTTTTTAAAATATCTTTATAAAACAACCATTTTGTTAATCAAGGACCTAAGCCCTAGTGCCAAGGCCCCGTGCATGGACTTTGTGGACCTTGACCTAAGTGCTAGAGACCAGAGCTCGAGCATGGGGGCCCCAAGCAAGACCTTTATGGACCCGAGCTTGGGTACCGGGGCATTGGGAAAGGGCACCGGGGTTTTGGACCCGGCCTCAATGGGTCCAAGCATGGGCAGCGGGGGACCCTAGGCCGGGGCTTGGCCATGGGAAACTTGGTCCTGAGCACTGGGATCCGGGAACCAACGGGAAGGACTTTAATGGGTGGCCCAAAGAAACATCTTAATAGGGCTTGTTAGGGAAATCCCTTATGATGTTTTGAAGATGACAAAATAAATCAAAGGCTACTAACGTGTTTAATGGTTGAGTAAAAGACTATGCAGATGATAGAACATGTAAATGATATTATCAAAGTCTATACTTGGAAAAACCAGAAGACGGACTCTATGCTTAAGCTGAACTTGTTCAGACTGACGTCCAGATTGTAAAGTCTATTTCAGAAGGAAGACAGTCAGACTCTACTTCAGTCTGAAGACACTCAGACTCAGATTGTAAAGTCTATCGCACTCAGACTCAGATTGTAAAGTCTATTACTCTCAGACTTTACATCCAGATTCGACAGAACGTAACTCAAGCCCCGAAGATATAACGGCTAATGATCTGGTTTGGATTCCACATCAAGATTGATTTGATTGACTCAATCTAATTGATTGACAATTAGATCTTGAAGACAAGAACTTTCTATACGAAGAAGCTTTACTTATGGAAACCAAGATTCTGTTTGTATGGGCGATCGGAATCAATTTGGGATTCTACTTTTGTCACTCAACGGCTACCAAATCTTCTAGATACAGATCTGTCCAATGGGTATATTGGAAGACGATCCTCAAGATGTTGTCCAACGCCTAGTTTGGAAGTGGAGGAGTATTTAAGGAGATGAATGACTGATCAGCAAGTAAGAGACGGAGCGTAGAATTTATAATTCCAAAGTTTGAGCGAACTTCGATCATACACTTGTCTCTTGTGAGCTTAAACATTTGTGATCGTGAGAGAAATACCAAAAGAGTGACTTAGTGAGATAGTGTGATCTACTACTAAGTGTTTGCACTCAAAGTTGTAATCTCTTGTTAATTGCATAGTGATCCAGCCAAGAAGGCTGTTAGCGTGGGAGAGTGGACGTATGCTTAGATTAAGCCGAACCACTATAAATCTTGTGTTCTTATTCTCTTCCCTAAATCTCTTTATTTTGTTTGTAGTTCTATTTAACTGCTAAAGTCTAATCTCGCTCAAAGTTTGCTGCTCTTCAGACTCAGTTTCAAAAGTCTGTTGTTGTTCAGACTCAGGTTAAAAGTAAAGGTTTTCACTGTATTTTGTAGAATCTGTTTTTACACCTATTCACCCCCCCTCTAGGTGTTCATACTAGCACTTTCAATTGGTATCAGAGCCAAGTGCTCGGTTTATAAAAGTGTTTTTACTTTTGAGCTAAAGATCTTTTATGGCTAGTATCTTGGCACCAGGACTTATGGAGGGACAAAGCAACACAAGGCCACCAAATTTTGGTGGAAAGGAATACAACGTATGGAAGAACAAAATGAAAGCATTCCTAAGATCCAGAGATCCCTTGCAATGGGATGTTGTGGAAAGAGGAATCAATCCTACTGCCGCGTCTACATTAAATAAGAATGGCAAAGACAAAGAAACCAAACCCCCTGCTCCTATGTCTCGGACGGAGTTGTCCAAAAGAGAAGCGCTTGATGCAAAAGCTATTTATTTTTTATATTGTGCATTGTCTCCTGCTGAATATAATAGAATCTCTTCATGTGAAACAACAAAAGAAGTTTGGGATAGACTTCTTGTTACATATGAAGGGACTGATCGTGTAAAAGAGACAAAAGTAAACTTCCTGCTTCGCAAATATGAATCCTTCAAGAGGAAGCAAGGAGAGTCGATTGGAGATATGTTCAGCCGTTTTACAGAAATTGTAAATGGTTTAGCATATCAAGGTCAGCCAATTTCTTCCCTAATGAAGGTCAACAAACTCTTACGAGGTCTTTCAAAAGATTGGAACCATATCAAGACCTCAATCCGGGAAACTCAGAGGATTATGCCACTCTCCGTTGATGAATTGATCGGTACTCTTCAATCCTATTAAATGGAACAAATCAATGATGAAGATCCCGAAGGTAAGAAGTCCATCGCTTTAATATCTAACGCTGATTCTGATAATACAGATTCACAAAATGATATGGACAATGAAGAACTTGCTTTTATGATCAAGAAATTCAAAAGGTTGAGTAGAAAAGGAAGTGAATTCCGTAGAGGAAGACAATACAAGCAGAATGGCCAAACAAGAACAATAAAAGAAGATGATGAGCAAGGAAATCTATGCTTGATGGCACATTTAGAATCAGAGTCTGACTCAGACACAGACTCAGAATCCGATGAGGAAATCGAGGTAGGCCATTCAAGAATTCCTACTAAAGTTCTTAAGTATATAAATGAGCTATGCTTAAATCTCAAATCTTCTCTTAAAAGGATATCCAAACTTAAAAAGGAGAATTCTTGGCTTAGGCAACATGATCTTTCTCAAAAAGAAAAGTTTGAAATTTTGCAAAAAGATTTTCTACAAACAAAAGAAAGTCGAGATTTACTTGTCAAGGAAAATGATTCTTTAAAGAAAGAACTTTCAAATATTTCAACAAAATTTTCAAATGGTTCAAAAACTTTAGAGCATATTCTTTCCATACAAATACCTTACTATAATAAGTCAGGACTTGGTTTCAATAAGGAAAGTGATTCTTTAATTGATTTTCCTAAAGTAAAAGAGAGACTTAGACAAAAACCTTCACGGCATTTTACAAAAATCATTTTCAAAAGGTGTTTATAAAACCTGTTGGTCGAAATGCCCTCAAGTGTTCAAATTGTGGAAATTCAGAACACTTTGAGAAAGAATGACCTAAAGTCTGGAGACCTATTAAGAAAGATTGGGTAAATACAGCATACTCTACCAACTCTCATGGACCCAAGAAAAAATTGGTACCAAAGAAAAGATGAGTTATTTTTGCAAGATATAAAGGAAAAGAAGAAAGAGAAATTGGTAAGGAAGGTATATATTTTTCAATTTGGTTTGTATACAAAATTTAAAAATTCTGATTATACTTATATTCTCTTTGTGCTTTAATTGATTCGGATTTTATAAAGATCATATCCTATGATTTGTTTTATTGAAGAAAGAATCGTGTGATTTATTTTTGTGATTCGTGAGTTGTGATTTGATATAATACGTGTGATTATTTTTGAAATCTTGTTAATAGACAATTGAGTTTATTTGGTTTAATTTTATGTTTTTAGATTTTGTCATTTTTAGCAAAGTGAAAATATGTTCTACGTGATTTTCATTATGCTAGATATTCCTAGATATTCAAGGATTTTGTTCTCCCTGATTTTATTGTGCTTTGACTAAGTGAGAATTTCTTTTTCAAGTTATCATTGCGCATAATGTTCATTCCTTAAATACTTTTTTATGATGAGTTTAGAAAGAATATTTGATTATTCTTGAAGATTTTCAATTTTGCTCTAACGAAATGGAAGGATCCAAATTGATGGATACCAAAAAGGAAACGAGTTGATTGCAAGAAATTCTATAAGGGAAGAATGATTGAGAGTTTACGTAGGTGCAATCAAAAAGGTATCTCATGCAAAGATTGGTAATGATTTTTTATCAATGGTATATTTCAAACATATACCATGGGTAAGAGAATATTTTTTTTCATCCCACCTTACAAATTTCTACATGCATTTATCATAAATTGGGATGATTGTTTATTATATTGCAAATATCTTTTGTTATAAATATAAGGCATTGCAAGTTTTTACTTGATTTGGCACGTGATAAAAATATCTACTTTCTTTTGCCGAAATGCATCAATAATATATTTTTGAGTTTTACGCTCAAGTAAATCCCTTTGATCTCGAAAAATATTATTGCATATTTATGGATATTCTTGCTATATTCTTAGAAGATATATTATATCTAGCAAGTTTGATCCGCAAATCGGAGGAAGGTATTACGTGACATTTTTTGCAAAGATTATTATCTATTATACAAGATTTTGTAGGTGGCAATAGAATCTTCCATATGAAATTTGGAAAGCTTGATTAGAAAATTATGAAGATTCTATACTATCTTTTGGAGACTGAAAAATTCCTTCCTTGTGCAAAGTTTTTGCAAATTGTTAAAGAAATCCCTAATGTGTCGTACGAAAGGTTGAATAGTTCTGAATTTTAATTTTATATATGCTATTCAATTTATTTGAAGAAATGGGATTATATATTATATGGATATTATTACAGCTTATTTGTGCAAAAAGTTTGTTAAGTTTATGCAGGTTGAATTCGAGAAGAGCTTGATTGAAGAAAATAATTTTTTACCTTGAATTTCAAAATGCAAGTGATCGTTGCAGATGTTGTTGCTACAAAAAAAAATGGAAAAATATTATGTTCAACGTGCTCAAGCAACAATTGTTTCTATTCACAAATATTGTCATGATGACAGGGGGAGGACATGAATCCAAAAGGAAAGAAAGAATCGTGATCACCTCAAAAAGGCAACAAATTGAGGGGGAGCGTTGATCAATTATGGAAAAATCTTTTTGAATTGATTGTGATCTTAATTATTATGGAAGGAAGGAAAAGGTAAATGTGTTAGAACTTACCAAGTTCTAAAAAATCCGGTTAGTGTATATTTTATTACCTTTTGTCATTAACAAATCTCTTATTGATATTATCATTTTACTATGACAAAATGGGTCAAGTGAATTTTATAATGCATCTGTGACTTTTATTGGATATTTGCTGGTATATATGATCGAAGTGAGCTATATTGCATATTTTTAATATTCGATTTACTTTATAAAAGCTGATTTTTTGGAAATTATGTTTCATGCAAAATATATTACCGCTTTATATTCTCTACGTGATACTATTTTTATTGTTTATCGCTTTTTGATTATGACAAAAAGGGGGAGAGAATATAAATATGCATATGTGTTGATTGGTTGATATTATTTATTGCATAATATTGAGCTGCAATTATTTTTTCTATATATTGTTATGCTCAATCTATTTGCTATCTTATGCTTTGAATTACATTGCTATGATTTATTAATATTTTAGTGTGATTACACATTTGCATATTCAGAGATTGTTTTGTAATCATCAAAGAGGGGGAGATTGTTAGGAAAATCCTTTATGATATTTTGAAGATGACAAAATAAATCAAATGCTACTAACGTGTTTAATGGTTGAGTAAAAGACTATGCAGATGATAGAACGTGTAAAGGATATTATCAAAGTCTATATTTGGAAAAACCAAAAGACGGACTCTATGCTTAAGCTGAACTTATTCAGACTGACGTCCAGATTGTAAAGTCTATTTCAGAAGGAAGACAGTCAGACTCTACTTCAGTCAGAAGACACTCAGACTCAGATCAGTAAAGTCTATCGCACTTCGACTCATATCAGTAAAGTCTATCGCTCTCGACTTTACATCCAGATTCGACGAACGTAACTCAAGCCCCGAAGATATAACGGCTAGTGATCTAGTTTGCATTCCACATCAAGATTGATTTGATTGACTCAATCTAATTGATTGACAATTAGATCTTGAAGACAAGAACTTTCTATACGAAGAAGCTTTACTTATGGAAACCAAGATTCTGTTTGTATGGACGATCGGAATTAATTTGGGATTCTACTTTTGTCACTCAACGGCTACCAAATCTTCTAGATACAGATCTATCCAATGGGTATATTGGAAGACGATCCTCAAGATGCTGTCCAACGGCTAGTTTGGAAGTGGAGGAGTATTTGTGAGATCCTGAATTTTCGACCCGTCCCGAATATATGAAATGGACATCTCGTCGACGCGCCGATGGTCCTTTTTCTCTGAGCTGATCACTCATGAGTTAACCAATCTATTGGGTGAAGCCGTTAAGGAATACAACCG
The DNA here is from genome assembly GCA_017140595.1 of Eucalyptus curtisii. Lineage (NCBI taxonomy): Eukaryota > Viridiplantae > Streptophyta > Magnoliopsida > Myrtales > Myrtaceae > Eucalyptus > Eucalyptus curtisii. The sequence continues at coordinate 27,862,116 of CM029498.1, forward strand.
CGTAAAATCCCTAAAAGCTACTCAATAGGTCGAATCGGACTAAAATCGCGTTCGGTCGATTTTAACCATGAAATTGAATTTGATTTCGGGAATCGGACGTTCGAGCATGTCACGGTTCATTTATAGGACGTCGTCTTGTCTTTCGGAGAAATTCCGTTGAGTTTGGGATTTTTACGGAAAATCGATTCAGACGTCGCGGAAAATAGCGGAAATTCGGATGGGCTCAATTGAAGAAAATTTGGACTTCTAAGTCGAGCCTTTGGATGTCATGGACTTATAGAAAATTGTACGGGATTTTTCGTTAGTGAAATCGGACCTCAATTTGGGAAATTTCATGAAGAAATTGAAGCTCAATACCTAGGAAATTCGGAGCTATGGGAGGACTGCATATTATTGGATTTGAATTGGATTAAATGGGTTTCATTGCAAGAAAGTATTAGAGACAAAGATGATAAACTTGAGGGCTTTGGAGGGGACCAACAATTAATGGAAGAGATAACTCATTGACTTTCTTGCCTCTCTCTTCTCCTCCTTTCCGATCGTGCGAGCCATCCCCTTCGCTGCCTCTATTTTCTTTTCAATCTCTCTTCCACTCACTCTCTCACTCGTCCACAGAAACCCACATCCCACCGAAGCACCAATTCCCTACCATCTTTTGTTCTTGGCCAAGTTGTTGGCTTTTTTCTTCAACGTTGGCAGCACCGATCGAAACAGCCCACACGGCTGCCCATTTCATCCAGACGAAGCCATCATCCACCGAAGCTGCATGCCACATGTCCACGGTTTGCTTCTCCTCAATCAAAACCAGCAAAGTCTTCAACGACGCACGCCTGCACATCGCCAGCTCCTCTGCCCCTTTTTGCTGCGACCGAAGATCAACGAAGCAGCTCCATCTGCTGCCACCCATCTCCCTCGATCAACAATTGAAGCTCTTGGTTGACTTCCAGCCAAGAAGAACGAAGCTGTCGCGCGTCACCCGCAACTCAGACAAAGCTACTCCTTGCACCGTGTCTTCATTCGGCTCGTGCATGGTCAACTTCAGCAACCCCACGAAGCCTTGCCGACCGAAGCCCACCGATCTCTCTCTTCGTCCGCATCTGCCCTCCACCAGCTCGCTGCCACCGATTCAACCGAGGAAACCTGCGTCCGTCCGTGAGAATTCCCCCAAATTTGGTCGGCCACCGAGTCAGTTGAGTGAAGCCAGCGAAGCCACGATTTCCCCAGCTCCTGCCAACTCGCCCCTGCTCCACTCACGTTTGTTTCCTTCGGCTTCTTCAATCCCAGCAGGTCTTCGACGCCAGCCCATAGCCAAGCCGTGAAATGCAGCCCATCTTCAAGTTCACGAGCCCAAGTGAATTCGGTCCATCAAGCCAGTGAAGTTAAGCCCGTCAATTGCCATCTTCGGCCCAACGAAAATTTAAAGTGCAGCAGCCCATCTTCACATGTCAGGCCCAATTTGAAGCCCAGTCCAACGAAGCCCAGCAGATTTTCAACGGTCCAGCAGTTGGGCCCGTCCACGAGCCCAAGCAAATTTCGATTAGCCCAACCTGCAGCAAGCCCAAGAGTGAGCCCAGTCCAGTGCAAGAACAAACCTCAGTTGGGCTGAGATTTGTTGGGCCAAGTCTAAGGCCCGATCCAAGCCCACCGGTGTTGTCGAAAGCCCGATTTCGGCCGCCGTCGCGGTGATTCGGTCTCCGCTTTTACCAAGTGAGTTTTGCTCACTAATGCTTTCTTAGTCTGCTAATTATACTTAGGGTTGGTTCGATTTAATTAAATGCAATTAGGTGGTTAGATTAATTTAGATAAATTAAATTAGAGACTTAATGATGCATGTTAGATGGTTAGACTTAGTCATTAGCAAGTAGAGACGTACTTCTATTTATTGAATGTATCTCGGAATTTTTCCCGACCCGTTTCGGGCTCCAATCAGGCAATACGGGCCTAAATTGGATTTTTAATATTTATTTATTTAATTTTCGAAATTAATTATTTAATTATTTATTTTTCTGGAAATTCAACCGAGATGACCGGTGACCGGAATTTTATGCTGATGACCGTGGTGCAGCCTGTTTTGTTAATTGGGCTTTATTTTGAGCTAAATTGGATTTTTTTAATGTTTATTAATTAATTTTCGAAATTAATTAATTATTTATTTATTTTTCGGAAATTAAGGCTGAGATAGCCGACAACCGAAATCTCGTGCTGATTGTTGTGGCGCAATCCGTCTACTTATTTGAGCTTTACGTTGCATGGAATTAAATTAATTATGATATTTTAGGGATTTATCCTAAATTGATTGAAATTGAGTAATTGTTTGGTAGATGGCTCAGTAATACTTTGATGGGCTATATAGTAGAGAGAATCGTGAGAGGTTGTGAGTTGAACCTCGAAAGCCGCCAAAGTATGGCTGTGCCAGTGGGGCTGAGTTCTGCCACCGAATTTGGAGTTGGTCGCGCCTGTTAAGGCCGTAATCTGCCATCTATTAAAGGTCGCGTCTGTTGGGCCGTAAACTACCACCTGATAGAGGTCACGCCCGTTGGGCCGTAACTTGCCACCCGATAAGGGTCGCGCCTGATAAGGCCGTAATCTGCCACCTATTAAAGGTTGCGCCCACTGGGCCGTAATTTGCCATCTAAAGATAAGTCGTGTCCTTTGGACCGTAAATTGTTGCCAAGAAACTTGGTAGACTGTGCTCGTGGAGCCATGAGCAAGAATTGAGACTGAATAAGGGAGACGACCGGGGAATGGTTGGATTGACATGTAATCGACTAGGTCGATTGATCGAGATATCGATCTGTGATGTGATTGTTTGGATGCCTACTGAACTGTACTAATTGCAGGTAGGAACTGAGGCCAAGGTAAGTCATCTGACCTATGCGTGCTTAGGCAGCCTAAGGTGTATTGGCTTACTAATCGAGTCTTAGGGGGTAGAATTCGCTGAAACGTGGTCTCATTGGTTATTGAATAACCATTTCAGGACCCTGAGGAGGAGCCGAGGAGGAGGAACCTGAGAAGAACACTGATGTGAAACCTGAGGAGGAGAAAGATTTTTGAAGAAGAAGATGATCCAGAGAAGGATCTTGAGTACAACCCGGATGTGGATTGAGATCCCATCCCTTTTGTAAACATTGTCTTAGTGTAGATAGGTGTGAGACTAGTATGTTGTGAATAGTATTGTAAATATACTTGGAGTTATGCTCTGTATAAAAGTGTGGTTGTAAATTTCAATATGAAAAATATGGCACGCTTTTCTATCCCATTGTTTTATTGTCTGGGGATTTATAACTGCTTCCGCATGCATAATAAAATGAAAGGGTCGGCAATACTTAGTCATGGGATATCGCACTTTAAAATCGACCAAGGTGAGGGATGGACGCATGCCCGAGGATCGGGGCGTGACAGTATTTAAGGAGATGATGGACCGATCAACAAGTAAGAGACGGAGCGTAGAATTTATAATTCCAAAGTCTGAGTGAACTTCAATCATACACTTGTCTCTTGTGAGCTTAAACATTTGTGATCGTGAGAGAAATACCAAAAGAGTGACTTAGTGAGATAGTGTGATCTACTACTAAGTGTTTGCACTCAAAGTTGTAATCTCTTGTTGATTGCATAGTGGAATCCAGCCAAGAAGGCTGTTAGCGTGAGAGAGTGGACGTAGGCTTAGATTAAGCCTAACCACTATAAATCTTGTGTTCTTATTCTCTTCCCTGAATCTCTTTATTTTGTTCGTAGTTCTATTTAACTGCTAAAGTCTGATCTCACTCAAAATCTGCTGCTCTTCAGACTTAGTTTCAAAAGTCTGTTGTTATTCAGACTCAGGTTAAAAGTAAAGGTTTTCACTGTATTTTGCAGAATCTGTTTTTACACCTATTCACCCCCCTCTAGGTGTTCATACTAGCACTTTCAGGGCTAACTACTCCTATTCAACTCCAAGCAAAAACGGGCAGAAGATGATCTAGTTCAAAGGTGAAAATTCCATGGGTTAAACTAGTAAGTCACTTGCTTCGAAAGCAGGTCCTAGCTTTGATTTTCAATGAAAATCCACATTATATATGCACACCAACACACCGACATGTCACAAACAACTGAAGATCAATTCACGACTCACCCAAGAAATCCCTCTTAAAGCCGCAAATTCGCAACTCTTGGAGCTACAGATCCGCTGCTCTTGAAACTGTAAATCCACGGCTCATGATGCTACAAATTTGCAGTTCCTGGAGCTGCTAATGCAGCTCAGTTGAGCTACGAAGCGGCCATTTGTAGCTACAGGAGTTACGCAATTCACACAGACACACAACAATCTGCACATCTAGTGCACCCACAGCAGCACACACAACTGGCATCTTATCATACATACACAGCCCACGCATTTGACACATTCACAGCGCGCAGAGATACAATTCATGCAATACACAGAGCACTCACATTGTCACCCATGTTCCTGTCACACGTTGCACAATGCAACAACATACACATATACATAGCTTACTATCAATCTCATAGTTCACTCTCACTTGCAACCTACACAGTACGCAGCACACCCTCACAGCCCGTCACTCACCTCTCGTAGGCGCACACAAATCATACATTAACTGTCCTAGCCACCCTTCACACAAGCTCAATTTAAATAAATTCACACATGTAATGTACACACGCTCAGCATACATGCTTAGCTTATACTTGTAGACATCAACTCATATCAAATCATCAACGCACATCAAATCATCAACGCACTACACAAGCTCACGAATCACCTACAAAGCTAGTTCACCCATCGAGTGCGGAGCAAGAATAAACCATTTTCATTACTGCTCTCGTATCTGCATAGACCAGCAACAATGGCAGAACCTCTAACTTGATTTTTTCTCCTTGAAATAATGTAACAACTCAACTAGGATGTTTATCTGACCAAAAAAAAAAATGGCATATTTAACTAGCTTCCTAGTTGTGGCGTCCCAATCCGCCACTTTTCTAATGCCAGATATTAATCTTTCACTTTTTAGCACATGCGGAAGACAAATTCAAATACTAAACAAACATCAATCATAAAGAACGTACACCGGATAGAAACAAGCAACGACTTTTGTGTCTTGCATCACGTATAAGAGGCAATAATAGGGCTACAGTAGGGGGGGTCAAAAGGGTAATGCTACTCTCACAGGCTAACCACTCAGCCTTCATCTGTGCCCTCAAAGTCAGCTGGGGTGCCATAACATGCTGCCGGGATAGCAGGAATCGCGTCCATGACTAAGTATATGAAAAATGTGAACAACCACAAGGGTGAGCTAAAGCCCAGCAATGAAATATCCAAAATGCTATACCATACGATTTGCCCTTCATACGTATGAAGAAAAACTGTCTAAGATACGCGACTCACTTTCCTTTGGAATTGGTCTATCCCCACTATTCTTAAGATCAATGAACTAGAACAACAAGACCTAGGGTGATCTAGACCCTCAACATCAACTTGTGCCATCACGATTTATCGATCTCAAAGAACACATGCGCACAAGCATCTTTCACACATCTTTTAATTTTCACTTTTCGTTTCCACTCCAAGACACATAGTCGATGCACTCATCGAACCACACAAGGAGGGATAATCCGGTCTAGTGGAATTCTGGTGCCACTCCGGTCCACCGTGGTGTATGCTGGTTTGTTGTCTAGCCCACGCAAGCTTCATGATCCACTGACCGTGTCATCCCTACTCCAAGGTATCTAGGGTTCGCTGTCCCAAGGCATTCAGGGTTCGCTGTCCCTAGACATTCACGGTATTCATTAAACAGTATCTTAGGCATGCAAATTCACGTGCAGTTATCTTGATTAAGCATGCGAATAACAACCATGTCATATTTATGCAAGGATCTATACCATCACGCATCCAAGGACTCGCCCCTTAGTCAACACTAACAGAACTGATCATGCAGTCAAAACCTAGAACTAACTGTCCAGACTCCATTAGGGAAAGAGAGCCCAGTGTTTCTAGTCCTAGCCGAAACAATCAACTTCACTACAACTTGGTTCTTCCAAACCTACAACACTTTCAAAATCAATCCAGAACATAATAAACACTCCGAACCTTATATAGCCTACTTAGCAGCCTTCGCAACCTCACGAGATACTTCACTGGCCTCACGACCCCACGACAAGTCTCAACCTTCACAATCCACAAAAACACTCTTTGAACCATGACCCACTAATACCACACTCAGGCCTCACGGCTCTCATCTATGCCGCACTCCGGCTCACAGCCCACTTGCAACCCAATCGGGCCTTGTGGCCCACGCATACCACACCTGGGCCTCGTGGCCTACTTGCACGCCATTTGGGCCCCGCGGCCCACTCGCCCACCCTTGGGCCTCACAGCCCGCTTGCTCACTCGAGCCTCGTGGCCCATTGCCTAAATCGGGCCTCATGGCCCACTAGGCCAAAATCAGTCCTTATGGTCCAGTCTCTTAAATCAACCTTCACGATTTTAGCTCAATTTCCACAAGTAAATGGCATTAGATTAACATCAATAACACACTATGGGTAGTCAAATAAATGAAATTTCTATCGTCAATAGACCACAATTTAAGATTTCATAATCTTCCTATAGAATTGAACCAAATTCAGACCAAAGAATTGAACCGACCAAAATTGCACAGTCATGGAATTCAAAGCCAAAACCATAGTAAATGAACTTGAAAAATTCTAAATTTTAATATGTTATAGAGAAGACCCTAGAAAACATTTTTTATGAAGGAGATTAAGTCCAAAACAGTTTGTATAATGAGCAAAAAATTGCACAAAGTAACTCAAAAATCTAGTGCACTGTTATAGAGCAACTAGTCTTCAAATTATGCTCAGCTCACAGCCCTAAACATGTCAAAACATCTTGAACTTTGGATATGCTTCCTCTACAACTTTTATGAAGGAAGCAAGTCCAAAATCTAAAAGGAAATTTTTTTTTAAAATTCAGTAAGACAATTGGTACATTATTCCTACTGCACTGGATAGATCAAGCACGGTGAAAGAGTAGGCCATCATACCATCCATATCATCTCAGAAAATTCCAAATTAAAATATGTTATACTTCAAGATGTCTTGTCCAACTTTGAAGGAGGAAGTTTTCTCAAATTTGAAACACAAAACTCCACAAAATTAACAAACCAGCGAGGTTTAACAACTCCAGTTTCAGGAAATCCAAACTAAGGCTCTAAACACAAGTTCATAGCCCAAGAATACTCCAAGATCAAACATTTTTGACCACATGCAACATACATCTTTAACCATAGATCATAGAAAACTTCTACAAGTAAAGTACAAGCGCTAGAACCCACATGCAACATTATCCGAGCAGCGAAAACAGCATGCATATCAACCAAAATCCCGACCATTTCACTGCAACAGCAATCTTCCAACTCTCGAGACACGATTCCCACCATCAACAACATGCAACCAACAACTCAGCATATCCAAGACAGAATTCATGGATCCGCACGATGAACAAACTGATACAACATAGAGAGTTAGAATTTCACTTGCCTCAACAACAATGGCTGGACGTGGCACGGTTCGAACAGGGGAGAAACAATCGCAGCTTGGCCTTCCTCGAAGCCCGATGTCACTCCTCGAGGCTGGAATCCCCACGGAACAGCAAAATGAAGCCACCGTGGAGGAGGTTGAGAGGCGGAGGAGCTTCAGGATGGGAGAACGAGAGGTCAAGGGGAGAAAATATTGGGTGGTCCGGGAGCACCGACTCAGCGTGCTCCCCGATCAATCAGGAAGTGACGCGTGGCTCCACGTGTGCGCAACTGGCCCCACTGGTTTTTCTGCGTAAAATTTATTATGTTCCCCTTTTTATTTAAAAATTTACGGCCATTAATAGGCTTGCCGCTGCCTTTTTTCTCTCACCTCTCTTCTCTTTTGGAGTAGGCTTGCATGCATTAATAACGCTTTCTCTCTCCTCCTTTATGCAGAGTGAATACCCACGCTACAGTTTCCCTTCCCCACTTTCTTTCCTTCTCAATTCAAAATTTTGGGTAAGTCGCGGACTCTACGATGCTTCTCCGGCCTCTGCCCCAAAGCTCGTTGCTTCTTGGCCTGCGTCATTGTGTTCCTTCTTCACCCTACTCTGGTGTGGTTTCTCTGCACAAGATGGGGAGGAATGTTCTTGCTGTAAGTCACGGACTCTACGTTTCGGTGCTTCTCTGCCCTAAAGCTCCTTGCTTCTCGGCTTGTGTAAGATGTTGAGCGGACCCTCGACACTTGCTGGCAACTCATTTGATTTCCCAAATTCCACCGACAAAGCCTGAAGTTGCAATTACATGGGCGTGAGAGGGATCGTGAACAAGCAGGTAGAGAACGAGACAGGCGAGACAAAGATCGTGGGCGAAGAAGGAGCCAGTCAAAAAGTCGAAGTAGGAGCAGGGACCGCAAGGACCGTGATGGTGGGGAACACCGTAAGAGACATGTGTTGGATGCAAATTACGCAATCCCAAGATCTCCATAACCAAAACAAGAACATGCATAATTGGGTAGAAAGATCAACGCACCTGGGAACCATCACTCTTAAAGCAGAAGCAGAAAAGGGATTTCCTACATATCAGGGGATCCACGTATCAAGTCATTCTCCTCTATTGCCCTTTGTATCACTGGCTCAATGAGGCGGCCCCCCTCACATTTAGCGTTAGGTAAACGCTCCCTAGGTGATGATACATGTGAGAATTAGGGTTAGAGGAGAGACTTGAGTACTATTTATAGAGTTTCCAGTAAGGCCCCCTCATTACGGGCCAAGCTCAACTCGACCCACACTAGCCAGCCCCATATTAGACTAATTAAGAAACATTCTATCTCACCTTAGACCAATCCCGTTTTACGATAACCGTAAAAACAGTAAATTACAATATCAATTAATTTAGTCCAAATTAGGAAAACTCTTACATTCTCCCACTTGGACTATATTAATTGAAATCGTACTGTATGTGCGCACATTTGGTCCAGAGATAATTCTTAATAGTCAATCCTATCCCATAAAGTCTTAAACACCAAATCATGGCGGTAACCTCATGTATACACACAGAGCCTTCCATGGTCACGAGTGCTTTCAACTTTATTGATATGGATTCAATATGATAGTGTGTCAAATGGATAACATCTCTCATAGAGAGATCCCATTTGTCGATCATCATTCTCTTACTTTAAGTGTCACAAAAATTTGTGCCACTAGAGAATGCCCATTCTCTTACCTTAAGCGTCACAAAAAACTTGTGCCACTAGAGAATGTCTTTATGGTTCCAACGAACCCACATATGCCTTGTCCTTAGGGTTAACCTTTCTTTATGAATAACAAGGCATATGCACAAGGCTAATAATCGGATGCCCCTAGCCTTCACTCAAGATTTATATAATACCTTGAGACTTTATCAATATGTATTCAACATAATAATAACACATTCAAAAATATTTTATTGAATGCAAAAGTTGATACATATCAAACCGTTACTAAATGTAACGAACTCAGATGTAAACTTTATCAGAGTAAAGCCAAAATAGCTCCCACTAAACAACAACATCTCATGATGCTCCTAGGCCCATGCTAATGACATGTCACTCAAATACACATGGGCATAATCCTTTAGTTAGTGGATCTGCAACCATATCATCTGTGAAAATATGTTATATTATAACGTCATATTTCTGTACCGTTTCTTTATGGTCAAAAAATTTAACTATCATATATATAGACCCCTTGAGACCTCTGTAGTTAATAAAAATACTACAAATTTATTGTCTCAATACAACCGTATGGGTCAATTCATAAAATTAAAAAAAAAAAAAACGGTTAACTCCTTAATGAGGTTCCGGAGCCTAATAGTCCAAGTAACAACCTAAAAGAAAGTTACTAACTCTACTTACATAGTAGACATAGAACTTTATTTACTGCACTTCCTGCTAACATAAATATGTATTCTATTATTAATCTCATGTCATCATAACAGCCAGCAAAGTTTACATCTAAATACCGTACTAGGTGCAAGAATTGAACATGTCTATAAGTTAGCATATAATCTCTTGTTCTCTTTAAGTACCTTAAAACATTCTTGGGCGTCTTGAATATAACTGATATCTGTCTAGAAGTCTCGTCACAAAGACGATATTTAGTCTAGTGCAAATTCAAACATACATTATACTTTTAAGTGCATTGACACAAGGTACACCCTTTAACTAGATTTTCTCAATATTTAAATAAGGACAATGTGATAGATTCAGTCCATCACCCTTAACAACAGGAGCAATTCCTGGCTTGTAATGATGTATATTAAATATTTCTAATATACAATTAACAAATGTCCTCCGAGAAAATCTAATATAGTATGGCAAGAACAATCCTTACGGATGTTAGTACCAAGAACAAGAGATGCCTCAAGGTCATTACTTGTAAACGAAATATCATATTCATAAAGTATGAGAAAGATAAATTTCCTCCCACTGACCTTGCAGTATATTAAATTACTTTGTTTCCAACTAAACAAAAAGACAACACTATGAAACTTTAATAATAGTTTCTGGAAACTTGCTTAAGACTATGAATAAGACTTTTCAGTCTACACACAAGTTTACTTAAAACATGTGCTGCAAAATCTTCCAATTGCACTATATAGATTTTGTATCTATTTGGCGTAAGTTTTTATCAAAAAGAGTTATTAATGCCACGTTCACTCGAAAGAATCTTTAAAAGATATTATAAAGAAATAATTATTTTTCACTATAAACTATCCACCCCTCTTTCAGAGTGAAAACTTTATAATCTTTTATGGCATCTAATCACATACTTGATTGAAAACAAGAAATGACATTTATATATATGTCGCTAAATCAACCATGTAGTGGATATTGTAATCATGCTCTCACAAATAGACTATGTAGTCTGATGGTATAACTGATCGTCTTTCCCTAACAAATCTCCTAATACAATTACTTCATTCTACACTTGAGAGGTTTGAGAAATTTCATCATAACTATATCAAGAATAGTACCTTGAACCTCAACAAGTTTAGTCTAGGGTATAGGAGATTTCATAATTGTCTATATCACAATTATCTGTGTAGGCAAAGACAAAGACATAGTAATTTTCCATCGTACTATTATCCTTAATAGTCTGAGAGCAGTTATCCTCGACAATTACATCGAACTTTAGAAACTTTACTGTATATGATTCCATAATTCTTGTACCTTTATTAGGGTCATAAAATCAATACCCCTTTGAACAATTTGACTAAGATACAAAATAATTTCGAGCGGATCTGAATTGCAACACACTTAATATTGAATTAGATAACCTCACTTCTGCATGACACCTCTAAATTTAATATGATTCAAGTAATTTATGTCCAGTCTATAACTCAAAAGAAGTTTATGAAATAACTTTGGTAAGAAAACATCTTTTGTATGTGAAAAGAGTTGCTTTCACAATATCAATCCACAAAAGACTAGATAAATTAGGTCTTACTCATCATACTCATCACCATGTTCATTATGGTACAATTATGCCTTTTGGCCAAACCTTATTGTTAGGATTTTCAGGCATAGTAATTAAATTACCACCCCAAAATTTACCAAGTATTTGACAAATGACCTTTTAAGCTATTCCGCATTGTCATACTTGCCAAAATACTCACGGCCACTATTAAGCCTGACAACCTTTAAGACTAATTCTAACCGATTTATACTTTACCTCGGTCATTTTCCTTAAATAGAAAACTTTTGGAAACAACCTTTTAACCATATACGAGATGTATATGTCATTAGGACTTAAATACAATCTTTGCAGATGTGTCCTAATTTTGATATAAGACAAGACATAATTTCAAGCAACTAAGGCTTCCATCATCTTCGTAGGCAAACCTCTTTTCAAGTGTTCTAGAATGGAACGCTTCATGGACAGTAAGCAAATTCTATTGCTCTTTTCTCAAGCAACAAATCATATGTCCACAACTTAAAATTTGAAACGGTAAAAACCTCAATAATAGTGGAGTTATTAATTACAGAAAAGGTAACTAAAATAACAAGCAATGTATATAATTAGCATCATGTGAGCACTGTGTAACTTGACGTACAAGTACACATCCAGAGAGTTACACGCATAATCATATAATCACCTTTGGGCAGAATACATGACATGCAATTGTACACTCCCCACATGATAATGGTTATGAGAATTTATTCCAATCTTCGTGAATTCATCACCTTTGGGCATATGAACCATTAGGATCAGTCACTCCTCCACCACACCATCATGTATCCCTCCATGAACTAATACACAATCACCTCCTTTGGGAGTATGACTATGCATTAGACCAGGAGACATCCCAATCAATATACGAGACCGAAATTTCTCAAATCCAATCAAGCGTGCCACTTTGGCGGTCACTACTCAATTGAATCATTGAAACTCTCTCATACCAGGGATATAAACCTTATTGCTCACATAACAAGCAATGTATGTAATTAGCATCATGTGAGTACTGTGTAACTCGACGTACAAGTACACATCTAGAGAGTTACACGCATAATCATATAATCACCTTTGGGCAGAATACATGACATGCAATTGTCCACTCCCCACATGATAGCGGTTATGAGAATATATTCCAATCTTCGTGAATTCATCACTTTTGGGCATATGAATCACTAGGATCAGTCATTCCTCCACCACACCATTATGTATCCCTCCATGAACTAATACACGATCACCTCCTTTGGGAGTATGACTATGCATTAGACGAGGAGACATCCCAATCAATATACGAGACCGAAATTTCTCAAATCCAATCAAGCGTGCCACTTTGGCGGTCACTACTCAATTGAATCATTGAAACTCTCTCATACCAGGGATATAAACCTTATTGCTCACATAACAAGCAATGTATGTAATTAGCATCATGTGAGCACTGTGTAACTCGACGTACAAGTACACATCTAGAGAGTTACACGCATAATCATATAATCACCTTTGGGCAGAATACATGACATGCAATTGTACACTCCCCACATGATAGTAGTTATGAGAATATATTCCAATCTTCGTGAATTCATCACTTTTGGGCATATGAATCACTAGGATCAGTCATTCCTCCACCACACCATTATGTATCCCTCCATGAATTAATACACGATCACCTCCTTTGGGAGTATGACTATGCATTAGACTAGGAGACATCCCAATCAATATACGAGACCGAAATTTCTCGAATCCAATCAAATGTGCCACTTTGGCGGTCACTACTCAATTGAATCATCGAAACTCTCTCATACCAGGGATATAAATCTTATTTCTCACATACACCATATACATGTGATTTTAACTTTAGTGATAGGGGTAGCATATCACCAAAATCACATATCATGCTAGTTACATTGCTTTATTCATTAATAAAATCTTTAATCATACATATATATAAATATATATAGCGAACCTGAAAGATAGATTTCAATAAGATCACCGATCACAGTAACGCAAGAAACTTTCATAACGGAGAAGAAATCATCTCTTATGCACCCCGATTACATATTACCAAAAACAACATAAAAAGAATGCTGATCTAGAAGATCTCTCACAAATTAACATCAATAGTAATATAGGGTACACCAAATCGACAAGCCTGATAGCTTATCCATTGTCACTCATGAGTTTCATAAGGCAAAACATGACTCCAAGGCTAATAGTTGATTTTAAGTAACAAATTATCATTGTAATCAACCAATGGCCTATTAATTGAGTCAAACCAGAGAACCAAATATCTAAACTTTAACAATAGATATTATTGCTCTGCGTAAATATTGTCATACTCCTTAACCATAAAAAATATTCAACTTAATGGACATTAACCAGTGACCAGATGAGTTTAGGTACAATATGTAATGACTTAACTGACATGCATTACCCACATTCAGCAGATGTGTTAATTAATACAATCAATTTGGTCACAGGTTCTTAAGACGTCCATCATTCTTAAGACGTCCATCATTCAAAAGTTACCAGCATGTAAAGGAGTATGCATGAGCAACAAAAGTTTCATAACCTTTTACTGTTTCTCATCATCTCAATACATAGTTCAAATACTATCCCTTAATGGTCGTATCTCATTAAGCCAACTTTAGTTCACAATAATTTTTTTTTTTAATTAATGAATCACACTTTTATAATATTTATGTGATAACATACCAGTAACTCAACACTTGTATTTCCAAAATCACAGAAAAAGAAATACAAGACAAATATGCAAAAATATACTAAAAATACATGTATTTAGGGTTCTGTATGTATTTTCACATCCATAAAATCATTAAACATGTAAAATAAATACACCACAACGTAGAGGACGGCCATACGGATCCAACGCCGCCCACCACGCGCCGATCCGACGCTCCACGCGCCCGCACGCGCCGCCTGAGTGCGCGGCGCGTGGAGCACACGCGCGAGCTGCGCCCCGCGCGTGGGAGCGCGTGAGGGAGCGTGACCGCGCGTGGGGCGCGTCTGCGACACCCTGGCAGCGCGTGGCCGCGCGTGGGGGAGTGTGATGCCTCCCCCGGCGACGCATCGCCGACCGTCTTGCTCGTCTCGTCGAGCCCAGTCCAAATTTGTGATTTAATTTTATTTTTATTGAACAAAAAATCTCGAAAATCACAAATTAGGGCAAAAACTTTATGCGTTCAAGTTCTAGGGTTATGCTTGCTCTGATACCACATGTTGGATGCAAATTACGCAATCCCAAGATCTCCATAACCAAAACAAGAACATGCATAATTGGGTAGAAAGATTAACGCACCTGGGAACCATCACTCTTAAAGCGGAAGCAGAAAAGGGATTTCCTACATATCAGGGGATCCACGCATCAAGTCATTCTCCTCTATTGCCCTCTGTATCATTGGCCCAATGAGGCGGCCCCCCTCACGTTTAGCGTTAGGTAAACGCTCCTTAGGTGAGGATACATGTGAGAATTAAGGTTAGAGGAGAGACTTGAGTACTATTTATAGAGTTTCCAGCAAGGCTCCCTCATTACGGGTCAAACTCAACTCGACCCACACTAGCCAGCCCCATATTAGACTAATTAAGAAACCTTCTATCTCACCTTAGACCAACCCCGTTTTACGATAACCGTAAAAACAGTAAATTACAATATCAATTAATTTAGTCCACATTAGGAAAACTCTTACAACATGCACATGGCAGAACAAGTCCTAAAAGGCGCGAGCATGAAGATGGTCGAGAAGAGCCAAAGAAGAAGAAAGAGAAGAAGGAAAAGAAGGACAATGGGACAGACCATCCCGACCCAGAGATTGCAGAAGCAAATAGGTGCGAGCTTCTCTGGGATTAAAGCATTGAAGCTCTAGGCATGACTGTTGCAAAGACATGTTGATTGGGTGATTACCGATGATGGTGCTTGGCCTGATGGAATGTTCAAATTGCTTATATGCTGTCTTTACTGTATAGATTGAGCGGCGAGCAATCAAATGTGGCCGTGCCTTTGACCTTTATTTACATTTGACCTTGTGCCCCTTGTTTTTACTCTTTGGCACCATATACTTAAGTCTCCAGAACTTTTCGTAGGCTTTCTGCTGGCGTCTTGAGATGGATGATCGAATATATTACCATCTTATCCTCTTTAGTTGCGTGATTGCGAGCTATAGATGTGAGTCGCATGGCTTGGGTTCTTTAGATCACTTGAGACCTGATGTAATCGGTCCAGTGTACTTGTGTCCACAAACGTTCGAGTTTAGGATCTTACAAGACCCTGCTGTTCATGTCCCTTGTTGAAAACTTGAAACACGAGATCAGTGCCATCAATGCGTTGTAACAATTTACCACTACATACGAACAAGAGATTCGGCATTCATTTTTATGCACACATTTCGGTTGGAAAAAGCAGAATTTGGATGTGATAAGGTTTTCTACTACTCTAAAAGGCATTTGAATGGCAACATGTTTTCCGGCTATAAATTTACAAGCAATTGAATATGGCAAGTTAGAAAAAAGGGTAAATTTCTCCAGTCATGGAAGCGACTCTGGCAGCAAAATGCCATCGTTGTCATACTGGAGAGTACCAGAACAGTACAGTGGCTTGCACCTCATTCCCATCAGAATTCTCTTCTTGCACAGCTCTACTTCTTCACCTTCCTCCTCTTCACATGTAAGGATGTCGTCGTTGTCGTTGCTGTCATCTTCTTCGTTTCGTTCTTCTTTGATAGGGTTGCTCACTTTGTAGCACACTGTCTTCACCTTCATCTTCTGTCGGGCGCCCTGCAATTTCATCAACACCCAAGCTACAGCTCTAGCTCTTATAGTGGATTGAGGAATACTGCTGGTACACCTTTTTTCAACACCGATGTCAACACCGCTAGCATTGCTCTTCCTGACCTTGACGCCGAGAAGTTTCATGCTGGGACTCTTCTTGAAGACGGCGGACAGTCGGAGGATCGCCCTCTGAAGCCGCTTACTTAGCACCATCTGTCCATATGGACTGGCCTTCTCTCCGCATCTTTCGTTGTTCTCCCTGCATTCGGAATCCGCCACATCTTTCACGGAAAGTGACATCTCCCGTCTCGCTTATCTTGTTCTCTACCTTCTTGTTCGTTGTTTCTCTCACGCCCATGTAACTGCAACTCCGGGCTCTGTCGGTGGAATCTGGGAAATCAAATGAGTTGCCGGCAAGTGTCGAGGCTTCGCTCAACATCTTACACAAGCAGAGAAGCAACGAGCTTTGGGGCAGAGACCAGAGAAGCATCGCAACGTAGATTCCACGACTTACGGCAAGAACATTCCTCGCCGTCTTGTGCAAGGAAGCCACATTGGAGCAGGGTAAAGAAGGAACACAACGATGTAGGCCAAGAAGCAACGTGCTTTGGGGCAGAGGTCGGAGAAGCACCGCAACGTAGAGAGCAAATTCGTACCCAAAATTTTGAATAGAGAAAGAACGAAAGGAGGGAAGGGAAGTTGTAGCGTGCGTATTCATTAAATGCGTGCAGGCCTACTCCAAAATAGAGGAGAGAGAAAAAGGCAGCGGCAGCCTATTAACGGCAGTAAATTTTTAAATAAGAAAGGGAACATAATACTTTTATGCAAAAAAACTAATAGGGCCATTCGCGCACACGTGGAGCCACGCATCAGGGGCGCACGCTGACTTGGCACTCCGGAACATCCAATATTTTCTCGGTCGAGGGTAAGGGAGGGGAAAGATACAAGTCACAGGAAATTAGTGACTTGGCACTCCGGAACACCCAATATTTTCTCGGTCGAGGGTAAGGGAGGGGAAAGAGATAAGTCACAGGAAATGAGCGAAGAGAGGAAAAAGAGAGAGAGCTTCGGGAGAGGGGGACACTGAGAGAGAGAGAGAGAGAGAGATATGAAATGATGGGCCTTTGAAAGGGAAGGCCATGATGGCCTCTTGGGGAAGAGATATGCAAGCATGGGCATGCATTGGTAAGGAAGAGAGGGGCTGCCACTTGGCAAGAGAGAGGAGGAGAGAGAAGAGACATAGAGAGAGAGAGAGAGAGAAATAGCGAGAGGCAGCCGTGCCCTCGAAAATTTGGCACCGACCATGTTCAGTTATCGTGTACCACAAACATTTGTGATAGAGGATAGTGCTTATGACTCAAACAAACAAACTAAAATTTATTTTCTAATATGCAAATAAAAGCGCCGTCATTCCTAAAATTTCATAATTATCTAAAATATGACTAGTGCCCATCGGAACCACCTAAATATCTATACTTGAATTCACTACTATTTAGGCAGATGGAAATTGAGTTGTCACAAATCTTCCCCTCTTAAAAATTTTTGTCCTCAAAATTTAATGCTTACTCAATCAATCAAAAAGATGTGGCTAACAATGTTTGAACTTCTCCTCACTTTATCATCATCTGCTACTTGGTCATCCAATTTCTTTCCTTTCAATGTCTCTTCGCGTATCTTTTAAATTTCTAGGTCAGATTGCTGTAGGGTCTTGATCTTATGTATATTTTATAGCTCGATTCTTAAAGTAGCTAGTACCTAAGAAGCACCGACACTCTCCAGAAACCTTCGTGTCGTGTCCGACACTCCGACACGTGTTCGACACCATCCGACACGTGGTCAACGAGTGTCGAGAAATCCGACACGTGGTCAACTCTTCCCAACACGCTTACACACGCGAGTCCGAAATTTCAACACGTGATTCCGACACATACGTGGTTGTTGACACCTAAATTTTGGGTAACCCATTTAGTCATTTATTGCATAAAAATTAGGCATTAATTTTTAACCCCTAAGAAAAAATATTATAATTCAATTGCATAGCATATAATTTTTAGGTGCATTTATTTTTAATTTACATGTTTTGCATTTTTTTATTTTTAGGACCCATGGCGGATGGGTTTGAATTAATATTTCTGAGCTCTAGTTCGGCAGGCCGGGCTAGGCCCATGAAAGGAGAAAATTGACCCAAGCCCGTCGTTATTTTTAATTAATTATCTTGTGAAAAATTAAGATTTGATGCGATATTATGATGATTTTTGGAAATTAAGAAAATCGCATTGTAATCTTATCTTTATCAATAGATGATGAAATCGAGGGAGAATATTCATGAGATAAGTATTTTTGTGATCAAGAGGTTATAAGCAATATTTGTGAGGTGAAAGTATTAACAAAAAAGATCACGTTTTGTTTCGCCTATAAAAGGGTGCGTGCGGAGTTCAATCTGGGGGCTTTTTTCGGTTTTTTGGGAAATCGAAAAGAAAGGAACAAAAAAAATAAAAAGTGAGAAAGAGAGAGAGAGAACCGCGAAAGAGAGGGGAAACCAAAAAGGAAAGAAAAAGCAAAAGAAAAAGAAGGAAAAAAAGGGAAAAGGGGGCTGCGTCGCCCTCCTCGCCCAAAGGGGGGGGGACTTCGACTGCAGCAGCAGCCGAGTCGCCGACCACCACTGCTTCGCCGGTAACCCACGAGCCTTCTCCGCTCGACCGCTGCTCCGCCGATCTCATCTGTGACCCTCGCCGCGCCGCCGAGATCCCCGCAAGCCCGTCGCACCGCAGATCCCGAACCCTTCCGGTGATGCTATCGCTAGATCTGTTGCACCGGAGCTGCAAGCCCGAAGCCGTCGCGCGCTGCCACCTTGCTTGAGCGCCGTCCCATGTCCTTGCCACCGTGCCAGATCCGGACGCCGAGTCACCAGCAACCTCTACTCACTTGCGACCCATCGACCCGCGACCCTATTACTGCCTCTTCCTTGTGCCGATCGTCGCTGCACCTTCCTCGGAGCCTAACCCGAGTCGGATCGCAGTCCTTTCCTCCCCGGCGGCGCCGTTGCTGCCCCTCTGCAACCCGCGCCCAGCAACCCGTGGCTCGCGATCGGCCCATCGTCGCCGCCACCTCAGCAATTTCGGCATTTGACGACCTCCTCTGCAGCCACCCTCCACGAAGCTGCACGCCGTTCCGCCGCTGCCCATCACGCCCACCGGCCGTCGCCGCGCCCGTGTCACCCTCCGCTGACAGGCGCTCCGACGCCGGTCATTCTCCAGCCGACGTCGACCAAGTTGCTGTCCCCCTATCCTTAGGTTGTTTATTATTATTATTATTTTTAACTTTTATCCTTCATTAATTTTATGTTATTTTATTTACCTTTTTTAAGTTTTGCTATTATTGTACCAATTGGAATATTGAGAATTGATTTTCGTTTTATTGTAGGCATTATCCGTAGGAGTTATCCCTAAAATTATTGTAATTATTAATTTGACCCGTAAGATGTCGGGTCATTTTTTTAATTATATTAATTTTTGGGGGTTTGTTGATAGTATCTTAATCGTTGAATCAATATAATTATTAATTTGATCCGTAAGACTTCGGATCGGATTTTTAATTATTTTGAACTTCTTGTCATGATGTTTAGGGTTAGAGTAATCGTTAATTTGACCTGTGAGACAACATGTTATTTTTTCGATTATTTTAATCCTTTATTTGATTGAATGTCTTGATTAGTTTAAATACAATATTTATTTGATAATTGCTTGTTTTGGAGAACCACTAGAAAAAATAAAAAAAAAATATTTGAATTAGGATTCAGTTTGTTTTTCGGAATATTTCTTATTATCTTGCATATCTAGAATAGGGATTTTATTTCGAATTTTAAAAAAATATATAAAATAAAAATGCATTCATTTAGAATGTTAGTTTTTGTTTAATTTAAGTTGCATGTTTAATTACATGGCAGTTTTAAATTTCAAATTTTATAAAAAAAATAAAAAATATCATGCATATGTCATGTAGAATTAGGGCATGCTCTGGACGTCATTGCATATTAGATAAAATTGCATGTTTAATTTTAGGTCTAGATAGATCTTTAGATGAATTGCATGATTGGTCATTTTTTTAAATGCATGTTAAGAAAGCATTTAGAATAGATAGTATTTCACTTTAGTTTGATTTTCATTTTTAGTGATTTTAATTATGGACTTTCGTTAAATAAAAAATAAAAAATCATGTGCACATCATATAGAATTGGTTTCATGAAAAGCACGTCATATAGAATTAAGTTCATGAAATGCACGTCATTTAGCGATTGTTGTTAGGTTCATTTAATTAGGAATTGCTCATCATTAAACTAGGTCCTTTAATAAATGTCGCGTGACATATAGCTCGCATATTAAATTGCATGTTGCGTGTCATTTTAGTTGAGATAATTTTGCATGTGATTGCATTGCGTTGCACGTCATTAGAATTAGGTCATTTTAGTTAATTTAGATTGCATATTTAATTATTGCATGTTCATTAAGAAATCACATTTTGCCATGCCATATTATTTCATATTAGATTAGAAGCATTACATTGCATATGGACTATATTCTCGTTAAAAAAGTGAAAGCAAAAATTGAGTGATTGCTTGTTAATTAGAAATCATATCTAGGATTGTTGATGTGGATTCTAATTTAACATTGCAGATGCTTTCGTTGCTTTGAGGTAAGTCCTGCATTATTTTATTCGCTTTCTTGGGTGTTAAATTGATGGTTTGTGCACTAGCATGATCGCCTCACACGTTAGGAAAGTGAATTAAAATAAATTCAAGCTGCTTGCAAAAATATTTTTTGAAAATTAAAAAAGGAAATGGTACCGAAAGGGCACTAGGATAGTCTAGTGTAACCAAGTCCCCGTACCCTTAGTCTCTGGTTCGTAGGAGTAAAATAATTCTCCAATTATTTTACTTAGGTGTATAATCGACCTACCCTAAACCGATTAGTGGCGACTCCTCGATAATAATCTTTTGCATGTTAAAACTTTAAGTCGCGATTTGGTATGGGCTTGGGAGAGCCCGAGCTAAGCTTAAAGACTTAGTAGTCCATTAACCTAGTTTTAGGTGGTACATCCGAAAATTTGGTCGCGACAGCTTGGCGACTCCGCTGGGGAACTATGTTAAAACACTTAGTGGACTTAGGCCAATTTTTCTTTTTACTTTAAAAAATGTTTTTGTTTGGCAGCGAGGATCCCAGGTACGTCCCTAACATTTTTAAGGTGTTAAATGTTCTTGCAGATGGGAGGTATAAGGTGAGTAGTCTTTGCTAACATTTGTCTTGCAGGTTGGTGTGAAGGATGAATGATTTATTTTTCCCAATTAGAAGTGTTGTTTGCATTGAAACTGTTGTGCATGCTTTATTGCTTTAGCACTACACTATTTGCACACACAACCTGCGGTCGGACCTGGGCTGCGATAGGATTTCTAAGATAGTGTTGAGAAGTATACTCCCTCCAAAGCGAGACTGCTATGTAGAGGTTGACCTTCTCTTCCCCAAAAGTTTTTCATGGTGTCGAATGTGTTTTGTCCATATCCGCGAGACTGCGTGACTATTGGACATTCCATTCGACTCAGCTGGAAGTAGGAAGACCTGACACGTTAATGCAAGACTGCAACGGTTAGATCATCCTCTTAACCCCACTTTGTTAAGCCATCTAGGTAGAAATCGAGCCTCACTTACCATGCGCATTTCTATGTGATTGCCATTAATTTTCCTTTGTGAAGTAAGTCTTCTATCCTCATACCATGCCATTTATTTTGTTACGCTTTTGGTCGGTCCATGACAATTTAGGTCAATCATTGATTTAATTCATTTGTCAATTAGGAATGAAATGAGGAAATTGCCATGCAATGAGACATTTGGAAAATACAAAAAAAAAAAAAAATTGGAAATTTGTTTTCAATTCATGCCTTGGCTCTTCCTAGTTCATGTTTAGGAAATTTCGTCCTTACTGAGGCATCCTATGTCTTTGTTTTCCTAGTCCATTTCTAGAAAAAATCCTTTTCATGCGTGGATTTTTTGTGACTAAAAAAAAGTAAATTGTTGTCATGAATCAGCTCTCTATTTACACCTCGTACTTACATATTTTCATTTATTTGAATTAGGTGACAACGGATCCCTCATATTCATCCATTATTACACGATTAAGAGCTAGAATGGTCGATCAAGCCGAAACGCGTGATCGTATCTCCACTATGGAAGACCAACTCCAACAGTTAGCCACCTCTATGCAGCTTTTGACAACTCAAATCCAATCCCTCTGAGTGGATTCAACTCCTGCACCTGCTCTCCCCGAGATAGTGGTTCCACAGTAAGTGAGCAAAGGCCCAAATAGGTAATGACGACATGCCTGAGCTGAAGGATAACCCATTGTTCATCACTGCTGAGCTTAACAACGTCCCTAAGATGGAGCAAGATGAACGCGTCGCAAAGCTGGAAGAGAAAGTGAAGCAATTGCAAGAGTCACAAAGTTCACTCCCATTCGACTTGTCAGTTTATGAGAAGATCAATGTACCAAGCAAGTTCAAAATGCCAGAGTTCGAGAAATACGATGGCACTTCTTGCCCAAAGGCTCATTTGCAGATGTATCATGTACGCATAGCTCAACATGTCAAAAATGAGCCCCTCATGATCCAATCATTCCATGCGAGTTTGACCGGACTCGCATTGAACTGGTACGTGATGAAGAATGTCAATCTTCTTAATACTTGGAATGAAGTGGCTGACGTATTTCTCAAACAGTATAAGTTCAATATGGACATTGCACCTTCTCGAGAAGATCTTGAGAGGATGGAGAAGAAGAGGAGCGAATCATTTAAGGAGTATGCCATGAGATGGCGAAATCTGGCAGCTCAAATCACTCATGAACCTACTGATAAGGAGTTGATGAAGTTGTTCGTCAAGACTCTCCCGTCTGAGTTCCGTAACCGGATGGCTAGCACTTATGTTGAGAACTTCAATCAACTTATTCCCGTAGGAGAACAAATTGAGATGGGAATAAGAGAAGTGTGGTTTACTAAACCATGTAACAAGAGATTTTCTACCAAGAAGGAGAAGGACCTTGAAGCTGAGATTAATGTGGCCTATTCTCAACCGAATCGCGCTCCGGTAATTCAGATTTCTACTAAGCAATAAGGTGGAGGGCATTAGGTCTCGGGTCGATGACGTAATGTTAGGAGGCAGTTTACACCTCTTCCTGGACCCCTATCCAAAATTTTGCTTGTTCTCCAAAAGAAGGGATTACTCTCTACTGAGTCGAAGCGACCAAATCCCGAGCATTATCCTGCATATAATCCCTCCGAAAAGTGTGACTATCACATGGGAGAGGTTGGTCACTCCACCGATGATTGCTATGTTTTGAAGCATAAGGTCCAGGATCTCTTGGATACAAAGGCGTTCTCTTTCAGCAGCAATTAGAAAAAATCCTCTATCCAACCATGATGGAGATGCAAACACTATCACTGAGTGAAGAGTTCTTATCTTCTAGGATTTCAAGTTTTGTTTAGGATTTCCTGCTTTCTAAAATTTCAATTATCCCTTTCGCTTCTAGGGTTTTAGCTTGTTTGCATTCCAATAATGTAATTCATTTGATTCTATTCAATGAAATTACAATTTTATTTCCAATTTTGAGGACATGATGGGGTACACCAAACCAGCTTGGTGACGATATCCAACAATGAAAAGAAAATATCATCCATGGAGAAATTCTGAGGACTGGGCTCTTTCATGCTTCCTCATCCAAAAAAAAAAATCTAAAAAAGAAATCAAATCATTTTTCAAGCCATTTCCAAAAGCATGCATTAGGTTAGGCCCGTTTACTTGTCTAACTCATTTACTTCTTGTCTCAGAGCATAATTCTATCACTTATTATGACGAGGGACATGTGAAAATAGCGTATCAATCGTCAATGATCATAAACTTGACTTGTGATCAACAGGTTTAGAGCGCACTTGCAGTGAAAACAAATTTGGGGCAAGTAAAAGAGGACCATCATTCCCTAGTGGAAGAGATGACAAATTGGGGGCATGACAGATTTTTGTAGTGATCCCACTGGGATGAAATCTCGATCCGAGCTAAAATGGATGTGCAATTTGAATTTACTTTGATGTTACATAATATCATATTGATGCACGTTCTCTAGTGCAGGGGCAAAAGTGGATTTTTAGTCTTGTATAATAGGGACAATCCAAAGACATCAATTGCTAAGGCAATCCCATTATAAAGGAATCCTTGAATGAATGCTTAAAACCACTTCGCAGTGTGGAAAACTGTTTGTTTTAAAGTTGACAATTTTTCATGCCTAAAGTTGTTGAGCTCTTTTAAAAAAAAGGATTTTGCATGATGACTCTTACATGTTTTATCCACCAAATCCACTAAAGAACATCAATATATACTAATTTAATGAATGATGTGGAATTGATTGAGCATACTAAATGAGACAAGTCGAGATGATGAAAGGCAAACTCTATCCTATACACAGTCCCATATTCATATACTTGTGAGATGAGTGTAGGAAGGTTCATATCCATAAGGTAAAGAGTTCTCTCGCAAGAGATATGTCAATCGAAATGATGAGAGGCAATTCATTTTTCTATCCCAAACACTACAGGTGATCCATTACTTAACCCTTTTGAGCCCATACACTTATAGATATTCTTTTCAAATCACCCTTGTCAAGAATCACCTCACATCGGGGCAACTAGGAGATAAAATGGCATCATGAGGTGAGGAAAATGAATTAAAATTTTCTTGCTCTCACTTGCATCAATCTTCAAGTCATGCAATTACATTGAATTCATGTGTTAATTTAAGTGCCTTAGGATGACGAGGAGCATTTCTTTCTCTATCATACACACTTATATCCTTTGCATAGCCCACTTGAGCTTGCAATTTCATTTCTTTAAACCCCGTTGGTGATCATCCCCCACACTAGAGAAAGGCAAAAGGCAGATGAAGACTCTTGAAAAGTTCAAGTGTCATTCAAAGTGTAATTGCTTGGCGCATGCATTATGCGCAAGAATTGAATTCAAAATAGAACTAAGAGGCATGAAAAAGCAGTGTGCCTGGTAAAAGCAAGGCCGATGCCCATGAAAAGAAGTGAAGAAAAAATGCATGAGAGCTAGGGGCATGAAAAAATGGTGTGCCTGGTAAAAGCAAGGCCAATGCCCATAAATGAAAAAAGAAAGTCAGATTGTCAATTGCAAGAATTGAATCACAATGGAGCAATACTCAAATAACTCAAATGCTGAGTTTTTACAATCAATTGGGCACTTCATGAAGACAATCTCCGATGGTGGCAATGCCAAGATGATCATCAACTCTCACCCTTTGTACACATTTTGAGCCTAATGATCCTTTCATTTCTCAACCCATGAACCCAGCCTACGTTACATGCCTTACAAAGTCTCTTTAGATTAGGGCACTTGAATTAACATAGGAGTTCATATGTTTATAAGCATCGCTCGAAAAAGTGCGAGCAAGATTATTTCTTTCTCATTTTGCAGGGTTCTTGACTTATAAACTCGGAGATGATTACAAGACTGTTCATTGAATAGCCTTGACTCAAAGAGTCCATTTGTTAAGCCGTTGACCAAGCCCACATTATGGTCCTTGTTAAAGACCTCTCAGATTGGTAAGATCGTACCGCTTGCGAGAATACTCGGACCCATATCGATATGATGAAATTGAGTAATTCTCAGAAAATAACCATTCTAAATGAGAGTGAGTGAAAGTCTTTTCTAACCGAAAGTCTCTCATTTAGTATTCTTAAGAAATCCATGTCATGAGTGAAAATTGTCTTGAACGATAATTCTCTCTAGTGGAAATTTGGATGATGCAAAAGTCATTATGCATGAACCTTGATTGAATTGATAAAAGCTTCAGTAGATTTTGAAGTATGCATTCCAGAATAGCCTTAATTGATTATTTCTTTGGTGAATGCATTTTTGTTCTAATCATGTTTGACAGATAATGATTTCTCAAAGACTCAAGAGTTCCTGACATTCAAGTTCCTTTCAAAATGCCTTATGATATTAGGAGATGAGAAACCATCATGAACATTCAAGGTGCATCCTTGATGTTCCAAAATTTATTTTTACCAGGAGGTGAGAGGCCTCAACAGGATATCTAAGTTCCAAAAGACATATCCCCAAGAATCGGAGATATCATCAGGTAAGTATATCTCCACCCATTCTCGACACTTGACTCAGTCAAGCTCTCCTTTTAAATTGACCTGGCGTGCTTTTGTAGCCCAGCGTCCATTTCATCGACCCGGCGTGCTTCCGTAACCCGGTGTCCTTTATATTGACCCGGCGTACTTTCGTAGCCCAGAGTCCCTTTTATTGAATTGGCGTGCTTTTGTAGCTCGGAATTTCTGACTTGGCGTGCTTTTGTAGCCCAGCGTCCATTTCATCGACCCGGCGTGCTTCCGTAGCCCGGTGTCCTTTATATTGACCGGGCGTGCTTTCGTAGCCCAGAGTCTTTTTTATTGAACGGCGTGCTTTCGTAACCCGGAATTTTGACCTGGTGTGCTTTTGTAGCCCAGCGTCCATTTCATCGACTTGGCGTGCTTCCATAGCCCGGTGTCCTTTATATTGACCTGGCGTGCTTTCGTAGCCTAGAGTCCTTTTTATTGAACCGGCGTGCTTTCGTAGCCCGGAATTTCTGACTTGGTGTGCTTTTGTAGCCCAGCATCCATTTTATCGACCCGGCGTGCTTCCGTAGCCCGGTGTCCTGTATATTGACCTAGTGTGCTTTCGTAGCCCAGAGTCTCTTTTATCGAATCGGCGTGCTTCCGTAGCCCGATGTCCCTTTTAATAGACCCGGCGTGCTTTCGTAGCCCGGAATTTCTGACCTGGCGTGCTTTCGTAGCCCATGACCCATCTTTATCAACACGGCGTGCTTTCGTAGCTCGATGTCCATTTATATTGACTTGGTGTGCTTTCATAGCTCAGAGTCCCTTTTAACTGACACTCGATGGAGTTGTCCCTAAAGATTTTTCCTCAGATTGCAACACTGGGCGACTGAAGAATGGTTCGGGTTCTAGCTAAGCAAAACCTCTGTTTAGGCGACCGTAGAATGGTACGGGTCTTGGAAGGTAAATCCACGTTTAAGCGACCGTAGAATGGTACGGGTCCTAGGTAATATTTATTTCCCTATTTAGGCGACCGTAGAATGGTACAGGTCCTGGAAGGTAAATCTCCGTTTAGGCGACCGTACAATGGTACGGGTCCTAGAAAATACCTATTTCCCTATTCAGGCGACCGTAGAATGGTACGGGTCCTAGACACAACCAAACACTGTCATACTGGGCGACCGTAAAATGGTACGAGTCCTGGGAAAGCAGTCTCTTTACAAAGCCATGATACTATTCTGGACGACCGTAGAATGGTATGGGTCCTGGACATGTAATACAAACTATCTCGAATTACTCTATCCTCCTTGAAGGTAAGTTATTCCAGGTACGTTCATTTATCATTTGCATTTCCATGCATTATATAAATTGCATCCAAAAATGGAATTCATTTTCCAACAAAAATCATTCATTGCATACGCATAACCAAAATTTAGGTCTCAATTTATCTTTGAAGGCAACCTCTACGAGCTCACTTTCAAAGAGGGGCAGCTGTTGACACCTAAATTTTGGGTAACCCATTTAGTCATTTATTGCATAAAAAGTAGGGATTAATTTTTAACCCCTAAGAAAAAAATATTATAATTCAATTGCATAGCATATAATTTTTAGGTGCATTTATTTTTAATTTACATGTTTTGCATTTTTTTATTTTTAGGATCGATGACGGATGGGTTCGAATTAATATTTCTGAGCTCTAGTTCAGCAGGTCGAGCTACGCCCATGAAAGGAGAAAATTGACCCAAGCCCGTCGTTATTTTTAATTAATTATCTTGTGAAAAATTAAGATTTGATGCGATATTATGATGATTTTTGGAAATTAAGAAAATCGCATTGTAATCTTATCTTTATCAATAGATGATAAAATCGGGGGAGAATATTCATGAGATAAGTATTTTTGTGATCAAGAGGTTATAAGCAATATTCGTGAGGTGAAAATATTAACAAAAAAGATCACGTTTTGTTTCGCTATAAAAGGGTGCGTGCGGAGTTCAATCTGGGGGCTTTTTTCGGTTTTTTGGGAAATCGAAAAGAAAGGAACAAAAAAAGTAAAAAGTGAGAAAGAGAGAGAGAACCGCGAAAGAGAGGGGAAACCAAAAAGGAAAGAAAAAGCAAAAGAAAAAGAAGGAAAATAAGGGAAAAGGGGGCTGCGTCGTCTTCCTCGCCCAAAAGCGGGGGCTTCGATCGCAGCGGCGCGGCCGAGCCGCCGACCACCACTGCTTCGCCGGCGACCCACGAGCCTTCTCCGCTCGACCGCTGCTCCGCCGATCTCATCTGTGACCCTCGCCGCGCTGCCGAGATTCCTGCAAGCCCGCCGCACCGCATTTCCAGAACCCCTTCCGGTGACGCTATCGCTAGATCTATCGCACCGGAGCTGCAAGCCTGAAGCCGTCACGCGCCGCCACCTTGCTTGAGCGCCGTCCCCTGTCCTTGCCACCGTGCCAGATCCGGACGCCGAGTCACCAGTAACCTCGACTCACTGGCGACCCATCGGCCCGCAACCCTATTACTGCCTCTTCCTTGTGCCGATCGTCGCTGCACCTTCCTCGGAGCCTGACCCGAGCCGGATCGCAGCCCTTTCCTCCCCGGCGGCGCCATTGCTGCTCCTCTACAACCCACGCCCAGCAACCCGTGGCTCGCGATCGGCCCATCGTCGCCACCACCTCAGCAATTTCGGCATCTGACGACCTCCTCTGCAACCACCCTCCACGAAGCCGCACGCCATTCCGCCGCTGCCCATCACGCCCATCGGCGGTCGCCGCGCCCCGTGTCACCCTCCGACCGGCGCTCCGACGCCGGTCATTCCCTAACCGACGTCGACCAAGTTGCTATCCCCCTATCCTTAGGTTGTTTATTTATTTTTTATTTTTTATTTTTACTTTTATCCTTCATTTATTTTTTGTTATTTTATTTACCTTTTTTAAGTTTTGCTATTATTGTACCAATTGGAATATTGGGAATTGATTTTTGTTTTATTGTAGGCATTATCCGGGAGTTATCCCTAAAATTATTGTAATTATTAATTTAACCCGTAAGATGTCGGGTCATTTTTTTAATTATATTAATTTTTGGGGGTTTGTTGATAGTATCTTAATTGTTGAATCAATATAATTATTAATTTGATCTGTAAGACTTCGGATCAGATTTTTAATTATTTTGAACTTCTTGTCGTGATATTCGGGGTTAGAGTAATCGTTAATTTGACTGTGAGACAACATGTTATTTTTTCGATTATTTTAATCCTTTATTTGATTGAATGTCTTGATTAGTTTAAATACAATATTTATTTGATAATTTCTTGTTTTGGAGAACCACTAGAAAAAATAAAAAAATATTTGAATTAGGATTTAGTTTGTTTTTCGGAATATTTCTTGTTATCTTGCATATCTAGAATAGGGATTTTATTTCGAATTTTTTTAAAAAAAAATATAAAATAAAAATATTCATTTAGGATGTTATTTTTTGTTTAATTTAAGTTGCATGTTTAATTACGTGATAGTTTTAAATTTCGAATTTTATAAAAAAATAAAAAAAAATAAAAAAATATCATGCATATGTCATGTAGAATTAGGGCATGCTCTGTACGTCATTGCATATTAGATAAAATTGCATGTTTAATTTTAGGTCTAGATAGATCTTTAGATGAATTGCATGATTGGTCATTTTTTTAAATGCATGTTAAGAAAGCATTTAGAATAGATAGTATTTCACTTTAGTTTGATTTTCATTTTTAGTGATTTTAATGATGGAATTTCGTTAAATAAAAAATAAAAAATCATGTGCACATCATATAGAATTGGTTTCATGAAAAGCACGTCATATAGAATTAAGTTCATGAAATGCACGTCATTTAGCGATTGTTGTTAGGTTCATTTAATTAGGAATTGCTCATCATTAAACTAGGTCCTTTAATAAATGTCGCGTGACATATAGCTCGCATATTAAATTGCATGTTGAGTGTCATTTTAGTTGAGATAATTTTGCATGTGATTGCATTGCGTTGCACGTCATTAGAATTAGGTCATTTTAGTTAATTTAGATTGCATATTTAATTATTGCATGTTCATTAAGAAATCACATTTTGCCATGCCATATTATTTCATATTAGATTAGAAGCATTGCATTGCATATGGACTATATTCTCGTTAAAAAAGTGAAAGCAAAAATTGAGTGATTGCTTGTTAATTAGAAATCATATCTAGGATTGTTGATGTGGATTCTAATTTAACATTGCATATGCTTTCGTTGCTTTGAGGTAAGTGCTGCATTATTTTATTCGCTTTCTTGGGTGTTAAATTGATGGTTTGTGCACTAGCATGATCGCCTCACACGTTAGGAAAGTGAATTAAAATAAATTCAAGCTGCTTGCAAACACATTTTTTGAAAATTAAAAAAAGAAATGGTACCGAAAGGGCACTAGGATAGTCTAGTGTAATCAAGTCCCCGGACCCTTAGTCTCTGGTTCGTAGGAGTAAAATAATTCTCCCATTATTTTACTTAGGTGTATAATCGACCTACCCTAAACCGATTAGTGGCGACTCTTCAATAATAATCTTTTGCATGTTAAAACTTTAAGTCGCGATTTGGTATGGGCTTGGGAGAGCCCGAGCTAAGTTTAAAGACTTAGTAGTCCATTAACCTAGTTTTAGGTGGTACACCCGAAAATTTGGTCGCGACAGTGGTCAATTTTAAAAATTTTCAATATTTGAGGGATCAAAATATAAATATATGAAAAAATAATGAAAATAACAAAAATGAAGGAGAAAGAAGAAAATTATCACTCTCAAGTTTCTCACTTATAAGTTTTGACCTTCCCATGAGTGACGATGGAACGCCCCTCTTCTCGCCGGCGTCACTCCGTCTCCCCTGTAGACTTAAAGTTGTGATTTTTGTTTTGTTTTGTTTTTTTTTTTTTTTGCTTCTTTCTGCCTCTCGCAAGCATTGCTTGCAAGTTATCTCTTTTGGTCTATATCATTGGCTTGTGAGTTATCTCTCATATTTTTCATGGCCAATTTAGTTATTTCCCTTTCTTTGAGTTCTTGTTCTAGATTTTCATTTTTCTCGAACCTTGTTTTGCAGAGGAGCTCCAAGCCAATCTATATCATGAATTTCAAACTATGTCTAGGACTAAGAGATCTCACTAATCTCCGACAAGTGTAAGAAAACATGACATGTTCCTTCAAATTTACTCTTTTGTGTTAGCAATTTTTGAATTTCTCATTCAATCTTTGTCAAATTAAAACAATGAATGATATTAACAAATGTTGGATTAATAATTTTAGTATAAATTAATTCTATGCTCATTTTATTATTATTTATTTATTTTTGCACTTATAACCAGCACTCTCCCCATTTTATAAGCCAATTTTAAAGTGGGCAAATAAGCATTCCTACCCACTTGAACCTCCAACAAAAGCACCACCAAGTTCTTCCATCTCTATGTTCCATGAAACAGACTTTCCCCCTCTTGTTCGAGAAAGTTCTAAACTCTTGTTTTCTGCTTCAGAAGAATTCATTGATCCATATATTTGATATATAACGTGTCGGAATGTGTCGGAATTTTCTATTTTTTGAGAAATGACGTGTCGGCGTGTCGTGTCGGTCATGTCGCGTGTCGCGTGTCCGTGTCGGTGCTACATAGGCTAGTACATTCATAATACCATCTATCTCAATCGTGAATTCGGCATTTGAAATCTTTTCCATAAGATTCCATTCTTTAACCATCATACTTGCCACTACTAATACTGACTTTCGACTAAAAGCATCCGCCACCTCATTTGTCCTTTCCGAATGATACAAAATCTCATAGTCACGATCCTTCGGCAACTCCATCCATCTTCTTTGTCTCATGTTCAACTCATTTTGAGAAAACAAATACTTCAAGCTCTTACGGTCTGTATAGATTTCGAACCTCTCCCATACAGGTAATGTCTCTATAACTCTCATGCAAACACTATTGCTACAAGCTCCCCATAATGTGTCAGATATTTCACTCATACAAATTTAATTGTCTTGAGACATAAGCAACGACCTTCCCGTGTCAGGTATTTCACTCATACAACTTTAATTGTTTATTTTGTTTATTCGATCATTTAGTTCTGCAATAGTTGCTCAAGCTTAGATATACAATCTAACCTCGAGCCGAGCCATTTCCCTGGTTCAACATGTCCTTTATTATTATTATTATTATTATTATTATTATTATTATAAACTCATGTTTCTTGTAGTTGCAGGTGAAGAAGACGAGTCACTTGCAATCTGCTTTCTAGAACGTTCAAAGCAGAGACAAGAGAAGAAAGGAGAAGTCAATAAAGCAAAGCAAATCCCTAAAACTTGCAGCCCAACAAGTGAAATAGATATACTTGTATTTTGAATCAATAAAGTACACCCCAATGCTAACCCTATTAAGTAATTTTGAGTGTGTAGTTGCTACACTTTGTCGGCTCACTTTCACACTCTTGCAAACTTCTAGCAACATTCCTATTTTCATCCCTTTCCCCAGGACTCTCTTTTCTTGCAATTGCACTGGATCTACTTCATTAAGAGAGAAAAGTCGAGAGAGAGAGGAAAACACTAAGAAAAGACGCACATCTGCTTATACACCTAGGGTTGTTTGACCACAAAAAGAAAAAAAGAATTATCTATAGGTTCTATACGGGT
The DNA here is from genome assembly GCA_017140595.1 of Eucalyptus curtisii. Taxonomy (NCBI): domain Eukaryota; kingdom Viridiplantae; phylum Streptophyta; class Magnoliopsida; order Myrtales; family Myrtaceae; genus Eucalyptus; species Eucalyptus curtisii. Next base: position 27,895,213 of record CM029498.1, read on the forward strand.
TGATTGATTTTGTTATAAAGAGTGTTGATGTCTTCAAGGATCAACTTGAGGACAGGTTATCGTCAGTGGAGAACCAGGAAGGAGGTTATACTGAAGACAACATTTCGCACTTGATTTAGCCCTTGTGAGAATAATGTAAAGCCATTTGATTTGACGAACGCTCCAGCCGCTGTCATAGATTTGACAAATCGAGTGTTCAAAGAATATCTAGATCAATGGTGATCGTGTGGTGTAACGACATTCTAGGGTATTCATTAAGTGCTGAGGATCACGAGAGCCCCTAAGAATGGTCATGTGATCACAGGTAAAGGAATCTTCATGGACCCAACCAAGATCGAATCAGTTGTTAATGGACCGAAACCGACAACAATGACAGAGATAAGAAGCTGTGGGAATTGGACAGATTACTACAGAATATTCGTGAAAGAATTTTCAGCATCAATATCATCGCGGGCTTGACCTCTTAAGAAAGAAGAGAAATTCATCAGCATGGACAAGTACGAGGATAGTTTCCAGAGCTTAAAGGACTGGGTACGTGTTGATACAACATGAGAAGATTGTTACATAACCGTCCCGCCAACTAAGACCCAATAAGTGGAATATGAAACGGTGTCATGAATCAGAAGTTTGGCAGGACTATAATAGTGATAGTGGGTATCACCTTGGAGGAACGAAATGAGTCATTAATGTGTTGAGCCGAGAGTCTTCAATTGTACATAGACTGGCTAAAGTATAGACTTTATTTGAAAATGGTTCGAAATTTGGTTTTCAAATTTGAGATAGGCTACCTTTTGAATTTTATAGCCGCCCTCAAAATTGAACCATATATTCAAGTTAGAATTGGCACCAAATTGACAGGCAAAGATGTTCAGAAAATCTTATGAGAGGATATTGGTAAGAAAGAATCTGACTTTCAGACTTCTGAGGATGGAACGTTCGGGTTCCATGAGTGATTGAGTGCATTTGACGTTGTAACACTCAGGGAGAAGACCTTGTCAGAAATTCACTCGAGTATTGCAATATTTGGTTAGACAATTCAAAGTAGATCATAATCGGCATCAGCTAGATTAGCAGATTGATATAAAGATAGATACCACCGGACAGGTTGCGAGTGCTAGAGTTGTCATTAAGTGGAAGTTCAGTATTGCAAACCAAGAGAACTTTGACCATCACTCGAGAGTCCCAAGTGGGAATGATAATAAATCACAATGAAACATTGTGACAGGCTTAGTAAGGAGTCGGGGGAGTACTGATACCATTTGAGGATAGTGGTCGATCGATAGATGGAGTCGGTCCACTTTGGTACAGTACGAATAGATCTTGTTTTGAATGGGTATACTGAAGCGTGTGTGTATCAGATAATTCACCGGCGAGGAGTGCCGTGGATGAATTATATTTCGAATCTAGATAAGAGGTTACAAGTTTGGCAGAGTTTTTAGATGGTTCTTTCTTAAGTAGTGCATAGCAGAGGGTACATAATTTTAGTGGTGAAAAGAAAGTGAAGTGAAGAAAGATCACAGACCAGAGTCGGCTCAATTATCAGCGATTGCAATTGTCGTGATCAAAATCAGACGTGGACGACAGAGTGTCATATGTGAGAAGCTCAGTTCAGTTGTTGGTTCAGAAAAAGCAGATTTTGTGTACCAAGATGGTCTCCTTGGTCAAAGTGGTCGGACAACGCCACGAGACCGAAGAAATAGCGTGGAAAAATGAGACTCGATGAGACGACAACACCCCCACCTTTTTGTTTAAGGATTGGTAAATGTTAAATTTCGAGGACGAAATTTTTATAAGAGGGGAAGAGTTGTGACATCCAGATTTTTGGGTTCTGATTTGGACTAGATAAATTGGGCATTTTATCGACGCGACTACAATGTTTTTCTCTGAGTTGGCCACTCACGAGATAACTAGACTAACTGGGTAAGCTATTAAGGACTTTAAGGCAGATAGACTTGAGGATTCGACCATGAATCGACTTCTCGACCGTGCTCATCTTTAGAGATCATTGCGGCACAGTATAAAATCGATTTGAAATCAGAGATAGGCTGGTTCGACAGAGATGTGTGGCCAATCGTGGGTGACACCACTAAATTGAAAAATTCTCGTCGACCGGCACTAAACTGATTTTCTTATTGTTTTGGTACCCTGTATCCGTATTTGAATCCTTGAGATTTTCACGACAACCGAGAGTCGCGAATATGTCGAGTGGGTTCATTGTGGCTCGAAGAAAATCATCCACGGGTCATTTGCACTAAAAATGCCTGAAAATTACCCGGTAGCCTAGGTCACGCTCAAAACGCGTCCGAGTGAAATTAACCGCCAATCTAAGTCCGATTTCAGAAATTAAAGAGTCTATCATGTCACGATAAATTTTAGGAACGTCGACTCAGTCTCAGAAGATTTTTCTGACACTCGACACTTTTGGGAAAAAGTCGTTGCTGGGTTGTTTTAGTGCAGAAAATGCCGGAGATGGTTTTCAGTTGCAAAATTGAGATGCAAGATGGGTGATTCGGTGAGGAAAATTATTCAATTGAAGCATTGAGGCATCACTTGGATTTATTGAGGCCTTATGAGGTTAAATTGAGAAGAAATGAGTGATCAATTGGAGGAGGTATCAAGCAATTTCGTGTGCCCCCATCCCACTAGCCATTTTGGACCAATTCACATGTCCAAGAAGGAGCTTGGGTGGTTCAATGGCAGCCAAGGAATAAATACTTGGCCTAGAGTGAGTATGGGAGATTTTTTGTGGAAAGATCAAGCTAGGGGGACCCTCCATCCTCTCTCTCTCTCTCAAAACCGTGTGTGACCAGCGAAAGAGAGCAGAACCAGCGAAACTTCAAGTCCATTGAGTGTCCATCTTCTCTGCAATTCCACCAAAGACTCATCCCCACGACCCTTCTCTCTCCCTTCGCCGTTTGCCCCCTCTCGCACGGCCAGCTCACCCTTGCTCCACCATCTTTTGCTTTCTTGGTCAACTTCAGTGAAATTCTTCAAGCGAAGTCCCCAGGTGTTGACTGAAGCTGCAGCGGTTCGTCCAGCTCCACTCGGTCAAGACAGCTCACGGTAGAAGCTGCTCCAACATCGACGCTTGCCTCCACGCGTCTTCAATCCAGCGAGCTTGGGTCAATAAACGGTGAAGCTCTCCCCATTGTTGACTCCCCCTCTGCCGCACGTTCATCAGCCCACGCCGCCTCAGCATCAATGGCTTCGTTCTGCTCAGCGTCCGCACCCACACGATTCCACCGAAGCTGCATGCCATCGTCCACGTTTCTCTTCATTTTGTGGTTGCCAGCGAAGCCCCCATCCAAACCGAGTCAACCTTCATCAATTTCTCTCCAGCAAAAGAACTGGTTTGTTGACTCTAGCTCCCTCCAGCAGCTTCGGCCACGTCCGCATGCCGTCCATGCACCCCACCGAAACTGCTCGTTGTCTTCAGCTGCACATGGAGTGGTTTTGCTCAGTCAACCACTCACCAAAGAAGCCCCTTTTGTTGACTCCTCGCATCTGCCATCTCACCGAATTGAAGCCCACCGAGCAGCCACTTGAAGCCCACGTGAAGATCGGCCCAAGTCCGGCTCAGTCCACGCATCTTCATTTCCAAGCCCACGCAATGCCAGCTCGCGTGATCAGCCCACAAACCATTGGAGTTCAGCTCATCTCGAGGCCCACTTGAAGTCAGCCCATATTTCAGCCAAGATCAGCCCACGAATTTAAGTGCAGCAGCCCATCAATTGAGTTTTTGAGGCCCGTGACCTCAGCCCGTCTTCGTTTTCAGCAATCCAGCCCGCGAAGCAAGTCGGTCCAAGTTCAGCCGCTGTCGCGATGTTCCGATCTTCGCTTTGCCAAGTGAGTTTTACTCACTAATGCTTTCTTAGTTTGCTAATGATGCCTAAGGGTTAATTATATTTAATTAAGTGCAATTAGGTGGTTAAATTAGTTAGAACAATTAAATTAGTGACCTAATGATGCATGTTAGGTGGTTAGACTTAGTCATTAGCAAGTAGAGAGCTTATAATATTTATTGAATGCATCTCGGGGTTTTCTCGACCCGTTTCGGGTTCCAATTAGGCATCACGGGCCTAAATTGGATTTTAATATTTATTTATTTAATTTTCGAAATTAATTATTTAATTATTTATTTTTCCGGAAATTCAACTGGGATGGCCGGTGACCGGAATTTCGTGCTGATTTTAGTGGTGCTTTCCGTTTATTTATTTGAGCACTGGTTTGTGGAAATTGAGTGAGTTGATGAGTATGTGGGGATTTATCCCAAGATTGATCAGTGTTAGTGTTCAGAAATTGACTATGAGAGGTTGTGAATTGAACCTCAAAAGCCACCAAAGTATGGCTGTGCCAGTGGGGCCGAGTTTTGCCACCGAATTTGGAATCGGTCGCGCCCGTTGGGCCGTAATTTGCCACCTGATAGAGGTCGCGCCTAATAAGGCCGTAATCTGCCACCTATTAAAGGTTGCGCCCATTGGGCCATAATTTGCCACCTAAAGATAGGTCATGTCATTTGGACCGAATTTGTAGCCAAGAAGTCTGATAGACTATGCTCGTTGAGCCGTGAGAAGATTTGAGACTGAATAAGTGAGACGACCGGAGAATGGTCGGATTGGCATGTAATCGATTAGGTCGATTGATCATTGCTTTGATATGATATTGTGAATTGATTGATTGAATGGAAATGACCAATGAATGGTTTGATTGAGACATAATCGACTAGGTCGATTTGATCGATGCTTCGATCTGTGATGTGATTGCTTGGATGCCTATTTGATATGTGCTAATATGCAGGTGGAATCTGAGGCCAAGGTAAGTCCTTTGACCCGTGAGTGCATAGGCAACCCGGTCGGTGTATTGGTTTACTAATCGGGTTTTAGGGGGTAGAACTTGCTGAGACGTAGTCTCATTGGTTATTAAATAACCATTTCAGGTCCCTAGATGCAGTAGACTTGGATGTTGAAGATCTCGAAAGTCCGGTGCAGTCTATCGAAGGCTCTAGTTGGAGTGTGGAGGATGATGAAGAGGAGGACGAGAAACCGTAACTTGTAGAACGCCACTTCTGCTTGTAGACCTTGTTTTTAAACAGGCTTATTGTGGATTGAATAGTTCACCTTGTATATAAGAGTGAAGCTTTTTAAGAGTTTAAAATTTAGTCTTACTGTTCTATCCCAATATTTTATTGTCTGGGGATTTATAAGTGCTTCCGCATGTGCAATATAAAATGAAAGGGTCGACGATACATAGTCTTGGGATATCGCATTTTAAAATCGACCAAAGTTGAAGGATGGTCACGTGACCGAGGGTCAGGGCGTGACACTAGCTCTCCCACCATCACCATAGCTGGTGACCAGCCAAGGCCAAGGAAGAAGAAGAAGAAGAAGAAGAAGAAGAAGAAAAAAGAAAAAACAAGAATTAAAAATTAAAAATGATTTAGAAAAAAAAAACTAATGAAAATCATTATTGAAAAGGAATTGATGGAGGAAAATATTTTCCTTATTGAAGGGCGGAAAATACTTTCTATTTTATTTTTAAATTTCAACTAACAATGGAAAATATTGTTATTTTCCTGAAAATTTGCTTTTTGGAATGAAATTTCGAAAACACTACATTTTTTGTGAAACAAATAAAGCCTAAAACAAAAATGAACTAGCTTACCTTAAAAGTAACTCTAACCTAAACGCTAACAACTTTTTTTATTAGATATTTTACTACTCTTCATTATTTTCAATTTAATTTTATTATTTAATTTTTTATTCTTTATCCATTTTTTTGCATCTTGCTATATATTTCATCGAGGGAAAACTATCTAAAAATTCAAGTTGCCCTAAAAATCAAGAAATGGAATTCCCTAAACGTTATGCACACCAACTAAAATGAAACTGAACTAAATGTAATCCGGAGATCTAATTACCTAATAGAGGCTCGTCTTTTCCTATCTTTTATTATTTTTTAATTCTATATTTAATATTATTTTTTTCCGGTCCCATGTTTTTCCAGAACACGAATTCTATTCTAACTCTTTTCTCCGTCGATCTTTGCTTAGTTCTAGCTTACGGAATGCATATTCTACACAGATTCTTCATGTAAATCACCAGAACAACCATGACTTCCCCAGAGCATCATATTCCTCTGGCAACTGTCTCTGACCACCCCTTGGACCACCACCATTAGCCGCTGACCGTCTCACCTTCACAAACGTAGCTACGTAGACATGTACAATACACGGACAAGGAACAAGAGATACCCCAGAGAAATGGAAGTATGGATGAACATCATTGGACACCGATTCCAAGGCGTTGTCTTGCCGGTGGCCACCACAAAATCATCATAGAGACAAACAACACAGAAAATAAAGGGAAGAAAGAGACTTAGTAGGGCTTTCCTCAAGCTAGAAATACATCAATAGCTACAGATAATGACCTAAAAATCTGAAATTATTGTATAAATCAAGCTAAAACACATTCAGAATGATAAAAAAAACCAAGGAAAATTGGCACAGATATGGTTTTGGCATTTTATCAAACTGGTGGTGAGCAAACTCCATTGAGATGTTTATGTTCAAAGCAAGCAAGAGATCAACATTGAGTTTATCGTCAGACAATACAATGTGCCAAGGAATCACCCAAGAAAAATGAAACTCCATGTGTTTGAGTAAAGCATATGAGATCTCAAAACCTCTGTTCTTAATAAAAAGCAAACCGAGACTTGAGTATTTGGATCTCACCCAAGACGCAATTGCCGGTCGCAGACAGTTAACGAACTAGCGATCAAAGGTTCTGGAAATGCCTCCAATGAGTATTGTCGCTGGCGAAGGAGCTTCCATCGGGAACGAACCGATTCGAGCTATCGGTCAAAAGGCATGGTAAAACAGAGCAACACCAGCGTGACCTAGAAATAGAGACCGGCGGTGACGGGTTTGATTTTTAGCAGGTTAGGTGGACCCAAATTGTGGGCTGTACCAGTGAGCGAATTGGGCTTGGGCAAATTAGGCATTGTTTGGTAACCATCCAAACAAAGGTCCGATTCTCGATTTTTTGTTCCCGAATCGCTTTGGGACGAGAATCGTGTTTGGTAAAATTTTTGTTCCTGTGAATGTTGGGAAGAGAATCAAGAATAAAAAAAGTTGATTCTTGTTCCGGAACAAAATTGAGAATCAAAACTCTTCTTCTTCTCTTTTCTTCTTCTTCATCGACCGCCATCCTGCGCCCGCCACCCGCCGCCACCCGTCGCCGCCATCCGCTGCCGCCGGTCGCCGGCAACTGGTCCGGCAAGCTCGCCGGAGGCTCGACTGGCCAGGGTGAGGTCCGGCGAGCTCGGCCGACGAGGGCCGGCCTCGCCGAGGGCCGGTGACGCTCCGGTGAGGTCATCGGCCCTCGCAAGAAGAAGAATAGGAGAAAAAAAAAGGAAAAAGGAAAAAAAAAAGGAAAAAAAGGAAAAAATATAAAAATTATTTAAAAATTAAAAGAAATTGATTTAGAATATAATCAATTAACACGGTACCAAACACAATTATATTCCAAAATCAGAAATTTTGGACGCTTACTAAGCGCATTTTTTTACTCGAAATCGGTTCTCTAAACGTAATAAAAAATAATCATTTCTTGTCGAATCTATTCCCGATAACGTAAATAAAAAATAATCATTTCTTGTCGAATCTATTCTTTTAACATAATCGTTACCAAACACGCCCTTAATGAATTGAAACGTTGTCCGGCATGCTTTTAAGTTTAGCTTGACTGTTCTAAGCCTCGTGAATTGAGTATATTTAAAATGGGCTGCAACGAGATGGGCCGATATGAGTTCTTGCATATGTGGTCGAGTTGGGCTTTGTCTCTCTTTACTTGTTTATTTGTTTGTTTGTTATTTATTTATTTATATTAAAAAACATCACATTCAAATTGCTGGTAAAAATTCAGGTGTTAATGTTGCCAAATTGAAATGTTTAAGAGCGAATTGGAACTGCTATTAATTAGTAAATTAAACGATTTTTTTTACTTAGAGTACTTTTTTGTAATAGTCAGGGTGGAAGCCCATTAAAAAATTACAAGTTAATCGAACGTAATATCAAAGAACCTACTTGATCTCTTAGAAAGGAAGGAACTAGAGCCAAAGGTGGTCGAGAAATAGATCCAATTAACACATTTATTATGTAAGACTAAACTCACTACTAATCGCACATATGTTGCCTTTTCTATAAATAGGTTTGGAAACAAAGCTCTCCAACTAATTCATTAACCGGTGAATTTGTGGAAGCAAACTCTTTTCGGTTGCATTTGCCTTAGCGTTCAATCTAATGAGAGAAAGGCTTACTTCAGAATCATTTTTATCTTTTGGAAGCCTGACGAAATTACGGGATTCAAACTACGCGACCAAATGCCAACAATCTTGAGTTAAGCCACCGGGTAATTGCATTTCTGAGATACCCATAGTCATCTCGTTCATGAACATTTTAACTCAACTCGAGAAACCATTATGGGCCTCCTTTGCCATTAATATATCCCTTACACACATTTAAATAACTTAAATGGAGAGATGAGTAACGTAAAAATTAGTTTTGAAAAGTCCGCCTATCCTTTTGTTGCCAAATTTTGTCAACATTTGACACCAAATAAAGCTAACCATTGACCGACCGAAGAAAAAAAAAACTGGCTAGTAAATATAGTGCTTATTAAAGAAACAAAGTAATAATAATACCGAGATTTTTACGTGAAAAGCCCAATGCGGGAAAAACAAAACGCTGCTAAAAAACTTCCACTAATCACCAAAGATAGAAGCTCAACATTAACGATACAACAATATTTCATTACCATGAAGGTGAATTTACACAAATGTAGTAAGAAACCCTAACCATGGTTGAAGAATACGAGAGACAACTTAGAGAAGGATTTTAACAAACGAAATCAATTATCTTGTAGACCTTAGTCTCACGAATAATAAATTGAAATTTTATCTATTTCAACAACACTTGGGCATCAAAACTGGACTGCCAAGCCTCCTTCTTCTCCCCTCTCTGTACATGTTTTCTACCCTTTGCAGGAACACTCTCATTCTCCTCTTTAGGATGCTAGAGAGTTTTATCTCTTCACGTCTTTTCTTTTTGACTTTTGATCTTTTCTTTTTAATGTTAGCTAGGCCCCATAGAAGCAAACCCAACCAACAAATCTCTCCATTGTCTATATTCTAGTATAGGAGTCTCCTCATAATTTTTTAGTATTTTTGGTAGAGCGCGGCAGAAATTTGATATTTTCATTTGAGAAGATAGCCAAGAGGAAGTCTATTAGCCTATCTAGTTGGATTGCTCCCTCTTAATCCAACTATTTTCCAATGCCTACCTTCATCCATGGTCTCTTTCTCTAGACCAAAAAATGGAGGACACCATCGGGACTGTGTTGCCATACCACAATGCCCACCGCCTTAATATTTCTTTTTTATGATATTCACCAAACACTAAAAAAATTGGGGAGCCCAACAATGTACCTGTCTTTGATATAAATTATTGGGAGTGCATGGCAAAAATTTAATACCTTCACCCTAGAAGTTCCAAACCTGTCAACATATCCAATTACACCAACTTTCACTAAAAGTTTAAAGTGATGAGTTTTGGACCAACTAGGATATATCAAGTAGTTACCACCACATCAATTCTCTGATGTTGGACTTCTCTAACTTAACTCATACATGCATTTCAACCTTAAGACTTTTTTTGTTTCACATATAATAAATGATTTGAAAAATATTTATAAGAAAATTGATTGTTCATATCGCTTGCAAAAATAGAAGGACAAAAAATATTTTTATCATGTATAAAAATATTTAGTTATAAAATTTTCTTAATAATGAAAATATTTTTGATTGAATAATTATTTTAAGCAATACAAATAGTCATTTTTAGGAAAATGTTTTCCCAATTATTCATTTCTAGCAAAACACATAGAGCCAAATTTGAAAGCGGCCTAATACTCTAAAAAACATTAACTTTAAATCTAGTTCCAATTTTATCGTAATTTTTTTTTTTCGTCTCATAAAATATTCTTAGCCTTTGGTTCTGTCCTAATTCCACCCCAATCGTTTTTTTTTTTTTTTTGTCTTACAGAAAACCACTAGTTTCCAATTTTACACTAAACTTTTTTTTTTTAAAATATAAAAATCATCAACTTTTACTTGAGTCTCATATCTATCTCCATTAACACTCCATCTAAAATTGTACTTGGTAATGTTGCATTTCCACATTATTGCTCTAGTTTTTCTCTAAATTTCAAATCCAAAAGGACGTCTTTTAGAGATGAATTTCCACATGAGGCCAAAGGATGTCATCTTGAATGTGAAATTTGTGTAAACTAAAGCAATTAGGTTGGCTTTCTTCAATTGCTCTTACTCTTACTCTTATGAGAGTTTTCCTTTCATCTCACTTGAGGATCTTCCATTTTGTGCTCATCATTCAACTCCGGTGCTCTTGAGCCTTTCATCTCTCGTGGTTGGAAAGTTTGTGCTTAGCATACTTGAACAACTCGCGCTCAGGAGTTTTTTCATTTCTTGGTTATCAAGAGAAATTTTGGACAGAGGATTAATATTGGTAGATTTGGGACTGAAATAAAAGTTGATGGTTTTTTATTAGATAAAAAGAAGTTTAGGGTAGATTGGAATTGAACATAAAGTTGAGGGTTGTCTCAAAGTTCATAGTAGACTTGAGACAAGACCTAAAGTTGGAGGTTCTTTATGGGCAAAAAAAGATTTAGGATACAATTAGGACCAGACCTAATGCTGATTTTTTTTTTTTAATATTAGGCCATTTGAAGGCTATTAATTACTCATTGAGACAAGAGAACAAGAATTGGTATCAGAATAAGAAAAATATTTAAAAAATTCATAAACTTATTGCATTTATGCTAATGTAGTCCTAAATATTTTAATCTAGTGTCAATTTAGTTCTTTCGAATAATTTTGGCCTGATTTTGCTAATATGGGTGCCTACCGTCCTACATGGCACAACCAACATTAACGTGGATAATTTTTAATAATATTTTAATATTTTTTTAATTACTTTTTCAGATTTTTTCATTTCTTTGGTCGGTGATCGGCCATTGGCCATGGCAAAGCGAGTTGGCCTCACATAGGCGAGGGTCGTCATCACCGCTACAAACAAGGCTTGGCTGGGCCAGGGTGAGCCTCAGCGAGAGCTCCCATTGCCAAGACTAAGGCGGCCTCACTAGATCTTGCAAGGGAGCCCTCGCGCAGGCCAGTGGTGAGGCCAACCCTTACCCAACCAAGCCTCTCCTATTGTGAGCGACGGTGACCCTTGCCCAATTGAGGTGAGCTCACGTTGTCATGGCCGATAGCCAGTCATCGGCCAAAGGAAGAAGAAAGGTAAAAATAAAAATAAAAATGAAAGAAACAAATCAGAAAAAATGATTCAAAACATCAAAATTATTAAAGTATTATTAAAAATTATTCATGGTAGTACCGATGATGCCACATAGGCTGGGTAGCATCCACGTTAGCAAAATCTTGTTAAAAATAATTGGAAGGACTGAATTGACACTAAATCAAAAGGTTTAGAATTGAATTAGCATAGGTCAAAAGGTTTAGGACTAAATTGACATTAATACAATAGGTTTAAGACTTTGTTTTTAACACTTTTCCCATATTAGTTTGGAACCATGACTACTTTATTCAAACAAGTAGTCACAAAAACTTCTTTCCAAAACGAGCGAGCATCCATCATTATCTTTCAAACATAGCTCTTTTATAATAAACACTCCTTTAATTTTAGTTTCCTAGAAAATTCTGTCGTCACCGCTATCGTATTTGACACTGTTAGATGAGTGTCGATGCAAAAGAATGAAAATGACTTGTACAGGGTCTTTGGCTAGGGTTTACATGTGAAGAATGATGCGTAGAACCCTTCACTCATAAATATTGCCTAAGAGCAGAGATATGTTTTGAACACATTTATGTAAATGTGAAGAGTAGTTAGAAATCATTGGGTTTAATCCACCTTGCAAATCTATTTAAGAACACTGACATTTTGCTTCTTGTTCTGTGTCCTTTTGCCCTCGTTTCCTCCCTTTGAAGGTTTGATCGGATTGAACTATAGTTTCTTTTATCGGACTAATCCATAAATCAATTAACGAAATAGGGAGCTCTACATCTTAGAACCCTTAAACTCATGAGAAAATTAAAACTCTTACATCCCATATAAATATGAAGTTGAACAAACTAAAAAATGAAAAATACAAAAGAAAAAAAGAAAAGGAGAGACAACGTATAGTGCATATTTTTTTTTGGTTAAAAACGTAAGTATTGTAGAGCATATGAAATACAACAGCTTAGGGACATTCCCCAGCATTTTAAATAGAGAGAATAATTTAAAAAGATGGAGGTAGGATGTCTCCAAATAATAGCCAACACAACATTTGATGAGGAATTAATTTTTTGGTAAGGTGAAGCTCTATCCCTTATATTTTCACACACCTTGGCCAAAATAATATGGATGTCAGTTGATTTTTTTGATATCGTCTATAGCTGCATTCCATCCAAATGCAATGTGTGATTATTAGGAAAGATACTTGAGGAGTCTTGCCTCCAGATCTTTGCGCTTCATCCAAATGCAGTATAGTGCATGTTTCTGTACTCTTATTTAGAGGGGAACGTTTTGAATTTGGCGCAACATCTTGAAAACAGAGGATTAAACATAATCATGTGAATTGCTAAGCAACGTAAGTTTATAACCAAGTGGGGTATTAAAGTGGTGGGGTGTTACAAGTGCCTCTTCTTTGACAAGTCATGGCAATATGATCCATGCTAATTCCCAACCACCATGGTTGGGTTTGCCGGACTATGGGTTCTAGTTAGTGAGATCATTTGATGCCACATTGATAGATCACCAACTTTTTCCCTAATGGATCTTTTCAGATTGTCAAATTGAAAACAATAAATAAATCTCCATGTCATTTATGAAATTTATATCTGTACCAATATGAAATCAACTCTCATTGATCACAATTAACAAGTTAAAAATGGATAATTGTCCAAAAAGTTCTAAACCTATTGTATGACAGCCATTTTGTTCTAAACCTTTCAATTACATCAATTTAGTCCTAAATATTTCAATTGTACCACTTAGTTCTAAACCTATTATTTAGATATTTGACGAAGGAATACATTGACAAATCGTTAAAAAGTTTAAAATTGAATTGATAAATCATCAAAAGTTTAGGACTAAGTGGCACAATTGAAAAATTTAAGACTAAATTGGCAAATCGTCAAAAGATTTATGATTAAATTGACACAATTAAAAAGTTTAGGATTGAGTTGGCCTCTGTATAATAAATTTATGACTTTTTGAATAATTTTCCCAATTAAAAATGTAGAGGACTAGCATTCCTCCTATCATCACACTTGAAACATTCCTAGTTTCCATGCTTTAGATGGGAAATAATTACCAAAGAAGTCGTAACTTATTGTATTTGTGCTAATTTAGTCATAAATCTTTCAATTTGGTCAATTGAGTCTTAAACATTTTAATATTTTACCAATTTAGTCCATCTTTGATATGGATGTCAACCTACATGGCATGACTAAAGTCGATGTGGACAAATTATTTCATTATTTTTTAAATTCGAATTATTTCTTTATTACTTTCCTTTTTCATTTTCTTCTCTTTTCCTTCTTTTCTTCTTTTTTTCTTTCACTATGGCCGCAAAGCCCTTGCCAGCACTAGCGAGGGCCACGGCCCTCGCCCAGATCTATGCAAGATTTCACAGCTATGAGCAAGGCCGCCTTGCCTAGATCTAGATGAGACCATGACGTCAGTGCTTCTACGTAGTGTTATTGTCGGCGTCTCTTGTCCAAGTTCAGTTCTTATTAAGGAAAATCTGGGTAAATTTGCTACTCGGCTTGACACATCCAAGATCCTCAAGACTATTTCTTCCAGGGATTGATCCACTTCACAGTCAACGTCTGCCGCTGAATGTTCGATTCATCTCAACTGTTCTAACGCAGATGGTAAGCCCATGTTGGTCAGCGAGGAAGATATAATCCTCTGAGCAAGTGATGACGGCGAATTATCCACGGGTCGTGGGGATAGTGGTGCCAAAGCACTGACTTGTCGTCTAAGATAGTAAACGGGAATCCAGCGTCAGGTTGATAATATGTTGTAATATCGTAAGCTACCGTCTCGGGACGACCGTGTTGAAGGGATCGATCCTGTCCTATCATGGGGCTCACGGTCGCAGTGACATAAACTTGATAATTTGACATGTCGAACTCGCAGAGCTGAGGCCAAACTACAGATTACTTCTTTCCTTCTATAGACCTCTGATCCAATAGAGTCGTTAGTTTTTCTGTTGCAAGTTCCTAGGCCTAATAAGAAAGTATTTGCTTGTGTTGGTCCTTATACCGTTGCCGAGTCCAGTTTGACGCATGGTTTTCTGACAATAATTTAATAACAGAACTCCACATTTCACTGAGCGTTATAAATATTAGGTGGACAGTAAGTATTCCTTTTGTTTTGTTTAAAAATTTATGAAAAAAAAAATTCAGTTTGTTAATTTTAATATATAAGATAGACGTCCTACTGGGATAAAAAATTTGAGTCTTTTTTTTTTTATAAATAATCCATGGGCACAAACGTCAAAACCCAATTGTTTGAAAGATTATGAAACACTTTGCGAGCCCCATAAATCGAATAAGTTCATACTTTTGGCCTATGTTAGTGACACCCAAGGTAGTTTACATGCAATTGATGGAATTTCAATAGGTGATTTTCAATTTTTGAATGGAAATCCATAATGCCCTAATCAACCATGCCAATTCTGGGTTCCATTCAAGAAAATCACAGTCACTAATTACAATATCCCTATGTAAATTTCCTCTATCATGTGTATCTTTTGAATCTCTTGAAGGCTTCTGTACATGCTCACCAAATTTCGAATTTCAAACTATTTGGAGGATCATGAAACACTCTGCTATGCCATGAATCAATTAAGTTCACATATCTTTGGTCTATGTTAGTGACGCCCAAAGTAGTTTGCACGTAATTAGTGGGATATCAATAGGTGATCTTCAATTTTTGAATGGAAATCCATAACGCCCTAATCAACCATGCCAATCTTGGGTTTCCTTCAAGAAATTCAGTCATTGATTACAAATTTTGACTTATCCTTGTGTAAATTTCCTATATCATGTGTCATTTGAATCTCTTGATGAGTTTTCTACATGCTTGCCAAATTTTGGATTTCTAGCTATACGGAGGATCATGAAATACTCTGTGAGCTCCATGAATCGATTAACTTCACATATCTTTGGCCTATGGTAGTGACACCCAAAGTAGTTTGCACATAATTGATGAGATTTCAATAGGTGATCTTCAATTTTTGAATGGAAATCCATAACGCCCTGATCAACCGTGCCAATCTTGGGTTCCCTTTGAGAAAATCAGAGTCACTAATTATAAATTCTAACTTATCTATGTGTGAATTTCCTATATTATTTATATAGCTTGAATCTCTTGATGAGTTTTGCACATACTCGCCAAATTTTGAATTTTCCTCTACCCATTACTTTTTAAAATTGCTATATTTTGAATTTACAGTGTCCGAGCATTCAAAGTTTAGATTTGATCTCAATCCATTCCTAACTTATTGATTAAGAACTTCGAACAGAAACATGTGTGATAATTGAGAGTTGTCGGACAATGGAGATAATGCCTACAAAAAATATAATAAATTCAGGGATAATTCCACGAAGACTTGAACTTTGATCCACCATGCTTTAATTAATGCATGTACCCAGTTATCCATTAGACCCCAAGTTAACTTTCTCTGCAATTCTTCTTAATAAATAGAATGTTGGGCTGTTACCCCTCTGGACTCCACACCACATGCAAACCAAAGATCTAAGATTGACAAGACTCACGCTGCAAACTTACCAAAATTCTAATAGCTGGGATGTCTTTCCACATGAGGGGTGTGCTAACAATGCGGCATAAGCTGTTCAACAGTTCGTTCAAATGTGAATCGAACTCGTGAAAGACTTGTGACCAATTTACCATTAGGCCAATCATCTTGTTGGTCAGTGTGCTCTACTTGTACATGCCATCCATGTGGCTTTCGAAACCGTGTTTCTCCTTATATTTGTGTTAAACGACACTGTTTTATTGTTAGTTTTTACCGTACAAGAGAAAAAAGGAAAATGCCAGATGTGCAAGAATATTATTTAGTGAAACTAATCTACTAATATGAACTAAGACCGTCACATCGAGTGAGACCCGTATGGGGCTCACACGACAAAATTTTGATGATTAGTTACTACACTTGGATGATATTTTGTCCCAATGGTAGATCATGAGAGGGAGAGGATTGCTATCAAGTGTGAGCAAGAGTTGAACATCCTTTTTCGCTATTTTTAACAAGTGAACAGATTAGTAAGGGGCAATCCTAATTGGCGACCCTTATGGACATTATTAAAGAGCTTCTGCCCCTGCAATATAGCATCGAGTTGAAGTTTAAGTACCACTCGTTTTAAGCAATTCCTTCACCGCCGCCTCACCATGGTGCTAGTAGGAGTAGAGCTGGGTTACACCGTGTCAAAAAGTCCCAAAACCAACTTGTGTCACTAATAGAATGCTAATTAATTATCGATTGGAAATGGAATGCATAGGACCAGCATAGACACCCATGGACAATTAAGCGCCATTTCAAGTAAGGAAATTATCTGAAAATACATCACAATGTTCACTTGACCCCCAATGGTCGCCTGATATTAGACCTAAAATCTCTAGATGACAAGAAAATATAGCTTTAGAATAAAGTGATTTAATTCAAGGCCTTCGGTAATGCGCCACTGCAACTTCTGAAATTGAAAACACTGTTCTCCTTCATCGTTGAATTCTCGAAAATATCGGAAAAGGAAAAGCCCTAAGACCAGCCCAGAACACTGGTAAGAACGTAGAGAAGCAGGATCGAAAATGGGTAGAGAGAATATGCAAGAACGGAGGTCCAGAGGGGGAACTGGGTGCGAAAGCTCGTGAGGACGCCCATGAAACTGCATATCAAGAGCACGACCAGAACTTCGGCCGAGACATTCCAGGATATGTCCTTGATGAGAACGAGCAATAAAAAGGTGACTAGCCCCATTAGGTTGTTCAGGAACACCCCGCGATAGACCTGCATTGCAGAAAATTGAAGTATGTACTCCCTGTTATTAGGAGGAGAATTAAACAACGTATCATGCCTCAACGTTCGCAAGTGGATGTGCGATGGAAATGTAGGGGCTTATGCTTTCCTTGTTCATGTATACTTAAAATGCTTGATTCGAAATCTATAAGCATTTCCATTTCTGGAAGAAAAGTTGAAAAATAAATCCGTCCAGCAAATGATCGCTCTGTAAATAGTGATGTGATATGTACAAAGGGCTCTTTTTACAACAACGGGGTATCGGGACCTCTGGTTCGACTGATCGGTCCCCGAGAGTCCATGTAAAAAACCATGCTCACATGTAGTGGGCCCGTTCAATATTAAAGAAGATATGTTTTGTTCATTGGTAGAGATCTGTAACAGACATACCACTTTTACTAAAGATAATTTCGTTTGTGCTTTCTTTCGTGGTGCAAAAATGGGCGAGTTATTCATAAACCATAATGGTAAAATGAGGAACTCCTTAAGAAAACTTCTTGTACTTATTGATTTTAAGATTAGAGACTTGCTCATCCCTTGTTCTAGGTAGAGACTGTGCGTGCAAGCGCACGCGCATGGTAAGTCATTGAAATATGTAAGCCCCACAATTAGGTTATGAACTTGGGACTAATTGTACATGTTAAGCCTATGGTAGATCCAGATTTAAATAGGATTGATGAGATTTCAAGATTCGTTTCACACCCTAAGAAGTACTAAATTTATAGCACATGAGGACGGAAGGATGTGTCTAGATAGCTCACTCATTGGCCCAGAAATGTCCTTCAATGTCTTCTTTGTGGCAGAAGTAATGGCTCCTAATGCTTGCTTGTAGCTCATGGCCAAGGGAAGCATCACGTAGGAGACCAAGAATGAGGGCATGTTCAAGTCACTTGCGACATCTTGAAAGCTTTGCATGAGTGGTGAGCCAAGAATGACCATCATCATCGTCCCCAGAACGATCAAGAAACTGGCTTTCGCATAGTACCAAGAGATTGCAAGTGCACTTCTGGGTTTGCTAGTCGTATCTTGTTGCGACAGTAACCTTTCTTGCTCTTCTGTTGCTCCCTGCGTGCCCATGGCAATGTATTATGAATATAACAAGGTCCAGATATATTGCACCAGGATCACGATGACCTCTTGAATAAGGGGCTAGAGTCTATCAGCATTGAGAATATGATATCGAGATGCGTTTAGGTTTAAATTGTCTACCGTGGAATTGTTGCTTCGAGATTTTGATTTTGCCAAATCTTGAGCAAGACTATTTGAAGTTAATGTTCCCTGATTCAACCATTTGGCTATTCCTTGAACAAATTCCATTTCACTGAGGGATGCATCATGTGAATCGTCGAATTCCGTCATCATAGCAACTGCATAATCATCGGTGCTCACATCTGCTCCCTCCATTTGTAATCCTAGCAGGAATGCATATATTTCGGCCTTCGATACTTGTGAATCATTATTCTGATCGATCTTTCGAAACACCCTGAAGGTGCATGAAATGGTGAAGGTCAAGCCAGAAAAATTTTAAAAAAAAAAAGAAAAAGAAAAAAGAAAAACGTGGAAGAAGAAGAAGCACAATGCTTATACATAGAATTTGTAAATTTTATTGAAAAAGTCGAGAAATTTTCTTTTACTCTTTTATACGAGATTCACTGGTCTTCCCATCAACTATGCAAAGACTCCGAAATGTGCTGTTTTCTGAGTACTTGCTTGTTATGTATGCAAATGATTTCTCCTGAATCCACGGTCTAAACACCTGCACAAAATTTCTTTTTCAACGTAAGATGGTGAAGAAAAAGGGTTAACTGAAATCATACACCATACAATACCTATTGCGCATTTTTGTTAGACAAATTACGAAAGTGTCTCCATATGATTTTCTTGAATGGAGAAAAAAAAATGAGAAATTAATCTAGGTTGTTAGAGGGATCTTGTGATGACATGGAATATCATTTTACCAGGACTGTGTAGTCTGCAATGAGCAAGATGATAGTAACTCCGAGAGTGATTGAGACCACTACTTTTGTCCCAGTAGTCGAATTGATGATCTTTGCAAATTGGAGGATAAGAAATGGAATCATGGAAACGAACTTGATTCTAGCAATTCTCTTGGTCTCCGTGTCAGTTTCTATGCCAGAACCTACAATACCAGAGGAAGAAAATGACCATAATATCTGTAGAATCTCTTCTTATGCAACATCTATATAAAACTTGAAGCGATAGGTGCATGTATACAAGAGCTTATAAACCTTATAGTCACAGGACGTGGCATATTTCAACACCCCCTCTTGTCATACTTAAATTAGTTCATTGAATAAGTTAAACATGAGATTACTTTTTATACAGTATAGATTAATAATTCTTTCGGACCGAAGCATTGAAGGGAAACCTGTTAGTAGAGTGACCAACTTCCTAGTTGGTTGACTGGACCATGTGATTGAAGAAGATGAAGTTTTTGAGATACTATGGCTTCCGAATGCAACAACAGAGCCCCACACTATTGTGAGGCTATAAACTGCCGATCCTGCGAGCATGGCCATCCCCATTGCAGCTGTTGTCTCGACCGTTTCCACGCTTGATGAAATACTACTAACTGTGAACCAAGGTAAGTGCTTGATAAACAGAGTTTGAGGTACTTTGATAGAAACTAGGAACATCTAAGTTCAAGAAGGGTGACAGCAAAGCTGTAAATTTGTCTTTGTACCCAGTTTTACTCGACGCAAAATATAGTCAAGGAAACATGTTGAGATAATAAGTGCATTGAAATGGATTTTTTTTCTCACCAAGCATTATGATTACTGAGGGAAGGGATCCAAGAATTTGGAACAAACTGGAGCTGAAGATTCCAGTCCCGAACATCCGGAAGAACAGCTCCGACCCCGAGTTGACATAGTTGGTCGCATAACCAAGCAAGAACTCATACACCACGATGAGAAAGATCTTACCCGACAGCTCCGTGGTGCACGGCAAGAATGAGTAAGTAAGGTCGCATGTGATGGTCGTTGTCTTGAGTTCCTGATGAGCCGAATAATTACTGTTGATTCCGATTTGCCATGCTGTCGGGTATCAGGCTGAAGATCGGCTTGATGGAGCGGCATTCTGCCAAACGGCTCGTCAGGAACACCAGAAGAATGAAGAATGCGATCCTCATTGTTTTCCGACTGATGTTAACTGCTTCTTGGTAAGGAGGAGGAAGCTGAACATGAGCAAAGATATTGAAAACAAAGATTTAGATTCAGTTTAAAAGCATGCACCATCTTACTAACATGACGAGTCTATTTCCTGAGACATGCACACTAGAACATGCATTTCATCAGCATGCATCAGAGAGAGAGAGAGAAAGAAACTTTGATAATATGACTAGGGTCAGCCAAAAATGACATGGAGTCACTGGCTGGGCAACTACGTATTTATAGGCATCCTCTTCCTGATTTTATTAGGGTTCTTCCTATTCATCTTGTCCTCTTCTGAGTTGTAGTTTACTACGCAGAATATTACACGTGCTGAAATGAATTGTTGTATTCGAGCTAACGGTCAACCGATCTTCTCAGAAAGTGACAAACCATCGGACCGAGCCGTGAGCGAGCAAGGTATAGTACAAGTTGCCCCGGTTACATCCAATCAGTTACGTTTTGAGATTATGTCGAACTCACGTTAGATTTCATTATAAAACACAAATTTCCATAAAATTTTGGAAAAATTACCAAAGAAATCTTAAATCTATAGCATTAATGCCCACTCATTGGCCAATTAATTCATAAAATTTTTAATTATACTAATTCAATCCTAAACATCTTGACGATTTTTCAATTTATTCATTCTGGCTAATTTTATCTCGAAATCGCTAATATGAAGTCTAGTTAGCGGCGCCAATAATCTTATGTAGCACAATTGGTGCTAATGTGGATAAGTTTTATAAAAATTCTATTAAATTCTTTATTTTTTTTCTCTTTTTTCTTTATTTTTTTTTCTAATCTTGGGGTGGGGATCTGCTAGCCGACCCTTGCTGGCCATATGTGAGAGCCAGCGGCCCTTTCTTGATTCCGTCCTTGAATTTGGCGCATATTTCCTATCAAGCCCTTATAATATGCCTAATGAAGTAGTTTGAACTAGCATAATTTTTCTAATCAAATTCTTTTCACCCCGGATGTGCTTAATTGAAGCTAATTTGTCTTTGAAGTTGACAAGAGTTGGACATGGAAAGCTCAAACACAGTGATTGTATATGGTGGAGTGGGGAAAATTGACACAGCCCTAAACTTATTATAATTTTTCCAATTCAGTCCTTAATCTCTCTTTTGCTTTTTTTTTTTTATCGATTTAATCCTAAATATTTTGCATTGTATCAATTCAGTCCATCCGACCAAATTTGACCGGCCGATGCTGACGTGGATGCTGGCTGGCGCCGGCCGTCTGACCAATTTTTGATGTGTCAATTTTTTAATTTTGATTTATCTTTTATTTTATTTTCTCTTTCTCTTTTTTTTCTCTCTCTCTCCCTCTTCCTTCTTCCCTCGCCAATCGCCAAACCTCGGCGATCGGCCAAAGGCATTGATCGGTGAGGCTTGACCTCGCCCGTCAATGAGGCTCATCCCCACAAACCACTAAAGGCAAGCCTTGCCAAATCGATAGCGAGGTCCCATTGCTGGGCGAGGCCTCGCCAAATCCATGGTGAGGGCAGCCTCACCCTGGGTGGGTAATGTCGAGCATTGCTGCCACTGGGCAAGGCCCTCGCCAAAACCACGGTGAGGCCGGCCTCACCCTGGGTGGGCGAGGCCTTGGTTGGGCAAGATCGAGCCTTACCAAATTTGGCGATACCTTGCCCAAAGATGGGACCTTGCCATCGATTTGGCAAAGTTTGCCTTCACTAAAGGCTAGCGAAGGCAAGCCACGCCATTGGCCAGCGAGGTTGAGCCCTGCCAACAAAAGCCTTTGGCTAGTCACTAGCTAAGGGAGGGAGGGAGAGTAAAAAATAAAAAATTGAAAAAATTGAAAAAAATATTATAAAAATTGAAAATAAAAAATAAAAAAATTGACACGTTAGTGTTGGCTAGACGGCTAGTGTTGGCCGATGTCAAGTTGACATTGGCTGGCCAAATTTGGCCCAATGGACTAAATTGACACAATTGCAAAAGTTTTATGACTGAAATGGCAAAAAAAAAAGTTTATGACTGAATTGGCCAAAAAAAAAAAGTTTATGATTGAATTGAAAAAATTGTAATAGGTTTATGACAATTTTGGTAATTTTCCTCGGTGAAGTATGTAAGAGATAGGCGTGAGTCAACATCCAATGATCTTCATTCGATCTACAACAATCGTTTGCCCCCGTTGAGAGCTTGCAAAAGGTGTCTATGGCAACCAAGATCACCTTCTCAGGCATTGATTATGTTAAAGCATGATAAACATGCTATTATTACTTTATATATAATATAGGGCTATCCTGTTCATACCAAACATTGTATTGCATACCTATTTTTGGTCATTCATCATGCAATTCACAAGATTTAAGAAATTATATTTTGTTTATATCCTATTTAACCTTATTCTATCCCAACCAAAGTAAAGGTTTGGTAGTGGCTCTCATTTGTTTTTGGTTACAAAGTGCTTTGATTTTCTTGGATGATGCTGCATACATCCAGTTATTGTAATAAAAACTAATAGTTTATTGTTTGGTCTTTATTTTCGCAGCAATTATTGTAATATTCTTATGAGGAAATACTAATCATGAAAAAGTTAAAAAAATATTAAAATGGCCACGCTTTTTCCACTCTTATTTTGATTAATAAACTTCCAACAAAGTGTTGTGACCATTTTACACATTGTGGGTCCCGACTTTTAGCATCCTTTGCATTCTCTTAGGGCACGCATGATAATAATTTTATTTCTTTATTTTTCTTTTTTTTTTTTGTTTCCAGGAATAGTTTGGAATAGAAATTCATTTCATAATACAATTTCATTTTTCTATTTATAGAAATCAAAAATTTTAATTTTTCTATTTTTGGAACAAACATGATAAATGAAAACTCTTATTATCATTCACTTTCGTTACTAGTTGTCGCCGGCCATCGGAAGCCAATCGCTGGATGCTAGTCACCGAATGCTGGTTGTCGGTCGTCGATCTCCAAATGCCCATCGCCCACCGCCAGCCTCCCCTCCTATCGGCCGCCTCCCACCACCACTTGAAAGGGAGAAATTTTATGTCATTATCAAATGAATTTATATTCCAGGAATAGTAATTTTGTAAGGTTATCAAACCGGTTTTTTTGCTCAGAAAATCATCCAAAGAATAAAAATAAAAAATCAATTTCAAGCCAGAAATTTATTTTTGAATGAAAATTCACGCTCTTAAATTCCTTTTTTCGGTTTCTTCTTTGCAAGTCCCACTTTCCTTCATCTTTATCCTTCTCTCTTTCTCTCTCCTTTTACTTTCTTTTCTTTGATGTTTAAGATGGTTTTTGTATCGTTTTTCATGGTGGTTGCTCGATAAATTGATTAAACTCAGAGGTGTTGGTTAATGTTGAGTAATGTGGTAATTTTCCTTGTGATGGATTCAGGTCAATGAAGTCTGAAGTTGCTTTTTATTCTTTCATCTAAATTCTTTTACATTTGGAAAAAAGTGGGTATTGATTTATTCTTGTGTACAATTGAATCTAATTAAAGTTGATGCTTTTGAGAATCTTTAGTGAGGACTTTGGCATAGCTGAGATTCTTTCCTTTTGGGGAATCTTGTGGTTGATCCAATCCTAAAGAGTTTTGCTTTCATCAAGTGGAAAAAAAAATTATCATCCCATTATCTTTTAACTATTAAACTTATTGATTTCTGTGACCCCATTGGAATGGAACATGATTTGATTTTTTGAGTGGATTTTCTTTTCATTGAAAATTTCTCCGGACTAGTTTTCGTTGACTCTTTCTTTTTGCAATTTGTTTGGCAGAATGATTTCGAGATGCACATTTTGATAACTTCCCCACAATATTGGTCTAATTATGGTTTGGACTTAGTAAAGGATGAAGGGGTTTTTTCCAAGAAATTTCAGTTTTCTTCTCATTTTAGTAGATTTATTGAAACCACTTTGTTTATGGTTCTTGAGAAAGTGGGAAACAAGTGGGCAACCAAATGCATTTTCGCTTATCAACTGATAAAGTCTATTGGTGGCGGTGCAAAGTATGGTCGGATCCCTCTGTATTATATTGGGTTGGTTTTGAATAGAGAATGACTTCCATAAGTTGCACAACCACCAATTAGACTGAGAAAACATTATTTGACTGTGTTTTTTTCGCGGAGGGAAAACATTTCCCTCATTTTTCGGCGTTTGACTCGCTCAAGAAAATGCGTCAATGGAAAATGTTTTCCTAGTCAATAAAAAAAGTTTCATTACCAAAACTTAAATTGAGGAAAATGATTTCCCCCTTAAAAGAACCGGAAAACATTTTCCGAACCTACCAAAGCTTGGATTTGGTGCTTGGTTTACAAACAATTGTTCTTATAAAATTATATTTTTTTTAAATTCGAATTTTAATTTTTTTTTAAAATTTTTTAAAATATTCTAATTTTGTATTTGTATTTGTATTTTTATTTTTTTTTTTTTCTTCTTTTTCTATTCTCTTTTTCTTTCCTTCCTTTTTATTTTTCTTCTCCTCCATGCGTTGCTAACCACGGGGACGGCCGTCGAGCTTCGGCCTTGCCAAATCGGGTGAGCTCACAGCCTTCGGCGACAAGGCTCTAGCTCGCCTAAGGCTAACGAGCTTCAATACTCACCAAATCGAACGAGTTCCTAGCCTTCGATAGTGAGCCTCGAGCCTCAAGCTTTGGAAGATTGGGCGGGCTCGCAGCCTCTATGGCAAGCTGGCGAGCTCGGGCCTTGCCACCGAGGCCGACAAGCCTAGAGCCTCACTAGATCTGGTGAGCTTGCAGCCTCGGGTGGTGAGGCTCGAGCTCACCCAAGGTCGGCAAGCTTGTAGCAAGGCTCAAGCGGTGAGCCGTGAGGCTCGATAGATTAAGCAAGTTCGTGGCCTCTGGTAGCGAGCCTCGAGCCTTGCTAGATTAGTGAGCTAACGGCCTCCGATGACCGCTCAAGCTCACCCCTCATAAGCTAGCAAGAGACAAATTGCCAGAGGAAGTAAAAGGGATGGCACAACAAGCAGAGAAGCAAAGGAGAAGAAGAAGGAAAAGAGAAAAAGAAAAAGAAAAAGAAAAAAAGAAATAGAAAGGAAAAAAAGGAAAAACATAAATTAAAAGTAAAAAAAAAATTAAATTAATTAAAAAATCAAAGTTTTTTAAAATAAAAAAAAAATTTTAAAAAAAGTGTGAAATCATTTTCTAATGGAATCCAACCAATGAAAAATATTTTCAATTATACATCACCAAATAAAAGAAAACAAAGCATATTTATGGAAAATGCTTTTTGGGAAAGTATTTTCCTTTATTATTAAGTCTTCCATGAAACAAATACACCATAAGTTTTGTGCTTTTACGAAGGTGACTATGATGGAATTTTCTCAACTAGAGAGAGAAAGGGAGAATGATGCTGAAAGGTTGGATGAAGAGGAAGGAAAGTGGGACCCACAAAGAAGGAAAAAAAAAAAGACATCTCTATTCGTTTCACTGAAAATGACTTTCAAAAAAATGTTTTCCAAATATTCCATGTTTGTTTTATGGAAAATAAATTAGTTGGGGAAAACATTTTTCATGAAGGAGAAAAAGCCTTCTAAGATAGGGGAAAATGTTTTCCACTTTTGAGAAAGATGAAAACATTTTCCCCACTTACTTTCTCTTATCTCACATCCATGCTAACCTCTTTTTTTTTTTTTTTTTATTTTTTTTATTTTTTTATTTAAAAAATTAATTTTTCAATAATTTTTCGTTTTCTCTCTCTCTTTTTTTTTTTTTTTTTCGTTTGTCTTGATTGGTCACTAGCCACAAGTGAGCTGCACTCGACCACAAGCAAGCCTTGAGCTCGCCGGCCTCAGATGAGCTCAAGGCTTACCGCTCGCCATATTGGCGACGAGCCAAGCAAGCGGCCAACTCGAGCCCTAGCTCGTTGCTCACCCAATCGGGACGAGCTCGAGCCCTAACTCTATGCTCGGTCGGTCATTGGCCATCGTGTGGCCCACGATCGGCTGAAGAAGAAGCCAAAAACAAAGAAAAGAAAAAGAAAAATATAACTATAGATATAAAATAATAAAAAATCGATTTTTTAAATAATTAAAATTATATTTTAAAATATTGAAAAAGAAAGGATGAAAGAAAAAAATTCTCCTTACCGAACACCAAAAAATAATAATATTTTCCTAGAAAATGGTTTCATGGAATATATTTTTTAGAAATTTCATATTTTCTTCTCAGAGGGGAATATTTAAAATGTTGAAAGGCGGATCTCACAATGGGTGAAATGGTCATGGCACTTTCTTGGGAAGTGTTTTAGTCAAATTAGGAATGGAAAAAAGGCCGCCCATGTGAAAACTATGAATAATTGGTAATCGCAATTGTATTAAAGTTCATCAAAATTGTCATTTTTTTTTTTTTGGTTGAACAAGACTCATGGTACTGAATAAGGCAAGCACAAGTCTCATTTGGAAGCAAAATGAGTGGAGAGTGCAAGAAAAATACTCCTCACAAGAAGAATCAACAATTTCTTGTAAATTAGAGGCAATTTTTAAGGAAGAACTTGTTATGTTATATGTACATAAATGGAGAGCACTCTTGTCACGCCAATGATCTCGAAACTACATCAGCATGATTTGATGTCTTCTCACCAATTTGAGTAATAGCTACCAACGACAGAAGGACTTGATTGCAAGAAAGGCCGAAATTTTATTTACATGAAAATGGAGGACGAATTTGCAAAAGCATCCTAAGTCACGAGGACCATGATTGGACTAACGTTCGTCGTGTTATTTTTGGGATTTATTCCCTATCCTATACATGTTTCCTAGTCTCTCCACATAGGTCACTCGAATTCTGAAGTCGAGGCCTAGATTCCCTTCAGAAAAAGATAATGAATTCCCTAATTATTGTATTTACTGAACTGCGGACTAAGAAAGATAGAGCCAAGGTAGGGTTACAGGCCCTTCACGTTGCTCCTCCTTGAAAGCAGCAAGAAGAGAATTAAAAATGCCCACCATGCTCTTTTGTTCTCCTTTCGGTGGGACTGACCTTCCCTAGTTCAACAATGGTCTTGAGTTGCAATGAAAGCTTGGAGTCAAATGCATCTTGAATTGCAGTTGTTCTTCTTTCAGCTGCAGTGCGAGAAGAGAGTTAAAAAAGCCCACCATGCTCTTTTGTTATCCTTTTGATAGGTCTGACCTTCCATAATTTAACAATGGCCTTGAGTTGGAGAGAAAGCCTCGAGTTAAATGCATCTTGAATTGCAGTTGTTCTTTGAGCTACGGTGCTAGGAGAGAATTAAAAAGACCCACTATATGTTCTTTTGTTTTCCTTTAATTTAACAATGGCCTTGAGTTGCAGTGAAGGCCTTGAGTCAAATGCATCTAGAATTGTAGTTGTTCTTATTTAAGCTGCGGTAAAATCCTCCAATCAAATGCATCTTGAATTGCAGTTCTTATTTAAGCTACGGTAAAATCCTTCAATCAAATGCATCTTGAACTAGAGTTAATTTCCTCTTTGGCTGAGAGTATAAATTGAAGGAAATTATTATCAAATTAGTTCTACACCTATTGTACAAATGTTAATTCAGTTATCGAACTTTTCAAGTTTGTCAATGTAGTCCTAAACCCTTATGCAAAATTCCAATTTAATTCTTTTGACTAATTCACGCCAGAAATCACTAATGTGGTGTCTGGTTACCGTTGGCGGTCCTATGTGGCACGTTGGCGTGGACAATTTGTCGATTGCTACATCAACATTTCTGGTGCAATTGGTTAGAAGAACTGATTGGAATTTCGCACAAAGGTTTAGAATTTGACGATATTAAAAAATTTACAACCAAATTGATATCTATACAATAGATTTAAGAGTAAATTGGCAATTTTCCCTAATTTGAAGGAAGGAAATGGTCCACTAATCTTATGTTTTGGCAAGATATTAAGACAAATTAGTCAGATGAGTTAGATATAGAATGACCAAGGGCACTGGTTAACTAAAATTGGGTTACATTTGCATAAATAATTCTCTTTTTTTTAAAAAAAATTTGCAAAATAATTCTCTTTTTTTTTTAAAAAAAAAAAAATTACACTGAAAGGTTCTTCCATTTATGAAGTTACATTTTTTGAATTCTTTTGAGGGATGACATATACAAATTCTCGATAGCTGCATATCATTACCATTTATAGTGATCACTCTCATATTTATTATATGCCAAAGTTATTAGAACCCCTGAAACTTTTCTTCGGCTTTTAGTAATTAGAATTTGCATACGTCTAGAAAATGATAATGATATTGTTTCTAATTAAGAAATATATTTTGTACGTTATCAATGCATAAATTGGCAACTTTAGCTAGTTCTAACTCGTTGACAATAATTTTGACAATAAAGCTTACGAGTGAAAATAGTATGGATCGATAAAATATGCAATAATATAATCTACATTTAGACTTGACAAATATTGTTCGATGAAAATAATATCAACTGAATATTTATTGTAATCACATATTAGTTTAGTTTTCATTAAAATATCTGTACGGTTATTTGAATGAAGTGAAAAAAAAAAATGTGACCTTTATTGTATAGAACAAATTAAAATACCAATATTGAGTTGGTCAAGATCAAAAGCCAAGTCTTTTGATAAGAGAAGACTGGACAAGGAAGATTTTCATTAGACATCAGAAATAAACAGAGGGATTTCAAATTGGTGAAGAGAAACACTATCTTCCCACTAATTGTTGTTCTTCGAATCACAATCTTTCTTCCACATGATTGTAAGGATGACAATAGAGTTCGAACTCCATTGGTGATTCAAATTTGGGTTATGAATATAATGTGGTTCCAAATCCATGGTGGTATCATAATGTAGTTCTTTTGACAGTTGATTTCACGATTTTTGTCGTGCGTAAAACTTCTTATTTGAAATTTTGTAAAAGGTTTGTGTTTTTTAGTGTAACTTGGCCGATCTAGTGCCGAGTTTCTTCCAAATAATTGGTCTCCAAATTGCAAAACTGTGTCAAACCCAGCAGTAGGAAAACAAGGATATAGCCAGAATAAGGTTACTTTGACTTTCCTACTCGAAATTAAAAGGAGTGAAAATAATTTTCCAAAAAATGCACTTTCCTTTTCTTTTTCTTATCTTTCTTTTTTTTTTCCCCCAATTTTTTGTACTTTTCATCCCGTTAGCTGGCATTTAAACCCGCACGTCCCTAAAATCCCAATCGTCAAATCACCAGGCCAAATGCTCGTTTGCATAATGTTAAGAAACCCTCACAACAAATGGTGGAAAAACACTTGCCTGAATCCGAATATAGTGAACGGAGTGCATTACAACCATTGAGCTTGTGAGATCCACAAGTAATGTGCATGTGAGAACCAAAAAATTAATGGTTGTAATTCAGTACTGGACAAAAGTTCTAAAATGGAGCCACTTGTTAGCATTAAGAAGTTGGAAAAGAAAGAAAAGTGTACGCATCCCATTGAGCTTTGCACTAGGGCATCAATTTTTTTCTCTAGTGGATAAATTTTAAAAAGCCCACTATGCTTATAATTACATTACGATGTTTCAAAACTTTTTCGCTTTTTGTTTTGGTGTGGACGAGCAGTTAAAACGTGGCCTTGAAGTACAGTTGCTAAGAATTGCAGCTTATTGAGAATTTGAGGACCACCTTGGCAAGCCTGAAAAATTAAGGATCGAGTTAACATTTGTATAATAAGTTTAGGACTAATATGGTTATTATTTCATTCAAGTTATATTACTTAGCCAAAGAGAAAACTAACTGTAATTCAAGATGCATTTGACTCACCTCGCAGCTTAAAGAAGAACAACAGCAATTCAGGATGCATTTTACTTGAGGCTTATAATTGAATTGATATAAATATAATAGGTCTATGACTTTTTTGTTATCCCTATAATAAAGTTCTTTTAACCGTCAATCTCGCAATTTTTGGTATGCCTTCCTAGAGTAATTCTGTTGATCTAATACCGAGTTTATGCCAAATGATTGGTCCCCAAATTGCAAAACCCAACAGGTGGAAAGACGGTATAGCCATAATAAGGTTACTTTTGACTTTTCTTCTAGAAATCAATTAGATACAATAGAGTAAAAATAACTTTCCAAAATGCAATTTCCTTTTCCTTTTTCTGTTCTTTTCTTTCCTTTATTTACATTTTTATTTTATTTTTTTAAATTTTCTTCCGTTGGCTGGCATTTACTGGCATTTAAACCAGCACGTCCCTAAAACCCCAATCGTCAAATCAGCGGGCCAAACGGCTGGTTAGCATAATGTAAAGAAAATCCTCTCATCAAATGGTGGAAAAATACTTTTCCTAATACAAATCCAATGAATCAAGTGCATCACAATCATTGATCGTATGAGATCCAAGTTCTTGTAAGAACCAACAAAATCAACGGTTGGAATTCAGTACAGGACGAGAATTCCAAAATTGAGCC
The DNA here is from genome assembly GCA_017140595.1 of Eucalyptus curtisii. Taxonomy (NCBI): domain Eukaryota; kingdom Viridiplantae; phylum Streptophyta; class Magnoliopsida; order Myrtales; family Myrtaceae; genus Eucalyptus; species Eucalyptus curtisii. Next base: position 27,925,950 of record CM029498.1, read on the forward strand.
ACTTGTTGGCAATAAGTTGAAAAAGAATAAAAAAATGTATGAATCCCATTGAGCTTTGCGCTAGTCCAGCAATTTTTCTCGCTAGTGGATAAGTTTTAAAAAGCCCACTATGCTTATAAATTTATAATTACATTACAATGTTCCAAAACTTTTTGGTTTTTTTTTTTTTTTTTTTTTTTTGGTGTGGACGAGCAGCTAAAAAGTGGCCTTGAAGTACAGTCGCCTAGAATTGCAGCTATGGAGATATTGCAGGATATTGAATTGGTCCTCAGGATGAGACAATCTGCTTAATTCCAATCTCTCCACGCATCCATAAGGATGTCTTGTGAGTTCATGGAAGACCAAAGATTGCCCTGAACACTTCTAACCTAGTCAAAAGAATCAATGCAACATAGGATCAGGTCCATCCTGCCTGTAGAAATGTGGTGCGACTTCTCTCAACCACGATGGTTCGATGGTCGCAACATTGCGCATGTATTGTCGGTCGGTCGAGACAATCGAGTGGTAGACAACCCACTTCGGATTTACTCTGCAAAGTGACGTAGTTTGAGCAAGAATCAATAAGGAAGATCAACTCTCAGAGCAAACAAAATCAAACTATATAGCATTGCTTACTCACCGAAATAAAACTGAGGACGGATGAATGTAAACTTCCTGGGACGTTCTCACAGTCTTGTACATCCCATCATGACTAAATGGCTTTTTAACACGTTAAAGGCCACAAGAAAAATCAAAGATCAGCTGACCCTGACTTTGACAAATTACTCTAGTGTAACTAGAACACCAAAGACGATTAAGATTGCAAACGTAAAGAGCAGTGGCTAGCCCAGTAGGGGAAGGAGAAAAACTCACCTCAAGACGACAAGCATTTGCGAAGAACCCCATAGCGACTGCCTTTCTAACAACCTGCGAGAGATTGTGAGAATAAGAGCTTTCCTCAAGAACTTTTTCCGTGAAAATAATGGTATCTTGTCAAAGGAGCAAACAAGAAAATTGTGGCAAATTAAGGAGGCTCTGTTATTTTTTATTCTGATGTGCAGTTTTCATGAGCATGTCATTTGAGATGGCCGTGCATGACTCAATCATCCAATCTCTGATGATTCACCATGCCATGTATGCCCATATGATGGGGCCATACTCCTGTGATTCTATATTTTAACCAAACCGCCTGATGAAATAATCAATATTTACCCATAAAATTCGAACCATGAAAGTGATCTCCAAAAAGAAGGGGGGAAAGGGAAATAATCCCAATTGCTTACATCACTGATTCTCTCTTTTATTTTTATTTTTTTGGGTAAGAACATCACTGATTCTCTTTGGTTTTCATACCAAGGAAAAAACACAATAAAACGAGAGAGAATTACTAAGGGAAGCATAGAAGTCTCATCTTGGCACTGAACTAAAATGCAACAGCAGCAGATTAATGTTTAAAAGCTAATTGCACAATAAACCAATGGCATAACAGGAAGAGCCAAATACAGCAAATCTCGACAATAGGTCAAAGTTAACAAGTGTTACCCAAAACTTCTCATAAAACATGAGGAATTTTTACTTGGTTTTAAGAGCGAAAGCAGAGCACTGGTTGACTAATTCTTTTCCCCAGATATATTTTGGTTCATTATAATTCTCTTGAAACATAATTATAAAAACAACATTTTGATGTCACCAACATTTATTTTTCTATGATATCATTGGTTTGACAAAATATTACTTAAAGCTTAAGCGCAAATTTCAGTGAGAGCAATTAGACCAGCAATCCATCATGGCTTCTAGGATGTTAGGCGGTCAGCTTTAGCATGGTATCATAATGACTTAGTGGATAGGGAGATGTGCCATTGGATGTGCAGACACTTAAGAAGAGATTGCTAGAAACAAGTGCATCAGAGGAAAGGTTGGTGTCGGCTGAGGATAAGATGAGAGGTACTCGTTTAAAATAGTTTATACATGTGAAGAAAACGAAATCCAGAGGCTCCAACAGTGAGATGTGAAGTCATGACGGAGATGGAAGCTAAAAGAGGAAAGGAAAGGCAGAATGACACGAACAGATACTTTGAAGAAATCCTGTGTAGTTGTATGCTATGGAGAAAATTACAGGCTAGGGTAAGATGGCATAAGAAGATCCAAGTTAAAGATGCCACTTTGTCAGTAAAGACAAAGCTTTCGATGTCTTTAATGTTCTTAAAACTCAGTTCACCTATCATGCTGTTGCTTTTGGAGACATTCCCAAGAAAATCGCTTTCTCCTTAAGAAAAGCTTTCTTAAGAAGATGATCAAGATTCACTTGAGCACTTATGTCAGTGGAGCTCTACCTCAACAGCCAACAAATTTAGACCTGAATAAAGTGTTGACATTAAGTGCAAGTAATTGATTTTATGGCCTGAATATTTTGGAAGAAGAGCTTGTGGGTCCAGAATCACTCAGCAGTTGCAAAAAGCTCTCTCAGTAGGCAGCGAGTGAAGTTTCAGACTGATAATAAAGATGAGAAAATAAGAAACAGAGTGTGAGTAAAAGCGTTACCAGCATATCATTGTCGCAAGATTTTTCAGTTACTCCCAATCTCTGAGCAATTCTCCTTAATTGTTCTCTGATATCAACCACCTTTTTCTGTGGGAAAAAGAACATTGTGGTAAAATGGATCAAATGTAAAGCAGACGGGCATACAAAAACAAATAACATCAGTCTTCTATACTGCAAAGGTGCATACCATTGCATGATAATTAATGTAGTTCCTATGACACCACTGTGATGATTTGCCAGACTGAAGAAATCCTTTGTACACATTTAAGAATGTTACATGATCGCCCTGCATCAAATTAAGAAGGTAAACCCAATAAAATAATTGATGGTGGAAATGTTTGCATCAACAGCTTCAAAAAATCCTAAATATCTTAAGGCTAAACCCGTAAGACAAATGAGATGCTTCAACAAAATGAACAATTTTTTGGAGAATGTCATAACAAAATACTAATAAAGAAGTCTCCCAAGCACATATAGCCGACTAGTAGATCAAAACCAAGATGCTAACCTCAGCAGCGGCAAATCTCAACTTTGCTTCATCCAGTTCCTTTTGTATTCCCCTACTGGAAACCCAAATAGACTGAAAAAGCAATTTCCAAAGGTAATTTAAGCTCAAGAACTTCCATTACCATCAAATAAGTGTAGCTAATGATGGAACAGGCAGAAACTATTACCTGGATAGAAAGAACAGCAGCGATAGTGAGGACCTCCTCAGAACAACCCAGCTGGTCTGAAGACAAGATCATCTTTGAGATCATTGGGTCCTACACAAAGCTCAACTGATCTAAGAAAGAGGCTCAATTGAGATAACAAAATGCAGAGATCTTCATGAACTAAGTTAATTTAATCATGAAAACTTTACAGAGTTTTTCTAAAAGTATATCATGAGGGCTAGGAGAACTAAAAAATAAACAAAAAACCTCAGTTGCTTAACCAGTTGGAAATCATAGCTGAAAATGCTGGTGCATAATTAACTTCAACACGGAATGAATAATCAGCACTACCAAGAGGGAAAAAAGTTTGCTCCCAGAAATAGACATCTACAACCCAAGTGGAAAATCAAAGTGGGGTGGAGAGTAGTAGAGGATAGATGTGTACCAATATGATAAAAAATAAGTGAAGAAATCGCTGATTTCTTCTCTCCAATTTTGCTTCTCAGTCTATCTAGAATAAGTGTGTTCAAATAACACCAGATTAACAACATATTTACCAGAGACACAGATGCCAAAGAATTGGAATATAGGATTGGGAGTGGCAAAAGGAATAGTAGCTAAATAAAAGCATGGCAGTATACATAAAAGTATCTAATAAAATTCAGGCATCCAAAGCAAAATTTGCTTAAAAAGATAATAGCGGTGATGAAAGAGACCAGTGCTACATACAAGTGGAATCTCAGCTACTTGAAAACCAAGAGGTGCCGTAAGTTTGGCATCATCATCAAGTACTCCAAGAGAATATAGCACTTCAAGAGCACGAATCATTGACTCAGGGGATGGAGATGCCGGCCAATCAAAACCCAAGATATTATCTATCCCCAGGGCTTTCAACTGAAAGATCAGTACAATATGATTAGCTTAAGAAATTTGAAGAGTAAACATTCATTATAAAAACAAAAAATGCTTATAGTCAGTGAAAATAAGTCCAAGAACTGTTAATTGCACCGAGGACACTATTTTTCATGCGACACCAACATTAAGTTATTTGTCAAGCAGAGTGGACTTCTCCTTTCGCATGTTGCCGAAAGGTCCCTACCTTTCTTTTGGCCACTAAAACTTACAAATGAAAGATAACATGCTTGTCCTTCGATGGAACAGTAAAGTAAAACAAAGGAACAAGAGAAGTTGCTTAAGCAAGTAAAATTCAAATGAAGTACAACAGAAGAAAACTCTTCTTTCTTCCCAGATTCCTCAACCAAAATTGGACAAAGAATTTTTAACTACTGCTTAGAGCGTGGTAAGGCTCACACAGGAGAGAAAAGTGTAAGGCATTTTTTATTTAGCTACAATTATGCCATTGACAAATAGACACAACTTCACATTAAATTTTTTATTCAGCTACAATTATGCCATTGAAAAAAAAAAGGCGACTTCATATTAAAACTACATTGGGTCGAAACTCATCCTCATCACTCCTGTACCAATCCTCCCAAGTTCAGAGACAGTTTGTTATAAATGTAATAATATCATGAGTTATGCATGTATTCAAGGAAACTTTGTGTGACAAAATCAGGGCAAGAAACCGCACACCTGAATAACACAAGAAACAAGATTTGATCTCTGTATCTCTGGGATCCCCTCAGCAGCCATTTCATTGACAAAATACTCTTCTGTATATAACCTGGTTGCACATGTGGAAAGCCAAAAAGGCAAGTTCATTAGACCTGAGCATAGCTAGATGATAAGGCATGGCAACATGCAAAAAGGAATACAATGGATCATGGGGCTCATGAAAGACAGAAGGTATCTTCATACATCACTCTTCTCTTAGTTTTGGCCAAAGAGTCTTCAAACACTTGTCTGAGCAGACTTCAAATGATTAAGTACACAAAATTTACACATTGCTCTAGAAAGAGACTACAGATTTATTCTGCAAAGCTGCAAATCAAGCAATGTGTTTCCAACTCTTTGAATGATATTTGTCCATACAAGTTTAAGCTTGCTCAACAGGTGACCTCATCTACTGATTATGATTGGAAAGTCAACCCCCGTGAAGTTACCATCCAATGCTAGTAATAGAGGTAACAGAATTCTACTTTTCTTTTCTTCTTTGAGGAGGGGAACCAGGAAAAAAGGGTGGAGGGCTGGTTTGCCATATCATTAGGCTTACTGTTGCTATTTCCATCATGAATTGCAGAAGTCATATTTAGTGCTTTCCTAATGTTAGTGCAAAATTTATGCAACCAGTGCCAAATTATCTAAAAAATTACGTTATTAGATAAATGTGCAGTTCAATATCTAAATGCTGCAAATTTTTAACCTCACACATAGGCTGTGTGGCCAAAATAAAATTGAACATCTGGACTCCTATTCTAATTCCATTGAAAATTATGTAAGACAACTAGCAAATAATTTAAAACTTAAGCTCTTGAATAAAGACATGATTTTCATATTTAGATACAACGAAATTTCAGATTGTATGATTATTTCTGTCTGTTAAAATAAACTTATTGATCTAAAAACATGTCCTTGAGTGATTGAAAACACAAGCATCAACTCCTCAAATGTTCCAGTCTTTCAGGAACACCACAACACTCAAAAAGGGAAATCTCCCAAATTTGAAGGTTTTGTCTCCATTCTTATTCAAGCATATTGAGGTTGTTGTGATTTGTGTCATGTGCTCAGACCAGTTTAAACATGCTTCTTTCATCATCTCTTCAACAAAATGCACAGGGACTTTGTCTCAGGTAATTCATATATTGAAAGTTAAGTCAGCTTCCAAGTAACTCTTTGGAGAGCATAAAGTGGACAAAGAACCAATAGACAACGTAGCAGCCAATAAGTGGTTGTCATAACTCTCACACAATATGAGTCAAGTGAATCAACTTTTCTTGAAAGGGGGAACTTCCAGAGGTTAATGAGCCTGTCAGAAGAACAGGCTACGGCACAGAGAAGCACCAAGCGATCACTTCCTAGGACATTCTCCAGTATTCTGTGGTTCAACACTCCTTGTGTGTTTAACTTATCAGCTAGAAAAGAAGAGGCAAATTTGAACATCATCAGCTAACTGAGAGTTTTAGCTGATAAGCAATTCATGGAGAATTTGACTGTATGATTACACAATATCCTATCATAACTGAAGAAATGAATTATCAAATAGCTAATAGTTGCAGTCAGGACTTAGAAATAAATATAATAATTAGGGGCATAACCTCTAGAAAAAAGATGGGTACTTCATACATATGTCGTTAACACTCACCTGTAACACTTCCCAGGTCTAACTCTTCCAGCCCTGCCAGCCCTTTGTCTGGCAGATGCCTTTGATATTGGCGCCACTACAAGGTTTTCAATGTCTGAGATCTGCATCATGCCCGACAAACTAAGTCAACATAATTTGGTACTAACATGTATGCATATCCTAGAATGATACTTCCTCATCACATCCAGGCAAATGACACACAACACTGGAAAAACAAACAAATTGATGAATAACTGTATGAGGACATTGTTTAAATGAGAAAGAAACCAAATAATCATCTTTGACAGGCGCATAACATTATAGATGTTTCGATAATCTGACTTATTTCAACTTATAGGGGTGCTCAAGAGCTTCTACCAGTCCGCCCTATTCTAGGTACTCAAACACAGTAAAACTTTCTGGGCTCTCAAAACGAAACTAGGAGCATTCCTGAAAGATTCATAAGATGTGACAGAAACAAAATGGTTGTCCAAGACTGCTATGCAGCAACACCAACATGTCAAAATTCTAAAGAAGATGAGACCTAATCTGTTCATAAGATCTAAAAGCTCGTCTTGATAGACTTTTGCTTTTCCTTCATCTAAATCTTGTGGCCAGCCCACTTTGACTTTTTATTAACTTGAAACACCGGAAACTTTTACAATACCCAAATGTTGGCACAAAATTCAAATACCACTTTTTAGTTTTTTAAAATTGGATATTTTGCCGGGAAAGCAAAAAAGTGGCTCTTTGCTTTTAAAAAAACATAAACAAACAGGCCCTTAGGGAATATGAGTGAAGTACCGGATTATAAAACCTTTGTTTAGAGAACCCGCTGTCGATGACATAAACAATACCCTGCACCAGTCAGAAATACAAAGCATGTTATAAATGAATGCCAAGAATATTGACATTAAGGCTTAGGTACAGCTCCTGCTTCAAAATTAGGGAGTATAACCTCCAAAGTCAATGATGTCTCCGCTATATTTGTTGATATCACCACTTTTCTCTTCCCCCGAGGAGTGGGAGAAAATATTAACTCCTGGAAATAAATACAAGAGCAATTAAAATCTCTCCATGCATCGCAAAAAGAATAATGATTCCCAGCACCTTATTACACACCTGTTCTGCACGTGAAAGTCCCGAGTACAAAGGCAAAACAATCAATCCTAAAAGAACCAAAAGGAACAGATCAGTTAGAAATAGATATCTGAATTAGGTCTACAAGTGAGGATATATGCCAAATGCTGCATGTCACAAGAAGAGCATCAATAAATGGTCATTTATGCAATGGTCATGCAAATTCAGGCAGTAATCAACATATGGCCCCCATGACAGAGTTATGCTATATTGTCCCAGTGTCAAAGACAAACCACAAAAGTTGAAATCATTACCCTATATGCACCTCCTGTTAAGTACTGAAAGTTATGCAATATTCTTATAATTTTATGTATCCATATTATCTGGATGAAAAGAGAACCCTAGCTACATGCTAAGATCAGATGAGCATACCCGAAGAACTTTTTCTGTTGTCTCGAGCTTCTTCTGTCAGCAACTTAACAGCAGCTTCAATATCATCTTGACCAGTGAGAAACACCAAAATGTCACCAAATGGCTCCTAAAAACAATTAAAGTGGTTATTAGGGTTTATCCCATTATTTGCCAATGAAGTACCACCATGCAAGGTTGTCAAAAGGATGACTCAAATAAACCCCAAAAAGAAAAGGTATCCTCGTGACTAGTTTGCTTCTTTTTCTGGTCACTTAAGATATCAACATTTTTTTTTCATAAGAACATGCATGCCAGGTCTACTTTTCTAAGTATCCTTGCAGGGTTCTGAGCTATATATGTCTAGTACTACCAATAGCTTCCATTCAGAGGCAGCTAATAAGTGGCCAAATGCCCAAAAATTATCCACGAACTCATACCCAAAGGACGAAAATAGCCTCACTTATCATACGAACCAAAAAAGCACTAACTTTTGATTGAGAGAATAATGCATGCACAAACTTGTAATAACCTCACTTTTCAAGCAATAAGAAAAAAATACACAAACTTTTACTTAAGGGACAAAAATTTCCACCATTACCTTTTCCAGTAAAAATGATTATGCAGAATTAGGCACGACTAACGCCAGCGACATTTACAATGAACACATCAGCTGAACCTAACCAATGCCATGTATTTCTAACAAAAATGATATCGATTGAACAGGATATTGGCTTCTTTCTTTCAAAGAAGAGAGAGAGTTTAGCCCCAAATCAAGTTTGCAAATTGGATGAGTAGGATTGCGCCTCAAACTGAGTATGCAAGTAGGATCATAGATCATTGATTTTAAGCTAATTTATGGAGAATAAGCAAATCCTGAAATTCAAATCCTGATGTTTAATTAGCATTTCAAATTTGCAAATCAGGGTTTCAAATAATTGATGTTTGTTAAATTGTGAGAGGGTTATTATGGTCATCAATACTAAGATGGTTCTTATGGTAATTAAATGTTATTAAATTAATAATAAAAGTGTGAGGAGTGGCCAACCCTAATCAGTTTGTATGCTCTCCTCTTTTGTTCTATATCAAGTTCTACATGATATCAAAGCAATAAAAAGAAATCTAGTCATTGCGGGCTCAGATTTGACATTGGCAAGAGTCGTTCAGCCCAATTTGGCGTCACCCAGTCCTCTTAAGTCCAGATCTGACGCCCACAAGCATAGTCAGCTAAGATCAGGCGTCGTGCAGCATCGTCTAGTCCCATCTAGCTCAACTCTAGTGTCATCCGGCGTCGTGTGGTCTCGTTCATCCCAGACCCAACGTCGACCAGCCAAGATCCAACACCGGTAGAGCTCGCATCCCTCTCTGCAAACTGATCTGAGCTACTTGGTCCTCTAGAGTTGGTTCATGTGTTTGCTATTCTCTATGTTCTAAATAAAAATAAAAAAAAAAAAAAAAATAAAAATTGCAATAGCTTGCTTGATAAAGCTGCTGACTCTATTCACCTCGAAATTGATGTTGGATAAGGTGGTTTCTATTTGGGCATAATCTACAGTTTTGGTGTATGTTTTGATGAAATAGATGAATTTGATTGAAGTGTCATGGAGATATGGACTGTTTGAAGCAAATTGAGGCAATTTTTTTAATTGAATTCTAGTTTGTGGGACTTGATTCTGATTATTGGCTGAAAATTCTTGTGTTATATTGGTACACATTGAGTTATGGCAGAGAATAAAGGTTTAGCGGCTGAGGTTGTGTCTACATCCTCCAGTCGTTTGACAGAGAAGAAGTTAGAAGGTATCACCAACTTATAGCAATGGAGGAAAATCGTGTTGTTAGTATTGACTGGGAGAGAGCAACAGAATCATCTAAGAGGTAACAGATCTACCTCTAATATAAATTGAGAAACTGTGGATGTCAGAATTCTTGGTCAAATGTTGACCTCCAAGGAATCCCAAGTTGTGAATTTGATTACACATATTGATACAGTGAAAGAGTTTGCGGGACTACTTGAATATCCTTTATTCTGGACAAAATAATCTTTCAAGGATTTATGAAGTATCCCACGAATTTTCTAAGGCTAGTAGAAATGGTTGGCCACTTACCCAGTATTTTGCTGATTTTAAATGGATGTATAAGGAGTTTAATTCTCTGCTACCCATTACCTCATGTTAAGAAAACGCAGAAGCAACGAGAGCAATTGGCTGTTAAGGGATTCTTTAAGACGACTAGGATCAATGTATGATGCAGTCTGTCCCTAAATACTAGGAGAAGATAAGGTAACTTCACTTATTGAGACGTTTGCTGAGTCTTGAGGGTCTGATGTGAACCACCTAAGGATGCATTCTCCACAGGTGATAGCTCAGCCTTGGCAATCACAGTGATGGTTGAGGTCATAGTGGTGGCCAAAGTGGTGGTGGTGGCCGTGGTCTTGGTAGAGGCCAACCACCCTCATCTAGTAACACTTCTAGTGACACAACAAGTAATACCAGACTTGTCATTTCTATGATTTACCTAGACACATTCAAAGATTCTGTTAAAAGATTCATGAAAGGCCCCCTCAACAAGCTGTAGCTAACTTAGCCACTGCATTAAAGTATGGTACCTCTTCGCAGTTCTCTAAAGGAGGAAAGGTAATCAGAATGGCGGAGAAGGGATTGGTCAGGTACAATTAGTTCTAGATTTCTCAGTCGATTTCACAGTCCTCATCCACAAATACTTTCGTCCAGACAAATAATGCAACAACGTGTCTTTCTTCCGCCTCTTGCCCCTAGGTCATTGATTCAAGTGCTATCGATCATATGAATGAAGTTTCAAGTATCTTTTCTAACATTCATGAGTCTATGTCCAATGTTACATTAGCTGATGATTCTTTATCCACAGCAAAGGGGATAGGCACGGTTCTTCTGACATTCTCCATATCTTTATCTTCAGCCATATATCTCCCAAGTTGTCTATTTAACCTTATGTCTCTAAGTCATCTTACAAAAGATATAATAGTTCTATAACTTTCCATCCTGATTCCTTTGTTTTTAAGGTTTTGAAGACGAGGAAGATGATTGATAAAGGACATTGGGGGGCTATACATGTTTGATGATACTACCAATGTTGCTTGTTCCGTGACTTCCCCAAATTAGATCCATTGTCGTTAGAGCCACCCCTCCTTGGAAAGTTTAAAGAAGTTAGATTGCCAGTTTCATTCTTTATCTAGTCTTGAGTGTGCATCATGTCAGTTTGAGAAATTGCACCATATAAGTTATCATCCAAGAATCAATAAGCAAGCTTCCCAGCCGTTTGTGTTAGTTCATTGTGATGTATAGGGTCCACGTCCTACTTTTACTAAGTTGGGTTTCAAGTACTTCGTTACTTTTGTAGATGATTACTCAAGAGCCTCTTGGTTATATCTAATAAAAAGTTGTTCCAAGTTATTTTCTGTGTTTTGTCCAATGCACAAAGTACGTACTCAATTTTCAATTCCTGTGGGTATTCTTCGAAGTGATAATGCCAAAGAATATTTTTCTACTCCTCTTTCTGAATTCATGGCCCAAGAGGGCATTCTTCATCAATCTTTCCATTCGAATACACCACAACAAAATGGTGTCGCCAAAAGGAAGAACAGTCACTTGTTAGAAGTTGCTCGATTATTAATGTCTGAAATAAAGGTAGACAAATCCTTTTGGGTTGACGCTCTTATGATTGCAGGTTATCTTGTCAACTGCATGCCATCCTCTATTCTTAAGGGTGCAACTCCATACTCTCTTCTTTTTCATTCTAAATCCTTGTTTCATTTACTACCTCGTATATGGTTGTCTACTATATTCATGACCATCGTCTACGGCTTTCCAAACTAGACCCTCAGTCTCTTAAATGCTTTTTCCGTGGGGCATTCTTGTACACAAAAGGGTTACCATTGTTATTATCCTTCTTTGCATAAGTATTTTACCATTGCAGATTTTTCCTTCTTTGTGTATGTTGTTTATCCTGATGAACCAATGGAGCCTCTTACAGTGGATGATGATTCCTTTACATATGTTATTGAGAAATCCACTTCAGATTCTCCACCAATTCCTTTACCTACCCAACACATATACAATAGACATCCTCCTCAGCATGTGGCACCCCCTGCAAATGTACCTTCGCTTATTTCGTCTTCTTCATCTTCTAAGTTTGAGGTAAGCCTATCACACACTAACCTTGATATCCTTATTGCACATTGCAAAGGAATTCATAGTTGTACCCAGCACCTTATTGCACAATTTGTCTGTAATTCTAGTTTGTCCACCTCTTTTTGGGCTAGTCTGGTCACCATTAATACACATCCTATTCCTAAAACTATTGCTAAAGCATTATCTAGTCCAAGCTAGAGGATACCTATGGACGAGGAACTATTAGCATCGGATCAAAACTAGACTTGGGATCTTGTTCATCTACATGCAGGGAAGACTACTTTTGGATGTAAATGGGTGTTCATTGTTAAGTTTAATCCTGAAGGTTCTCTTATTCACTGCAAGGCAGATTGGTTGCTAAAGGTTATGCATAGGTTTATGGGGTCAATTATGATGATACTTCCTCTCCAGAAGCTAAGATTGACCTCTATTCACCTTTTACTTTCTTTGGCTGCCTCTGATTGTTGGCCTCTTTTTTTGCTTGATGTATGCCTTTCTTCATCGTGATTTAACTGAAGAGGTGTATATGGAGCAACCACCCAAGTTCGTTAATCAAGGGGAGTCTGGTCATGTCCACCGTTTGAAGAAATCTTTACGTGGTTGAAGCAGTCTCCCAGAACTTGATTTAGGAGGTTTACTAAGGCGGTGCTCCAATTAGGACTGCTTAAAAGAAGTGGAGATTGTTCTATGTTTTCCTATGTTTCTAGAGCTGATCAGATATTTCTTTTAGTTTATGTGAATGATATTGTCATAACTGAAGATGATTCCGCAAGGATTTATGAGTTGAAACTGTATTTGTAACAGCAGTTTCTAACAAGGATTTAGGATCGCTTAAATATTTTTTGGGTATCAAAGTGGCACAGGCGAAGAAAGGTATTCATCTCACAAGTATGTTGCATGTTTTGGATTTGCTTATAGAGACAATATCCCAAGAGCTAAACCACTAGATACACCAATGGAAGCTGACTTGAAATTAATGGCAGAGGATGGCGAGCTATGAGATGATTTGGAAAGGTATCAAAGACTTGTTGGAAAACTAATATTTCTTACTGTCACTTAACCTGAATTCCTTTCTTGTGAGTGTTGAGTCAGTTTATGTCTACCCCCGTACCTCTCATTAGGATGCTGTAGTCAAAACTTTTGAAAAAAGCTCTAAGTTGTGTTCTCTTCTATAGTGATCATGGTCACAAAAGGGTGGAAGCATTTTCGGATGCCGATTGGTCCGGGTCTCCTACAAAATGGAGGTCTACATTGGGTTACTGTACCTTTGTGGGAGGAAACCTAGTACGTTGGATGAGTAAGAAGCAAAGTGTTGTGGCTTGATCTAGTGCAGAATCAAAATACAAAGCTATGGCTCAAGCTACTTGTGAGTTAGTCTGGATGCATCAGCTATTAGTTGAACTTGGATTCAAAGATCTTGCGACAATGGAGTTGTTGTGTGATAATCAGGTAGCTATCCATACTGCTTCAAATCCAATATTTCGCGAGCGTACCAAGCATATTGAAGTTGGTTGTCACTGTGTCTGTGAGAAGTTTCAGGCTGGAGTTATTTCTACTAGTCATGTTAGGACCGGTGAACAGCTAGCTGATATCTTCACCAGGTCTTTAGGGACTAGTAGGGTTGAGTATATTTGTAACAAGCTGAGCATAATTGATTTCTATGCTTCAGCTTGAGGGGGAGTATTAAAGTGTGAGAGGGTTATTATGGTCATGGACGGGAGTGTTAAAGTGTGAGAGGGTCAACCTGACCATTAAATTTTATTTAATTAATAATAAAAGTGCGAGGAGTGGCAAACCCTAATCAGTTTGTACGCTTTCCTCTTCTGTTCTATATCAATTTCTACAATGTCAAATCAAGCAAATAATCCATTATAATCAAAGTGAAACAAAATTGTTTGGGCTCAACTGACATGTCATGTGACAACCATTAGCCACATCAGATGCGCAGCCAAAAAAAAAAAACTTTTCTAGACAGAAAAGTCTACAGTGGATATTTTAGCCCTAGAGTAAAAGTTCATGTTAATATTTGGGTCATTTGAAAGGTGAGGTTATTTTTGTCTCAAGAGAATAAACTCATGGACATTTTTCTCCCTCGAGCAAAAGTTCGTGCTTTTTTCGAATCATTCAAAAAGTGGGTTATTTATGTCCTAAGGGTATAAATCCTGCGCCTTTTTTGTGGTATTCCGCTGTTAATATCATGGGGGAACATAGAAAATTAAGAAGTACGACCTAGAAGTATAGATTTGATCACAAGGTTATCATAAAGCAGAAATATGCGAAAGCGTTTACCTTGTCATGAATCAACAACACTGTTGAAACAGCAGCCTGTATATAGTCTGACACCGGATCCTCGACATAATGAATTTGCACATTAAAACCTCTACCCTGAAGATCAGATCAATTTGTAAGTTGTTCATGCATAGTAACTGTCACCGCTTGAGATGTGTGCCCACTTGCACACCATCTCTTTCAGTGGAGAGGGAGGGGGACAGACACAGAGGGAGGGAGAGAGAGAGAGAGAGAGAGAGAGAGAGAGAGAGAGAGATAGGCACCTCAACCGAGAGGATTGCAGGTTCCATAGCCAATGCAGGTTCCTCACCTTGTAGTCCTCGACGCCTTCTGCCAGAAGACAATAGCCATATTCAACTCTAAAAACTTAAATAAAAAACTAAGTTTACGAGAATACTTGACTTAACATGGACCCTCTCATTTCCTCTGCATCATGTAGAATTTACAAGAGAGTATTTGGTTAAGATCAGAATGCACATGTTAAATTATTAGAGTGCAATGTCCTGACCAAGCAAATACAACGGTGAACAAAAACCAACTTTCAGTCACGGTCACAACCAAGAATTGGTTTTAATTGCATTCGAAATAATCAAAATTGCTTTTGACTCCGGTTTTATATCATCTTATTTTAAAATTGCTTTTATATGCATCTCATTTGTAATTTATAATGATGTTCAGCATAATCTCATTAAGCTCAGCCAGACATAGTTGAGATAATTTTTTATCGCGAGTTCACAAACCAGAATGCTTTGATGTATGTGACACCTGATCGATTTGATCTCACCAAACACATGTTATATTGTCTTTTCCTCTTAATTAAGCAGCACAACATGCTTTAAGCTACAGCCTTTTGCGTGCATAACCCCACCTACTTGCTATGGAGGTTAAGGACCACATCTTAAGATGTTAACTTGTCTTTATCTCTATGACCATTACTGCATTCTTCTTTTCTTCTTTGTAGTAAGAATGGTATTGGGTGCGCATTTTTTCTCCATTTTTTACTTAGAAGCAGAGCATCTATGTATTTGCAAAGTAGCACCGCTATACCGCGGAATTATGAGATTGGAAAGTAGAGGTTTTTTCTTAAGGAAAATATGCTGATAATTGTGATGTATTTGCAAATATTACACCCTTACGTGATATTCCGGAAAAAAAAACTAAAATCAAATGAGTGAATATGGGTATAATCTATCCCAACTGACATAAATACTAACAGAGAATCAAAAATTACTTCCCAATAACAGGATGAACATCAGACCGCTAAAGGGTGACACTACTCTTAAAATCCAAAACTCTCAAAAATAAAACAAGTGACTAACAACCATTTGGATTGAAAGAACAGGAACCCACTGATATTCAAATACATAATGAGAAAACTGGAAATCAATAAATGTGCAGTCTTTGAGCTTTTGAGCAGGGTTTTGCAGACTAGATCTTATGCTCGAAGCATGAGTAAGGGTCTGCTTTTGCAGCTTATTCTTCAATCATGACTCAAAATCAAACTATAATCCAGTTTGGATAACGCATCAAAGAGCTCTGATTTGGCCTAATCATGATCAGAGTTCATAAACATGTCCAACTAGAGCTAAACAGGAGCCAATTAGTCCAGATCAGTGCAGCATTAAAAAGATTTATGAATGCAGGGCACATCAAATGAAAAGCACTTCCAAATAAATTAATATCTCTTCTTGATTGCACTATTAAATGAATTGTCATATTCATTCAAGCTTGCATGGCAAAAAAAATCCTCAAAACAGAAACACAACCAGCCAAAATCAGACAAAACTTAATCCAAGGGCAGGTAAATGTGTCGAAGAAAACCTGGCTTGGAAGAAAGCAGACATAGATTTAGCTTCAATAGTGGCTGAGGATATGATCAACCGCAATTCAGGTCGACGTCGTTGTATCTAGATTCAGAACTAGAAATTAGTCTAAACTAGAAAAACCGAAGTTCTGAAATTGCTTCCTGAAAGCAAGTAAAATACAGCTATAAGATAGCTGTATTACAACCAACACAAAATGTCCTCGTTGTACAAAATAATACCTTCTTCAGAAGACCCAGTAGGATATCAGTTGAAATAGACCTTTCATGGGCCTCATCCACCATTATGACACTGTTTTCACAACAGATGATAAAATAATATTATAATTGCCTCATAAACACAGTTAACAACAGAAATTAATCTAAGTATAAACAGGCAAAATGTCAGACAATACAAAATAATTTTTGAAACCCAAAATCCCAACTTTTTAGAATATACAAATATCGGAGAGTAAGTAAAGTCATGACATATATTCGTTTACATTTTTCACCTCTTAAAAGTTTTAGTATTGATATTCTTTTCTTTCAATGCACTGAAACCCTCCTACTTGATTATCTATTGGGCTCTCTCTAAGATTGCATCAAGAAGAGCTGCTAGTTTTCAAAATAATCACTGCTAAGCTAAGTAAACATCTTTTGATGATAACAGTCACCCTAATATAGCAGTATTGCACCCATCTCACTTCTGATATCAGACAATCTAGATCCATCAAAACAGAAATTATTTGGCAATGCAGAATTTTGCTTTAAAATATTTAAGCAACCATTCTTAATAGGAAGTAATCTACTTTGTGGAAGCTTGTGTGTGCATAGGCACATGCAAAAACCAAAAGCTACACTGCAAGTAGACTCATGGGTTTGTTGCAGATATTCAAGGTGACACATCTCACCATAAGCAATCCTCCTTTATTTTGATAGGTCGTAGAGGACTATACTAAAAATATAATCCTAGTACATCAGAACAGACAACTTAATAAAGAGGAAAGGAAGAACAAAATAAGAAGACATTGCTACAAGATTTCTTTTGAACAAAATAAGACATGACTGGTGAAGGATGAACAAGGGACAAATAGAAGATACAAAATAGTAGAACCAGAAGTTTCAAATCCCTCAAACAATCTTTTGTTACAAATGTGTCATGCAAACAAATCAGAGCCTTGCTACAAGATTTCTTTTGAGCTTGAATCAACCACAAAGGCTTTTTATTAGGGAACTTGTATAGCGTTTCTATGCACGACCCAAGAGAAATTTTGAAGATAATATTGCAAAGTTTCAAAGTGAAGTCTCCATGAAGAAAAAGACGATCAACAGATTTGCCCACACATTTTCACATACAACAACAATGCCAGATTATATAATTATGCTTTCCGACAATATCGGTAGTAAGAATCTTAATTCAAGCAATGCTCCAACAGAAAAGGGAATTCTATAAGGCATCTGAAGAAGCCAACTTGCTTTAGAGAGGAAGGGCCAGGGGAGAAATTTCCCAAGATGTTGTAAAAGATTTAAAGCTAAGGCTCTAACTATTGGGTGGATGGCATGCAATCTCATCTTATCTTGACCAACAAACTTCAGCAGAATACAAAGATAGAAAGCAGTCAATAAAGGAAACTCCCAACAATTTAACTATGTATAAAGCAAAGTACCAATGAACATTTCCTCCCGGAAACATATAGTTTGACACGATCACATTGAGCCACCAAAGTAGAAAGCTCGGTCTTTTGGAACTCACATCCATCTCAACTAGACCAATAGACATTGAGCATGCTATGATTAATCATGTAAAGGAAAGAGTAATACTTAAGCTGGCATCACATGAACAGAGAAAAGGAGCAGTCGATGGAAACACAGAGTTCAAAGTGATCTCTGTGTGCACATGGATTTCTGCATATACAGATGCTTCTTCTTGAGCATGGTCACATGCACAAATACAAGAGTGAGAGAGAGAGAGAGAGAGAGAGAGAGATAAGGGAAGACATGAGACGGCAATTCAAAGATAGTACCTATACTTAGTCAAAAGTGGATCCTCCATCATTTCCCTGAGTAGCACCCCATCTGTGAGAAACTTGATCAGGGTTCCCTGTGCCAAAAGAAAAATAAAACATAAAAATAAAAAGAATGTCACCACAAAAGAGTATTCAAGCAGAAATTAACTTTTGTAAGTCAAACCAGGCTCAAGAAACAATTTTTCTAAATTCTGCATGATCCTATAACAGGCAAAGCACAACAACTCAAAAGGTAACTCAGCCACAGGGAAAGCGGAAAACTGACTGTACTGGTAGCATCTTCAAACCGTATTGTGTAGCCAACTTCCTCTCCAAGCTTGACTCCCATTTCTTCGGCAACTCTTGATGCAACAGCCTGTCACCCAATATTTTAAGCTTAGCAGCATAAAAGGACTAATGCTAATAGAGATCGGGCTATAGACAAGCGAGCATAAAATAAAGTCTAAACTTGTGGATTATTCAATCTCATACAGTAGGCAGGAAAGTCCAAAAATGCTGAATCTACTACAGAACATGATGGTTAAATATTGATCCTGCAATTTAGAATTCGTAATGCAGACAGTTTAATATAATAAACTTAGCACATGAAGTGGACAAGTAAAAAGCTCAAATCCAATACAAAGTAGGCTTTCTTCTTGACCAGTAATAGGCAGTCTTGGAAGTGGCAAATGAGCAAGAAACATAGTGAGCAGATGCGTAATTATAGAGCAACTTAGTCTATGACCTGGACAGCCAGTCGTCTCGGCTGTGTACAAGCTATTACACGCCCACCATCAGCCCAACCTGCTTCTTTGAGGTACTGCATTTACCAAAGTAAATCACAACCATCAAACTTTTAAGCATTTCATAATCAAAGGATGAGAAGGTTCCAAATAAGATAACTAGGAACTAAATTCAAGAGGCAATGGAAAGATGAAATAAAGGCTATCATTGTTGAGAGGCCACACAAATTCTCTTTTAATCGTTAGATGATACGTCATGGACCATGGTGGCCAACGACATTAAAGGAACCTACAAGTCTTAAGTTTTGTTCTCATTCGAGAATATGTATCACAAGCATAGGCATGACAAACAAAATCCATAAATTATTGGTTCTGAAAACCATAAAACCAGCTTCACTCCAATAGACAGTGAATGTAATCACCAATGCTTCAAGTATTTAACTATTCAACCTACAAATATCTCCGATGCCAACAGAACATAAAGCTCGGACAACTTTTATTAAAAGAATCTTTTACAAAATTTCACGAAAGCACCACCCTGACATTACAGGCAAAGTAAATCCTTTATTTGCTGCAATAGCGGGAGTGTCAATCCTGTTGCCAACCCCACGAACAAACTTGTATTTTACAATGTTTCAATTCTCGCAAAGAATGCTATCAATCTCAAAATTTTCCCTCCTCTCCATATATGTACACCCTATATTCTATTCTGTTCCCAACATTCAGATTTCATCCAGGACACCATCTGTACATATTTACATAAAAGCATACATTCATTCATAAGACATCATTTCTCACTCTCCAAGTATGCCAAGCGAAAGCATTCCAAACAATAATTGTAAAGTGACCAGAAATTTTAACAATGTTACTCCCAACAAACAACGATATGGAGAATACACAGCTATATGGGGTGCTTACTAGCGAAATCAAGAACATAGGGCAACATTTTGCCCCGCCTTTTAAGACCGATCTCACAGTTTCATAGACAGCAAACAAAGGCCAAAAAGATGACAGAGCAGACACAGAAAAGGGTTAAATAGAGAACAAAGGCACAAAAGATTTGGAAACAACTGAAGAGAATCTAAATTGAAATCGCATTCCCTAGTGTTTCCCAGAGTGAATTCGGCTCTGATATTTATAAAACCATGTCGGTACCATCTCCGAGGAGTGTCTTGTGACTTGCATCAAATAAAACTACACCTCCATCTTATCATAACACATTCTGCACCTTCCAATTTGGGATCTCTGGCCTCCAGAGAAGCATAAAGAACACTGAGCAAATCGACCCAAGTCAAGAAAAACACAAACCTGTGGAATCTGTGTGGTCTTCCCACTACCCGTCTCCCCAACTACGATGGTGGTGGCATGGGTCTCCACCAAATAAAGAAAGGCGGTCCTGTACTTGTACACAGGAAGCCTTTGCCTCTGCCTCTCGAAACTAGCAAACCCATATCTAGGCACAAGCAAAGCACAACACCCACAAAAAATTATCGTCAACACTCCTTTTTTCCCCCACCATCTTGCGCATATCAACGAACACCCAATACGCTGGCGATCCGAAACGAAAGTTGCGAGAAGGGACGTACCCGGACGAGGACGAAGAGGCGGAAGCCGAGAGGAAGAGGACGCCGCCTTCTTCGTCGTCAATTAGCCGAGGCTTCTCGGTCCCCGGCTTCCAGAATTGCGCCATTCAGTGGGTTTTTTGTTGTAGGGAGGATTGCGTTTTCCCGCTTCGAGGGGTGCCGGTCGGACACGAGCATGTAAGTAAACAAGACTCGAAACTGAATATAACGTACGGCCAGGTGGGCTCCGTCGTAGGTTTAAAATCCCCGCTCGCTCTTTCGATCTCCGGAGTCCCGGTTGCTATGCAATGTGGATTCGACTTTGCGTACGAGACATTTGTACCGTCGCCGACTTGATTCCGAGTCACACATCCGGTGTCGTGATGGTGGCTGACTTGCTCATTGGAGACGACACTAGACCCTGTTTGATAAACGTTTATATTTATCTATTTTTTAATTACCCACAGCTAAAAGGAATATAAATGTATTTGGTAAGATCAATTAATTTCTTTTATTTTTTGGAATAAATTAGTGGCCAGATAATAAATTGAGAATAAAAATAAGAGCTAAAAAAATCTTTACTTCTTTGTTCTCGAGAATAAAAAGAGAAATATGGTCATTTAGAAAAAAAAAACAGCTTAACGTAACATAATACTTATCTTTACACAATCAACACAAAGTCCAGTCTCCTGGCCTAATTCGAGTCCCCATTTTTCCAAATAAATAAATAAATTCAGAAATTTAGGGAAAAAATTAGAAATTAGAGTTGCAGTAGTTTTACCAGATTTTAGTTTAATTCTAGTTTAAATTAGTTTAGCACAAAAAAAAAGGTGAAAATCTTTTGATGAAAATTGTATTCAAAATTGAATAAGCTTTTAGGGCTTTATCTATATGGATTTTTAAATATTGTTTTCTTTTAGAGACAATGTTAGATCGCGAAAACTTGGCGACTGCAAGCAACGTTTGTTCTTCTTCTTGTAGCTGAAAAAGCTCAAAAGGTTTATGCACATTTTTATTATAATACGCAAAAATTTATTATCAACCTCCTCATATTGTCTTAGTTCAAAAAAAAAAAAAAAAAAAAACTCATCATATTGTGATTTAAAAACTATTGGGACTCTCATATGTTATTTCTAGTCATCTCTTTTTAACTAAATATTACGTTGAATTTTCTTGGGCCATCTTATAATATCTTGATAAATTAAATCCTTAAAAAAGTTCAGTTTTATCTAAACATGAAATGTTAAGTTTCCACTTACACTTTTATAATTAAATGAAAAAAAAAATTGGGAATAGAAATTTGTTAGGATTATACAAATCGCATTTATATTCTTTTTCTATTCCGAGAATAGAAATTTTATATAGTTACCAAATGCATTCTTCTACTAAGAAACTCATCTAGGGATTAGAAATAGAAATAATTATTTATGAACAAATATTATTCTTGGGAATAGAAATATTACCAAATACACTCTTAAAACACCAAAAGTTGTGTATAGTGCCAAAAGTTTTTTGTCAAATCATTTAAGTGCCAAATCATAAATAAAACGATTACTTAAGTGCTAAGGCAAGAAATTCTGACCAAAATTAGCACGTGACTTTTTTAATTAAATGTTTTATATGAGGTGGCATGATATTTAAAAAATCCCATTCATGTGGACTTGCAAAACAACGCCCACTTCATCCGAAGTGGCACCATAGTCCCCAAATGACGTCGTTTCATGAGTCGACAAAAAATGAGCACCTATAGTTCCAAAACGACGCCATTCCATGGCTCAACAAAAAACCAACGCCCTTCCGTCATGTTCAACCCTCGGTCACCGCCCACTTTCACTGTTGAACTCCATCGGTCTCCGTCGCCGCCACCTGCCATCGCGCCTGTGTCAGACTGAGACTGAGATGACTTTTTCTATCTCCACCCCCTCTTCCAAGATCTCTCTTCCTCTACAATCTCCTCGTTGAATTGAAAGATGTCTCTTTTTGGTTAGCATCGCACAATGAATGACCAAATCACAACACCTCAATCAAAATGACATCAATTTAGATCTCAATTGGCCATCGAAGGGCAGAATCTACGGATGATACGATAAGAAATGCACCCGCACAACACTTCTTTTACACCCACTATCTTGGGTGTATCAAAGAATGCCCAATACGCGGGTGATTCAAAACAAAAATTGCGAGGAGGGACAAACCCGGAAGTGGACGAGGAGGCAGAAGACGAGAGGGAGAGGACGCCGCCTTCTTCGTCGTCAGTTAGTCGAGGCTTCTCAGTCCCCGGATTCCAGAATTGCGCCATTTAATGGGGCTTTTGTGGGGAGGATTGCGTTTTCCCGCTTCTCGGTCCACTTCGAGCGATGTCTATTGGAAATTAATCTAGAGAAATCAAATTGTTTGTTGTAATCAAAACAACAATGTAAAGAAGATGATAACAACTTTATAATATCCTTCCTTTTACAAATCTTGGAGAAGAAGAAAATAAGATATCACTGAAAAAATAACATAAAATTGGAGGTGAGGTACGGATAACCGAATCTCCTTAAGGCGATTAGTTCCTGCCAATGGTGCTCCACAAATTCACGAACTATGACTCCTAAGATACAACACCTCGAACCTATTTGGATTAGCATTATGCAAACAGGATTCAGTCGAACCGTTCAATTGAACCAGCACACCTAGAAAAATCAGAAGAGTAGAAAAGTATATCAAAGCTCTTTTTGGAATCGAGTCGGAAAAACCAAAACCGTAATGAAGCTTTATGCTCCTATTGATTTATAAAGCTTTTTAGTTCATGTATAGAAGAAATACATGAATTAAATAGATGCATGTATCCACGAAGTTCATGAATCAAGAGATACGTGAATCCGAGACACATGAATTCAAGAGATTCGTGAACTCAATAAATATATGAACTAAAAAATACATGAATCTAGGGAATTCATGAATTCAATAGATACGTAAACAAAAAAGTTTAGGAAATTTATGAATCTAAAAGAGATACGTGAACAGAAAAGACGTATCTTAATTTATTGATTTTCGTTAATCCATTAACCATAATTATAACAATCTCCCACATTAATGGATCAACAAAACATTTTTGACTCGAATGAATCTGAGCATGCCTGTTGAAAAACACTGCATCAAGATAGGTAGCTTTCGCTTTGAACCTTCTTTAGTGAAAGCCTATCGGACTTACTTAACTAGTCAATGGATTAAGCCTTGAATCGCCAATTGTTTGTGTAAGCCTAGACAATAAACCTCACACGGAGTATTTCCAATTCAAGATTGGTTCTCGATTGTGTTCGTTCTTTCGGCCATGAACCTCTCGGGATTCACGCATGCTTTAGAAAATCTAGCCTTTAAAGATTTACATAGAGTGGGCCAGCTCCACGAATATAGGTGCATTCCTAAAGATTAGGGGTTGCCAACATAGGGTCACTCAAATATTGTCCTCGCTTGCATGTAAGGAAATTATCACTCCTCACATTTTCTACTTAAATGAAAGGAAATTGTCCTCATATACTTATTACTCTAATATTCTAATGCAATATTTGTGTAATTTTTTGAGTGACATTAAAAGATTTACGATTAATTTTAAAATGTTGATGAGACCCTAGCTAATGAAAAATAGGGCAATGATATAGTCGGCATCACTATCGGGGTCACAGGAGCATTTCATCAGTTCACTTTTCCAATGGATACCACAATTGCCTCAGAAGAGGCAAAGTTTACCTCATTTTCTAACGAATGCCAAAGGAAGTTGCGTGGTGATAGTTTGGTGCATTATGTAATTTAGGGATTCAAAGAATGTCAGCAGGCCCTAATTGATGAGAAAATAGGGGTTTGAAGAATGTCAATGAGGCCTTCACCAATGAAAAATAGGGCACGATGTTGTCAGCGTCTCTATTAGAGTCATGGGAACACTTTTTTATCGATTCATTGTTACAAGGGCGGGCTGCGATTACCCTAGAAGAGGTGAAGTTCATCTTGTTCCCTAACGAATGGCAAAAGAAGCTGCGTGATGATTGTCTAGCCAGCATGTAATGTGGGGACTAGTGAGCTAGAGTAGAGATGAACATTGAGTGCATTTGAGAATGGCTTTCCTAAGGCCCCTTGGGCGTCCAAAGTCCTTTAGGCCAAATAAAGTGTGTTTGGCAAATTTCTTTTTGAACCCCATTTCCCAATGCTAGCCTTCCAAAGGTTGAAAGCCCAAGGCAAACTGGAGGGGGGCTTGAGCTTTTGCCTTTTGGGTATGCTTGGCAAATTTCTTTTTGAACCCCATTTCCCAAATGCTAGCCTTCCAAATGTTGAAAGCCAAGGTAGTTGGAGGGAAGGGGGGTGCCTTAAGCTTTTGCCTTTTAGGTATGCTAAGCTGGAGGGAGGGGGGCGCCTTGAGCTTTTGCCTTTTGGGTATGCTTGGCAAATTTCTTTTTGAACCCCATTTCCCAAATGCTAGCTTCCAAAGGTTGAAAGCCTAAGGCAACTAGAGGGAGGGGGGGCGCCTTAAGCTTTTGCCTTTTGGGTATGCCAAGCTACTCTTCTTCTTCTTCTTCTTCTTCTTCTTCTTCTTCTTCTTCTTCCGATGGTTGCGGCGACCTAGATCAGTCGCACGACCTTCGGCAACCCAGCACGACCTCTGTTGCACGACCTCCGCGAAGCCGCTTGAAGTCACGAGACCTCCGGCAACCCAGCACGACCTCGCCACAACCCAGATCCGGGTTGCCATAGGTTGTGCAACCTCGTCGCGTAGGTCGCGTGACTAGTGACCCAGTGACCCAGATATGGGTATCACCCGACGAGGTCGCGTGACCTTCGGCGACCTAAATATGGGTCACGTGGGGCCATGCAGAGGTTGCAACCATCTGGTCGCGCTTTGGCCAGGGGTCACGCGACCTCTAGCGACCTTTGGCAACCTAGATCTAGGTCACACAAGGT
Source organism: Eucalyptus curtisii (assembly GCA_017140595.1). Lineage (NCBI taxonomy): Eukaryota > Viridiplantae > Streptophyta > Magnoliopsida > Myrtales > Myrtaceae > Eucalyptus > Eucalyptus curtisii. The sequence continues at coordinate 27,951,354 of CM029498.1, forward strand.
CGTATGGAGGTTGTGACCGCCTTGTCACACCTTGGCTAGACGTCGCGCGACCTCCGGCGACCCAAATCTAAGTCATGCTAGGTCGCACGGAGGTCACGGCCACCTAGTTGCCCCCGGCCGGGGTCACTCAACCCAGGCTGCCCTCGTTGGTTGTCTCTAGGGGTCGCCTCGGTCTTGCAACCTCATAGGTCAGCCACCAGCGATAAATTTCGATCTTTGACAGCCGCCCGCCCTCGCTAATCAACTTTTTTATTTTTCTGTTGAGGATTTTTTTCTTTTTTGTTAATTATAAAAGTCTTTTATAAATGTAATCTCTTCAAACGCTATTTTACTCAAAGGTACTTGATAATGGGCTTTCGATTACAATTTGAAAGGGCTAGTAGAAGCACCTAGAGTGGGGTGAATAGGTGATCAAAGACGTTTTTGCAATACTTAACAAATTAATTTGTCTTTTAAGAATGATAGACTGAAAATGTAAAAGAATATAGACAATTATATAGAGCTGCGAATTGAAATAAAGAGATTAGGGATAGAGAATCAAAACAGAAGGTTGTTCGGCTTAAACCAAGCCTACGTCCACTCTCCCGCACCGACAGCCTAACCGGCTGGATTCCACTAAGAACCAAAAGAGATTTTACGCCTCACGTCCTTGATTCCACAATGTGGAGACTCTACTACACTTCCTCAAGGTCTCACAAGTTTCCAATCAACCCGTTGGAAAGAATCAATTAGGGAGATCTCGAGTTATTTAAGGAATATGATGATAGCCCACCAATCTTGCTCGCCCATACAATCAAGATCTAGGTTTCCATAAGTAGAACCTTCCAAGTATACTTCGCCAATCAACGGATATGAATTACTAGAATTAATTTCAATACGAATAATAGATCTCGAGGTGCCATCTCCAGCCGTGAGATCTTATTCAACCACACGAATCAAATCCTTAAAGATATACTGGCATTTGGATAAGTTTTCTTCAATGGATAATACTTTTCTTCGTCGGTCTGGAAACTGTCAATGAGGGCAGACTTTAAATCTTGAGTCTGGAGGTCTTCAGACTTTGACGATAGAGTCTACAAGTCTTCAGACTAGACTAATGGAAACGTTTTGTCAACTTCAAAACAAATAGGGAAGTTTTCTCCAACAATCTCCACCTTTTTTATGGTGACAAAACTTTCCTGCAGATTTAGATACTTTTGACTTGTAAGACAATACTTTAAGCAAACAAAGATATCTCATAAAAGATAAGTAGATTAGGATAAAGATAGTAGCAATCCTGCCTCCATAGAAAACAAGTTAGTCCTATAAAAACAACTATCTTTACCAAAATTATAGCTTAAGATATTGCAATTGCAAGCATTAAAAAAAAAAAAAAACAGTCCAAACCAGTCCATCCAAACAAAAGATAAGTCCAAAAGTTAATCAAGACCAAATCAAAATCAGAGTCAAATTTGCACCGACTTCTCCCCCTTTTTGTCAACAGCAAAAAGTAGAGAATATAAAGAGAATTGAATAAAATTAAGATTGTTTAGGAATGCGAACAAGCTGGAAATCTCCCATAGACTTGACAGTCTCCTTTAGCTTTTTCAGATCCTCCTTCAGTTGCACTAAATCCTCACCCTTTGCGTTAGCTTGAACTTAAAGATTTAAGGCTTGAACTTGGTCGTGCAAAGAAATTGAGGTGGCTTGATGAGCATTCTGCGTATTCTGAAATTCACATCGCAAGGCATAAATCTGACCTTTGATCTCCAGAAGAAGTTCAAGCAATCTTTTAAAGTCTGCTGAGTTGTTAGTTTGAGTGCTTGCTTCAGCATGATCAGTTTGTGGAGTGTTGCCAGATGATGGAACTTCAGCACGAACATCCAGACTTGGAGATGAAACCTCATTACCATCTTTAGGAAAGTGAGAGGCATACACATCCTCTAGATCGGCTGGAGAACGACTAACATCATTACTAGTAAAAGCAAGTGAAGGAGTACCTCTTTTATTAGCAGCTCCCCCTGTTTCAATGCCTTCAGGTGGAGAGAAGTACTCTTCTGGCTCTTCTTCAATGTCACGATGATCTTGTTCTTCTTTCTTTGTTGGAGAATCACCATGACTTTCTCCTTCTGTTTGTTCTCCTCTTCTCTCTTCTTCTTCTTCTTCTTCTTCTGTCATCATCGTTTCCCTCTCTTTGCTTCTCTGCTCTGTCTCCTCTCTGTCTTGGTTTTCTCGATCCTCTGTCTCTGGAACAAGATGCTGTAAGTTCTTTAAGGCAAGAGCAGAAATAGTGATGTCATCATCATCTTCTTCATCCTGCAAGATGAGTGCTCTCCTCTTCTTAGATGGAGCTGTCATGGGCTCCTTACCTTTCCTTTTTGCAGCCACCGGGTCTTGTCAAGTCTTGACAGGGGTCTTCACTTTAAATCTCTCTAAAGCCTTGTTTAGCTCTTTCAGATGCATCTTTGAAACCATCTTCAGTCCTACCACCATTGGATCAATGGTTCGAACACACAGAATTTTGGGAGGCTGAATGTTAAGATGTCTAAACAAACGTGTAACAAGAGCAAAATAAGGGAGTTGTCCCTTGTCCTTTACCATTGACCTATACATGTGAAACATGATGGTGTGAGGCAGAGAGAACTTGTAACCAACGTTGATGGCGTACATCAGCTTTGCTTCAGAATTGGAGACATCAGTCTTTGATGTGGATTTGGGTCTGAGACAGTTAATCACAATCTTATGAAGCAAGACATTAGAGGCACTCATCCTCAAATACGAAATCCGGCCTTCTGCAATTCTATCTCGAACAAGCTCCATAGTAGCATGACCAATAGACACATTGATTGTTTGGAAAATTCTTCTCTTCACGCCAATCACATCAGCTAGGGTGTCCATATCTACAACATAATCTTTGGTCTCTAACACTGAAGGAAAATCTATTCGCATCTAAAAGGCTTAGATTGGAATAGAAATACGCAGTGAGTTCCGGATAAGTTAGAGCAAAATCATTCAAGTTGAAGTAAAGTAAACTTCTCCCATAACTTTACGTTCAATGAATCGAGAAAGTCAAAATCCACACTCCTTGGGTTCATCACCCCTCGCTTCAGCAGTTTAGAATACACTTGCTTGTGCTCTTCAAAGCGAAACAGATCCGCTCTTCTTCCTCGAATGTTCGCAGCAACACCCATCCTAGGCTTGAAATGAGTGAACATCTTTTCATCGTCATCTTTTCCCTCAGGTTGATTAACTCCTCCAAAACGTGGATCACTTGAAAAATTCGCAAAAGCCCTTTCTCGCCGAACCAGCGGGAGCGATTCCCAAACGTTCCATCGTTCTTAAAAAAATGGTTTCATTTCGGTACCCCTTTTCTCTCAAAAATTCATCAATTAAGGTCATTGCAGAACCTCCTTCCTTCAAGGCAGTGTAGAGCTTGAAGGCAAAAGTAGGCTTAAGAGTCCTTACAGGTTCGACATCCTTAATAATTTCTTCCTCTACCTGATGTTGTTATGGCTCTTGTGGTCTAGCCTAAGAAGAATGACGTGGTTGAGAATGTTGTTGTTGACTTTGCTGCTGCCTTGTAGAGTCTTCTTCCTCAGTCAGATCGAAGTGCGTAGGACCCTCACGCATATGTTGTGGTCCCCTGCTTGCAATCCTTAAGGACTTTCTTTGGGAAGACATTATCACGCTCTTTGAGAGATTTTTCAAACTCGATTCGCGAGAAAGATGAGAACTTTAAGGATTAAACTAGAGAGAAAAAGTAAGAAAGTGAAGTTTTGTGCTCTGGGTTTGTGAGTAAAAACGAAGAAGTAGGACAGTATATAAAGCAGTCGAAACGAGGTATACTGATCGTCATAAAAGGAAAAATAAAAATACCTTTTCAAAAATGAATAACTACCTTTTTGAAAATGGATAACTGTCTTTTCAAAAATGATAACTTCCTTTTTGAAAAAGAATAATTGCTACAACTTCAAAAAATTGGAAAAATAACATCAATCAATTGGTGATTAATAAGCAATCGTACCTCTTCGAGTTTTTATCCGAAAGTTAAATTGCTAGAACCGAAATAACTTACAGTCGTAACTTTTGGTCTTTTGAGTCTGAGCATCTTCAGACTTTATCCCTGAGTTTGAGTTTCTTCAGATTTTAAGAGATAATATGTTAAGTCTAGATCGAATAGACTCAAATAAGCTTTTCTCTAGAGGTTTTGTGAATATGTCCGCCGGCTGATTCTTTGAGTCAATAAATTGGATCAAGACCTCTCCATTTTGAACATGATCTCTAATAAAATGGTGCCGAATCTCTATGTGATTTGTTCTTGAATGAAGAATTGGATTCTTTATGAGATTAATCGCGCTAGTGTTGTCACATTTGATCTCCGTGCATGAGTCTTCGATTCCAAAGTCTTTTAATTGTTGTTTTATCCATAAGATTTGAGAACAACAACTTCCAAGAGCCACATACTCTATTTCTGCTGTTGAAAAAGCTATAGTACTTTGCTTTCTTGAAAACCAAGATACTGTTCTGTTACCAAGCAATTGACAAGTGCCAGAAGTGCTCTTCCTATCAACTCTGCAACCTGCTAGATTTGCGTCTAAATATCAAAGGAGAGTAATGTCTCCTTCTTTGGGATACCATAGACCTAACTTAGAGGTTGTTGTAACGTATTTGATGATGCGTTTCGCAGCACTTAGATGTGATTCTTTAGGATTTGATTGAAATCTGGCACAAATGCAAACACTAAACAAAATGTCAAGTCTGGAAGCAGTAAGATAAAGAAGTAAACCAATGATACTCCTGTACAACTTCTGGTCAACTTTCTTTCCTCCTTTGTCTTTGTCTAGCTTCGAAGAACTTGACATTGGTATATCAGTCTTTTTGCAATTCTCCAATCTGAACTTTTTAATAAGTTCTTTAGCATATTTTTCTTGGTGAATGAAAATTTCTTCCTTCAATTGTTTTACTTGTAGTCCGAGAAAGAAGGATAGTTCACCCATCATGCTTATCTCGAATTCATCCTACATAGACTTAGAAAACTTTTTGCACAGGTTTTCGTTAGATGAACCAAATATAATATCATCAATATAAATTTGAACAAGTAAAAAGTTTTTACCTTCTTTTTTAATAAACAAGGTAGTGTTTACTTTTCCTTTAACAAAGCCATTTTGAATTAAAAACTTACTTAACCTGCCGTACCAAGCTCGAGGTGCTTGCTTTAATCCATATAGAGCCTTTTTTAGTCTGAATACAGAGTCTGGTTTCCTTGGGTTTTCAAATCCGGGAGGTTGTTCCACATAGACTTCTTCTTGAATAAATCCATTCAGAAACACACTTTTGACGTCCATTTGGAATAACCTGAAATTCTTATAACAAGCAAAAGCAAGTAATAATCTAATTGCTTCTAACCTTGCTACATGAGCATAGGTCTCATAATAGTTTATCCCTTCTTCTTGCGTATATCCTTTGGCCATGAGTCTTGCTTTGTTCCTTATCACTTTTCCTTTTTGGTCCATCTTGTTCCTCAAAACCCATTTAGCTCCAATAATAGATTTACCTTTTGGTTTAGGAGTTAATTCCCAAACATTGTTAATGCTGAACTGCCTGAGTTCTTCTTGCATTGCTTCAATCCAGCTTTCGTCAGTTAAAGCTTTTTCGATGCTTTTGGGTTCGATTTTAGAAATAAGTGCCACATCGCTAGACTCTTCTTGCTTTTTGGATATGGTACGAATTCCTTCATCAATATTGCCAATGATGAGTTCTTTGGGATGACTAGACTTATGTTTCTAGTTGCCAGCCAGTCTGACAAATTGTTGATCTTCTTCTTCAATTGATTCTTCAACATCCGTTCGTTGTTTTTCTTCTAGAGTCTGAGCTGCTTCAGGGGAGGTAGAATTTGTAGAGTCTGGAGCAGGTTCAGATTCTTCGGTCTGAGTCTGAATCTATTAATTTTGCAAAGAGTCTTGAAATTTGACATTCATCGATTTTTCCACAGACTGAGTCTTCTTGTTGAATATTCTATAGGCTTTGCTAGAGGTTAAATATCCAAGGAAGATTCTTTCGTCTGATTTTTCTTCAAACTTACTAATTCAATCATTTGCATTTTTCAATATAAAGCATTTGCAACCAAACACATGAAAATAAAAAACAATTGGCTTCTTTCCTTTGAATAACTCATAGAGAGTTTTCTCTAGAATAGGTCTTAATAATACTACGTTAATAATATAACATACTATAGAAACTGCTTCACCAAAAACAAGAAGAAATAACTTTCAATTAAAAGAGTTCTTACAATTTCTTGTAAAGATCTATTCTTCCTTTCCACAACACCATTTTGTTCAGGAGTGTAAGGAGAGGAGAACACATGCTAAAAACCAGATTCATCATAGAATTTGGCAAAGTCTTGATTCTCAAACTCACCTCCATGGTCTGTCCGTATGCTTGAAATAGCATAACCTTTCTCATTTTGCACCTTCTTAGCAAACTTTAAAAAATGAGAGAAAGTTTCAGATTTACTTACCAGAAAGTAGACCCAAGTAATCATCCACTATTACTAGGCAAAATCTCTTTCCACCAATGCTTTGAGTTCTAAGGTCCAAAGAGATCCATATGAAGGAGCTGCAGCACACGATTAGTGGAAACTTGATTTATTGGTTTAAAAGAACTTCTAACATGTTTTCCCAACACACAAGGTGTGCATAAGTCAGATTTTTGGTATTTCAGGTTGGGTAGTCCACGAACAAGTTTCTTGGAAGAGATTTTGGCAATTTGCTTCATGTTGATATGGCCAAGCTTTCGATACCAGAGATTTGCTTCATCTTGTATTGATATCAAGCATTGAGGTCTTTTTGGTTTTATATCCAGAAGATAAATATTCCCATGTCTACGCCCGGTAAAAGATTGAGAGTGATCTTTACTGGTTCCCGAACATGTTCCTTCCTGGAAATTGATTTTGAACCCAGTGTCGCACAGTTGGCTTATGCTGAGTAGATTATAATTTAGTCCTTCCACCAAGGAGACATTATGGATTGTAAGACCTCCAGTCTTTATTGTTCCGCATCCAACAATTCTTCATTTGCTTTTTCCACCAAAAGAGACTTTTCCTCCATTTGTTTGAACAAGCTTTATAAAATAACTTGAATCTCCCCCGTCATGTGTCTTGAACAGCCACTATCCAAATACCATTTAATTTTCTTCTTGATAGTGACCTGCAATTAAAAAAGAACCTCAAGCTTTTTTTGGTACCCACATTTTCTTGGGTCCTGAGGAGTTAGTGCAATATGCAGTCTTTGCCCAATCTTTCTTAACAAGTCTCCAAACCATAGGACATTCTTTCTTAAAGTGTTCTGAGCTGTAACACTTAGAACATTTGAGAGCACTTCGTCCAACATGTTTTACAAAGACTTTTTGAAAATGATTTCTATAAAAGGCTTTTGTAGGTCTCTGTTTGATTCTTTCCTTTACTTTCGGAAAATCAATTAGAGGAATGGTTTCAGAAGTCATTCCCAAACCTGACTTGTTAAAGTAAGGTCTTTGTATCGAAATAATCTTTTCTAGCTTCTCAGATCCTATTGAAAACCTTTTTGAAACATTTGAAATGTCATTTTTCAAACATGTATTTTCTTTTGAAAGAGAGTCTGCATTTTCTTTCAAAATGACAAAACTTGTGTCTAAATTTTCAAACTTTTCTTTCCAAGAGTTTTCCTGTTGCTTCAGTGTAGAATTCTCCCTTTTTAGCTCGAAAATCCTCTTAAGAGAAGTTTTGAGGCTAAAACAAAGTTCATCAATATATTTTGAGACTTTAGTAAGAATTTTTAAATTGCTTACCTCAATTTCACTGCCTGAGTCTGAGTCTGTATCTGTCTCAAAGTCTAAGTCTGATTCTGATTTTGCCATTAAACAAATATCGGCATAATCATCGTCACTTTCTTTGCATTCAGTATCACTCCATGTTTCTGCTTTAAGAGCCTTTCTGTATTTCTAGCTTTTCCTTTCTTTTTCTTCAACAAAGGACAGTTGGGTTTGATGTGTTACTTTTTTCTTGCATTCAGAGCAAATCACATCTTTATTGGATCCATCATCCTCAGTTGATTTGTTCTGAAACTTTTGAGTGCTTTGTTTCTTCCAATTGAGTCTTCTTCCCTTTTTGTTCAGTTTCTTGATGATATAGCTAGTATAAACACCTAGAGGGGGGGTGAATAGGTGTAAAAACAATTTATCGAGATACGAAAGCAATACTAGGCAGACAATAGAAAGGAAGTTCTTTAAAACAGATTATGATAAAAGTAAACAGAGAGTAGGGAAGAGAAAATTGAACACAAGGTTTATAGTGGTTCGGCTTATTCCAAGCCTATGTCCACTCTTTCGCACCGACAGCCCACCGGCTCGATTTCACTATGAACAAAAGAGATATTACAAAGCAATGCTTTCCCTTGATTCCACACGGTGTAGATATTCTACCACACTTCCTCAAGGTATCTCAAAATATAGACTCTCTTTTGCGTACAAGCTTTCGCTCGAGAAAATGAATTGACTAAGAATAAGGAGCTTCGGACTTTGGAATTCTTCTATTGTGCACTCCCTCAAACAACTGGAACGTCTTCCTTATATACTCCTTTATGCCATCATACCCGTTGGCACTTACCAAAGGAATTCTTCCAATCTTCCCGTTGGACGAATCAATTAGGAAGATCATTCGAGCCATTAAAGGAACATGTCGATAGCCCATCAATCCCGCTCGCCCATACAATCAGGATCTCGGTTTCCACAAGTAGAACCTTCCAAGTATACTTCGCAATCATCGGATCTTTAATCAATCTTGATTCGAATAAATGAATCCGTCATATCCAGCCAAGAGATCTTCGTCAGTCGATAAGATCAAATCCTTAACGAAACATACAGTCCTGGATAGACCTTCTTCGACAAACTACAAACTGTCAATGAGAATAGACTTTGAGTCTTGAGTCCGCGATCCAAAGGTCTTTAGACTTTAAATAGTAGAGTCTGCAAATCTTCGAGACTAGACCGATGGAAACGTTTTGTCGGCTTCAAAATATTCCGAAAGATTTCTCCAACAATCGCCCCTTTTTGATGGTGACAAAACTTTCTTGCATTTGAATATCTTTGACCTACAAAACATTACTCAAGCAAATATGGATATCTCATAAAGATTAATGGCTTAATGATAACACTAGAATCTGCAACCACGTAAAATAGGTTAGTCTTGCATGAGAGTAAAGCCATTCATAAGATATCAATAGTACTTAATATAAGCAATCAAATCCAAATCACAAATTCAGTCCACAACCGGACACACAAGTCAAGTCAAACATCAAAACAAACAAACTAAAAGTTTAAGTTCAAAGTTTTCAAATCTCGCATCTCTCCCCCTTTTTGTCATCATAAAAAAAAGGTTGAGAAGGAAATGGAATAGAGTCAAGATTGCTTGGGAATACGAACAAGCCGGAAATCTCCCAATGACTTTGGGACGATGCCTTCAAGCTTTTTCAAATCTTCCTTCAGCTTGAGCCACCTCTTCACTCTTAGCATTTGCTTGATTCTCGAAGAGCAAGGGCTTGGATCGATCATTCAAAGAAACCGAAGAAGCTTGTCCCGCATTCCGCAAGTTCGAACTTCGTATCCCAAAGCATATATCGACCCCGCATTTCCAAGAGAACATCAAGAATTCTCGCGGAAATCTGCTGAATTATCGGTCACGCGTGCGGCTTCGGCACGATTAGATGGAGTAAAGGCGGACGATGGTACATCAAAGATAGTCACGCAGATTTGGCGATGAAGCATCATGTCCCTCCTCGGAAATTGGGAGGCATAAATGTCCTCTCGGATCTGCGGAGAGCGGCCGACTCCTTCACCGGTAGCGGGATATGAGGACATTCCTCTTTTCTCACCATCTCCCCCGTTTTCCATGCCTTCGGGTGGAGAAGAGTGTTCCTCATGCTCTCCTTCCTCTCGGATTTCCTCTTTCTTCTTCTTCTTCTTCTTCTTTTTCAAACCTTTCTTCCTCTGCATCTCTTTCTTCAACTTCTCTCTCCTCGATTCTTTCTCCTCTCGCTTCTTCTCGCTTCTTTTTCTTCTCGTTTCTCTCTTTTGTCGTTCCATTGATTCGGAATAGAACGACGCAGTTTTTCAATGCCATAGCGAAATGGTGATGTCATCCTCATCATCTTCATCCTCAATGATGAGAGCTCTTCTCTTTTTGGATGGAGTAACCATAGACTCCTTCCCTTTTCTTTTTGCTTTGTCAAAGAGACTTGATGAGGCTTGGCGGGGGTTGTCTCCTTGAATTTCTCCAACGCCTTGTTGAGTTCTTTCGACGCATTTTGGACACCATTTTCAGTCCTACCACCATTTTATCACACAATCGAACACGAGAGAAATTGTGGAGGCTGAACATTCAAATGTCCGAATAACTTTGACACAAGACCTCGGATAAGGAAGTTGACCCTTGTCCTTCACCACCGCTCTATACATGTGGAACAAAATAGTGTGAGGAAGAGAAAACCTTTTTCCAAATTGATGGCGTACATCGCTTTGCCTCCGAGTTTGAAACATCGCTTTGAAGTAGATTTCGGTCCGAGGCAATTTATCACAATCTTGTGAAGCGGAATGTTGAACGCATGCATTCTTGAGTAGGAAATTCTTCCTACTCCTTCGTCCTTCATCCTTAACAAGTTCCAATGTAGCACGAGCAATAGAGACATTAATAGGTTGATAACTTCCTCTCTCAACCCTAATCACATCTCGCTAGCATATCTACATCCACCACAAAGTTCGATCTCGGACACTAAAGAAATTCTATTCGCATCCAAGAAGCTAAGATTCGAATAGAAATATGCGATTAGTTCAAGATAGGCTTCGTAGTGTCGAACGTAACTGTTCAAGTTGAAGAAAACAGAACTTTTCCCTCAAATTAACATTCACAAGCATCAAGGAAATCAAAATCCACACTCCTAGGGTTTATCACCCCACGCTTCAACAATTTGGAGTATAGATCCTTCTGTTCCTTCGATCGGAACAAGTCTGTCCTTTTTCCCCGAATTTTCGCCGCAACACCCATTCTCGGTTGAAATTGGCTGTACAATTTGTCATCATCATTCCCATCTATCGGATTCAGTCCTCCAACACGCGGGTCACTTGGGATATTTGCAAGGGATTCTTCGCCATCCCCTTAGGAGCAATTCCCAAACGCTCCATATTTCGCAAAAAGATGTACTCATTCCCATATCCCTTGTCCTTAAGAAACTCATCGATGTAGTTCAATGGAGTACCGCTCCTCTTTAAAGCACGGTAAAGCTTATAAATAAAAGAGGGCTTTTGAGTTCTTACGAGAACAGCTCCGTCAACGATTTCTTCCTCTTCGCGATGACCAACACCCCGTGGACTAGTTGGTGGAGAATGACGCCGCGAGAATGTTGTGGGCTCTGTTCTTGACCCAAGTGACTCCTCTTCCTCGGTGAGATCAAAGTGAGTAGGCCCCTCACTCATTTGCCGTGGTCCCCGCTTGCAATCCTCGAAGACTTTCTTGAAGACGACATCTTTCACAGTCTTGAAAGATTCCGAACTTGACTTTCCCAAGAAAGATGATAACTTTTTCGAAGATTAAACAAGTGAAGAAGACATGAGTGGAAGATCGATGCTTTTTAGGGTTTTTTTTTAATGAAGAGGAACTGACTGTATATAGGTCAGTCGAAGAGAGGCATACCAAGCGTCGTAATGGAAAGTAAAAGATGCCCTTTTTAAAAAATAACTGCCTTTTTCAAAAAATAGATACCTGCCATTTTTAAAATATTAACTCCTTTTTGAAAAAGAAAAGATTGCACTTATCACGGAAATTGAAGATAGCAAAAATCAATTATAGATAGATGATCGTACCTTTCCGAGATTTAATATGAGAGAAAATAAAATAACTTACGATCAAGAACCTTGTTTGTCTCGAGTCTCGAGAGTCTCTAGACTTTAACTTCTTCAAGCTTCGGGATGTTGAGTCTGGAACGGATGATTTCAAATTGATTTTTCTCCAAAGGCTTTGTAAATATATCCGCCGTTGGTTCTTTGAGTCAACAAACGAATCGAAATTTCTTCATTTTGAACATGATCTCTAATGAAGTGATGTCGAATCTCTATATGCTTCGCTCTTGAGTGAAGGATTGGATTTTTGGTAAGACCGATTGCCCGGTGTTGTCACGCTTAATCTCCGTGCATGAATCTTCAATTCCAAAGTCTCTTAGCTGTTGTTTTATCCACGAAATTTGTGAACAACAACTTCCGAGAGCTACATACTCGCTTCAGTAGAAAGAGCTACGTATTTTGCTTCCTTGAAAACCAAGACACCGTCCCTTCCAAGTAGTTGACAAGTGCCCGAAGTGCTCTTTCTATCAACTCTGCAACCAGCTAGATCTGCGTCTGAGTATCCAAGAAGAGTAAAGTCTCCCTTTTTAGGATACCAAAGACCGATGCTTGAAGTTGAAGCAATGTATTTGATAATACGCTTTGCAGCATTTAGATGAGATTCTTTAGGGTTTGCTTGAAATCTAGCACAAATGCAAACACTAAACAAAATGTCGTCTAGAAGCGAAGATAAAGAAGTGAACCAATGATACTCCCGTATAGCTTCTGGTCAACTTTCTTTCCTCCTTCATCTTTGTCTATCTTCAAAGAGCTTGACATTGGTATATCAGTCTTTTTGCAATTTTCTAGTCCAAACTTTTTGACAAGATCATTAGCATATTTTTCTTGATGAATAAAGGTCCCTTCCTTCAATTGTTTCACTTGAAGTCCAAGAAAGAAGGTTAGTTCACCCATCATGCTCATTTCAAATTCATTCGCATAGACTTAGAGAAATTCTTGCACAAACTTTCATTAGAGGATCCAAAAATAATATCATCAACATATATTTGAACAAGCGTAAAAACTTTTGCTTTCTCTTTTGATAAACAGAGTAGTGTCTACTTTACCTTTAACAAAGCCATTTTGAATTAAAAACTTACTCATTTTGTCGTACCAAGCTCGAGGTGCTTGCTTTAAACCATACAAGGCCTTTTTCGGTCCGAATACTCGAGTCCGGTTTCCTTGGGTCTTCAAACCCAGTGTGGTTGTTCCACATAGACTTCCTCATGGATAAATCCATTCGGAAAGCACTTTTGACGTCCATTTGGAATAACCTCGAAATTCTTATAACAAGCAAAAGCAAGTAATAATCGAATTGCTTCTAACCTTGCTATCGGTGCGTAAGTCTCGTCATAGTCTATCCCTTCTTCTTGCGTATATCCCTTGGCCACGAGTCTTGCTTTGTTTCTTATGACTTTTCCTTTCTCGTTCATCTTGTTCCCGAAAACCCATTTAGTTCCAATAATAGATTTACTTTTTGGTTTAGGAGTCAACTCCCGTACATCATTAATGCTGAATTGTCTCGAGTTCTTCTTGCATAGCTTCAATCCAGCTTTCATCGATAAAGCTTCTTCTATGCTTTTGGGTTCTATTTCAGAAATAAGAGCCACAAAGACTAGACTCTTCGCGCCTTTTGGATCTTGTGCGAATTCCTTCATTAATGTCGCCAATAATGAGATCTTTGGGATGACCGGACTTATGCTTCCGATTCGGTTTATTTTTCAGGTTGATGATCACTTCCTTCATTTGAATCTTCAATAGCCACTTGGTGCTGGTCTTTCAGAGTCTAAGCTACTTCTTTAAACTTTGTAGAGTCTGAAGCAGGTTCAGATTCTTCAAGATAAGTCTGAATAGATTCATTTTGCATAGAATCCTGGAATTTGACATTCATTGATTCCTCCACAGATTGAGTCTTCTTGTTATAGACTCGTAGGCTTTGCTCGAGATATAATATCCAAGGAAGATGCCTTCGTCGATTTTTCCTCAAACTTGCCAACTCGATCATTTGCATTTTTCAAAATAAAGCATTTACATCCAAACACATGAAAGTATGAAACAATAGGTTTCTTTCCTTTGAATAACTCATAGGGGTTTTTTCCTGAATTGGTCTTAGAAAAACTCTATTAATAATATAACATCTTGTAGAAACTGCTTTCAACCAAAAACGTGAAGAAATGTTACTTTCAATTGAAAGAGTTCTAGCCATTTCTTGAAGTGACCTATTCTTTCTTTCCACAACTCCGTTTTGCTCGGAGTATATGGAGAGGAGAATAAATGCTGAAAACCAGATTCATCACAAAATTTTGTAAAATCTTGATTTTCAAATTCACCTCCATGGTCTGTTCTTATACTTGAAATAACATACCCTTTTTCATTTTGAACCTTTTTAGCAAACTTTTCAAAGTAAGAGAATGTTTCGACTTACTTGCCGGGAAATATACCTAGGTAAATCGTGAGTAATCATCCACAATTACTAGGCAATATTTCTTACCTCCAATGCTCGAGTTCGGTTGGTCCAAAGAGATCCATATGCGTAAGCCGCATACACGATTAGTGGAAACTTGATTTATTGGTTTAAAGGAATTTCTTACCCGCTTTCCCAATACGCATGGAGTGCATAGATCGAGACTTTTGGTATGATAAATTGGGTAAACCACGAACAAGCTTCTTTGCTGAAATTTTGGCTATCTCGCTTCATATTGATGTGCCCAAGCTTTCGTGCCATAAGTTCGCTTCGTCTTGAATTGAGATCGACATTGCGATTCATCTCGGTTTCACGTCCAAGAGGTAGATATTTCCATGTCTTCGACCCATAAATGACTCGAGTAGAATCTTTACTGGTTCCCGAACATATTCCCTCTTGAAAGTTTATTTTGTAACCGGTATCACACAAATTGATCGATACGAGCAGATTGTAGTTGAGTCCTTCCACTAGGGAAACATTGCTTATTGTGATATTTCCAATATTTACGCTTCCAAACCCCACAATTCTTCCTTTGTCTTGTTTCCTCCAAATGAGACTTTTCCACCATTTACTTGAACGAGCTTTATGAAGCAATTTGAATCTCCCGTCATATGTCTTGAGCATCCACTATCCAGATACCATTTTACCTTTTTCTTGATAGTGACTCGCATTTAAAAAGAGACTCAAGCTTTCTTTGGTACCCATATTTTCTTGGGTCCATTGGTGTTAGTATGATATGCGGTTTTTGCCCATACCTTTTTAACAGTTTCCAAACCATAGGACATTCCTTTTCAAAATGATCTCGCACTATTGCACTTTGAACATCCGAGAGCATTTCGACCTACTGGTTTTACAAAAACCTTTTTGAAATGATTTTTATAAGCATCTCTTGTGGGTCTTTGCTTAATTATTTCCTTCACTTTAGGAAAATCAATTAGAAGAATGGTTTCCACAGTCATTCCCAAACCAGATTTATTAAAATAAGGTCTTTGTCTTTGAAAGAATTTTCTCAAGTTTCTCGATCCTATTGAAAATCTTTTTGAAATATTTGATATGTCAATTTTTAAAAATTCACTTTCTTTTAAAAGATTTTCTTTATTTTCTTTAAGAGTAGAAACATTCATGTCTAAACATTTCAACTTTTCTTTCAAAGCATTTTCCTGTTGTTTTAGTGCAGAATTTTCTTTTTTAAGTTCGGAAATCCTTTTAAGAGAAGTCTTAAACACAGCTCATCAATGTATTTAGAAACTTTAATAGGGATTTTAAAGTTACTTACCTCAAACTCACCGTCTGAATCTGAGTCTGTCTCGGAGTTTGAATCAATCCGATTGTGCCATCGACATATATTGGCATAATCATAATCACTTTCTTCACACTCGTATCACTCCGTGTTTCGCTTTAAGAGCCTTTCGATACTTTTCAGCTTTTCCTTTCTTCTTCCTCGAAGAGGACAGTTGGGTCTGATGTGTCCCTTTTTCTTACATTCAAAGCAGACTATATCTTTGTTTGATTCATCATCCTCAACAGACTTAGTCTGTTGCTTTTGAAAACTCTGTTTCTTTGGATTGAATCTTCTTCCTTTTCTGTTCAGCTTTCTGAATCTTCTTATCATGAGAGCAAGCTCCTCATCATCCATATCGTCTTCGAGATCCAGTAACATCGAATCATCATTGGATTTTAATGCAATGGATTTCTTACCTTTAGGATATTCATCTTCATTGATTCGTTCCACTTCATAAGACCGAAGAGTTCCAACCAACTCATCGACGTATAGTGGCATGATTCTTTGTGTCTCTCTTATTGAGGTCTTTATGTGATTTCAATCTTTGGAGAGTCCACGCAGAGCTTGTTTACTTTCATGGGATCGAAATTGGTTGACCTTGATTTTCAAGACCATTCACGATTTCGTAAAACGACTAAACATGTCGCTTATAGATTCTTCGATTTCATTTTGAAGGCTTCGTATTGACCGAGGAGAATGTTGATTCTCGGTTTCTTTCACTCGATCAGTTCCTTCATAGGTAATATGTAATCTATCCCGGACTTCTTTTTGCTGTAACACAAGAAGATATTCTGTTATATTCGTAGGTGACAAAGCACAATATAAAGAATAAATTGCTTTTGCATCAAGAGCTTGTCTCTTGATTATCTCTTCCCGAGTCATTTCACTAGACTCAACAGCTTTCTTTTCCTCTCTCGAGACAGATGCAGCTTTAGGAGTGATTCCTTTTTCTACAACGTCCCATTCCGCAGGATCCTTTGATCTTAAGAACGCTTTCATCTTGTTTTTCCGGATGTTGTAATCCTTTCCATCAAAGTAAGGAGGTCTGGTATTGCTTTGCCCTTCCACCAGCCCCGGAGCTAACATACTAGCCATGGATCTTTAACTCAAGTAAAACACTTCAAACAAAGTGAGTACACAAAGCTCGATACCAATTGATATAGCTAGTATAAACACCTAGAGGGGGTGAATAGGTGTAAAAACAATTTATCGAGATACGAAAGCAATACTAGGCGACAATAGAAAGGAAGTTCTCTAAAACAGATTATGATCAAAGTAAATAGAGAGTAGGAAGAGAAAATTGAACACAAGGTTTATAGTGGTTCGGCTTATTCCAAGCCTACGTCCACTCTTTCGCACCGACAGCCCACCACCGGATTTCACTATGAACAAAAGAGATATTACAGCAATGCTTTTCCTTGATTCCACAAAGTAGATATTCTACCACACTTCCTCAAGGTATCTCAAAATATAGACTCTCTTTTGCGTACAAGATTTCGCTCGTAAAATGAATTGACTAAGAATAAGGAGCTTCGTACTTTGGAATTCTTCTATCGTGCACTCCTCAAACAACTCGGAACGTCTTCCTTATATACTCCTTTATGCCATCATACCCGTTGGCACTTACCAAAGGAATTCTTCCAATCTTCCCGTTGGACAGAATCAATTAGGAAGATCATTCGAGCCATTAAAGGAACATGTCGATAGCCCATCAATCCTGCTCGCCCATACAATAAGGATCTCAGTTTCCATAAGTAGAACCTTCCAAGTATACTTCGCCAATCATCGGATCTTTAATCAATCTTGATTCGAATAAATGAATTCGTCATATCCAGCCAAGAGATCTTCGTCGATCGATAAGATCAAATCCTTAACGAAACATACAAATCCGGATAGACCTTCTTCGACAAACTACAACCGTGAATGAGAATAGACTTTGAGTCTTGAGTCGCAGTCCCGAGGTCTTTAGACTTTAAATAGTAGAGTCTCGCAAATCTTCGCACTAGACCGATGGAAACGTTTTGTCGCTTCAAAATATTCCGGAAAGATTTCTCCAACACTTGAACCTTTTTATCATAAGTGCTAGCTCTTCATCGTCTAAATCTTCTTGAGAGTTTGTAACATCAGAATCATCGTTAGATTTTAAAGCAATAGACTTCTTACCTTTGGGATCTTCTTCATCATTGATTTGCTTCACTTCATAAGATTGAAGTGTGCCAGCTAGTTCGTCTACGGAGAGCGGCATGATCTTTTGTGTTTCCCTTATTGAAGTCTTTACGTTATTCCAGTCTTTGGAGTGTCCACATAGCAATTTGTTAACCTTCATAGGTCCTAAGATTGGCTGTCCCTGATACTTTAGACCATTTACAATTTCAAAGAAGCGACTAAATATATAAGTGATAGATTCTCCTGACTTCATCTTGAAGGCTTCATACTGTCCGAGTAGAATATTGATTCTTGTTTCTTTCACTCGATCAGTTTCTTCATAGGTAATGTGTAGCCTATCCCAGACTACTTTGGCTGTTTCACAAGAAGATATTCTATTATATTCAGTAGGAGATAATGCACAATATAAAGAGTAAATCGCTTTTGCATCAAGAGCTTGTCTCTTGGTTATCTCTTCTTGGGTCATTTCGCTAGCTTCTGCAACTTCTTTTCCCCTCTTTGAGACTGTTGTAGCTTTAGGGATGATTCTTTTTTCTACCATATCCCATTCCAGAGGATCTTTCGATCTTAGGAATGCCTTCATCTTGTTTTTCCATATGCTGTATTCATTTCCATCGAAGAAAGGTGGTCTGGTGTTGCTTTGGCCTTCAACCAAACCTAGAGCCAACATACTAGCCATAGATCTTTAACTCAGAAGTAAAAACTCTTCAATTTAATGAGTACACAGGCTCTGATACCAATTAAAAGGGCTAGTAAAAGCACCTAGAGGGGGGTGAATAGGTGATCAAAGACGTTTTTGCAATACTTAACAAATTAATTTGTCTTTTAAGAATGATAGACTGAAAATGTAAAAGACTATAGACAATTATATAGATCTGCGAATTGAAATAAAGAGATTAGGGATAGAGAATCAAAACATAAGGTTTATAGTGGTTCGGCTTAGACCAAGCCTACGTCCACTCTCCCACACTAACAGCCCTCTGGCTGGATTCCACTAAGAACCAAAAGAGATTTTACAGTCTCACGTCATTGATTCCACAGCGTAGAGACTCTGCTACACTTCCTCAAGGTCTCACAAGTATCTAATCTCTCTTTTGAGTGCATAATTTAAGCTCAACAAATGAAACAACAAAAAACAAGGAGCTCCAGACTTTGAAATTTTTCTATCACACACACTCGAATAACTAGAGCGTCTTCCTTATATTCTCCTCCATGCCTTCATAACCGTTGGCACCTTCCAAAGGAGTTCTTCCAATCAACCCGTTGGAAAGAATCAATTAGGGAGATCTCGAGTTATTTAAGGAATATGATAATAGCGCACCAATTCTGCTCACCCATACAATCATGATCTAGGTTTCCATAAGTAGAACCTTCCAAGTATACTTCGCCAATCAACGGATTTGAATTACTCGAATTAATTTCAATACGAATAATAGATCTCGAGATGCCATCTCCAGTTGTGAGATCTTCTTCAACTGCACGAATCAAATCCTTAAAGATATACTCGCATTTGGATAAGTTTTCTTCAACAGATAATACTTTTCTTCATCGGTCTGTAAACTGTCAATGAGGGTAGACTTTAAATCTTGAGTCTGGAGGTCTTCAGACTTTGACGATAGAGTTTGCAAGTCTTCAGACTAGATCGATGGAAACGTTTTGTCAACTTCAAAACAAATAAGGAAGTTTTCTCCAACACAATTTAACAAGCACAATTTGCATTTTGAAAAACTCCTTTAACTTAAAGTCCTTTGCATTTTCCTAAAGGCTTTCCCCAAAAGTCTAACCAAACGCACCCATCATGGGTCCAACAGTAAAAGTGGAAGCAAGTCAAAGTCGCAACATAGAAAGTTTAAGGGTCACATGAAGTGCTTTGAGTGTCAAAACAATAGGTAGATGAGAACAAATTGCCCAAAGTTGCAGAATAAAGGTGGTAGGTAGGATGACACAGGCAATGTGGCGAACTTTACAAAGGAGAGCCCTGATGATGCATAGACTATTTTGTGTGTGACTACTAGTACATCATGATACGAGTGAGTACTAGATTCGTGATGTTATAATCATATGACACCTCATAGGAATTGATTTCTCTAGAGACACTTGATCATATCATATGTAAGTACATCATCAAAGATGGAGGAAATCTCTTGGAGTACCGTGATAGTGATGAAGGGAGAGAAGTTGCATCCTCGCTATCATCTATTGAGAGAGACCACAGCAAGAGATGTAGTATTATCAGGCTAGTCAAAATTGGACTTGACTTAGTTATGGCCAACGTAGTTGGGGCACATGAATGAGGCTAGTATGATGACGTTGAATAATAGGGGTTGCTAAAGGGTTAAAAGACAAGAAAGATGGACTTGTATGCACACTAATTCTTCTGAAACATCAAGAGGTAAAATTTTGGTACAATTGTGCATTCTAGCAAGCGATTATTCGACTACATATTACTGACAACTAAATTTTAACGCCAACCAATTTATCGAATTCAATCACCATCACGGTGTCCTTAAACACCGTGCTTGGTCGAATGCAAAGGTGTCCTTAAAAATTGCATTGCATTTAAGATTATATTGCATCTAAATAACTTTCCTAATTTAGAACCTCATTTCCTGGAAATATGTAGTAATTTAGGAAATTACCTAATTTATCTTAGAATTTAACATAAATTAGTTCCTAGTTTAAATTAGGTCGTTATGTAAAATTCGGTAGTTTCCTATTTTAACTCTAAATAAAATATCAAAAATATTGCATACGTATCCTATATAGAATTAGTTAGTCATATATTGCACGTCCTTAGTGATCATATGCTTTAGAGTCATATAATTTAAGTTATATATTACATGAAACCCATTGCGTTTAGTTTTTATAAGAAAAACACCAAAAAATATTAGCACTGCGTCATTAGGTCATTATCTTCCGATGACGTTATTTAGGTCATATTAGGTGTCATAAAGTTTAGCCTTCTTATTTATTAAAAGAAAACTCAAGAAAAATAATTAATCTCTAGCGTGGTTTAAACAATAGAGTTTAATTGATTCTAATTCATGTCACTAGAATTGCATATAGGTCATGTTTAAACTGTTATTATAGCTTGCATGTCATATAGAATTTCCATATAGTCCACTAATGCATGTTTACTTTAGAAAAGACAGAACCCAAAAAAGGTTAATTGACATTGCATTCATAAATCATGTCTAAATCATCCATAAATTGCTTAGTTTCAGTTAACGTTATGCAGAACACTTGGTGCATTGGATGATAACAAAGCCTCGCTTTTGCTTTGCTTAATGCATCGAGGTTTTTGCCCTTTTTAGCAAGTTATTTACAAGTTTTATTACTGACTATTAAATTCTTGTTTGTACACTCATATAATCACCCATCGCATGTTAGTGAATTATAATTAAAATTAAGCAAGATTGCTTGCAAAATATTTTTGAAATAAAGAGAAAAAGATACCGAAATGGTGTTAGATTTACCTAGCGTAATTGAACTATAATAGATTAGTAACGACTTCTAAATGAATCAAATTACATGTTTGATTGATTAAATTAAAACATTCAAGTTGCAATTAGTATGGGCATGGGAGAGTCTGTACTAAGTGTTTGCTTAGGAATCCATTAGTTTTCGCATGGTGGTTCGCCTCATAGAATATTGCGACACTACTCTAGACTTCAAGTGTTCAAATGTCCTACACCAACTTCAAGTGTTCGAACGCTCTACGTCTGTTTATGCAATTAATGGTAAACTTGAGTCAATGACGGAGAACCACTCTAGTTATGCGCATCAGTAAAGACATGATCATCCATGAGACTACGGAAGAATGTCAGAAAAATCCTAAATCTTTTGTATTTGTGCCAATTTAATTCTAAACATTTTGATTTGGTGTCAATTCTGTCATTTCGGCTAATTTTGGCTGGATTTTGTTGACTAGGTGCTAGTCGACTAACATGGCACGGCTAGTGTTGATGTAAATAATTATTAATAATATTTTAATAATTTTCCGATTATTTTATTTTATTTTTCATTTTCATTTTCTTTTTTCTTTCCTTCTCCTCCTCCTTCCTCTAGCCAATCGCCAAATGCTTCAAGGAAGGCTAAGAGAAAGAAGTAAACGAGCAAGAACACTTTTTCACACTTAATCTCTTGCTTGTTCTTTCACTTCTTACTAGTAGCTCTTCCTTTACACCTAAGAACAAACTATTCTTTTTAACAATAAACCATGAAGAGTCGAAGGAGTTCACATATGTTGAGAGCTTGTAGGCAAAATAATAATTAAAAGCTGTTCGATCCAATGCAATCTCAATCACTACTTGTAAACCTGCGAAAAATGAGAAAGGAGGCCTCATTCCCTCTCTCCTCTCTCACTCCACACCTGAGCAGATATAGGGTGCGTTTGGTTCAAAGATTTTGAAAGCCCATTGGAAAACTGCAAAGCAGTTTAGCCTAAAGGATTTTAGGCAAATGCAAAGGTCGTTTGGTAAACTATGATTTGAGAAGTAACTTTAAGAAAAATGCCGTTTGATAGAAAACACATTTAGAAAGCTCTTTGGGTGATTAATATTAGTTTTTTTTTTTAATTTTAATTGTTTGAAGTTGAAAAAAAATAGTTTATGCAACTTTTTAAATATAATTTTTGACAATAATACTAAAAATATCAAATACAAAATATAATTTTTTTTAAAAAGGACCAAATAATTTTTTTTTAAAAGGACCAAACCCTTCACCGGAATTTTTTATTTTTTATTTGCTCGAAATTGAAAAAAAAAGAATGTATGCAACTTTTTAAATGTAAATTTTCATAATAATGCTAAAAAAATGAAATACATATATATATTTAAAAAAAGACCAAATCCTTCGTGAAAATTTTTTAAACTTTTATTTGTTTAAAATTGAAAAAATAATGTATGCAACTTTTTAAATATAAATTTGAAAATAATGCTAAAAAATCAAATACATATATATAATTTTTTTTTTTTAAAAACCAAACCCTTCATCAAAATTTTAAATTTTAAATTGTTTAAAATTGAAAAAAAAATAATGTATGCAACTTTAAATATAAATTCTGACAATAATACTAAAAAAATCAAATACATATATATTTAAAAAAAGACCAAATCCTTCGTCGAAATTTTTTAATTTTTATTTTTTAAATTTGAAAAAATAAAATATGCGACTTTTTAAATATAAATTTGAAAATAATGCTAAGAAATCAAATACATATATATATATTTTTTTTTTAAAATGACGAAACCCTTCGTCAAAATTTTTTAATTTTTATTTGTCTAAAAGTGAAAAAAAAAATAATGTATGCAACTTATTAAATATAAATATAAATTTTGACAATAATGCTAAAAAATGAAATATATATGCTAAAAAAAATCAAATATATAAATAATTATTTTTAAAAAGACCAAAATATATTTAATTTTTTTAGCATTTATATGTATTTGATTTTTTTAGCATTATTTTTGTCATTTAAAAAAATAATAACGAGGGCAAAATTAGAAATTTGAAGAATGAGTGAGGATAGTTTTGGAAGAAAAAAATAAGTTTCGGTATTTCCAATGCCGACTTTCACTTGAAAGCTACTTCAAAATGGTTGCCAAGTAGTCTAGCATTTTCCTAAGGGCTTTGTAGGCCGAAAGCCCATTAGAATGCTTTGAACCAAACGCACCCATAGGGTGGCCTCGCATTGGAAGGCTACATTCGATTTGGAATGGATATGTAAAAGGATAAAGAAACCCTACTTTCACTATGCCACTTATTGGGTGGGCAAGGAGCGAGAGAAGCAAGTGGGCTAAGATGATGTTAGAATTTTCACCTATTTGTATCTATTTAGTGATTAGACCGCTACTTTCTTTGACCCTACTCGGTGTTCCTTTTCCATTTGCTTCCAATAGTTCGACCTACCCAGAAAAATTGTCGGCTAGAGGCGACGGCTAGCTAGGTTGAAGTCGACCTTGCCAGTCTCTAGCGAGCCTCATCGGCCACTAGTGAGGCTTGAGCCTTCATAAGAGGCCGTGAGGTTGCGCTTGTGAGGGCTCAAGCCCTCACTAATGGCTAGGCAAGGCTCATCCTCGCCGGATTTGGCGAGGTTGGGCCTCACCCATGGCCGGCGAGGGTGAGCCTCGCCAGCCTAGCACAAGGCCACCCAAGTGGCTTGGGTGGCCTTGAACTAGCCTCGCCCATGGTCAACGAGGCCTAACCCATGGAAAGGGTTCAAGCCTTCTCCGGGCATTGCCTTTGGCTGATCACTAAGGTCTGATGATCGACTAGAGGAAGGGGGAGGAGGAGAAAAGATAAAGATAAAATAAAATAAAATAAAAAATTGAAAATAAAATATTATAAGAAGTTGTTCATGTCAGCATTGATTGTGCCACCTCAGCCGACCATCACCCAATCAGCAAACTCCGACCAAAATTAGCCGAAAATGATTGAATTGGAGCCAAATGAAAGGGTTTAGGACTAAATTGTCACCAAATAAAAATGTTTAGGACTAAATTGGCACCAATAAAAGATTTATAACTA
Source organism: Eucalyptus curtisii (assembly GCA_017140595.1). Lineage (NCBI taxonomy): Eukaryota > Viridiplantae > Streptophyta > Magnoliopsida > Myrtales > Myrtaceae > Eucalyptus > Eucalyptus curtisii. The sequence continues at coordinate 27,975,677 of CM029498.1, forward strand.
AATTAGCACAAATGCAAAAAGTTTTAGAACTTTTTTGACACTTTTCCCATGAGACTACTATACTTCAACAATATAGACACAACTAGCAGTGCAAGCTTATCATAGTGTTTAGTGGTTAGAGGCAATGAGTGAAGAGATGTAAATTTTATACAAACATTAGGCACGAGAACTTGTCAAAGTACCCAAGAGCTAGATGATTTTCTAGTGTAAATTGGTCTACAAATGAAAGGAGGGCATTCCTAATGTTAAGGCGGTGATAGCAATAGGGCATTGAATATAATGAGGTATTCTTTAAATGGTAAGACATACTTCTATTAGAGTATTATTAATCATAGTTACAGCAAATGATCTCAAATTGGAGCACCAAAATGTGGAAATAATATTTCTTCACAATGAGTTGGAGGAGCGGATTAACATGAAGTAGTCAAAGAGATTTTCTATCTTGAGTAAGGAAGACCACATTTTCTTATTAAAGAAATCTTTGAAAAAATTATACTAATACTGTAATAACTTTCGTATTGCACTCATTTTAGTAGTATAACTTTTCAAAAGCTCACTTAAGTGTCATGACTCTTAAAAAAGTTCACTTAGGTTACTCTTAAAAAAAAAACATGCAAGGAGTAATTGAGTGATGTAATCAAGATAAACCAAATCAAGAAATTATCAGGTTTGAGCTCAATTGGACTCTCGCTAGCTCAACCCTTCTCCTGCTCGATCAGCTATATATTTCTATGTTTGAGCTCCATTTAAAATGGTTAATTGAGATACTTGTTTTGGACTTAACTCGACTTCACATTGATATGTATTCCTTTCACGGGGGATCATGAAAATATTTATGTTTATATTCTTACTTTTAAATTAGTTTGGATATGACTGAACTGATACAAATACAAAATATTTAGGACTAAATTAATAAAAAAAAAATTATTTAAAACTGAATTGACACAATTATAATAAGTTTAGGACTTCCATGATAATTCTCTCTTGATTTGGAACCATTCAACCCGTAGATAATAGATCTCTCCCGCTTCAACATTTGGCTAACTATAGGGATTTAACCTGCTTACTGTGCATAAATCATAAATTGCCAAAAAAGAGAGAGAACGAAATAGCTTAACAGCTGATTTCAAAGAGATGGCATTTACATATATTATATGTATCTGTATATATAAATATATCATGCATTGCTATCTTGTTATACACGTGTATATTAAAATTTAATCTTGTAATGTTATCGTAACAATTGCAGTGGTCAATCTCTGATATTTAGATTTGATTTAAAACGCCAACCGTTTATCAAGTATCTAGCGAGTTGACACGATCCTAAAATGATCTACAAAATCGCTAATGTTTTGCGTTGGGTATCCATCTAAGTTGACACGATCCTAAAATGACCTTGTACAGAACATGCTGATGTGGATATTCTGTTAAGTATGACTCGTCATTATTTTTGTTTGTTTGGTCTCCATATTTTGTTTATTTGTTCAATTTGGTCAATAAACTGTTTTTTATATTCTCTTGCAATTGCGCAATGTGAAATTTAGATTTAATCTCAACACAAAATGTTTATCAATTATGTTACAACATTAAAACCCAAATGTGACCCGCTAATTAAATGGATACACAACACAACATTTGAGAGATGACTTCTTATATTTGGAAATTGTTACTTGTGTTTACATGTTTTAGGTATTTGTAAATGTAAATAAGCATGTCGTGTTGACACAATAACAATTTAAATTGCTTAATTAAACCAGTCCAAGTGCATTATAAACTGGTAAAAAAGGTCAAATCATACCTGACATGTTTATTATTCCTTACGACTAAACTTATATTAACACATTATTGAGTATGTTTATCTTGTGAAGGATTATATTGAAAATTACTAGATCAAAATAACAGTCATCAAGATTTATCTTGTATAATATTTGATGACCCTCGTCATGCTTAAGTAAAGGCTATGAGAGAGAAGGAAACAAACTATGGGTGTATTTTTTCCGTGAAAAATGAGTGATTTAGAAAATATTATCCTAAAAATGATTACTTGTATTGCTTACAAATTTGAATGAAAAAAGTATTTTTTTCATCCATGAAAATAATTAGACATTATCGACAATAAAAACATGTTTTATTAATTGAATATTTCAAGCGATACAGATGATTATTTCTATGAAAATATCTTCTAAATCATTCATTTTCCCCAAAACAAACAAAACCTATAATATTTTAAGGATGAAATTAAACAAACAAATATAGTTCAAGGTTGAATGGTAACTTTAAAGGCTACAATTAGCAAATTTTGTTAGATCTTTAATGAAATGACTACATTGAACAAAAATTAAAAGGTTAAGAGACGACATTGAAAAAAAAAAAAAAGATTCAAGGATGATATGAAACGATGAGAAATGGCTCATGTTTATATCCCAAAATTGTCAAGTCATATCATTTTGGAGATGTTTATATAAAAAATGAAAAAGAGTTTTATTAATGAATACTTCCGAGACACTAATTAATCATATTAAATAAAAAAATTTTCATTTTCAATTTACCACAACATAACATGAGATAGTGCATTCGAAATGACAGATCCTTTTAATTGAAGTATTTACAAGTGCCCCCATTACCAAAATTCAAATGAAGAATAATGTTGCAGAAAGCTTGAAAACGAAAGGGAAAACGAAAGTCTACTTTTGAGAACACAGTTTAAAGAGAAATACTCTTTTTTTTAGTGGAGTCAATGGTGAGTCAATCCACCTACTTTGACATGCAAGAAGTTTGAATTGACGCGATTGACCCGATGAATTTGAAATATACTATCAAAGCCACCATCCAGGAAAGGTTGCAACCAAATTTTCATAACGTGAGGGAAGCTCTAGGATGGGAAGACTCGGTCTAATTAAAAATTTTAAGGGCAGATAGAACCTTGGTGTCATAAAATCAGACAAGTACTTGGTCTTATCCTCAAAGTCCATGAGAATTTTAGAAGGTTTACGAAATGGTAAATTACCCAGGGAGTGGAATTTATGCGTTCAAATGCATTTGAGCCGTCGGATATCATGAGTATCGAGTAAAATGCATTGGATATATGATGATTGAAATATATTTTAACACAAGCAGCACACTCGCATTTTTCTCTTAACAGAGACGGACTATACTCAATAATGTTCAATTAAGTTTATCGTAATTGCTCAAAATAATAAATGGAAAATATGATTTGACCCCTTTTTTATCCAAATATAATGATTCTTGGACTTAATTTTTAAAATTTATTTCACCAATTTAATTGTTTAGTGTTTTTCATTGGCATGCTTTAAAAATAATCGTTCATTTTTGAAAATACCTAAAACATGTAAAGCACAATGGCACAAATATTTCCAAATGCAGAAAATGTCATCTGTCAAATGTTGTGCTGTGTATCCATTTAATTAACATAAATTACACATTAAGTTTACTAAAACAAATTGATAAACATTTTGTAAATTTTAGATTAAATCTAAATTTCACATTTATCTCAAACTAATTTCTGAGCAAAAATCTCCAATATAAAAAAAACATTTATGTTTATTGACCAAAAAAAATGAACAAATAAACATTAAGTTGAATTAATACCACGGGAAAACCAAAAATTAGTATACGAACAAAAATAATGACGATCATCAATCCCCAACTCAACAATTTGACAGACACAATCCTCCAATAAAAAAAAATGGTAAATTTGTTTTCTAAAAGGATATTAACTATAAATCCTCATTTTACCAAAAAAAAAAACTATAAATTCAATGGGATTGATCTTGATAGTCTCACCAGACATGACGTGACAAAATGGACAACACCTCGAAGCATATTTCAACATTGGCAGATCCTGACATCATCAAGCACGTGATAACTCCCCTTGCCCCCGGAGTACTGTCATTTAGTCTTCCTTACCAGTCCAAGAAAGACCAAATCGACTTGACCGTTCCTCGCGCGTACGTTGCATGCAACCATTTCCGCATCCTCTTTTCTTGGAAAATCACTTAGTAGCACCTACATAGTAAAGCATCTCTCTCTCTCTCTCTCTCTCTAGACTATAAATAAATAGGAACTGCAAATTGGCACCTTTGTATGACAAACACAAAGCAATATGGGATCTTTTCAAAGCTCATTTAGCAGCAGCGCAAGACCCATTTTGGCCATCTTGAAGCTCCTCCTATTGCTCATGTTGCTCCTTAGGGTCTCCGGGGGAGGGACCGAATGCATAGATCGCAGGAAAACCTTCAAAGTTGGCGTGATTCTTGATCTAGACTCAACTCTTGGTGACCAAATGCGCATGGCGATAGAAATAGCATGCCAAGACGCCAACAACATCTCATCAGGAAGTTATTACATCAAGCCCTATTGCGTGAACTCTCGCGCGAACCCCCTTGGAGCAATTTCTGCAGGTTAGTCATGCGCACAAGTTTCTGTTTGCCCAGTACTAATTACTTTCCCGTCAACGTTCAAACTATTATCGAAATTAAAAAACAATTCTGAAAAACTATAGGTAAATTTACATGTCAATATAAATTTGCTTCTAAAAGTTTCAAACTTTGTTGCATAAAAAAAAATTCAAAGGGTGCATGATGTAAGATTGGAAAAAAAGTCAAAGTAAAAGCCACGGACCATGGCTACACAAAATGACACCCTTAACTTATCCAGGTGACTGTATAAGACACCCAAAATCTTGTTAAGTCATTCTACAAAAACTTCGATATATTTTCCTTAAATTCACAAGGCATATATGCTCCATATTTCATGCAAAAAAAAAAAAAAGAAAAAAAAAAAAGAGCTTTTGGCTACTGAAAAGCAGAGGACTTACATATGAAGACCATAAAAAGTGTCAAAAAAATCCTAAATCTATAGTATTTGTGTCAATTTAGTTTAAAATCTTTTAACTATGCCAATTTAGTCCTAAAATTTTTAATCTAGAGTCAATTAAGTCATTTTAACTAATTTTAAGTGGATATTGCTGATGTGTATGCCGGTTGATTTATGTGGTATGGCTGGCACTAAAATGGACATTTTTTTAATAATATTTAATGAATTTCGAATTTTTTTTCTTTCTCTTCTTTTCCTTCTCTCCACAATGATCGGAGAGGTTTGGCCTTGCTGGGCGTCACCTAGCCTCACTGATGCTCACCAAGTCTTGCTTGGATGAGGCGAGGATCAGCCTTGCCAAATTTGGTAAGGCTAATAGGTGATGCCGAACCTCGTCTAGGCCAAGGCGGCCTCGTCGGTCGTTGCCTAGGCCAAAGTGAGGCCCAACGAGGGTGATAGAACATGTTGGCCTCCTAAATCTAGCGAGGCCGACCCTCACCCAAGCCGGGGTGACCTCATCGGGCATCACTAGGCCAAGGCAAGGCCAACCCTTGCCTAGACGATGCCTAGTCTCTTTGGTGCTAGCCCTCGCCCGACAAGGCTGACCCTCGCTTGTGGCAATGAGGGCCATCCTCGCTCAATGAGGCCAGCCCTCGTCGATCATTGGGAAGAGAAGGAAAAAAGAAAAAATTCGAAAATTCGAAAATTAGTAAAATATTATAAAAAAAAATGTTTATATCAGCATCAGTCATGTCATGTAGGTTGGTTAACATTATGTCAGCAATATCTAGCCAAAATTAACCAGAACTGAATTGACTCTAGGTTAAAAGATTTAGAATTAAATTGACATTAATACGATAGACTTAAAAACTTTTTTTATGCTTTTCCTTATGAAGACCAAATATGAAGTCCTAGTTCGTTTCTTTTGACTTCTAAAAGCAAAAATTGATTGTCCAGTCAAAACTTAAAATTATTCAAATTCTAAAACATTATCAACATATTATATATGATTCCACGTGCCTCCCGTAATATATTATGAAAATTTCAATTGCTTAAGATTGAAAGAAAGTCAAAGTGCATGCACCACAAGATTAAAAATAGTTGTTAAATGTCTTCCTTCAATTGTTTATGAGTTTTAACTTAAATACAGTATGTTCCCTTCACTTAATAGTTTAACCTTTTGGATTGACTTTCTAGTATCAGAGTTAGATTTCTCCTAAGTTTATTATGTTCCCTATTTTTCAATTCCATGTGCCGTTCTTATAGTTTGGTTTGCACAAATGTGAAAGAGAGTGTTAGAAAATCACATATCTCTACAAAATTTATATAGACCTTTTATATTTGCAGTCTCTCTCCATGTAATAGTTTAATTTTATTGTTGTGTTTTCTAATGAGAGTAAAAAATAAAATAAAATTACACTCCACACCATTTGAGAGATTAGAATAACAAAATGATCTCGTAACGAAACTTGGAAACTGATTCCGATAGTACTTGCGCCTTTGAATTGTTCAAGTTCAACATTACCTGTTAGTTTAACAGGTTTTATTATGCAAGTTTTATTATTCAAGTAATGCCAAGTAGCAAAGATCTTAAAAAGTTCAACATAAAGGCCACAGTTAGTGCAAACACTGCAGATCTATTCTACTCGAAAGCTTAACCTTCTGTCAGCAATTGTTTAACAAAATGACTTGACGTTAATCCTTGCATACATGTATCTCTTAATGATCAATCGCTGCACTAATATCTCCCAAGAATCCAAGTAAGAGGGGTTAATAAGAGATATAAATAGAAGAAACTGGTGATGAACATTACCTTAAATCCTGAAATTTGTTAGTCTAATTCTACTTTCTACTTTTTCTCACAGCTGAAAAGCTGATAAGAAAGAAGGTGCAAGTTATTATTGGCTTAGAGACATGGCAGGAAGCGACTTTAGTTGCCGAGATTGCTAATCAATCTCAGGTACCAGTGATATCCTTTGCAGCAACCCCCCTACCACCAACATTAATGGTGCAAACTATGTGGCCCTCACTCTTTCGTATGAGTTCTGATGTATCTGACCAAATTAGATGCATCGCAGATATAGTTAGTTCTTATAACAGACGAAGAGTCACAATAATATATGAGGCGGAGGCATATGATAATATCTACTCTGAGCTGTTAAATTCTTTATCGGAAGAGCTTGACAAGATCGGCTCCAAGATAGAGGACCGAGTGATTCTTCGAGCACTTTCACCTTCGGCAAGCGTGGAAAAGTCTTTCGAAGAGAAATTAGTGAAACTGAAGTGCAATACATCCCCAATATTTATTGTCCTAGGGTTATCATCTCGTGCAAGTGGCCATTTTCTCAAAGAAGCAAGAAAGATAGGACTCTTCAATCGAAATTCAATATGGATTTTTGCTGAAAAACCATTCGACAATCTCTTAGCTTCAGTAGAACATTCAATAATCTCAACCACCATGGAAGGCACAATAGCATTCGTCACCTACCGTCCTGAAAACCATGCGTCCAGAGACTTCAAGATCAAATTCTTGAATAAGTTCCATCAAAAGCATGGAGAGACCTTCAATTTTGAGCAAAGCATAGATGTTAGTCGAGCATACGATTCCCTCATGACTGTGAAAAAGGCCATAGGTGCGTTGCCAACTAATGACATTACCCCTGAGCTTTTGCTTGACAGAATATCGAGTGTTCAACTCGTTGGTTTGAGCGGGGTAATACAATTTAAGAAAGGTCAGTTGACAGGTCAAGCCAAATTCCAAATTGTAAGTGTCGATGGAAATGAAAGTAGAGCGCTTCAGCTTTGGTCTCCCAACTTCGGTTTTTCAAAGAGCTTTCCGCAGAAACAAAGTCAAAAAACGAGTGCTTATGCAAATTCAGACCATTGAAGACCCATCGAAGATACATCCCACAGATGGTGATCGGAATTCCTCGTACAACTCCCTTTGGTAAATTTGTGAAGGAGGAAATAGACGATGTAACTGGGAAGGCGACGTACATTGGGTTTTGCATGGATGTTTTTGAAAAGGCGCGTCCTCATGGTTTGAATTATACATTTTTACCTCATGAAGGAACATACGAGGACTTGGTCAACAAAGTTCATGACAAGGTACCACATCATCATCTCTGTTCCTCAATGATTATTCAATGATTACTCACTGCATTTTAGAATATCCACTGATACAGCATAGCACATTACAACAACCAACAGGTTTATTTCACACAGATCCTTGTTCACTACATTTGATCACTAGGGGACTCACAAGATTGTATCACTATGCATTATTAGACCATCAAAGTCTCCACAATTTAGCAGTAATGTTTTGCTTGGATGATGTCGTCCTTTGGGTGTTAATTACTAAAATGCATCATTTTAATGTTGCTCATGTCGTGACATTGATGGAAGACCTACGACGCTGCAGTTGGAGATATAACTATTTTAGCTAATCGCTCACAGTATGTCGAGTTCACACAACCATTTATAGAGTCAGAGCTTTCAATGATAGTTCCCGCAAAACCAGACTCAGACAGGGCACTAATCTTCATGAAGCCTTTCACTCCAACCATGTGGGTTGCTTCTGGAGGCATCCTTATATACACAATGCTAGTAGTTTGGTTACTAGAACATCCGACCAATCCGGCGTTTAGAGGCTCTTGGACTAATCAGCTCTCTACCGTTCTTTGGTTCACTTTCTCATCCCTCTTCTATGCTCATAGTAAGTAACTTCCCACTGTTGATTATAGTCCATGTACACTTGTTTAAGCCCAATTTTAAAACAAAAAGAAAAAAGGAAGCAAGCACGTTATTACCTTTGCAGGGGAGAGAATCAATCACAACTTCACGCGGATCGTATTGGTGAATTGGTTCTTTGTCACATTGATCTCAACACAGAGTTACACAGCTAGCCTCACTACAATGCTTACTCTTCAAGAACTTAAACCGACTGTGACCACAATGGAATTGCTTAGAATTTCCAAAGCAAGAGTGGGTTGTGATGCTGTCTCTTTTGTCTGCGACTATCTGAAGAATACACTAAATTTCTCCAAGGACATCATTATCGGTCTAAGGAACAGCTCAAGGTATGGAGATCAATTCACAAGCGGAAACATTGCGGCTCTTTTTTTGGAATCCCCGTATGAGAGAGCTTTCCTCGCCAAGTATTGCTATGGATATGCCGTAACTCATGAGAACTACAGATTTGGCGGTTTTGGCTTTGTAAGTATCTGTCATTATTCTACATGAACTCGATTTTTCAGTGTATATTATAACATCCTGTGTTTGCGTATAGCATCTCCTTAAGCTAGCCCACAAAAAAAAGGGGGGCATGAGTATCCGACAACTCCCCGTAGAGTAAGATATAGGTCGTGACGCCAGTGCTAAATCCTCTTAGGGACTTGACTTGATCCATGAAAATGACATAGAAGAATAGGAACAAGCTTTCTAGTTGGGCTTAGTGCAGTATCATCAAACCCACCAAGTCGCAGAAGCATAGTACCTGTCCAAATCCCCGGTTAGCAGCAAGTGCGATGCATTTGACCTCTGAAGCTCACGACTAAATATTACATGTTCCATGGACGAGGTAAACCACGGCCGAACCCAGAAATGAATAGAGGTTCGGATGACATAGTCCATTTTGGGTTATTATTGGAGAAAATGAAAGAATCTGCGCCGACATATAGTTACAAATCGCCTTGTTCTCTGTGAATGCAGGTGTTCCCGAAAGGCTCTTCGCTGGCTGCGAAATTCTCCAAGGCAATTTTGAAACTTTCAGAGAGCGGCGAGATAAAAAGGTTAGAGGACAAGTGGTTTCGTCGCAAGTGTGCAATGAGGAACGACGCCAGCGAGATACCGAGGTTGGGCCTCGACAGCTTCTGGGGACTCTACGCTTTCACCATCACCATTTCCACAGCTTGTTTGGTAGTGGCATATCTCTGGATGCGGAGGAACCGTCGGGTTCACGAAGAAGGAAGCAATGGTGACGGCTTAAGTCAGGATTTGAGTATTTCATGAAGAAAACGTAGTGAACTGCAACATAGTTCAGGGCAAGATGATGAAGGGGTGTATATTCTTCGGTTCAGAAACTTAATCTTCTCTCCCTGCTGCACCACAAAATTAGCAAACATTATGTGGGGAAATAAAGGTTATTTGCCTGTTACTATACACATGCAGATATATGGTCCTTAGGAGCCGTTGAATCGAAAAGCCAAAAACCACAGCCGTCCAAGTGAGTTTTATTGAAGGGCAGATATCTGTTACATTTCAATCCAATGGTGAAAAATTTTAAAGACAGGGTACCTTTAAATATCCGTGCACTTTTTACTCCATATTGCCCTACTTTATTCATCCTTTGATATTATTTAGGTAAGTATGTTACAAGTATCAAAACTTTCGTACGGCGCTCACTTTGGTGCCGAAACTTTTTTTTCGTTTACTTGAGTATTATAAATTTGAAAAATCGATCACTTAAATGCTACTTCTGATTTGGCCTATTGAAAAAGCTGATGTGGCTACCTGTCATTCGACTTGGCCACGCGGAAAATATTATTTTAATATTTATTATTATTTTTTGAATTTTGAATTTTATTTTTTGCTTTTATTTTTCTTATTTTCTTTAGGATGGGCAAGGGCCGCCGATGACCCTCGCTGACCACGGCTGCCTCACCCTTTGCCACGAAGGCCTTGAGCGAGGCCGTTGGGACCACTCTAGGTGGCGTCATTGACCGTTGTTGGTCATAACCCTTGCCAGCCTTAAAAGAAAAAAAAAAGCAAAATACAAATGGAAATAATAAAAAAATTCAAAAAAATTTAGAAAGAAAAAAATTCCACGTAGAATATTTGGCCGAAATTAACACTCAAGTGATGAATTTCTCTCCGATATGGCACTCAAGTGAGTGAAAAAAAAATTATCATCAAATTAAGCATTTTACGAAAATTTTGGCACTTGTACTATACTTATTCCGATATTATCTATTACTATAACGGACAATGAAGTACCTATAATCAGTTTTTCAAACCAACGGTGTAATGAGCAAGATTGTTGGTTAGGATTATTCAAGATTTGAAATCCCTTCATTGGTTTGACTTTGAACCGTTGTCTAATTTTGTATGAACTGTAGAATTAATTTTGAAATCGCCAATTGATCATGGGGTGATTGTCGTTGCACACAAGCTTCCCCCTCCCCTCCCCTCTCCTTCCCTTAATGTCGCCGTCTCTTTAATAAAATTGGTTATCAATATGCTAATTTGCATAATGTTTATACGCTATTTATTTAAATGTGATATTTTTCTATCTATCGATTTAAGCTTTTAGGTGGACATTTTATTATGGTATCGGGTCAAGGTTTTTCCCTCGTTTACTTCGCGCATGCAACCCACTCATCATTGCCGGGCGTGATAACAATACCCTAAGCCCTTTATGCGCCTACTACAAAATCCTACCAATTTGAATAGACAGAACTGATACACGAATTCTTTGGACATTTTTGTTCTATAAACATTGTCGGAAAAATGGAAATCTCTCTCCTTCGGAGGAGTCCTCTCTACCTTCTGTGGTAGCGTCCTCCCTCAACATCCAACCCCAAAACCCTAAATCTCTACTGGTTCTTTCCCCATCTTAACGACAATGGCAGTTTCAGCTCTACCCAGCCCCCAAAATCTTTTCCCACCCTAAACCCTAAATCTAACCAGCCGCCCTAACCCATTCTCCTTCCAAAACCCACACTAGCTTCACCCTATGCGTTTATTATGTCAATGTGTTATAGCAATTGATTATGGCTTCGGCATCCAAGACCATCAGGGCTGACCTCAATAAGGGTGAGAAGTTGAACGGTGACAATTATGATATTTGGCACCGAAAGGTTCAAGACATTCTTGAGGAGCAAGAGGTTTTGGAAACCCTCAACCATACCATGGATGAACCCGAGCATGGAACTTCAGCTCAACACAGAGAGATCCGGAAGCTTATCAAGCTTGGAAAAAGAAAAATAGCATTGCTCGCATCACGTTGCCGAGCTGTATGCAAGATGATCTCATGTGTGAGTTTGAGAGTTATGACAAAGCTCAAGCTATGTGGGTTGCCTTGAAAGATAAGTTTGGGGTACATCTGCCACTAAGTCGAGGAGACTCACCATCAAGTTTGACACATTCGAAAGCGCCCAAATGTAACGATGAGGCAAAGATCTTCGGAGATGTCAAACATGATCCGTGAGCTAAAGTCGGCAGTCACTCCCTTACCGATGAACAGCAAGTTCAGCTGTTATAAGGTCTCTTCCCGACAATTGGGAGCATATGAAGATCAATATGACGCATAATGAGAATATTGTCACTTTTGATGATATTGCGCGTCATTTGGGAATTAGAGGATGAGCGCCGAGGCTGCGAGATCCTCTACCCATGCTTATGTTGCTGAATCGAGTTGGCGCAAAGCTTCGGGCTTCAAGCGCAAGAGGAATCTTCAGCTCAACAACAAAGGGAAGATGACCGATCGTGACCCAAAAGGGCTAAGACCTTCTCGACGCAAGAAGCGTCCGGGAAGAAGGACAAGGCCAAGATGGAGTGCCACAATTGGCAAGTTGGGTCACTTTGCTCGTGGGAATGCACCGAGTCGAAAAGGTACCCATTACTCCATTACTTTGAGTAATGCTTTTGTTTCTAGTACCGTAATGCTTGCCGAGTCTTATCCAATGTGGACTCGTAGACCTCGTGGAGCAAATGCATCATGTAGCTAGAGACCGAGAAGCATTTGTGGAGTATCGTCGATACCGCCCGGAAGAAGATGGATATATGTTGGAAATAACTCAAGAGTTGAAGTGAAGCGGTATCGGCACATGTAAATTAATCTTACGTGGTGGTCGAAACCCGTTCCTACATGATATCCTTTATGCTCCGTGATATTCGACGAAACTTGGTCTTTGTAGTTGTTCTTCTTAGCTTAGGTTATGTATTGAATTTCCATGGTGATTGTGTTGACATTTTGTATGGAACAGTTTATTATGGTTCAGTCATGTATCAAATGGTTTTATGGTGTTAGACATTGACTATGATCAGTACAATGTTAATATTGATGGTTGTTTTTCTTTAATTGCGTCAACAAGTCGGGAGATTGATGCAAGTACTTGGCATGCTAGATTAGGTCACATTGATTGCAAAGAATGCAAAGATTAGCTAGAGAAGGCCTTTTAGGTCACTCACTAATGTTAGTCTATCCATACGTGAACATTGTCTCAAGGGGGAAAACAACTAGAAAACCATTCGTGGGACTAGAGCTGAATTTCCATCGATCTCATACATTCGACATTTGTGGTCCTTTGAATGTGAGGGCGAGGCATGGAGCCTCATATTTCATCACTTTCATAGATGACTTCACACGTTTCGGTTATGTTCTTCGATCTCCCATAAGTCAAGCATTAGACTCGCTTTTAGACGATATATAGCGATGGTAGAGAATCAGTTGAACAAAACAATAAAGGCATTGAGAACCGATCGTGACGTGAGTATCTATCGGGAGCAATTCAAGGCTCTTTGTGATGAAAAGGAATTGTACGACAATTGACTATTCTTGGTACTCCACAACAAAATGGGGTAGTCAGAGAGAAGGAATAGAACCCTATTGGAAATGGTTAGGTCTATGATGGCGCAAGCAAATTTACCTATCTCTTATCGGGGAGATGCGTTATTGACTCGCGCTATATACTTAACCGTGTGCCCTCAAAATCGGTCACTTCCACCCCTTATGAATTATGGATGGGGATGCAGCTTATGTTCATGATTCTTCCTGCAAAACATGGCAAATTAGGTCCTGAGTGGTAAGAAATGTATCTTTATAAGATATTCAACACTCCAGTGGTACGTGTTCATGTGAACAAGCTGACGGAAGTGCGACCAGCCTGAGTCACGAGATGTCACGCTCTTGGAGAACGATTTTCCTAGTAGAGGTGATTGATAAGGACTTCCAATTATATGAGATGGAAGATCCCGATAACACACCCACTGATGTTGTAGAGGGAAATAAAGATTTACCTCAACACACAAGACCTAAGGGGAGTGTTGCATTTGCTCGATGAATTGAATTCAAGAGAAATTCAATTGTGCAAAGTACTAGTAAAAGTATTCCTCGTCGTCGTTTTGAGATTGAAGGGGAAGCATTTATGATTGCTCAAAAAGACGATGCCGAGCCTAAGACTCGCTCAAAGGCTCTCTCATCCTCCTCGACAAGGAAGAATGGAGAAAAGCTTTGGAAGATGAGATGGAGTCAATGAGGGCAACCATGTCTCGGGACTTGGTTGATCTACCACCCAATCGTAAGGCCATTGGAAACAAATGGGTCTTCAAGATTAAGCGAAGGGCGGATGGATCTATTGAAAAGTATAAGGCTCGCCGTGTGCAAAAGGTTATACTCAACAAGAAAGGCATAGACTATGAGGAAACTTTTTCACTCGCCTGTAAGGTTTGCCTCAATACGCCTTATTCTAGCCATCGCATTTGGACCTTGAATTACATCAAATGGATGTAAAGACGGCATTTCTCAATGGAGAATTAGATGAGAAATCTATATGAAACAACCAATAGGTTCTATAGCTAAAGGTCAAGAGCATAAAGTTTGCAAGCTTAATCGCTCAATATATGGCCTTAAGCAATCATCTAGACAAGGGTATCTTCGTTCATCGAGCAATAATAACTTTGGTTTCACTGGATGATCGAAGAAGATCACTGTGTATATGTCAGTTTTTACCCAAAGATAAATTTGTAATTTATCACTTTATGTGAACGTATATTCATAATATCGGAAATGACAAGGTTTTGGTTATCACCATAAAAGAATGGTTGTCCTCCAATTTTGAGATGAAGGACATGGGAGAAGTTGCTTATATATTAGAGTTAAGATCGAAAGAGATCGATCAAGAAAACTCCTTACTTTATCACAAGAGTCTATATTGCGAAGATTCTTAAGCGTTTCAATATGCATTGTAATCCCATTGATACCCCCGTCATGCAAGGTGAAGGCCTAAGATCGAGATGTGTCCTAAGACTCGAAGAACAAAGGATGGAACCTGCTCCTTACGCTAGTGCATGAAGTTTGATGTATGCTATGATGGGTACTTACCCGACATATGTTATGCCGTGATTGGTGAGCCGATATCAATCAAATCCCGGTCAAGCACACCGAAAGCAAGAAGAGGATCCTGAGATACTTGAAGGGCACCATGGACTATCGTCTTTGTTACCAAGGGAATGATTTACGCCTATTGGGTTATTCGGATGCCGATTGGTGTGGAGACCGGATGAGCGTAAATCGACTTCGGATATGCGTTCTTGCTCAATGGAGGTGCGATTTCTTGGAATAGCCACATGCACGGCCTTGTCTACGATGGAGGCAGAATTTATTGCATGTTACTTGGTAGTATAGCTAAAACGTTTCTTGGAAAATTTAGCCACCGTCACCGAAGTTCCAAGACCGGTGACGGTTTATTGCGATAGTCAAGCAGCCATTGCATATGTGAAAGATCCCAAGTATCATGGAAGGACAAAGCACATTGACATAAAGAATAATTTCCATATTCTTGACCCATAGGATGTCACTAGGATTGCGTATGTGATGTCTCATTGGTTTATATATTTGTGGACAGATATATTGTACTTGTTTGTTTATTAGTGATTTGATGTTTTATCAATAAGTAGATGTAGTACTTTAGCTTTAGCTGGTACGTCCATGATGGGGTGTGAACGGAATGCACCGTTTCGTCTTGATGCGTTACGATGGAAAGTCACTAATGGAGGGGTACGAAGGGAGACATATAAAAGCCTCTCGAACACAACCATTGAGATGGTTGGCACTTCATTTGCACCAAAATTCTCTCCATTTCCATCAAAGAAGATCAAGGCGTTCCATTTCATCTTTGCAAACAAACTCGCTAGCCCAAGGCCCTCAACCCCATCCATTCTTCCTTTTATAATATTTTACCACATTTTCTTTCCTTGGTGGAGGGCTTCGTGCTTGCCTATAAAAGGGGGAGGACACGACACATTGGAAGAAAACAAAAGTGACGAATCTCGTAGTTGTGTTGCCGTGCTCCATCACGTTCTGTAATGCCCTCACGCGACTGCCCTTCTCATATTGCTGTGGGGTTATATCTCACACCACCACCAGCTTCCACTACTTTCATTGAGCGTCCCCTGAAGTGTATAGCTCGTTGCTCTGCATTCTCCTGTCCAACGCTCCTGCAATCTAACCTGGTGCTCCTGCCGCAAAACCAGTAAGCTCACGCGCACATCGCAGCCTTCCTGGTGAGGTCATCTTGTCTTGTAGCCTCGGCGTGGAGTCAAGACGAGATGTTGCCCGGGTGTATCTAGAAGTCTCCAGTTCTCAGCTCATCATTGACTAGTAGATCTTCAAAGATTGTGGATTGTCTTGGCTTTTGGTCAGAACGGTGGAGTTTGTCTCTTATTGTATGGTGAATGTTGGAGAATTACTTGTCAATTTTTGAGAAAGAAGCATAAGGGGGATCGAAGACAGAGGATCGTGATTTCGGAGTTCTCAGTGGAGATTATTTGGTCCAGTTAAAAGATCCAATCCACGGTTCTGGGTCGCGATCCCGATTTGGAAAGCATTATCCGCTCGATATTGAGAGCTAGGTAAGATTCTTGATTAATCCAATATTCTCACATTTTATTGCCTAATTCATGGGATTGTGACCCTGTTTGAATATTTGTTCGTTATTGTCATATCCAAAAAAATCTTTTGAATCCCCATGAATTAGGAAATTTCCCTAATTTCACAATGTGCATATGATTGACAGTCCGATTTCACGTCTAAACTTTGACTTGCAATCGCATGGAAAAATCGCTAATCAAATCTCACGCTCAAGATACGATTCGCGATTTTGTTAAAAATTGGCCTATCCGATCTCATGCACAAGATACGATTCGTCAATTTATTAGATATATATCAATCATATCTTGCCTGACTTGCTGTAGTGTTGTTTGAATTGATTTTGCTTCTATAAAAGAAAACCCAAGAAATATATTTAAGTTTGATTTAATTCATGCTAGAACATACCTATTTTAGGATAGTTTTGCATGTTTAGAATAGGAAATTTATTTATTTCGAATTTTTGAAATAAAAATCTCAAAAAATTAATTTAGGATGTTAGTTTTTCCTTTCATTAATTTAAATTGCATGTTTAATTATTGGGTAGTTTTAATTTCGAATTTAATTAAAAATAAAAGAAAACATAAAAATTATCATGCACATGTCATGTAGAATTAAGTCATCCATTGCAATCATCTAAATGTGTATATGTTAGACTAGCTGCATTAATCTTTTCCTATCATTAGATTAGGTCATTTAATAAATGTCACGTGACATATAGTTTGCATGTTGCATGTCATTTTAGTTAAAAAAATTTGTACATCATTGCATTACATTGCACGCAGTTTCTAGACTTCATTTAAATAAGAGAAAATCTTGAAAAAAAAAATGAAATGATTGCTTGTTAATTAGAAATCATATTTAAGACTGTTGATATGAATTCTGATATAACACTGTAGATCATTTCGTTGCTATGAGATAAGTCTCATAATTTATTTTTTTGGTAAGGAAGTCTCATAAGTCTCATAATTTATTTATTGCTTTTTTGGGTGTTAAATTGGTGGTTTGCATACCCGCATGATCGCCTCACATGTTAGGGAAGTAAATTAAAATCAATTCAAGCTGCCTGCAAAAAAAAAAAAAATTGAAATAAAGAAGAAAGGTACCGAAAGGGTATTAGAGAAATCTAGCGTAATCAAGTTCCTGAACTTACAATCTCTGGTTCATAGGAGTAAAGTAAATCCCCGTTTCTTTATTTGGGTTTAAAAATCGACCCATCAAAAATAGATTAGTGGTGACTTCTAATTGAAAAATCATTTGCATGTTAAGAACTTGAACCTAAGTCATGAATTGGTATGGGCTTGGGAGAGCCTAAGCTAAGTTTAGGCGTAATAATTCATTAGCCAAACTCTAGGTGGTGCACCCGTTGACACCTAAATTTTGATGATCAAATTAGTTGTTTATTGCATAAAAAATTAGGGACTGAAATTTAGCCCCTAAACAAAAATATTAAATGAAACTGCACTTGCATTGGACCGATACCAAATGGACTTAACTGATTGGCCTTGAATTTTATTGAGACCGCGAGTTCGGACAAGCCCATGAATGAGAATCACGTTGATATCGATTTTATCGATACGAGAGAATGAAAGAAATATCTCGTCTAAGGAAAATAAGCAGGAGCAACATCATTACCCTTGAATGGCTCGTCCCCATAGAATATATATTTAGCCATTGAAAATTTGGTCAAGTCATCCAAAGATTTGACCGAATATCTCTGCTAAAGGAAAAGAGGGCAAGAAGGGATTTTGATGAAAGGATAATGTCTCGTGTGGGGGCATATATTTGATCTCATTATTCTAGCAATATATCCTTTTGACAATATTTATCGTTCATGAGGAAGGAATGTCTGCAAGATCATCTCTTTCGATGTCTCTACATGAAGAAAGGATACAAAGAGAGGATTGATCAGCGTGTATCATATATTGAGTGAATATATTTATGTTCTAAGACAAGAAATTGTGTGCTATCAAGGAAGATTTCAAGTGTCTAGAAGAGGATATGAAATATGCTGTTTTTTTCCTTGATGAGTTCGAATCTCTCCCTATAAAAGGGACCTTTCACAGACAAAAAAGTGGGGACTCTTTTGGTCGGCAATTCATAGTTCTCAGAGTATATTGAGCAAAACACATGAGAGAGAGAAGAGGGGTCATTCGGCCAAGCCTTGGCCAAAACACCGCTCGTGCTATCCCTCCGCCATGGAGCCCATCGACATTGAGCACCTGCCGCGGCGAGCTCCAATCTCGATGACAAAGCTACTGTTCCGACGTGCCACCAGCACTGACGCTCAACCAGAGAGCATCTCTGAAATTTCTGTCCAAAACTAGCGGTGATCCAAGCTTGCTCGGAGACTGCTCCACAACGTTTTAAGCGGTCCCGACAACTTCCAGCAAGCATTTGGGCCGCGCTTCACTTTTGCCGCTAGAAGAAGTTTGCTCTCAATCAACCTTGAAAGAAAGTCCGCTCGGCGGAGAGTCTGCAACGGTAAAAAAAGAAAATAAAAAATAAAAATTGTGAAAGTGGTGGGAGTCGGGACGAAGAAAGTGTGATCTGGATCCAAGAAGAAGAAAGTCAAGTGGAGATCTTGAAGGAGAGAGAAAGCATCGCAAGAGGGATAGTCCACAAATTCATTGTGGTCCTTTTCTCTTTTTGCTTCAGCCAAGTTGAGGCGTCCATCGGGCCTACTTGTCCACTCGGTCAAGAACCACCATCGAAGTTTGTGTTTTGCAGGTCCATCGATCGTCATCTACGCGGTCGCCGTTTGCTGTCATCGATGTTGCCACTCGCTGCCTGCCGCCATCCACCGACCTGTTGCCCTCTCGATTGCGATTCTGGTCCAATTGCGCAAGGTCCAAATTTGGAAGTCAATATTCGGATAGGGTAAAATTTTTGTCTAATTTGATTTTTGAATATTCCATTTGCTTAATTAAAATATTTCGATACACATGATTGAAGTTCATGATACAAAGTCCTATCCGTAATCTCGAGTAGCCTTCTAAAGTGGGAAATCTTCCTAATTTCACAACGTGGATATGATTGACAGTTCGATTTCACGCCTAAAATATGACTCGCAATCACACGGAAAAATCGCCAATCTGATTTCACACTCGAGATACGCTTCAAGATTTTGTTAAAATTGGCCAATCCGATCTCATGCGCGAGATACAATTCATCAATTTATTAGATGGATATCAATCATATCTTGCCAAATTTGCTGTCGTGTTGTTTGAATCGATTTTGTTTCCGTGAAAGAAAGCCCAAAAAATAAATAGATTTGAGTTGGATTAGGTTCATGTTAGAATATTGCTTGTTTTAGGGTAGTTTGCATGTTTAAGATTAAGAAATTTATTTATTTCGATTTTTAAAAAAATCAAAAATACTAAAAACATTAATTTAGGATGTTAGATTCTATTTTCATTAATTTAGATTGCACGTTTAATTATTGGACAATTTTAATTTTAATTTTTTATAAAAAAAAAAAAGAAAACCTAGAATTAGAGCATTCTTTGCACATCCTCTAGTAATTGCATATTATGTTTAGATTTCATGTTTAATTTAATTATATATAATCTTTCCAATTAATTATAAGTTTAGATAATTTTTCCTAGATAGATTGTATGCTTATTTAAGAAAACACAAAAAATACTATACACATGTCATGTAGTTTAGGTCATATTGTTATGTCATGTCGCTTTATGTTAGATTAGTAGCATGTATTACAAAAAGCATGATTCTCATTAAATAAGTAAAAATAAAAATTAAGTGATTGCGTATTAATTAGAAATCATAACAAGGATTGTTGATGTGAATTCTGATCTAATATTGTAGATACTTTCGTTGCTATGAGGTAAGTCTCATAATCTTTTCTTGTTTTTTTTGGGCACCCATATGTTCACCTCGCATGTTAGGGAAAATTAAAATCAATTCAAGTCTCTTGCAAAAGATTTTTTCGTAATAAAAGAGAAAGGTACCAAAAGGGCATTAGAATAATCTAGCGTAATCAAATCCCCGAGCTCATAATCTCTGATTCGCAGAAGTAAAGTAAATCTCCCGTTACTTTACTTGGGTTTCTAATCGACTCACCAAAAATGGATTAGTTGCGACTCCTAATTGAAAAATCATTTGCATGTTAAGAACTTGAACCTAAGTCGTGAATTGGTATGGGCTTGGGAGAGCCCGAGCTAAGTTTAGGCTTAGTAACCCATTAGCCAAACCTAGGTGGTTCACCCGAGGTTAGGTCACGACATCGAGCTTCTCTAGAATTTTCTTACTTGTCCTTGTTTTTGGAGTGCCATTGTTGAATGAAGAGTTCGACCAGTTGCAGCCACTAACTCCTTTGCAAATTTAAGCCTTTTAGAGCGCCTTTGTGATTGTTTTGTTCAAAGCCATCAGCCGTCGTTATAGGTAATAACTTTTCACTGGATCTATCTGAGTATCTTCTGGTTTAAATGTACGAAAATGAAAACAGATGCTGAGAATCTAGTTCTTCCTAGCTTTAAAATCATACATGTCAAAGGTTATATCCGTGATTGCGACTCTACCGTTATAGTTTCATGTTGAACCTGTCTTTATTTCCACCAACTTGTCATCATGTTGTTTTCTAACTTAATGTTTACCAATAATTCATTGAAATGTTTGAAGCGTGCTATTAATAAACGTAATCTCAAGTCTGACCAAGACCACTTCATTTGTTTTACTCATTCACTTCGCTAGTTGCATAGGCTAGATAAATTCATTTGTTATTAAATTCTGAGAATCTCGATTTTTATATGCCTCACAAGTTTGCATGTGTTAAGCTCGATTCTTTGGAATAATTCGATAATGTTGATGTGCTAATTTGAGAAAGTTTGGTGGTCATCACTAGAGAATTCGTTAGGCATATACTGAAATGGAAGAATCATATCAATTGCGTGTTATAGTCAATTAGATATATCCCACGTATGTGTCCGTGATAACATATTAGATCACATATTGTCTTTGCTAAATGTGTTTTCTATGTAAGCGTCGTTCGAGTGAATATATATAGATACATGTGTTCTCTATCTCCATGTGTTTTGGGTGTATCTCTTTTCTTTGCATGCACGTGGCACTTAACTTCCAGATTCATCTGAGGGTGGGTTGACCGAGTGATGGATATGGGATTCGTTGGGTTTTTAATTGAAACGTATTGTTTTTAATGGTCCTTCTCAGCTCCTCTTTATTTTATTTTTTCTGTTTTTTTTTTTTTGTAGGAAAAAGGGGGGGGGGAGGGTAGGGGAGGGGTTGTTTCGGTGAAGAGAATGAGAGGATTAGTTTAACTATCTTTTGATGATGAATGTTAAGAGCTTTCTTTGAGGATTGGATGCCAAAATCAAGTAGTGAGTTCTCTCTCTCTCTCACATTGGGATTGAAGTTGCCTAGCTTCCAATTAATAATAACCATCCACTCGGTATTTGGCTTCACTTATTTTAAGTTTCTATTCTTAGTACGGTAGCATGTGTGGCACGGTTGTTTATTCTCTTGTTGCTCTTTCTCTGGGATAAGTTTCTGCTTGGTGGTCTACAATCCTTTCGTAATTCATGCGTGGATTGTTGCTCGTGCATGCATAATTGATTAGTTAAATTTGCAGGACATGGTTTAAATGCTTCCAAGAGTGTAAAATTGAGTAACTACTGAAGATCTTTTCTCTTTTTAAAAGACTTAGCTCCTTGTTGTATAAGGTTCTTCAATTTCTAAGTTTATGGGTAGCCTTAAATTCTCAGGCTAAATCATGGTGATGTTCAGGTATTGTTTTAGGAGGGGGAGATTTGAACTATAGTGCATAAGGCGAGACAAGATGGGGGTTTTTACATGATAATTTTTGCTAAGTATTGAAGCAAATGGTTATCTCTCTTGTTAGTATTTGAGTTCTTTGGGATGACTTGATTTGTGCTTCTAGTTGCTGTTAGGTTTGTGGTTTTGCTAATCATAAGTTTTCTTCAATTCTTCTTACTTTTGTTCTGCTTGACTTTGATCACCAGAAGACTGAAGTCCCTCGGGGGAATCAGACTTTAATTTATGTATTCTTGTTGAAGATCCCGTAAGCTTTGCTTAAAGTAGAGTAACCAAGAAATATTCCTTCATCCGATCTTTCTTCAAATTTTCCAAGCTGATCATTTTCATTCTTCAAAATAAAACACTTGCAACCAAACACATGAAAATAAGATATATTTGGCTCTTCCCTTTATATACTTCATAGAGGGTCTTCTCTAGGATGGATCTTAAAAATAACCTATTAATTATATAATAGTCAGTATAAAATGCTTCTACCGAAAAACGAGAAGAGATTTTACTTTCTATCAGTAGAGTTTTGGCTATTTCCTATAACAATCTATTTTTCTTTTCTACAACTCCATTTTGTTCTGGGGTATATACAGAGGAGAAAACACGTTGAAGACCACTCTCATCACAGAAATTTACAAATACTTGATTTTCAAATTCTCCCCCATGATCGATCCTTATGTTTGAAATGGCATAACATTTCTCGTTTTGAACTTTTTTAGCAAACGTTGAAAAGTATGAAAAGGTTTCGGTCTTATTTGCCAAGGAAAAAACCAAAGTGAATCTTGAATAATCATTCACAACTACCAAACAGTGTTTATTTCCACCAATGCTTTGAGTTCTCGTTGGTCCAAAAAGATTCATATGAAGAAACTGCAAGACACAATTAGTAAAAACTTGATTTACAGGTTTAAATGAGCTTTTGACTTGTTTTCTTAAGATACATGGAGTACAAAATTCAGAATTCTAATATACCATTTTTGGGAAGACCTCGTATTAGCTTCTTAGATTAAAGTTTGGTAATATGTTCCATATTCACATGTCCAAGCTTGCGATGCCAAAGATATGCTTCATCTTGAATTAAAATAAGACATCGAGAACTCTCTGGATTTATGTCCAGAAGATAAATATTGCCATGTCTTCACCTAGTGAAGGATTGAGATAAGTCTTCACATACTCCAGAATAGATATCTTCTTGAAAATTGATTTCGAATCATGTATCATATAGCTGGCTTATACTTAGAAGATTGTAATTCAAACTTTTTACCAGTAAAACATTACTAATGATTAAACTTTCAATCATCATTGTTCCATTGCATATAATTTTTCCTTTGCTAGTCCCACCAAATGAGACAATTTCTCCTTTTTGTCTTTATAGTTTTACAAAACTGCTTGAATCTCCAATCATGTGCCTAGAGCAACCACTATCTAAATATCATTTGTTTTTCCTTTTAACAATGACCTGCAGTAAAAAAGAAATCTCAAACTTTTTTTGGTACCCAAATTTTCTTGGGTCTTAGCGAGTTAGTTTTAAAGATAGCCTTTGTTCGATCCTTCTTAACAAGTCTCCAAACTTTAGGGCAATCATTCTTGAAATATTCTGAGCTGTTACAATTAGAACATTTAAGAGCATTCTAGCCTATAGGTTTTACAAAGCCTTTTTGAAAATGATTTTTATAAGAAGATTTTAGGGGTCTTTGTCTAAGCCTCTCATTCACTTTGGGAAAATCGATCGAATGTGTCACACCCCGATCCTCGAGCGCGCGCCCATCCCTCACCTGGTCGATTAAATAGCGACGTCCCAGGACGCATCGCCGACCCATTCATTTTAATATGCATGCGAAAGCAGATATAAAATCCCCAGATAATAAAATAATGGGATAGAAAAGTAGGGCCATATTTTTCAAACCTGAAAAAACAAAACCACACTTTTATACAATGCAAACCATATAGTATATATTACAATACTATTAACAAAAGTCGGTTCTATCACACATCAGTTCACAGCTCAGGGTTTGCAAAATAGGGTGGGGGTTCAATCCTCTCCTGGGTCCTCCTCAGGATCCTCCTCTTCTTCGATGATCTCTCATTCCTCGCTCTAGCTGCAGCCCATGGCTGAATACAACGAAGAGTCAGAATCACCCTCGAGCTTAGATCCCTTGCATCCACCATTGATCCACCTTTAAGATCTGTTGTACCATTCCCGAATGCTATCTCCAGAACATACAGAGGTACATCACCTTCCGGTACAGGGCCCACCCTTCGTCCATCATTGTAATGGCGATACCACGACCGGTATTTATGGGGGCACTTTTTGGGATTTGCCCACATCAACCTAGATAATAGATTTCACCAAAACATACTCCAATCCTTCAAGGTGATGGTGTATCTGAATGTGATAACCTATCTCAGTGATTTCCTCCGGTATACCGAAATGCTCGGGAGGAACTGGAGGTGCTGCCATCTACGGGCTTGAAATGTTATCCCACAACGGGGTGAGACGACGTCTCAACGAGTTTTACCCCCTAAGACTCGATTAGAAAGAGAATACGTCCTAAGGGCTGCCTATGCACAATCACGAGTCAGAGGACTTACCGTGGCCTCAGTTCCTCCTTGTAATTCAACACAATTCAAAAGCTCATCGAGTCACATCAACGAATCAAATCGTTCACTCAGATCGACTTATCGATCAATTGACTTAGTCGATTATATATCAATCAGACCATTCCTCGGCCATTCCCATCAATACTATCTATTCTCCAAGATGACATATCAAGTCACCGAGCCAGTATAATATAATGTCTTTCTTCGAGATGACATACCGAGTCACCTAGCCGACATAATATAATGTCCCCGAGCCGACATAATATAATGTCTTTCTCCGAGATGACATACTGAGTCATCGAGCCAACATTATTATCGTCCAACAATTTTTCATCTTTTTATCATATCCGATTAAATAACCGTGTGTGGGTACACGGTTGGTCTTAGCTAAAATATAATATTTTTGCTTTAGAACATCCCACCAGTTTCAACAGTCCATAAACATATTTTTGGCGCTGTAAACCGACGCCTGGTAATTTTCCAATTAATTACCGAAATTAATTAATTTAGGAATATAATCCTAAAATCACAATTAAATCAATTAAGCACAAATTAGAGCTCAAATAAATAAACAGATTGCACCACATTAATTAGCACAAAATTTTGGTCGCCGATTATCTTGGTCTAATTTTCGAAAAATAAATAAATAAATAAATAATTATGGAAAATATTAAATAAATGCCAGTAAATCAACTCAGGCCCGGAAAAGCCTAATTGAATGCCAAAACGGACCTAGAAAATTTCCGAGTCACTCTAGATAAATACTAGAGCCCGTCTAGGCCCTAATTATACTAACTAACCACCTAACATGCATCGGCAAGTAATTAAATTAACTAATCTAATGTAATCTATCCACCTAAACCATGCTTAATTTAATCTAATCAATCCCTAAGCATGATTAATCTACTAAGAGAGGATTAGTGAGTTAAACTCACTTGTTTCGCGATCCAATTGGCTCAAATTGTTGGGGATGCAACGAGGCTCAACTTTCTCCAAAGCAGGCCTAACTTTCAGGGCCGGAAAAGTCCTCAAAACGGGCCCAACTAGCTGCTGGAAACCCTCTTTGTTTGCTACTATAAAGGGCTGAAATAGAGGGCAACAAGGCTGGTTTAAGGCGGGAATGGACCAAGGAAGGTTGAAAGGGCCAAATTGGGCCTTGGTGGGGACTTACGGAGGTCGGAGGCAGGTCAAACAACTCTGGCACAAGCTGAGATGGCTGCTGGGACACAAGGACAGGCGAGGACGATGGCTGGAGGCAAAGGGCGCGCGTCGCTAGGCGCGACAGCGTGTGAGGCAGCGAGGCTACAAACGGCGGTGAGCGGTGGCATTGTGGGCGGTCCGGCGGTCTTGCTGGTCTTCTCCTTGGTTGCTAGTTCCGAAACTTGCACAATGAAGAAGGCAAAGAGGGGTTCGGCCAGCTGAGGAAGGAAGAGGATGAGAGGAGACAAGAGGGGGCCACTTGGTCTTATTTTCTCCCAATTTGTCCCCTTGACCTTATCCTCCACCACAGCTGTCTTCCTTAGCCTCAAATCAGCCAACAAATTTGCAACTCTTGAAATTGTCCAAAAACCCTAGGCAAGAGGGAGAGTTACGAATTTCCAACATTTCTCCCTCAATTGGACACTTGTTCTTACTCAATTCAACACAATTCGGCCTTAATATAATCAACCAACACCTCAACGATCCAATTGGTATTTTTTTCTCACCAATTGATCTCACTTGTTTCCCAATTGCGCAATCAAAAACAGTCCCTCACTTTTTCTGGACAAAAACGACCCTAGGACGACTGTTTCCCAAAATGTCTCGGGTTGCAGAAAAATCTTCTGAGACTGAATCGACGCTCCTAGAATTAATTGTGACATGAAAGAATTTTCAATTTCTGAAACCAAACTCAAATTCACGCTTAATTTCAATTCGGCGCGATTTTAGCGTAACCTAGGTTACCGGATAGTTTTCAGAAATTTTTAGTGCAAATGACCTTTGGTCGATTTTCTTCGAGCCACAATGAACCCACTCGACGCATTGGCGACTCTCGATTGTTATGAAAATCTCGAGAATTCAAATATGGACATAGGGTACCAAAACAATAGGAAAATCAGTCTAGTACCGACCGACGAGAACTTTCCAATTTAGTGGAGTCACCCACGATCAGCCACACATCTCGATCAAACTATCCTATCTTTGATCCCTGATAGCTTTTTAACTGTGCCGTAATGGCCTCGAAAGATGAGCACGGTCAAGTAGACGATTCCTGATCGAATTCTCAAGTCTATTGCATTAAAATTCCTTAATGACTTCTCCAAATAGTCTAGTTATCTCAAGAGTGATCAGCTGGAGAACAGTCCTATAGGCGCGTTTATGAAATGCCCAATTTATTAAATAGAAAACAAGATTGAAAATTTGGGATGTCACAAAATGAGTACTTTCATTGTTGAGGCCCAAACTGGATTTCTTAAAATAGGGTATTTGAGCTGAAATAATTTTCTCTAAAGTTTTTGACCCTTTAAAAACTTTGTAGAAATATCTTAGATCTCATTTTTCAAACATTCATTTTCTTTTGAAAGAGAATCAACATTTTCATTTAAACCATCAAAATTATTTTTCAGACTCTCAAACTTTTCTCTCCAAGAATTATCTTGTTGCTTGCGTTTTGAATTTTCATTTTTTAGTTCGGAAATCATTTTAAGAGATGATTTGAGGTTGGGGCAAAGTTAATCTATATATTTAGAAACTTTAATTGGAATTTCCGAATGACTTACCTCGATTTCCTTATGAGATTCTGAATCTATATCTAAGTTTGATTCTAAATGAGCCATCAGACAGATATTTGCAAATTCCTCTTCACTTTCCTCACATTTTGTATCACTCCAGGTTTCTACTTTAAAAGCTTTTCTCATACTTTATTTTCTTCTTTTCCAGTTAAAGATAGTTAGGCTCGGTGTGTCCCTTCTTCTCGCACTCAAAGCATATTACATCCTTACTTGTTTCAACATCTTCCATCAATCTCTTCTGGGAATTTCGCTTGCTTTGCTTTTTCCAATTCAATCTTTTTCCTTTCCTATTCAGTTTTCTGAATTTATTTATCATAAGGGCCACCTCATCCTCATCCATGTCATCGTTTGTATATGTATAATTAGAATCAGCATTAGACTTAAGTGCAATTGACTTCTTATCTTTTGGATCCTCTTCATCATTGATCTGTTCCACTTCATACGATTGAAGAGTGCCTATCAGCTTATCAACAGAAAGAGGCGTGATCTTTTACGTCTCCCGAATTGATATCTTCACATGGTTCCAGTCCTTTGAAAGTCCTCACAGTAGTTTGTTGACCTTCATTGGAGTAGAAATTGGTTGATCTTGATATGCCAATCCATTTACAATTTCTGTAAAGCGACTGAACATATCTCCAATAGACTTTCAAGGCTTCATTCTGAAGGACTCATATTGGCCAAGTAAGATGTTTATTTTTGTCTCTTTTACATGATCTGTTCATTCATAAGTGGCATAAAGCCTATCCTAGACTTCTTTAGCTATTTCACATGACGAAATTTTGTTATATTCAGAAGGAGACAAGGCACGGTGTAAAAAATAAATATCTTTAGCATCAAGAGCTTGTCTCTTGATAATTTTTGCTTGGTTGGCATCCTTAGCATCTTTATCTATGATTTCTTTTTCCTTGTCTGAAGCTGATGCTGCATTTGCATCGATTCCTCCTTCTACATCATCTCATTCCAGAGGATCTCTAGATTTTAGGAACGCCTTCATTTTATTCTTCTACACATTGTATTCTTTTTCATCAAAATAAGGTGTCCTGGTATTGCTCTATCCTTCAATCAGCCTTGGTGCCAAAATACTAGCCATAGAATATCTTTAACTCAAAAGAAAAACACTTCAATAAAATGATGTTGACACCTAAATTTTCCCATTTTTATTTAGGATTTAATTGTGTACGGAATTAGGAATTAGTCCTTAAAAAAAAACAAAAGAGAAAAACAAAAACAAAAACAAACAAAAAAACGAAAAAAAAAAGAGAAAAAGAAAATGTGGAAGGGGGCCGGGCCAGATCTCACCTTGGCCGGTCCATGAAGCTTCTCCCTTCTCTGGCCATCTTCGCGCTAGAACAAGAGGAAACCCTAGGGAGCTGAAGGAACAAAAACAACACAGGGAGAACACGAAAAGGGAACCGGAGGAGAATAGGGGGAGCACACAAAGAAACACAAGAAGAGAGAACTGGGTAGAGGGAGAGTGAGCTCGGCAGAGAGAGAGAACTCGGGAGAGAGAGGGAGCAGTGAAAAAGAGAGCTTGAGCGGCTTCGCCCCGGGGCCGCTCGAAGCCTTCGTTGCATCGGCCACCCGCGGCGGAGCCGCTCGTACGCAAGCACCGCGTCATCACCGCGCGTCCCTAACCCGCCCTGCAGCTCTCACGTCCGCAACCCCTTTTGCTGCAATTGCGACGACCCCACACTCGCGCCACCTCCACCCGGCGCCCGACGCCCTACGCTCGAGCGCCGCTCGTCGACCTCGCGCCACCTCTCGGTGCTCGCCGCTCGCTGCCGCGTCGTCGACATCTCCGAGCAACTCCTACGGTGGCCCGCCTCTAGTGCCCCTACCTCTACACACTTGACGCCGCGCACGCCCCCGACGCTAGCGGATCTCAACTGGTCACCGAGCCGCTACTGCCCGCAACTGCGAGCACCGCCGCGCCAATAGCCGAAGCTCCGCCCATCCTCCTTGACGCCGTATCAAGTTACTCGCCGCCGTGTTCGCTATCGTCGCTGGGCCCAATGGTTCCGCTCGCCTCCGCCACCATGCCTCCACCGAAGAACCCGCGCTTGCCGTCGCCCGTTCGCATCCCGCCCCTCCCGGCGACGCCACCGGCTGCTCGAGCATGCCAGATCCGGAGGGAGGAGGCTCACTGCTGTCCCTACTTGTTATTGCTGCCGCCGTCCACACTACCGCCGCTCACCGCGTCGCCGTTGTCGAGTTGCCGCCGTCCCCGACAGCCCTTTGTCAGCGCCACGAAAGAGCGAAGGAGAGAAGAGGCGGATCTAGGTAGGGTTCTCTTCGAAGCAGGTCGGGCACGGGTCACGAACCGGGTAGGGTTTTGAACCAATTTGGGCTGGGTATATTAGGGCCGGGTTTGGGCTGATTTAGGACATGGGCTTGTGGGCTTCATTTTTTTAAATAGAAAATATTAGACCATATTGGGCCCGTTGGTTGGACCCAATCCGAGCCAAGGAAAGGCTCGACCAAGTCGGGCCTTGCCTTCCAAGCGGGCCAATTCGGCCCGGCCCCATTGGACCGAACCGGGTCTAGTCGGAGCCCGAAACCGATCCGGGCCGAACTCAGGTCAGGTCAAACCAGACCCGACCCGGTCCGGCCCAAAAAAAAATATTTTTTAAAGAAAAATTTAAAATTTTAAAAATTAAAAATTTTAAAAATTTAAAAAATTTAAAAAAATTTCAAATATTAAAAAAATGCAGAATTTGGTTAGGAATGGCCATGTATTGCCTTTATAGTGTATTTAGGCCTTTAATTGCTCGTACATTGCTTATATTGCATGTTTAATTTACTTGTTTAATTTAACTATGTTTGCAATTATTTAGTTGTTTATTTTTATTGCAATTAGGATCTTGGTAGTTATGGCTGTTATTTTAATGATTGTGCACCCGCTTGATCACCTCACATGTTAGTGGATAGGTATGAAATCAATCCAAATTATCTGACAAAAATCATTTCTTTTAAGATGAACAAGATTAGGTACCGAAAGGGCACTAATTAGTCAATTAGTGTAATCAAGTCCCCGACCCTAGATTCTCTGGTTGCGTAGGAAGTGTGGCATACTCTCGTGCCTCACTTGGTTTCTAGCCGACCCCAATAGGCTAGTGGCGACTCTTTTTTGCAAAATTCTTAAAAAATATCCCAATGTCACGCGGGGTATGGGCTTGGGAGAGCCTATGCCTAATCATGGGCTTTAGACCCGTGCTTTAGGTAATACCCCTAAACCTGTTCCCTCCCCCCGAGAGTAGGTCACGACAGCTTGGCGACTCCGCTGGGGACTTGGTTTTAGACCTTAAAGGACTTAGGCCGAAATTAATCTTGTTCAAAAAATATATTTGTTTGGCAGCGAGGATATCGGGTACGTCCCTAACATTAAAGGTGTTAAATATTTTTGCAGAATGGGAGGTATAAGGGGAAGTGTTTGCTCACATTTATCTTGCGAGGAGGTGTAGGAATGTATAGTTTATTTTTTATGTACGGAGTGTTGTTTGCCTATAAGTTGTTGTGCATGTTCCTTTGCATTGCACTACACTCTAGCACACACAACCCGCCGCCGGACCTAGGCCGCATAGGATCACCTAGGATGGTGTTGAGGTGGATACCACTCCGACTACAACCATGTAGTACGAGTCGCCCACCTCTACCCCGAAATTTCTTTCATGTCGAAGGTACCCACCCCGGTCTGCAAGCGTGCGACACGGGTCGATTCTTTGACAAAGCCAAAGTCATGGGTAACCCGACCTAATCGCAATCTTGTTGGTTCAGTCCGGTGATCCCATGGCCCCATTTTGAGCCGGATAGAGTAGAAATCGAACCACCTCTCATGTGCATGTCTATGTAAAAAAAAAAAAAAAAGAGACAAAGGTCGGCACCCATTATGAGTGTCATTTTTATTTTTATTTACTCATTTTGTATTGCATTTTCATCTCGAAATTCGCGAAAATCATTCGAATGCCCTCGGTGTTGTAGGCTTTTGATTAAAAAAAAATTGGCAATCATTCTTGAATGCAAATTCTAAACACTTTGATTTGGCCCTATTGAACACATGATTTTGTTAAATTTCTAGTTATGGGCTCAAAATTATTTTGATAAAAAAACTTGCAAGTTGTGATTTTATAATTGGGGCATGAAAATTGAAATTGCATTTTTATTTTATTTTATCAAATTCTCTCATTCTCACATTTTGGACTAAAATACAAATCATTTTGTGTGCAAATTTCTCAAAATAGTAATCATTTTATTTATTTTTTTGCAAGAGAAATCAGAAAATCAATCTCTTCAAAAAAAAATTCATTCAATGCATTTTGCATATGAAACTTTTAGAATAAGAGTGGACGTTCGATTGATAGCCGTCGATCGATCTTTTAATGATGCCCCTTCTCTCATGACAAAATCTTGGCGAAATACCGAAACCCCGTAATAA
Organism: Eucalyptus curtisii; assembly: GCA_017140595.1. Taxonomy (NCBI): domain Eukaryota; kingdom Viridiplantae; phylum Streptophyta; class Magnoliopsida; order Myrtales; family Myrtaceae; genus Eucalyptus; species Eucalyptus curtisii. Next base: position 28,007,766 of record CM029498.1, read on the forward strand.
GGACTATGGGGCATGTACTGTAGCCTCGATTTTGCTGTAAGAAGCGACCTCATTGATAGATCATCTTCTCATTCACATACTTCACACACTGACATTGTTGTGTTTTTGCAGGTTATGCATGATGCTCCATGACATTCTCGTGTTTGATCACATAGAGAAATGAATTCTGGAGCTAGGGCGAGAGTTAATTTGTACTCTTATTTATACAAGAGTTTCTTGTATTTTATCATTGTACTTATTCTTGTTAAGAATTTTATTTTCCATTCTGGGTTTTGATTGCGAATCCAATTGATGCTTTTGTAAATCATGCAACTCATTTTTTTTTTTTTTATGATGGAATTCAATTTCATGAAAATCATCCCTTAAAAAAAAAACGAATTCAGAAGTGTAGGCTCAAGGCTCTTTACGTCTACCTTCCAAAATGAATTTCAAAAAAGTTTTGCTCAAGGCTCTCTCTACACGAAATCGCTTTCTCCGGTAGGATGAGGAGTTTATCTGAGATCGACATCTGCCTCTTCTAAAAGATAAAAGTGTAGGCTCATGGAATTTGAGGAGTAAGCATGCGTCGAGGCATCATAGGCGCCAATTTTCCATAGAGGCAAAACGAAGCTGAATTCCGTTCTAAAAAGTTTCTTTATTTGGAGATTGGGCTTCGCCAGCACCAATTTTTTTTTTTATGAGTTTCATTAAGAGCCGCATCATATGTTACTAAAAGGCTAGTATTAGGGCTCTTGCGCATTTTGGCAATTAAAAGCATTTGAACATTTGGCTGTAAGAGTTTTATGCAATCAACATTAGAGATTTGTGATGCAAATGCCTTAGGTGCCAAAATAACCCTCACTTTGCATGATGAGACAAATGAAGGGAGTTGCGAATTTGAATGGAGAGTAAACTGTATTGATTCCAATTATCCATTTCTGATACCGTTTCTAACGTGATTTTCTTTTCATTGTCAATGAGACATCAGGGGTTCCAAGTTTTGTAACGTTCCGACATACGCGATGGAGCGTTATTGAGTCCTGTTCATTTTAAACAAAGAAATATTCAAATGATGAAACAGAGGGGCAATATTATCCATTCCTCCATAAGAGATGCCTTGGGATGTTGACCGCTCAACTTTGAAAAGGGATGTATTCCGTTCCTAAACTCGATTCTCTTTAGCATAAGAGTGACATATCCTTTTCTTTGGTACAGGACAAACTCAAACAAAACAAAGATTTGTCAAATAAAGAGTGGGAGAGCCATGTTCGATTTAAGAAAAATCTCTCCTTCACCCACCAATGAAGTGTGCTGGAACAACATTGTCAAATTCATCAAGAATGATGTGTCGTTCCTCAGTTGAACCTAAATAAGAATGGAGATAATTCATTTCATCTTCCATTCTTACAGGGTGATATAAAAAGGTTGCATCTTGACCGTAGAAGCGGCGCCTTCTACCAAGGAATCAGGAAAACGTCAAACACTTAAAGGGAATGGTATTGTTGAGTTACCAAATATCTACGAATGTGAATCCAAGAGATGTTAGCACCCAAAGGATGAAAACAAATGAAGGGTAATAATGTATCGTTTCCAACATTTAAATCCCTAAAGATGTTTGCACTAACATATTCTTTTACATTCTTTACAAGGTTACCGGATGACCATGCCGCAGGTAAGTACCCTTCTTCTCATTTTTTTAAGTAAAAAAAAAGAAAAAAAGAAAAGAAAAAGAAAAGGAGAATTTCCATTGCAAAAGAAAACATTTGGCGCTTTCCTAGAGATAAGCACAAAAATGAAAAATTAAGAAAAAAAAACTTCAAACTTTTTCAGCATCATTTTTATCTCTAAATTGTTTTCTCGTTTTGTGGGTTATTCATTTAAAATCAAATTTCCCTATGGAGATTGATCTACTCAGATGATCTCGACATGGTGAGATTGAGACGTTAACCATGCCAAACAAGAAGTGTTTAGGATGAAAAAAGGCAAGCCCATTTCCAAACACGTCATTTAAACACTTTTGAGAGTTGAGTGTCATTCAAACACTTTTGAGAGTTGAGTGAAAAGCGACCTTCTCTTAGGACAAATGATTCATTCGCATTGAGCACAAAGATTGAAATGATAAAGGCGTTTCCTTCATCAATCCCAAGCATTGCGCTAATCTCTTGCATATGTGGCATCGAGCCATATCGAGGAGGAGGTGCTAGGGACCCATTGTCTATTCCTACTGGTTCAATTACTCGAGCGCGGGCCAAGCAATTTAGGCAAGCTGTTGGCGTCATGGTTCGTGATCTTTGGCGCGGAGATGACCTTGGATCAAATCTTGAAGAATCTTGGAAATCTTGGCGTAATCTTTGGCGTGAAGATGACCTTGGATCAAATCTTGAAGAATCTTGGAAATCTTGGTGCAATTTGATTATATGGTCACCAAATATTTGACCAAGTCAAAAACGATTATCTTCTTGTTTAAATATTTTCTAGATAATGACGCATTAGATATCTAGGGCTGGTTTTAGGGTTTGTGTGGCAACTAGAAGGCCTATATAAAGGACTGGCCGACTTTCTTTGAGACAGATATATTTTATTTTTGCGGAAAAGAATTGAGAGGTTCTCTTTTACTGTTCTTTTAAGGACTTGACCTTATCAAGATTATCTTGTGGCGGTTGATTCGACTTATCGAGTGAGATAGCGAATTCTTTTGCTCATGGCGTCTATAACGTTGGTTGGTTTACACGTGTTCATCAACAGGTCACGTTCATACCAAGGTTGCCAATCACAGGTTTGATTGGAGGTCGAGGTTCGCAATTTGCACCAACCGAACCTTCGTAGAACGATCTTTCCGCAACGATTCACATCATTTGGTATCAGAGCTTGCTTCTACAAGGTCTATTTATCTTTAGTTTTTGTTTATATTCAACAATTTGAGATTTATTGAGCTAGGGTTTCAGTTCTAGCCAATTTAGGGATCTGATTGCTTTTGTGCTTCAATACGTAGTTGTTTGCTGTTAGTTTTAATTTTTTCCCTAGCATCTTAAATTGTATCTGAGCTCGTAAAAAAAAAAAAGAAGAGAAAGTTTGTCAAAAAAAAAAAGAAGAGAAAGTTCGTCGAAAAAAAAAGAAAAGAAAGAAAACGCACAAAAAAAGTGCGCAAGAGAAAAAAACAAATTTGACAAAAAAAAAATAGCTGAACAAAAAAAAAATCAAGAAGGCGACTCATTTGTTAGTGGACCAAATTGAAACAAAATTCGTAGTCATTTGCGTTTCAATTGGAATTTCAAAAGTTGTACTTGTTGGTTTGAAATTGTTACTTAATGAAACAAAAATTAGTAGTGATCTAATCTTGTTTGATTAGTTTGATTGATTGTCGTGAGGGGGTTGAGAGACAAGTTTTTGAGTCCAATAAAGAGCTTGCGAAAAGAGAATACGAGAGGAAAAAGGCAAGAGTGTGTAAGCTTAACCGAGGGTGGAAAAAGCCTAGACTTGAGTTAAACACGAGGGGAGTGACAAACACCTTGAGAGAAACACGTGAGGGAGCGATTGGTGAGGATTTTTGTGACTAACGTTTACTTGCAGGTCTAAAATATGTCGCGTGAAGAAAGCGTGAATCAAAGAGGTTGACTCCATATAAAGAGATGAAGCGCTCGTGGAAAGCATCCAGCAATTGAGGGTCGTAGTGGAGGAGCTTAGTGGCCGAATGATGGAGAATGGCATGAGGATTGATGGTGACCGAGAGCTACCCCGGGGAAGGCCGCAACATCAGCGAGACGCCTCTAGAACACAACATAGAAGGCAGCGGCATTATGATGATGATGAGGTCGACATGGAGGATGATCGAGATGCTCGATTTGGAAGGTAGAATGGAGCCCGAGGGTTTAGACATCGAGAAGATAATAAACTTTGCAATATCAAGATGAAGATTCCTTCTTTCCAAGGGAAGAATGATCCCGATGCGTATCTAGAGTGGGAGAAACGCATGGAGATGGTATTTGATTGCCAACGATACTCCGAGCTCAAAAAGGTAAAAATTGCAGTTGTTGAATGTACTGATTATGCTATAATTTGGTGGGATCAACTTGTGACTAGTAGGAGGCGCAATGGTGAAAGACCGATAGAGACGTGGGATGAGATGAAAGCGGTGAATGAGGAGACGTTTTGTACCAAGTCATTACCATCGAGATTTGTTTCAAAAGTTACAAAATCTCGCACAAGGCAATAAGAGTGTGGATGAGTATCACAAGGAGATGGAGATTGCCATGATCCGTGCTAATGTGGTGGAGGATCGTGAAGCCACAATGTCAAGATTTTTAAGTAGTTTGAGTCGAGACATAGCAAGGGTGGTAGAGCTGCAACATTATGTTGAATTGGAGGAATTGGTGGACAAAGCCATCAAAGTTGAGCGGCAATTGAAGTTGGACCGAAATCACAAGAGTGGAGGAGGTTCAAATCAGAATTGGAGATCCAATTCGAAGAGAGATGAGAAGCCAAATTGGAGAGGAAACAACACCAAAACCGAAACCTCAAAGGAGGAGAGGGATGGTAAAGTTGGAACGAATCCAGTTTCAAGTAAAACCGAAAACCCTAACACTAGAACTGTGAAATTAAATGTTTAAGTGTTTGGGTAGGGGTCATATGGCGAATCAATGCCCTAATAGAAGGGTGATGATCATGACTGGACATGGTGATGTTGAGTCCGAGAGTGAGAGGGAAGAAGAGGATGATGAGATGCCACCATTGGAGGATTGTAGTGATGGAGGAGTGGCTATAAAAGGAGACTTATTAGTGGTTAGGCGTTCTCTGAGTGTGCAAGTAAAGGAGGAAGAGCATCACCAACAAAGAGATAACTTGTTTCATACAAGATGTGTGGTGAATGGTAAGATTTTTAATATGATAATTGATGGAGGTAGTTGTGCGAATGTGACAAGTTGTACTATGGTGGATAAGTTGGGTTTGAAAACGACAAAACACCCTAGGCCTTATAGACTTCAATGGTTAAATGATAGTGGTGAGGTGAAGGTGTCGATGAGGTAGAGTGTGATGTTGTACCTATGCAAGCGGGTCATATCTTGCTTGGAAGACCATGGCAATATGATCGAAAGGTACATCATGATGGGTATACTAATCGTTATTCATTGGTGATGAATCAAAATACTTACACCTTGGTACCAATGACACCTAGTGAGGTGTATCAAGATCAACTGAAGTTACAACGAGAAGTCAAGAGAGAGAGAAAAGGTGAGAAATCCGAGGGCTTGCGTGGTGTGTCTGAGACGCAAGGAAAAGGAGAGGCCGAGAGGAGAATTGTGGTAAAAACCGAGGGAAAAGAAGAGAGGAAAGAAAATAGGCAAAAGAATTTTTATGCCAAATCGAGTGATGTAAGGAGAGCTTTAGTTCTAGACCGACCGATGCTTGTGCTTTTGTACAAGGAGGTTTTGTTTTTTACTAACGATCTTGATCCAAGTTTGCCTAGTCCTATTGTTTCTTTATTGCAGGAATTTAAAGATGTCTTTCCTAATGAACTTCCTGGAGAGATACCATCGATTCGAGGCATTGAACATCAAATCGACTTGATTCCTGGTGCACCATTACCTAACCGACCCACATATCGAAGCAATCCCGATGAGACAAAGGAACTTCAGTGGCAAGTTAGCGAACTATTGGAGCGAGGGTATGTGAGAGAGAGTCTTAGCCCGTGCGCCATCCCTGTTTTGTTGGTGCCAAAGAAGGATGGTGATATAGCTAGTATAAACACCTAGAGGGGGGTGAATAGGTGTAAAAACAATTTATCGAGATACGAAGGCAATACTAGGCAGACAATAGAAAGGAAGTTCTCTAAAACAGATTATGATCAAAGTAAACAGAGAGTAGGGAAGAGAAAATTGAACACAAGGTTTATAGTGGTTCGGCTTATTCCAAGCCTACGTCCACTCTTTTCACGACGGACCCACCGGCTGGATTTCACTATGAACAAAAGAGATATTACAGCAATGCTTTCCCTTGATTCCACAATGTAGATATTCTACCACACTTCCTCAAGGTATCTCAAAATATAGACTCTCTTTTGCGTACAAGATTTCGCTCAGTAAATAAATTGACTAAGAATAAGGAGCTTCGGACTTTGGAATTCTTCTATCGTGCACCACCTCCAACAACTGGAACGTCTTCCTTATATACTCATTTATGCCATCATACCCGTTGGCACTTACCAAAGGAATTCTTCTAATCTTCCCGTTGGACAGAATCAATTAGGAAGATCATTCGAGCCATTAAAGGAACATGTTGATAGCCCATCAATCCTGCTCGCCCATACAATCAGGATCTCGGTTTCCATAAGTAGAACCTTCCAAGTATACTTCGCCAATCATCGGATCTTTAATCAATCTTGATTCGAATAAAGGAATCCGTTATGTCATATCCAGCCAAGAGATCTTCGTCGATCGATAAGATCAAATCCTTAACGAAACACACGATCCTAGATAGACCTTCTTCGACAAACTACAAACATCAATGAGAATAGACTTTGAGTCTTGAGTACGCGATCCGGATGTCTTTAGACTTTAAAGTCTTCAAATCTTCGAGACTAGGCGATTGGAAACGTTTTGTCGGCTTCAAAATATTCCGAGAAAGATTTCTCCAACAATCTCCCCATTTTTGATTGTGACAAAACTTTCCTGAAGATTTGAATATCTTTGACACAAAAACATTACTCAAGCAAATATGGATATCTCATAAAGATTAATGGCTTAATGATAACACTAGAATCTGCAACCACGAGAAAATAGGTTAGTCTTGCATGAGAGTAAAGCCATTCATAAGATATCAATAGTACTTAATATAAGCGAGTCAAATCCAAATCCCAAATTCAGTCCACAACCCGAGACACACAAGTCAAGTCAAACATCAAAACAAACAAACTAAAAGTTTAAGTTCAAAGTTTTCAAATCTCGCATCTCTCCCCCTTTTTGTCATCATAAAAAAAAGGTTGAGATGGAAATGGAATAGAGTCAAGATTGCTTGGGAATACGAACAAGCTGGAAATCTCCCATTGACGGACGATGCCTTCCAGTTTTCAAATCTTCCTTCGGTTGAGTCACCTCTTCACTCTTAGCATTTGCTTGATTCGAAGAGCAAGGGCTTGGATCGATCATTCAAAGAAACGAAGAAGCTTATCTGCATTTTGCAAGTTCGAACTTCGTATCCCGGAGCATATATCGACCCCGCATTTCCAAGAGAACATCAAGAATTCTGCGGAAATCTGCTGAATTATCAGTCTGCGTACTGGCTTCGGCACGATTAGATGGAGTAAAGGTAGACGATGGTACATCAGCATAGTCACGCAGATTTGGCGATGAAGCATCATGTCCCTCCTCGGGAAATTGAGAGGCATAAATGTCCTCGGATCTGCTGGAGAGCGGGCGACTCCTTCAGCGGTAGCGGGATATGAGGACATTCCTCTTTTCTCACCATCTCCCCTATTTCCATGCCTTCAGGTGGAGAAGAGTGTTCCTCATGCTCTCCTTCCTCTGGATTTCCTCTTTCTTCTTCTTCTTCTTCTTCTTCTTTTTCAAACCTTTCTTCCTCTGCATCTCTTTCTTCAACTTCTCTCTCCTCTGATTCTTTCTCCTCTGCTTCTTTTTCTTCTGCTTCTCTCTCTCCTGTCGTTCCATTGATTACGGAACGAACGACTCGGGTTCTTCAATGCCATAGCGAGAAATGGTGATGTCATCCTCATCATCTTCATCCTCAATGATGAGAGCTCTTCTCTTTTTGGATGGAGCAACCATAGGCTCCTTCCATTTTCTTTTTGCCGCCAAAGATACTTGATGAGGCTTGGTAGGGGTTGTCTCCTTGAATTTCTCCAACGCCTTGTCGAGTTCTTTCAGACGCATTTTGGACACCATTTTCAGTCCTACCACCATTTTATCACACGATCGAACACAGAGAAATTGTGGAGGCTGAACATTCAAATGTCGAATAACTTTGACACAAGACCTGGATAAGGAAGTTGACCCTTGTCCTTCACCACTGCTCTATACATGTGGAACAAAATAGTGTGAGGAAGAGAAAACCTTTTTCCGGCATTGATGGCGTACATCGCCTTTGCCTCGAGTTTGAAACATCGGTCTTTGAAGTAGATTTTGGTCGAGGCAATTTATCACAATCTTGTGAAGCGAGAATGTTGAACGCACGCATTCTTGAGTAGGAAATTCTTCTCTCGTCCTTCTGTCCTTAACAAGTTCCAATGTAGCACGAGCAATAGAGACATTAATAGGTTGATATCTTCCTCTCTCAACCCCAATCACATCAGCTAGCATATCTACATCCACCACAAAGTCCTGATCTCGGACACTAAAAGAAATTCTATTCGCATCCAAGAAGCTAAGATTCGAATAGAAATATGCAGTTAGTTCAGCATAGGCTTCTGTAGTGTTAGAACAGAATTGTTCAAGTTGAAGAAAACGGAACTTTTCCCTCAAATTAACATTCACAGCATCAAGGAAATCAAAATCCACACTCCTAGGGTTTATCACCCCACGCTTCAACAATTTGGAGTACAGATCCTTCTGTTCCTTCGATCGAAACAAGTCTGTCCTTTTTCCCCGAATTTTCGCCGCAACACTCATTCTCGGTTGAAATTGGCTGTACAATTTGTCATCATCATTCCCATCTATCGGATTCAGTCCTCTAACATGCGGATCACTTGGGATATTTGCAAGGGATTCTTCTGCCATCCCCTTAGGAGCAATTCCCAAATGCTCCATATTTCGCAAAAAGATGTACTCATTCCCATATCCCTTGTCCTTAAGAAAATCATCGATGTAGTTCAATGGAGTATCGATCCTCTTTAAAGCACGGTAAAGCTTATAAATAAAAGAGGGCTTTTGAGTTCTTACGAGAACAGCTCCTTCAACGATTTCTTCCTCTTCGCGATGACCAACACCACGTGGACTAGTTGGTGGAGAATGATGCTTGAGAATGTTGTGGGCTCTGTTCTTGACTGGTGACTCCTCTTCCTCGGTGAGATCAAAGTGAGTAGGCCCCTCACTCATTTGCCGTGGTCCCTGCTTGCAATCCTCGAAGACTTTCTTGAAGAAGACATCTTTCACGGTCTTGAAAGATTCCGAACTTGACTTTCCCAAGAAAGATGATAACTTTTTTCGAAGATTAAACAAGTGAAGAAGACGAGTGGAAGATCGATGCTTTTTAGGGTTTTTTTTTAACGAAGAGGAACTGACTGTATATAGGTCAGTCGAAGAGAGGCATACCAAGCGTCGTAATGGAAAGTAAAAGATGCCCTTTTTAAAAAATAACTGCCTTTTTCAAAAATAGATACCTGCCATTTTTAAAATATTAACTCCTTTTTGAAAAAGAAAAGATTGCACTTATCACGGAAATTGAAGATAGCAAAAATCAATTATAGATAGATGATCGTACCTTTCCGAGATTTAATATGAGAGAAAATAAAATAACTTACGAGTCAAGAACCTTGTTTGTCCGAGTCGAGAGTCTCTAGACTTTAACTTCTTCAAGCTTCGGGATGTTGAGTCCGGAACGGATGATTTCAAATTGATTTTTCTCCAAAGGCTTTGTAAATATATCCGCCGAGTTGGTTCTTTGAGTTAACGAACGAATCGAAATTTCTCCATTTTGAACATGATCTCTAATGAAGTGATGTCGAATCTCTATATGCTTCGCTCTTGAGTGAAGGATTGGATTTTGGTAAGATTGATTACACTGGTGTTGTCACAGTTAATCTCCGTGCATGAATCTTCAATTCCAAAGTCTCTTAACTGTTGTTTTATCCACAGAATTTGTGAACAACAACTTCCGAGAGCAACATACTCTGCTTCTGCTGTAGAAAGAGCTACTGTATTTTGCTTCCTTGAAAACCAAGACACTGTCCTGCTTCCAAGTAGTTGACAAGTGCCCGAAGTGCTCTTTCTATCAACTCTGCAACCAGCTAGATTTGCGTCTGAGTATCCAAGAAGAGTAAAGTCTCCCTTTTTAGGATACCAAAGACCGATGCTTGAAGTTGAAGCAATGTATTTGATAATACGCTTTGCGGCATTTAGATGAGATTCTTTAGGGTCTCGCGAAATCTAGCACAAATGCAAACACTAAACAAAATGTCGTCTAGAAGCGATAATATAAAGAAGTGAACCAATGATACTCCCGTATAGCTTCGGTCAACTTTCTTTCCTCCTTCATCTTTGTCTATCTTCAAAGAGCTTGACACTTGGTATATCGGTCTTTTTGCAATTTTCCAGTCTAAACTTTTTGACAAGATCATTAGCATATTTTTCTTGATGAATAAAGGTCCCTTCCTTCAATTGTTTCACTTGAAGTCCAAGAAAGAAGGTTAGTTCACCCATCATGCTCATTTCAAATTCATTCTCGCATAGATTTAGAGAAATTCTTGCACAAACTTTCATTAGAGGATCCAAAAATAATATCATCAACATATATTTGAACAAGCGAGAAAACTTTTGCTTTCTCTTTTGATAAACGAGTAGTGTCTACTTTACCTTTAACAAAGCCATTTTGAATTAAAAACTTACTCGGCTGTCGTACCAAGCTCGAGGTGCTTGCTTTAAACCATACAAGGCCTTTTTCGGTCGAATCTTGAGTTTGGTTTCTTTGGGTCTTCAAACCCTGGTGGTTGTTCCACATAAACTTCCTCATGGATAAATCCATTTAGGAAGGCACTTTTGACGTCCATTTAGAATAACCTGAAATTTTTATAACAAGCAAACGCAAGTAATAATCGAATAGCTTCTAACCTTGCTACTTGGTGCGTAAGTCTCGTCATAGTCTATCCCTTCTTCTTGCGTATATCCCTTGGCCACGAGTCTTGCTTTGTTTCTTATGACTTTTCCTTTCTCGTTCATCTTGTTCCCGAAAACCCATTTAGCTCCAATAATAGATTTACCTTTTAGTTTAGGAGTCAACTCCCGGACATCATTAATGCTGAATTGTCGAGTTCTTCTTGCATAGCTTCAATCCAGCTTTCATCAAATAAAGCTTCTTCTATGCTTTTGGGTTCTATTTCAAATATAAGAGCCACAGCACTAGACTCTTCGCGCCTTTTGGATCTTGTGCGAATTCCTTCATTAATGTCGCCAATAATGAGATCTTTGGGATGACCGGACTTATGCTTCCGATTCTTGGTTGATTTTCGGGTTGATGATCACTTCCTTCATTTGAATCTTCAATAACCACTTGTTGCTGGTCTTTCAGAGTCTGAGCTGCTTCTTTAGACTTTGTAGAGTCTGAAGCAGGTTCAAATTCTTCAAGATGAGTCTGAATAGATTCATTTTGCATAGAATCCTGGAATTTGACATTCATTGATTCCTCCACAGATTGAGTCTTCTTGTTATAGACTCTGTAGGCTTTGCTCGAGGTAGAATATCCAAGGAAGATGTCTTCGTCGATTTTTCCTCAAACTTGCCAACTCGATCATTTGCATTTTTCAAAATAAAGCATTTACATCCAAACACATGAAAGTATGAAACAATAGGTTTCTTTCCTTTGAATAACTCATAGGGGTTTTTTCCCGAGAATTGGTCTTAGAAAAACTCTATTAATAATATAACATCTTTGTAGAAACGCTTCAGCCCAAAAACGTGAAGAAATGTTACTTTCAATTAAAAGAGTTCTAGCCATTTCTTGAAGCGACCTATTCTTTCTTTCCACAACTCCGTTTTGCTCGGAGTATATGGAGAGGAGAATAAATGCTGAAAACCGATTCATCACAAAATTTTGTAAAATCTTGATTTTCAAATTCACCTCCATGGTCTATTCTTATACTTGAAATAACATACCCTTTTTCATTTTGAACCTTTTTAGCAAACTTTTCAAAGTAAGAGAATGTTTCGAGACTTACTTGCCGGAAATATGCCCGGGTAAATCGTGAGTAATCATCCACAATTACTAGGCAATATTTCTTACCTCCAATGCTCTGAGTTCTGGTTGGTCCAAAGAGATCCATATGCAAAAGCTGCAGTACACGATTAGTGGAAACTTGATTTATTGGTTTAAAGGAATTTCTTACCTGCTTTCCCAATACGCATGGAGTGCATAGATCAGACTTTTGGTATGATAAATTAGGTAAACCACGAACAAGCTTCTTTCCTGAAATTTTGGCTATCTGCTTCATATTGATGTGCCCAAGCTTTCTGTGCCATAAGTTCGCTTCGTCTTGAATTGAGATAAGACATTGCGATTCATCTGGTTTTACGTCCAAGAGGTAGATATTTCCATGTCTTCGACCCATAAATGATCGAGTAGAATCTTTCTTGGTTCCCGAACATATTCCCTCTTGAAAGTTTATTTTGAAACCGGTATCACACTACCGATCGATCTTGCGAGCGGATTGTAGTTGAGTCCTTCCACTAGGGAAACATTGCTTATTGTGAGGTTTCCAATCTTTACTGATTCCAAACCCCACAATTCTTCCTTTGCTGTTTCCTCCAAATGAGACTTTTCCACCATTTACTTGAACGAGCTTTATGAAGCAATTTGAATCTCCTATCATATGTCTTGAGCATCCACTATCCAGATACCATTTTACCTTTTTCTTGATAGTGACCTGCATTTTAAAAAAAACTCAAGCTTTCTTTGGTACCCATATTTTCTTGGGTCCATTGGTGTTAGTATGATATGCGATTTTTGCCCATACCTTTTTAACAGGTTTCTAAACCATAGGACATTCCTTTTCAAAATGATCTGCACTGTTGCAATTTGAATATCTGAGAGCATTTCGACCTACTGGTTTTACAAAAACCTTTTTGAAATGATTTTTGTAAGCATCTCTTGTGGGTCTTTGCTTAATTCTTTCATTCACTTTAGGAAAATCAATTAGAGGAATGGTTTCCACAGTCATTCCCAAACCAGTTTATTGAAATAAGGTCTTTGTCTTTGAAAGAATTTTCTCAAGTTTCTCGAGATCCTATTGAAAATCTTTTTGAAATATTTGATATGTCAATTTTTAAAAATTCATTTTCTTTTAAAAGATTTTCTTCACTTTCTTTAAGAGTAGAAACATTCATGTCTAAACATTTCAACTTTTCTTTCAAAGCATTTTCCTGTTGTTTTAGTGCAGAATTTTCTTTTTTAAGTTCGGAAATCCTTTTAAGAGAAGTCTTAAGACTAGAACACAGCTCATCAATGTATTTAGAAACTTTAATAGGGATTTTAAAGTTACTTACCTCAAACTCACTTTGTTTGAATGCGAGTGCAATCTCGGAGTTTGAATCTGAATCCGATTGTGCCATCGAGACATATATTGGCATAATCATCATCACTTTCTTCACACTCGTATCACTCTAGGTTTTTACTCGCTTTAAGAGCCTTTCGATACTTTTCAGCTTTTCCTTTCTTCTTCCTCGAAAGAGGACAGTTGGGTCGATGTGTCCCTTTTTCTTACATTCAAAGCGAGACTATATCTTTGTTTGATTCATCATCCTCAACGAGACTTAGTCATTTTGCTTTTGAAAACTTCTGTTTCTTTGGATTGAATCTTCTTCCTTTTACTGTTCAACTTTCTGAATCTTCTTATCATGAGAGCAAGCTCCTCATCATCCATATCGTCTTCGAGAATCGTAACATCGGAATCATCATTGGATTTTAATGCAGATTTCTTACCTTTAGGATATTCGTCTTCATTGATTCGTTCCACTTCATAAGACGAAGAGTTCCAACCAACTCATCGACGGATAGTGGCATGATTCTTTGTGTCTCTCTTATTGAGGTCTTTATGTGATTCCAATCCTTGGAGAGTCCACGCATAGCTTGTTTACTTTCATGGGATCGAAAATTGGTTGACCTTGATTTTCAAGACCATTCACGATTTACGTAAAACGACTAAACATGTCGAGTTATAGATTCTCCGATTTCATTTTGAAGGCTTCGTATTGACCGAGGAGAATGTTGATTACGGTCTCTTTCACTCGATCGGTTCCTTCATAGGTAATATGTAATCTATCCCCGACTTCTTTTGCTGTAACACAAGAAGATATTCTGTTATATTCGGTAGGTGACAAAGCACAATATAAAGAATAAATTGCTTTTGCATCAAGAGCTTGTCTCTTGATTATCTCTTCCCGAGTCATTTCACTAGACTCAACGGTTTCTTTTCCTCTCTCGAGACAGATGCAGCTTTAGGAGTGATTCCTTTTTCTACAACGTCCCATTCCGAGAGGATCCTTTGATCTTAAGAACGCTTTCATCTTGTTTTTCCGGATGTTGTAATCCTTTCCATCAAAGTAAGGAGGTCTGCGGTATTGCTTTGCCCTTCCACCAGCCACGAAGCTAACATACTAGCCATGGATCTTTAACTCAAGTAAAACACTTCAAACAAAGTGAGTACACAGGCTCGATACCAATTGATATAGCTAGTATAAACACCTAGAGGGGGTGAATAGGTGTAAAAACAATTTATCGAGATACGAAGGCAATACTAGGCGGAGACAATAGAAAGGAAGTTCTCTAAAACAGATTATGATCAAAGTAAACGAGAGAGTAGGGAAGAGAAAATTGAACACAAGGTTTATAGTGGTTCGGCTTATTCCAAGCCTACGTCCACTCTTTCGCACCGACGGCCCACCGGCTGGATTTCACTATGAACAAAAGAGATATTACAGCAATGCTTTCCCTTGATTCCACGGTGTAGATATTCTACCACACTTCCTCAAGGTATCTCAAAATATAGACTCTCTTTTGCGTACAAGATTTCGCTCGATAAATGAATTGACTAAGAATAAGGAGCTTCAGACTTTGGAATTCTTCTATCGTGCACCACCTCGAACAACTGGAACGTCTTCCTTATATACTCCTTTATGCCATCATACCCGTTGGCACTTACCAAAGGAATTCTTCCAATCTTCCCGTTGGACAGAATCAATTAGGAAGATCATTCGAGCCATTAAAGGAACATGTCGATAGCCCATCAATCCTGCTCGCCCATACAATCAGGATCTCGGTTTCCATAAGTGGAACCTTCCAAGTATACTTCGCCAATCATCGGATCTTTAATCAATCTTGATTCGAATAAAGGAATCCGTTATGTCATATCCAGCCAAGAGATCTTCGTCGATCGATAAGATCAAATCCTTAACGAAACACACGATCTGGATAGACCTTCTTCGGCAAACTACAAACTGTCAATGAGAATAGACTTTGAGTCTTGAGTCGGCAATCCGAGGTCTTTAGACTTTAAAGTCTGCAAATCTTCGAGACTAGACTGATTGGAAACGTTTTGTCAGCTTCAAAATATTCCAGAAAGATTTCTCCAACAGATGGAACTTGGCGAATGTGTGTCGATTGCCGAGCAATTAATAACATTACTGTAAAGTATTGACATCCTATTCCTAGGTTAGATGACATGTTGGATGAGTTGCATGGTTCTTGCATTTTCACTAAGATCGATTTGAAAAGTGGCTATCATCAAAGTAGGATGAAAGAAGGTGATGAATGGAAAACTGCATTTAAGACCAAGTATGGATTATATGAGTGGTTAGTCATGCCATTTGGATTAAATAATGCACCGAGCACGTTTATGCGACTTATGAATCATGTTTTGCGTGCTTTTATTGGTCGATTTGTGGTTGTCTATTTCGATGACATCTTGATATATAGCCGAAGCCCTGATGACCATATTGAGCATGTGCGAGCTGTCTTGCAGGTTTTAAGGGCCGAGCAATTATACGCTAATCTAAAGAAATGCTCTTTTGTTACTAACAAATTAGTATTTCTAGGATTTGTTGTTAGTGCTTATGGTATACGGGATGATGAAGAAAAGGTTAAAGCAATCCGTGAATGGCCAACGCCTAAGACCGTAGGAGAGGTGCGTAGCTTTCATGGATTGGCGAGTTTTTATCGGCGATTTGTGAGAAAATTCAGCACCATTGTCGCACCTTTGACTGAGGTTATCAAGAAGCACGTGGGTTTCACGTGGGGAGAAGAGCAAGAAAAAGCATTTAATCTGCTAAAAGATAAGTTGACTAATGCTCCTTTGTTATCTTTGGCAAATTTCAGTGCTACTTTTGAGATAGAGTGCGATGCTTCTGGTACATGAATTAGAGCTGTGTTGATGCAAGGAGGGCGTCCCATAGCTTATTTCAGCAAGCAATTGAGTGGAGCAACATTGAATTATCCTACCTATGATAAGGAGATGTATGATTTAGTGCGAGCTTTGGAGACTTGGCAACATTATTTATGGTCAAAGGAGTTTGTGATCCACACCGACCATGAGACCTTGAAGTACTTGAAAACGCAACAAAAGTTGAATAAAAGACATGCCAAATGGATGGAGTTCATCGAGACTTTTCCATATGTGATCTAGTACAAGAAAGGTAAGGAGAATGTGGTAGCCGATGCACTTACTCGAAGGTATGCGATTCTAACTATTTTAGAAGCAAAGTGTTTAGGTTTTGAGCACATCAAGAACTTATATACTGATGATGATAACTTTACGAGAGTATTTGAAGCATGTGAACATACTGCATTTGATAAATTCTATAGGCGTGAAGGTTATCTTTTCCGTGAAAACAAACCATGTTTGCCTAAGTGTTCTTTGCGTGAATTGTTGGTGCGAGAATCACATAGTGGTGGTTTAATGGGACATTTTGGCATTAGTAAGACTTATGAAGTGTTGCATGAACATTTTTATTGGCCACATATGAAGAGAGATGTCACACGTGTCTGTGAGAGATGCATTGCTTGTAAGCAATCGAAGTCTACAACTCAACCGCATGGCTTGTATACACCATTACCTATTCTAACGCATCCTTGGACTGATATTTCTATGGATTTTGTGTTAGGATTGCCTAGGTCTAAGTATGGTAGAGATTCTATTTATGTGGTTGTTGATCGATTTTCAAAGATGGCTCATTTTATACCTTATCATAAAACTGATGATGCATCTCATGTTGCTGATTTGTTCTTTAGGGAGGTTGTACGTTTGCATGGCATGCCTAGATCGATTGTTTCAAATCGAGATTCTAAATTTCTTAGCTACTTTTGGAAAACATTGTGGAAAAAACTAGGAACACGGTTGTTATTTTCTACTACTTGTCATCCACAGACCGATGGTCAAACCGAGGTAGTTAATAGAACTTTAGGGGTATTGTTGCATGCTATTATTAAAAAGAACAGAAAATCTTGGGAAGATTGTCTGCCACATGTTGAGTTTGCATATAATAGGAGCATGCATTCCGTCACTAAATTTACACCATTTGAGGTTGTCTATGGTTTTAATCCGTTAACTCCATTAGATTTAACCCCTTTACCTGTTGATGAGCATGTGGATCTAGATGGAGCAAAGAAAGCTGAATTTGTCAAGGCGTTGCATGAGAAGACGCGCGCAAATATTGAGTGCAAGACTGAGCAATATGCAAGGCAAGCCAACAAAGGGCGCAAGGAAGTGGAGTTTGAACCCGGCGATTGGGTTTGGGTTCATATGCGCAAGGAGCGATTTCCCGAGCAGTGACGTTCTAAGTTATTACCGCGAGGGGATGGACCGTTCATGGTGTTGGAAAGAGTTAACAATAATGCTTACAAGCTTGACCTTCCAAGTAAATATGACGTTAGCGCTACATTTAATGTTTCTAACTTGACTCTTTTCGATGCAAGTGATGATTTGAGGGCAAATCCTTTGCATGGGGGAGGGAATGATGTGGACATTGAGCCATATCGAGGAGGAGGTGCTAGGGACCCATTGTCTATTCCTCTTTGGTTCAATTACTCGAGCGCGGGCCAAGCAATTTAGGCAAGCTGTTGGCATCATGGTTCGTGATCTTTGGCGTGGAGATGACCTTGGATCAAATCTTGAAGAATCTTGGAAATCTTGGCGTAATCTTTGGCGTGGAGATGACCTTGGATCAAATCTTGAAGAATCTTGGAAATCTTGGCGCAATTTGATTATCTGGTCACCAAATATTTGACAAAGTCAAAAACAATTATCTTCTTGTTTAAATATTTTCTAGATAATGACGCATTAGATATCTAGGGCTGGTTTTAGGGTTTGTGTGGCAACTAGAAAGCCTATATAAAGGACTTACCGACTTTCTTTGAGACAGATATATTTTATTTTTGAGGAAAAGAATTGAAAGGTTCTCTTTTACTGTTCTTTTGAGGACTTGACCTTATCAAGATTATCTTGTGGCGGTCGATTCGACTTATCGAGCGAGATAGCGAATTCTTTCGCTCATGGCGTCTATAACGTTGGTTGGTTGACACGCGTTCGTCAACAGGTCACGTTCATACCGAGGTTGCCAATCACAGGTTTGATAAGAGGTCGAGGTTCACGATTCGCACCCACCGGACCTTCGTAGAACGATCTTTCCGCAACAATTCACATCACTTGCTACCCCTTTGGGTTGAATAAAGATGATCCTTCAAAGTACCCCTATCGAGAACGACCCTACATTGGGGCATCATAGGAGGTTACGGTCGTGTTGTGGAGCGAAGGATTGAAAAAAGATTCTATTACTTTCACTTGCATCAATCTTCTGGTGATAGCTTCAGAGGAATTCTCATTAAAGCTTGACTCATCCCAAAGTGAAGAAAAGCATTTCCTTCTCTACCCAAACACTGATATCCATTGCTTTAACCAACTTGGGCCTGATTATTCATTTCTGAACCCCGAGCGGTGATCATCTCCCTTTACTGGGGCAAGGCATAAGGATTGATCACATACAATTGGCATTTACGAGAAAGCATGAAAAGTATCTCGAAAGTCATAAAAGCTCAAAGAACAAAAGTTCGACAAAATTAGGGGGCATGAAAAAGCAGTGTGCGTGGTAAAAACAAGGCCAATGCAAGTCAAGAAAAAAGAAGCCAAAAGGCTGCATCCTATGTGAAAAAAAAATATTATCAAAGTCCAAGTGCTTGCGTAAAAAAATCATCGCAAGGGCGAAGGAAATTAGAGAAAAGAGCAAAGCTCCCATGCAGAAATGATTAGTCAATGGACTTTCGAGATGTGCTGCAGTGTTTCAAAAGTCGAATGATTCAAAAAGATTGAGTGACATTGTCACAACGCCATGATGATCACCCACTCTTAAAAAAACCCTCTTGAAAATTTTAAGCCTTTTGAGCCTCTCACAAACCAACAATACAACCCTCTTCCGAAGTCTCTTCTGATTGGGATGGTTTGAGTGAAAATGAGAATGCCACAAAGAAGCTATTGCTTGAAGGAGTGGAAGTAATTCTATCTTGTCTTATTTTCCAAGTTCTCGACTTGTAAACACAATGAAGATAACGACAAATGTTCTTTTATTGGCCTCAAAGCTATGATCCCTTTGTGTAAGCCCATGACCAAATCTATATTGTGGTTCTTTCAAAAGACCTTTTTGATCGATCAGATTGTGCTCATCGCGAATGTTTCTGAAAGCCTTTGACATGGGTTATGTGAGATACCATCAGCAATCAGTTACTTCCCAAACGAATAGATGGGATCAAGCAGCCATTTTATCAAGAGTGTGTGAGAAACCCTTTCTGACTAAGAAGCTTTAGTTTGGCATGCTTAATGAGCATTTTTCACGAGTCATAGTCGTTTTGATAAGAACTTGACTCCTAGAGAATTTGATGATTAATAATACATTCCTGAACAAAATGACAATTTTGCACCACATGATGCTGATTGACAATGAATGTTTTTTTTATTAAAAAAAAAAAACAGTCAACTTAGCTTGATTAGCTTGTTTAGTTAATATTGCAATATTGCCAATATGTCTCTTGATGAAGTCTCCAATGAAATTTGCTCAAGTTGAGTTTGATAGGATTCCTCAGTAAAGTCATGCAATTTTCAAGGGGTTAGCGGGTGTTTCCCTAAAAACCAAAGGTTCTTGGTCAACCTTAAATCATGTCATCTACAAAGGTTCATGGGTTTTCCTCAAAACCATGTATTTTTAGCCTGGTCGAAACCCGTTCGTACACGGTGAGACCTTCTTCCCAGTTGAAACCTGTTCGTACACGGTGAGACTATTCATTTCAGTCGAAACCCGTTCGTACACGGTGAGACTATCATACCCAGTCGAAACCCGTTCGTACACGGTGAGACCTTCATCTCAGTCGAAATCCATTCGTACACGGTGAGACTATTCATCTCAGTCGAAACCTGTTTGTACACGGTGAGACTATCATACCCGGTCGAAACCCGTTCGTACACGGTGATACCTTCATCCCCGTCAAAACCCGTTCGTACACGGTGAGACTATCTTACCCGGTCGAAACCCGTTAATACACAGTGAGACCTTCATCCCAGTCGAAACCTGTTCATACACGGTGAGACTATTATACCCGGTTGAAATCCGTTCGTACACGTGAGACCTTCATCCCAGTCGAAACTCGTTCGTACACGGTGAGACTATCATACCCGGTCGAAACCCATTCGTACACGGTGAGACTATCATACCCGGTCGAAACCCATTCGTACACGTTGAGACCTTCATCCTAGTCGAAACCCGTTCGTACACGGTGAGACTATCATACTTGGTGGAAACTCGTTGTTACACGATGAGACCTCATTTCTCTCTTCTCATGACTCGGAGGGCTTTGTATCCCGGAGTCTTTCTCCATTCTCGTGACCCGGAGAGCTTTGTATCCTAGAGTCTTCCTTCATTCACATGACCCGAGAGCTTTGTATCCCGGAGTCTTCATTCATTCTCATGACCTAGAGAGCTTTGTATCCCGAAGTCTTCCTCATGACCTGGAGAGCTTTGTATCCTGGAGTCTTCATTCATTCTTATGACCCAGAGGGCTTTGTATCCTGAAGTCTTCATTCATTCTTATGACCCGGAGGGCTTTGTATCCTGAAGTCTTCCTTCATTCTCATGACCCAGAGAGCTTTGTATCCCGGAGTCTTCGTCATGACCCGCAGAGCTTTGTATCCCGGAGTCTTCATTCATTCTTATGATCCGGAGAGCTTTGTATCTTGGAGTCTTCCTTCATTCTCATGACCCGGAGAGCTTTGTATCCCGAAGTCTTCCTCATGACCCGGAGAGCTTTGTATCCTAGAGTATTCCTTCATTCTCATGACCCGGAGAGCTTTGTATCCCGAAGTCTTTCTCATGACCCGGAGAGCTTTGTATCCTAGAGTCTTCCTTCATTCTCATGACCTGGAGAGTTTTGTATCCCGCAGTCTTCCTCATGACCCGAAGAGCTTTGTATCCCGGAGTCTTCCTCATGACCCGGAGAGCTTTGTATCTTGGAGTCTTCCCTTCTTCTCATGACCTGGAGAGCTTTGTATCCTGGAGTCTTTCCTTCTTGTCATGACCCGGAGAGTTTCGTATCCTGGAGTCTTCAATTCTTCTCATGACCCGGAAAGCTTTGTATCCCGGAGTCTTCTTCTTATTGACAAGACGCGCTTCCATAATTATGAGTCCTTTCCATCGACCCGACGTGTGCCTATGCACCTAGGGTCTCTCTATTGTCGAAATGATTTAGGTGTCTTTTGTCTTTGAACGCAACCTCTTCAAGCTCCCATTCAAAGAGGGGCAGCTGTTGACACCTAAATTTTCCTATTTTTATTTAGGATTTAATTGTGTACGGAATTAGGAATTAGTCGTTAAAAAAAAGAAAAACAAAAACAAAAACAAAATTAAAATGAAAAAAAAAAAGAGAAAGAAAATGTGGAAGGGGGCCGGGCTGGATCTCGCCTTGGCCTTGCCCATGAAGCTTCTCCCTCCTCTGGCCATCTTCGCATTGGAACAAGAGGAAACCCTAGGGAGCTTAGGAACAAAAACAACACAGGGAGAACACGAAAGGGGAACCGGAGGAGAATAGAGGCAGCACACAAAGAAACACAAGAAGAGAGAACTGGGTAGAGGGAGAGTGAGCTCGGCAGAGAGAGGAAGTAGTGAAAAAGAGAGCTTGAGTGGCTCCGCCCTGTGGCCGCTCGAAGCCTTCGCTGTGCCGGCCGCCGCGCGGCGGAGCCGCTTGTACGCAAGCACCACATCATCACCGCCGCGTCCCGACCCGCCCGCAACCCGCACGTACGTAACCCCCTTTGCTGCAGCTGCGACGACCCAACACTCGCGCCACCTACACTCGGCGCCTGTCGCCCTCTCTGCCCGAGGGCCGCCCGTCGACCTCGCGCCACCTCCGTGCAGTGCTTGCCGCTCCGCTGCCCATCGCTGCAGCATCTTCGAGCAACTCTTGCGGTAGCTCGCGTCCAGCGCCCCTTGTGGCACCCCTTTTCACGGCCCCCGATCCGTTTGGGTCGCTGCAGTCTATTTGTCTCTCACTTGTCCTGATAAAATAAATCTTTATGATACCATAGAGTTTTAAAGTAGATCCATAAGTCTTGGGGGTATACAGTTTTAAACGGTCCCTGCGCAGCGTATGAAAGTATAGCGGAAGCTACGTCACATCTCCCTAACCCAAAAACTGAAATGATGCACACTTACTAGATAGATTTTATGAAATAAGCCGGACACTTTTATTTACATAAGTCTGATAGATAACATCGGTCGGTACAACAAAAAGAGACTGTCGTGGACTTTCTAAACCCGGCTATATATCATAGGGTAATCCGACCTCCCTTTGGCTTTCCTCCCCATTTAGCTCATAACAAAAGTCTATCAGATAGCGCCGGCGGTCCAAAAAGTGTCACCTGCTACCCGTCACACACACATCACACCCAGCCCGTCCATTGGCTGGTGGCGGCGCATCCCCAACATCACTCCATCACGTCGGACGTGCACCGACAAGAACTCTGGACTCTTTGGGCCATCGGGTAGCCCAACATCATACAGAACTAATACTCAAACTCGGATGAAGACCAGTCCTCGGACCTCGACATGAGTATGCTCAGAACATATACACTCCACATCAACTGGGATGCCGTAAAAAGTACCGCGTGTGATAGGTGACAGAGGCATCCTTTTAATCTGAAAGATTAGTCTCCAAACGGGGTGAGTACAACCACTCAACAGTAAAAGATTCATCAAGCTATATCAAGCATTACCATTAATATCCAGATTTAAGTATGCTAGACAAAACAAGAAATTAGAGAATAAGCATGTATCGAAATCATGAAATCATTCAATGTGATGGCAAATGAAATCTTAATGTGTAGTGCAACATATTCAGGATGAACAAATCACAATCATAGGGCCAATTTCTAATAATATGTCCCATTTCATGTCACGTACTCAGTCTCATAACCAGACTCCACGCCTTTATTGTAAAATCTTTCATTTTATCATTCAAAAGGTTTCATCCCCGGAGGACCAATGTTTGCATCCCTTCGGCATTCGCATCCTTCCAGGCATCACGAAAGCCTCCAACATTCAGCCACTTAGGGCCATCGGGCATCGGAGCGAATCACGCCTCCGGGCATCTCGTACCCCACGGGTAGTTTGGAAGTGGAGGAGTATTTAAGGAGATGAAGGACCGGCATCACGAGGAACCTCGGGGCCTCCCATGAAAATGGTTACCCCGGCCATCCGGAATTACGTACCGACTAGCATACTCGAAGTTTATTTTATTCTATTTTGGGCATCCCGAAACTCCCGGGGAAAAACCTCCGACATTCAGCCACTTAGGGCCACCGGGCATCCACAAGGCATCAACTCACTCGATCCTTTGGGCATCCCGATTCCCGGGGCATCGTTGACCCGAGGGTCCAACGGTAACAATTTAACATTTTAAATTTACAAGAATACTTTCTAATGCCAAGAACAATCCATTTCATGCATTCACTATCCAATCTTAATGTTGCACAAATATCCACAATTCAGCACCATCATATCACATAACCATTCAAAACATATTCACTTTTGGGACACTGTGGAAATTTGAAAAGAGAGCAACTCGATTTTACCATGCACAGTTCTAGTAAGTATTTTGAAATAAATACTAAATGAGCTCGAAAATGTGAAATTTTGACATGTTATCAATGAGATCCTAAGGAAAAAGTTTCATGAATAACACCAAGTCAAATTCCTTACGTATCGAGAGTAAAACTTTTCGGTATTCCTTGCTGACGTTCTGTAAAATTTCCAGATTCAACATTTCCGTATAAAAATCATTTCGTGGACCAAATCTTGTCCATTTATGCTAAATTTTTTATATGTTACTCTTACAGATGAGCTCTCCAACTTTATTTAAGGATTCGAAATCAAATTTTGGCTAGAAAATTCCAGAAAAATCGTGAAATTGCCGGAGGTCATGCTGTTCTTACGAAAACAGTTTCCTAGCCTAAAGAGAGGTATTCCTACCCTTGAGTTTCAGCACTCAACGTCCACAGCCAAGATTTACAAGCTTATTACACCACAATACAGCCTCTTTACTTCCAAAAATCCACCATAGCTAAATCCTTGAGTTCTCATTTTATTTTGAAAGCAAATCTACCAAAACTTGCTCTAATTTTTGCTCAATTACTTGATCAGCTTCATCTCCTTCATCTAGAATCAACATGCAACACCAAATTTCACATTTTCTCACATCTACCAACTCCTCACTAAAAAAACAGCAAGCAATAACACAGATTGAAGAACTTCTACTTGCCTCAAATCCAAAGCAACCGCAACAAGTAAATTGGCAACTTGGGGCTTCGAGTGCTGCTCGATCGATAGTGAAGATAGGTGGCGTCGACGGCGGCAGCTAGGACACGGCGGAAGTCAATCCTCCTTTTCCCCCTCGCGGCATGTACTTGCGCGCCCTCCCTCTCGCTCGAACTCTCCTCCTCTCTCTCTCGCTCGCTCGCCCGAACTCTCTCTCTCGGTCTCACTCTCTCTCTCGATAGTTCCCTCGATCAATCCGCCTCTCCCTCTCCCTTTTGTTTGTTTAATTAACTAATAATCATTGCATTTTGCATGCAAGAGACACTTGGCTCCAAGAGGAAGACAAGTGTCTTCAACAAGAGAACAAATGGAGGAGGTGGCATGGCCTCCATCCGATTCCTTCCCCCTCCCATGGGCCGATGGTTTTGTAGGCCTCTTGGCCTGCTTTGAGCCCGAAATTTTTTTGGGCCTAGATGTCCAATTTAAATGGCCCATAGAAAATAATAATAATAAGCCCACAATTCCTACACCACTTTAGGGCATTTTGATTTTTATAGAAATTAATTAACATTCCCATAACCAATTTTTCATAGGGGGTTCGATCCAAGAGATAAAATAATGTGGCCGATGATGTAATTGTCCATATGGTCATTCAAAGACAAATTCCTTTCCCTCAAAAATTAATATTTCGGGTCGTCGAAATTCTCGGATGCCACACCCCTGCCTCTGCACACTTGACGCCGCGCTACTGCCCCCCTGACGCTAGCAGATCTGAACCGATCGCCGCGCCGCTGCTGCCCGCAACCGCGAGCACCGCCGCTCCAATAGCCGAAGCTCCGCCCATCCTCCTTGACGCTGTATCGAGTTATTCGCCACCGCGTCCGCTATCGTTGCTGGGCCCAACGGTTTCGCTCGCCTTCACCGCCGTGCCTCCACTTGCAGAACCCGCGTTTGCCGTCTCCCGATTCTGCTATCTCGCCCCTTCGAGTGACGCCGCTGCTGCCCTAACAAGCCAGATCTGGAGGGAGGAGGCTCACCGTCGTCCCTGCTGCTGTCGCTGTCGCTGTCCACACTACCGCCGCTCACCGCGTCGCCGTTGCCGAGTTGCCGCCGTCCCCGACAGCTCTTCGTTAGTGCCGCGAAGGAGCGACGAAGAGAAGAGGCGGATCCAGGTAGGGTTCTCTTCGAAGTGGGTCGGGCACGGGTCGCAAACCGAGTAGGGTTTTGAACCAATTTGGGCTGGGTATATTAGGACCGGGTTTGGACTGATTTAGGACGTGGGCTTGTGGGCTTCATTTTTTAAATAGAAAAAATTAGACCAGATTGGGCCTGCGCTGGTTGGGCCCAATCCGAGCCAAGGAAAGGCTCGACCAAGTCGGGCCTTACCTTCCAAGCGGGCCAGTTCGGCTCGACCCCCATTTGGACCGAACCCGGACCGGACCCGATCTAGGCCGAACTCAAGTCGGGTTAGACCCGACCCGACCCGATCCGGCCCAAAAAAAATGTTTTATTATTATTATTATTATTTTTAAAAATTTAAAAACTTTGAAAAAAAATTTTAAAATTAAAAAAAAATTAAAAAATTTCGAATATTAAAAAATGTAGAATTTGGTTAGGAATGACCATGTATTGCCTTTATAGTGTATTTAGGCCTTTAATTACTCCTATATTACTTATATTGCATGTTCAATTTACTTGTTTAATTTAATTATGTTTGCAATTGCTTAGTTGTTTATTTTTATTGCAATTAGGATCTTGGTAGTTATGGCTGTTATTTTAATGATTGTGCACCCGCTTCATGGGCAAGGCCAAGGCGATATCCTCTCACATGTTAGTGGATAGGTATGAAATCAATCCAAACTGCTTGACAAAAATCATTTCTTTTAAGATGAACAATATTAGGTACTGAAAGGGCACTAATTAGTCAATTAGTGTAATCAAGTCCCCGACCCTAGATTCTTTGGTTGCGTAGGAAGTGTGGCATACTCCCGTGCCTCACTTGGTTTCTAGTCGACCCCAATAGGCTAGCGGCGACTCCTTTTTGCAAAATTCTTAAAAAATATCCCAATGTCACGTGGGGTATGGGCTTGGGAGAGCCCGTGCCTAATCATGGGCTTTAGACCCGTGCTTTAGGCAATACCCCTAAACTTGTTCCCTCCCCCCGAGGGTAGGTCGCGACAAACGAGCACCGCAACTCTGATACCAATTGAAAATGCTAGTATTACCATCTAGAGGGGGGTGAATAGGTGTAAAACAAATTAAACAAATAAATGCATATTAAGTTAAATTTCAAGCAAAGTCTGACTAAAAATGCCACCAGACTTTTGAAGTACATTCAGACTTAATAAGAGATGGTTTAGAAATTTGATAAGTTTTGGAAAAGATTATAACGAACAAATCAAAAATAGTTAAGGAAAGAGAAAATTGAACACGAGATTTATAGTGGTTCGGCTTAAGTCAAGCTTACATCCACTCTCCCACGCTGACAGCCTTCTAGCTTAAATTCACTAAGGTATCAACAAAGAAATACAATGATTTGAATAAGAACACTCAATGGATGATTTCCTTTTCTTTCACTGAGTCACTCTTCTTGTGATTTTCTCTCTTGAATACAATTTGTAAGCGTAGTCAATGAAGAACAAGTGATTGAAAAGCCTCAAACTTTGGAATTTCAATTTCACTCACTCTCTCAAATGGACCGAATAACCATTGGCATTCTCCAGAGGAATTTCTTCCAATCAATCCATTGGACAGAATCAATTAAGGAAATCTTATGACCAATTGAAGATTGAGATGAAAATCCGATAATTTTGGTCACCCATACAATTAGAATGTAGGTCTCCATAAGCAGATGCTTTCCAAAAAAAAAAAGCTTGTCTTCAAAATTAATTTCATCAATTCGTGATTGATTCCATCAATATATTTATAAAAGGTAAGTGAGATTCTTCGCCAGAAAGCTAGATATTAAGGATAAGTCTCATTTGTACTGAATCCTTGTCAAAAGATCAGTAATTCTGAGTCTGATTATATCTTCATTTTGGACTTGATTTTAGTCTTGATCTCGTCAGATTGGGAAAGACTTTCTGGAGTAAATAGACTTTGACAAAATTTCACAATATTGCATAGAAGTCTACTATTCTTCATAAAGAACAAGAACAAGAATAAGAAAGTTTTGTCAACTTTAATACCTGATAGGAGTTTTCTCAATAGACATAAATGAGTTTAAATGCTTTTTATGAGAGCTCATATTATGTCTTTCATGAATTCTCTAAATGTTGTCCGCAAACACAAAATATTGATATGAGTTACCACGTTTGGCATATTCAACATATTTGTCGGCGCTTCTGCAAACTTAGAAAATGATCAAAATTGCCGCTTCTATAGGCACAATAGTCTTTTCTAAGATGATTCCTTTCCTTGTATAGTTCCACTTACCCTTATTCCAAGATAAAAAACAAAAGAATTTACTTGACACGTAGCACTGTTCATTTCTATTGTCGGAGAGAAAGAGAGAGATTATCATGAAATTCTGATGTTACCGCTGGGTTTACTCTCAATTGTCATGAAATGAGAAGAAGTTAAAGCATAGTATTTAGTTGTCAACACTGCTTTAATTGATAGATAGATAGTTGCAAAGAGAGATAGATAGGTATCTGGTATGCATTGTATACAGAAAATTGTAGGTAAAATAAGAAACCAATTCACGATAAGAGAATTAATACGTAATCCTCCTCATAGTTTAGTGGCTACACAATATAGCTAAACAACGCGGATAGACACATGAATATATAAATAGGAAATTAGGAGAAACTCATAAATCTCCTGGTGCTTGTATTTTGTGAATAAATGTTCTGATTATTCTCATGCGATTGGATAAGAAGCTTGTGATGCGAGTCCACATTTTCCTTTAGAACTACCATTGCCTCTTGAATCCTCATGTAACCGCGTTCACCCCATGTCTCGCCCCACGAGTTCCGAATCTTCCAGAACTTGGTTCCGTCCTCGCTCGTCCCATACCCGACCACGACCACCGCGTGGTCCATCTCTCCACTGCAATCCCCATTGAAGACGCCACTGCTATAGCTCTGGAACTCCTGCCCACTGGCAATGATCCCGACCGAGACTGGCTGCTGCACAACTGCCTTCAGGAGCTCGTCCTCACCAGGCGGGACATCTGCGAAATCCTTGATCTGCGCCGCATGTTGGGCTGCTTTTCTCCTGTTGCAAGTCCCGTCTTTCCCTTGGTACGCATATGTATCCTCAGACGCAATTCCTTGGTTTTGAATTATGTACTTGAAAGCATCGTCAGGAAGACCTCCATCACAACCAGAGCTTTCGCTGTCACAGTCAATTAGTTGTTGCTCGGAGAGCACCGGCAATTTACCGCTTGTGATCTGCGAGATTCCTTCTACTGCTGCTACTGCTGAGAATGCCCAACAAGATCCTGCATTCATAAAATTTGTTGACATTATAAGTGTGAAAAAACACATTACTTCTCTCAATTTTGCTGCCATTGCTGTCTGACTTTTCAAAACGGGTACGCTCCAAAAACTATTTCAAAATGGAAGTCAAAGATCAATCTTAATTGCATACAAGCCATTAAGATACTCACCACATTGGCCTTGGTCCTTGATCGGATTTACGGCACCATTCTTTACCCAATCGATGTCATCAGGAACATCCCCAGTCAAATGTCGGTGGCTCAATGGCGCTAATTTGGGGGACTTTGGTTTCTTGGATGCTAAGTATCCCGTGTGGCTCCGGATGAACTCCTCATTGGTCAAGTCAGAAAATTGATTTAGGCCCACATTGAAAGTCCTATTCCTGGATGCGTTGGAGTCTTCGATGAATCGCAAGTTCTCCTCGAAAATCGCCTGGCGTTTCACCTTCTCCTCTGGGTCCTTGTAGGTCCGACCATACTGGACCATCCATTGCTCGTGCCGCTCAGCAATGGTGGATTCATGCAACGTGCGGACCGACATCACATGCCAT
This sequence comes from Eucalyptus curtisii, assembly GCA_017140595.1. NCBI lineage: Eukaryota > Viridiplantae > Streptophyta > Magnoliopsida > Myrtales > Myrtaceae > Eucalyptus > Eucalyptus curtisii. The sequence goes on from CM029498.1 coordinate 28,037,237, forward strand.
GCCCAAGTGCTAAGAATTAGGACAAGGGAGATGATGGATTCGCTCTTGACAGAGAAACCCATTGCACAAGTGTAAGCCGGATGGTGTATTTCTCAGTGTGATACTCAGAAGTGAATGATGAAATACCTGCACTGGACCATATATATATGGGCTTGCTTGTGATAGCTGTACTTTGTAATCAAGCCACGAAAAAATCTTCTTACGTGATTTTTAAGTTTTAAGGTGGAAAATTTGGTTCGCAGTTCCATGTTCAATATGGAGATACGAGTGACAAAGCCGTGCATGTCCGGACTTGCGAAACTCCAGGGACAACCGTGGAGGGCACTAGTTGTCATGTTGCCTCAATCAACTCACAAATTGTCATTCTCCTCCATTAATTACCTCCGCGAGGTCCTTTCTGGAATCCATAAATGGCATGAAGTGCCGTTTTAAGCACTCCATTCTTTTGCTGTAAATTTTGGAGATAGTTATCAAAATGAGGTTCTTACATTTATATCTTGATCTCTCCTAGCTTGAAGCAACGTTGCGGTTCAAAACCACTATATACTTATTGTCCTTCCATCACACGACATTTAATCCAAGGCACATCACAAATTACTTTGTACTCATTATTACTAAAGGGAAAAAGCAAAGGAGGAAAAAAAAGAGAAAAGCGAAAAAATTAAGAAGGAAAAGAGAAAAAAAATAAAAATTCATAAGATGTATTAAAATATTATTGAAATTGTCAACACCAACGACAACCGTCCTAAGTGGCACGGCTACTATCCACATTAGAGATTTGCAACTAAAATTGGTCGAAGAAATTCAATTGGCAAAAAGTGAAAAAGTTAGTATTCAATTGATAAAATTGAAAAGTTAAAAATTAAATTGACAAAAGTGTAATAAGTTTGAGACTTTTTAGACAAATTTTCCTTTTTTTCTATGATATCATATGAAATTTGCTGAGACCATTTTTAATTATTCTAAAAGTTTAAGCTGTTAGATAATTGTGAGGTCTAATATTTAAATAATAACACACTTCTTATGCTTACTTTGTACCATCTTACCATCTTATATTGGTAGTTTATCCATACAACATGATAGAATACAAAGTTAGAAAAATCCCAAAGCAAGAATCACAATGTTCCGATACACGAAGAGCATTGTATTTTTGAGATGGCAATATCTAAAATACAGGCCACAAGCGAAAGGAGAATTACAATAATCAAATATTATCATCTCATCTTACCATTCATGGCCACACTAAATGAGATCATATTAAGGCTTCATTTATTTTATGAATAATGAATTATTGAAAAACAAGTTTCTATAAACAATCGCTTGAATCACTTTAAATGATTAATCAATAGAAAAAGTTTTCATTGTCAACAATTTTTGTTTAAATACTTTTTCAGATAATGATTTTTTTTATCCATTAATTTCTATAAGTAATGGAAGCGATAATTTTAATAAAATCTTTTCTAAATCATTCATTTTTTTATGAAAAACGCACCACGAGTGTTGGAAAATAAGCAAAAGCATTTAAAATGCAATTTACATGTTTTTCACTAACTTTCTGATTTTATAACATACACAAAATATAATCATTTTTTAAGCAATAACAAGTCCAAAAATTTTTATGAACCAAGACGAGTAGGTAAAAATTTTCAAGATCCAAAAGGACATTACACAAAGATCACGCGAGCCACACACACCCCAAGCTACAATCGGACCTTGCATGTCCGAGTTAGTTGATTTAAGAATTCTTCACATGACGTCCAAGTTAGATCTCTAATTGTTTCACATGCAAACCATGATCATTTTACTAATGCTACTGTCAAATCAGTAGAATCTTTGTGATCTTTGGTAGATTTTATTTTCCCAGCAACTTGGTGCTAACACCTTATTTATGTCATTGTCCAGAATATGCTTGCAAAATTAGGATATGTGTCCTCCAAAATTTCTGGTTCTAGCTTTTCAAAAGAGACACGATCAAGACTTTCCAAGTTTGTTGCTTTACCAGATTTTTCTCGTATCATGCATTTGAATTGGTAATACCATACATTAATTAGATGGTCTGTTGGTTTTTAGTATTTGCCTTCCTTATAGAAGTAAATTGATTTTTAGATTTTATTTCTAGGTGCTTGACCTCAAGAGGTTTGTGCTTCGGTAAATATTATTGCCCCATTGTTGACACCTACTTTTTTAGAAAATAACAAAATAAAATAAAAATTCGGTTTTGAAAATCTTTCTTGTTGAAAATATATTCTAATTTTAAAATTCAAAACTCAGTTTTTATTTGATTTCGGAGCCACTTTTTTGTTGAGAAAGTTGAGCGAATATTGGGAAAATCTTCACTTGTTTGTTGAGTTTTTCCTCTATAAATAGAGAGTACGAAGCCTTGAACCGGCGGGGGGGATGAATTCTAAAAAATTCAGAAAAAAAAATTCTGTCGTTTGTGGGGGTCTTTTTCTCTTTATCGCCGAAAAAGGGAAAAACCAAAAGGGTGAGACAATGGCCTTCGGTTCTTCTTAGCAAAAAGCAGGAAAGAAAAGCAAAAAGCAGAGAAGTGAAGAAGAAAAGTCAAACAGCAAAAAGAAGCTTTTGCTTCTGCAGAAAGGAACAGAGAAGACAGAGACGTGCGGGCAGAAAAAAGCAGAAATCCTGTTCATCTTCTTCCCTTTCGGCTCCACAGTCGCTCCACTTCGCAGCCGTTCGAGTTTCTGCTGCGCCGGCGCTGCCTGAAGCCGAAGCCCACTGCGGCCTGCGCCCCCACATCGCCGCCGGTCCGAGATCTCCACTCTGCCGCGCGCCGGTGCCGTTCTCGCCACCGTCCGGTTGCCACTCGTCCGCGACCGTGCCACGACGACCCGAGCAACCACCGCTCGGCCCCCGCGCCGGCCACTGCATCATCAACTCCGCTCGAGCCCCCTTGCTGCTGAACTCGCACCGCTGCCAAGCCCGGAGTCCGACGAAGCCACCGCTTTCCTCCCGTACCGCTACTGCTGCCCTTGTGATCACCGACGCCCGCCGCCGCCCCTCGCCGGACCTTCGGCGGATTACCACGTTGCTGTTTTTTCACCTTCCCTTAGGTGGTTTAATTTTCAATTTTTATTCTTACTTTTCACTAACTTCTATCTTATTTTATTTATTTTGTTATTATTGTTCAATTTAGAATATTGAGATGTGCTTTTCTTTTATAAATCTGGTAGGCATCAATTGCAGGTATTTTATCCCAAATTATGGTAATTATTAATTTGACCCGTAAGACGTCGGGTCATTTTTTTAATTACTTTAATTTTTAGGAATTTTGATAGCATTTCAATTGTTAAATCATTATAGAGTTAAAATAATTGTTAATTTAATCCGTGAGACAACGGATTATTTTTTTGGTTATTTTAATTCTTATCTTCATTCTTTTAAAATAATTACTTGTTTGGAAAGATTAAAAAAATCAAAAAAATCAAAAAGTAAATATTGCATTAGAGCATTTAGGTTTAGTAAATTAGGACTGTATTTTTAGGGTTAGTAAAATTAGAATTGCATTTATAGGATTATAATTTTTAGATTATACTTTTAGATGGGTGATTTTTGTTAGGGCTAATTTTAAATAATGTTGGCATGTCTTGATTTTTTACATAGCTTTTAAGATAAGATATAGTTTAAGTTAATTGATTAGAATATCATTCACTTTAGTTAGTCTAATTAGTTCTTTTTTAAATTCCGAATTTCAATAAAAAGAATCCAAAAAATATTAGGTACATATTAATTAACTTGCATAATAGGTTTAATTAGAATATTGTCATATCTAGAACTTAGGTCCATACACATTTCATATTAAAGAACACACCTAAATATTTTTAGATTAAGTCAATTTTCATTTAGTAAAACAAAAAGAGGAACAAAAAAATGTTATGCATGCCATATGAGTTATAGTTTAATCATTTTTTTTAATAAAAAAAGAAAATGCTAAAAGATGATCATTGCACCATTAAGTTACTTTCTTTTCAATAAAAAGCATTATGTCAAAAAAAAAAAAAAAAAAAAAAACTAAAGATCATTTCCTTGGATAGTTAATAGGTTAATTCATAATTAATTTCATTTCATATCATCATTATTTAGCATAGGTTGCATATATGCATTAAAAAATGAATCATCATAAAAGAAATATCATAAAAGAGCATGCATGTAGAAATACCACGTCATTCATCCCATATCACGTAGCACATGCATATTGAGGATCATATAAATTAGATTGCATACATATAGTGATAGTTCAAGTTATGCCATATGAATTGCATCTCATATAAAACAAAATTCATGCATATTAAGTTTAGATTAATATTGCAAAAATTAGATATCATGTCATTTAGAAAATCATGTTTAGGGCCTGCATTTTTACTAGTATTTTTGTAAATCATCTTTTTTAGAAATAGACCTTAATAAAGTTGTGGTTTATAATTTCATATGAATCTAGCATATCGATTAATTGAATGTTATTTCATTGATTGAGCACCCGCATGACCACCATTTGCATGTTAGTAGCTTAGGTTAAAATTAATTAATACTGCCTGCAAAATACTTTTGAAATTAAAATAAAATGGTACCGAAAGGGCATTAGAAAACTCTAGTGTAACCAAGTCCCCGTACCCTTAGTCTCTGGGGCGTAGGAGTAAAATAATTCTCCCATTATTTTACTTAGGTGTCTAATCGACCTACCGAAAATTGATTAGTGGCGACTCCTAGAAAATAATCCTTTGCATATTTGAACCTTAAGTCGCGAATTGGTAGGGGCTTGGGAGAGCCTGAGTTATGTTTAAAAACTCGATAGTCCATTAACCTAGTTTTAGGTGGTGTACCGAAAAATTAGGTCGCGACAGCTTGGCGACTCCACTGGGGACTTGTGTTGTAGCACTGTGGACTTAGGCCAATTTTTCTTCCTCTTTTAAAAATATTTTGTTTGGCAGCGAGGACACTAGGTATGTACCTAACCCTTCTAAGGTGTTAAATGTTCTTGCGAGATGGGAGGTATAAGGGGAGTAGTCTTTGCTAACCCTTGTCTTGCGGTTGGAGTTAAAGATGAATGTTTGAATTTAAATTATAGAAGTGTTGTTTGCATTTAAACTGTTGTGCATGTTTTGTTGTTTTAGCACTACACTATTGCACACACAACTGTGGCCGGACCTGGGCTGCGATAGGATTCTTAGGATGGTGTTGAGAAGGATACTTCCTCAAAAGCGAGACTGCTATGTAGAGGTTGACCTTCTCTTCCCCGAAAGTTTTTCATGGTGTCGAGTGTGTTTGTCCATATCCGCGAGACTGCATGATCATTGGACATTCCATTCGACTGAGCCGGAGTTAGGGGGACCTGGCACGTTAATGCGAGACTGCAACGGTCAGATCATCCTCTTAGCTCCACTTTGTTAAGCCATCTAGATAGAAATCGAGCCTCACATTTCATGTGTGTGTCTATGTGATTGTCATCCCTTTCCGGTAAAAGTAAGTTATCTAAATTCTTCGCAATTTACTTACCTTATTTTGTCGGTCCATGACAATAGGTTTCATCGTCAATCTTATTTTATATGCAATGGGGAAAACAGACGTACAATTCATTTCCACTCCCAAAAAAGAGCTCAAAATGTGGCTGGACCAGTTAGATCAAGACGGCCTGAGATATGTGAAAGACAGGATCGCCCGACTTCTCCCATTGTTAGATATCAGCATCCACTCCGGTGTTATTCAGGCGCTGCCCCATTTCTGGTGTCCACAAACCTCAACCTTCATGTTTGGCGAGTATGAGCTTACCCCAACACTAAAGGAATATAGTGTTGCCATTGGAATGCCCCCCGGAGAAAGAACTTATTAGGCCGCCTATCGGTATTGATTCCATTTCTGAATTATCACAATTTTTAAACATCGAAGCCGAAGCGGTAAGGAAGGTTGTTAAGGCCAATTGCTATGCGTGCCCATTTTCATTTTTGAAAGAGTGTTTTGCAAACCAACCAATGATTTCGAAGGCTAGGATTTTCATGCTAGCATTTTTTGGACTGATCATTTTTCCTTATCGAAAAAATGCCATTAATCCTTCAATTTCATAGGTTGTTAATCGTGTTTGCAATGGGTTAAATTATGTCAATATGGTTTTAGCTGAAACATTTTTGTCATTAACCCGTTTCAAACAAAATGAGGAAAAGACCATGCGTGCCCTCCCGAACTTTTGCAAATATGGTTTTTCTCACACATGAGAGGTTTTGGGCATCTTATGAAACAATTTAGGATTGATGATTTAAGGCACCCCATACAAAAATTTGCGGTCCCGGGAACGTTTTTCCCCAAATAAACAGTATGCCCGTTGGATTAATTTTTTGAAAAAACCTGATCCTAAGGCATTCCTATGGCATACTAAATGGCTCCATGTTGAGGAGGCTCGTTTCTCTCACAAGCATGATGAGCCAATCCCGTTGCTAGGCCTTTCTGGTGTTACTTCCTATTACCCATATAGGGTAGCCCGTCAGTACAGGGCCCTTCAAGAAGTTCCTCCGCCCCTCAAGACGGAATTGTTCCAAGTTCGTTTCATTCGCAAAGATTATGACTACTTCAACGAGATCCTGATGGTCATTGCTGCATGGAGTGAATGTCGCCCAGAGAAGATTTTGGTGCCTAAGAGACTGAAAGGCGAAGAGGAGATTCACCATGCATCGACGTTCTACATCCAGCAACACCGGATTCCTGTCGCCTTGCGTCCAGTGGTCCTTGACGTGACTGAGAAGCCTACTCAAAGAGCACAAATTGAGCATCTTAAGCGGAAAGTGGAAATGATCGAAGCTGAAAATAAGAAGCTTCGCAAGGCGTTGGGTTCCCGAAAGCATATAAAATGAGATGTTTTGGTTTCTTAGTTCAATGTTTAGGGACCTTGTTTTTAATTCAGTGTTTTCAATTTTTAGTTTGGGGATTTGAATTTCAATTCTTAGTTCATCGTCAGGGAGTTTGGTTCAAATTTCAAATAAAATGAAATGATTAGACCTTTGTCATGGACCATTTTCCTATCTTGTCATCGTTTCTTACATTATCTCTTTTACTCTCCTTAGGTAACAACACGGCTCACCTAAGATCGCCAATCCGTACTCGTTCTAGAGCAACGATGGCCGATGACACCGAACAAGTGCGTGTTGCTGAACAAGCTCGCGTCACCGCCCTCGAAACGGAAATGAAGCAAGTCCTGAATGTTCTTGAGCAGCTCTCTAAACAAATCGATTCTCTCCAAGCAAACACCACCCCACCAGCACCGCAAGTTGAAGTGGTGTTACCACAACATGCTCCCTTAGCTGATTCGAGAGATAAAGGCAAGAATGTCTCTGTAAGTGGGCCATCAACCTCTGATGATCCCTCCAGTGTCAAAATTACTGACTCGCCTCAAATCGTTGTTGATGATGAGGTGCAAGTGATACATCCGGCTGTATCGAAAACTGAGCAAGAAAAACGCTTGGCGAAAATCGAAGAGAAACTTAAGCAGCTGCAGGGTGCATTTAGCCAAGACCCAACTGATCTGTCTCATTATGCAAAGATCAAGATACCAAAGAAGTTCAAAATGCCAGACTTTGAAAAGTATGATGGCACCTCTTGCCCGAAGATCCATTTGCAGACTTATGTGGTTAGGATGACTCCATATGTTGATAACATCCCCTTGATGATTCAACAATTTCAAGCAAGCCTGACAGGACCGGCGCTTCAATGGTACATTATGAAGAAAATTAATCTGCTAGAGACTTGGGAGGATTTGACTGACGCCTTCTTCAAGCAATATAAGTATAATATTGATGTCACTCCATCTCGAGAGGATTTACTTCGCACCGAGAAGAAGAGGACTGAATCTTTCAAGGCATATGTCACGAGATGGAGGACCGTAGCTGCTCGATTATTCCGAGCCGACAGAAAAGGAGCTGATGGATTTGTTCATGAAGACACTCCCGCCTGAATATCGAAATCGGATGTTAGGATCGACTGCCGAGTCGTTCAATCAGCTAATCCCTGTTGGCGAGCGAATTGAAGTAGCATTGCGTGATGGATGGGCGTCTGATCAAACCAGCTCATATAGGAGAATCTCAACTAAGAAGGATAAGGAGCCTGTAGCGGAAGTTAATGCAGCTTATGTTCAACCACCCCGCCCAACTTCGAACACCCGACGGGGAGGAGCACGACCATTCTTTGGCCAACGGAGGAACTCTTCCAGGGCGTCAATTTACGCCACTTCCTAAGCCCTTGTCCAAGATCGTGCCAACCCTTCGAAGAAAGGATTACTCGCTAAGGAGCCTAAGCGATCTAATCCCGAGCGTTTCCCCAACTATGATCCGTCCAAGACATGTGCTTATCATATGGGGGAGGTAGGGCATTCTGTTGATTATTGTTATACGCTGCGAAACAAAATCCAAAATCTTTTGGATGCCAAGGTGGTCTCATTCCGCGATGCACAGCCCGAACATCCAGAATAACCCACTTCCCGACCACCCGGAAAGCCGTGAATGCCATTTTCAGTTTTGATGCCGGTAGAAAGAAGAGCTTGAAAGTACGTGTAGACGATGTTTACGATGGTTTAGTTCAAGTTGGATACTATTCAAACGTAGAAGAGCCTACCATGTCTCAGAAGGTGCAAAGAGTTAAGGCAATGTCCAAGAAGGGGATGATTGTTTACGCAAATCATGCCGACACGGTTTCGACTATCACTCCAATCATTATTGATCTGGAGGAGGAGTTTTCTGATTTGGAGGATGAGTTTACTAGCTTGAACATTGGAGCTAACGATCCCCTATCTTTTGACATGCCACCATTGGAAGATGCGTCGGATGAAGATGGATTAATCATCCACGATGTGCCACCATCAGATGATGAGGAATTAATTCTTGATGTAACGCAACCCTATGCATATACGAATGATAAGGCGGTACCATGGTGTTATGATACGGAGATAGATGTGGTCACTCGGTCTGGACGCACTTACACTCAGGCCAACTCACGACCTGTCAAGCCAGTCACTGATGATGAGGCTAAAGAATTCTTGGCTGTGATTAAGGCAAGTGAGTATAGCGTGGTAGACCAACTTCGTAAAATGCCGGCACAAGTCTCCATATTAGAGTTGCTTTTGACATCGTAGAAACATCAAAAGGCCTTGATGAAAGTCCTTAACGAAGTACATGTCCCGAGTCCATTGAACCCGAGAAGTTGGGGGAATTCGTGGGGACCATTTTGTAAATGACCAGATTGCTTTCTCGATGATGATGAAATCCCGAGATGAAGGAAGAGGACATGGCAAAGCCCTTTATATTTCAGCCAAGTGTCGAAATACCTTGGTGTCTCGTGTACTCATTGATAATGGATCGGCCTTAAACATATGCCCTCTAGCAACTTTAAAGCGTCTCGGGTATGATTTGGAAAAAATTCGCGCGGCTAAAACTTCCGTTCGAGCATTTGACGGAACCAAAAAGAAGCAGTTGGGGAAGTTGATTTAGACTTGCAAATAGGGCCGTACTATTTAATGGAGTTTTCCAAGTCCTAGACATACCTACGATTCAACTTTTTGTTAGGTCGTCCATGGATTCATGCGGTAGGGCGGTTCCTTCAAGTCTTCACTAAAAAGTGAAATTCGTGACAAAAGGGAAGCTTATTACGATCCGAAGAGAGGATGAGTTCAAGATTTATCACGAGACGGCTATCCCTTATGTTGAACCGGATTGTAAAGAAGAATCCGGTTTTCAAGCATTTGAGTTGGTTTCAACCATTCACATTTCTCAAGGCACTACCCTACCCACTCCAAAATTATCAAAATCGGCGATCATGGTAGGCAAGGTTATGGTGGGGAGTGGCTTTGTCCCAGGAAATGGTTTAGGTCGACATGGTCATGGCACTCGCCAACTGATTGAGGCCGGGCAAAATTCATATACGGCTGGATTGGGCTATCATGGTAGAGGTGGACGATCTTGTAGAGGAAGAGGACGAGGAAGAACTGGCTTTATTGTACCCCATATTAGGTCCACATTCCCTGGGCCTGCAAAGATGATGCATGAGGAAGAAGGGGCAATCGATACTTGTGTTCGATACTCAAGGCCTCCAAGTGCTGATATCGATGTCGGGTGGGTAGAGGTAGATAGGCCGGTTGCAGACACCGTCCGATCCACTGGAAAGGATGAAGCACTCGAAGGAATGACTGAATTGTTCGAAGAAAATTTAGTGTTTGTCATCGACGAAGATCGAGAGTAGGAGAATTTTAATTATTCGCACATTCCCCTGCGCGGGAATTTTGATTGCTTTCTAGGAATTGTTTTCGATTTTTTTTTTCTTTTTCACTTTCTTCTTAGGACTTGAATCGCATTTTCCATTCAATAAATTGTAATTGATTGATGAATTTCAATAAAATTACAAGTCTTATTTTGAGGGCATGATGAGGTACACCAAACCAGCCCGGTGATGATATCCGGCCGATAAAAGAAAAGAAATCCAAGGAGAATTCCGAGGCACTGGGCTTCATCATGCTTCCTCGTGTCAAAATGTCTCAAAAGTGTTTTTGCCAAAGAGTTTCGAAAAAAAAAAAAGAAGACAAAAACAAAAATACTCTGTTTGTCTTTCTGATTTATCTACTTCGTGTTTCAGGAACAATCTTGTGGCCTGCAAAGGTGTGGAGATGGTCCAATCCAGTGCAACAAATGTTGATAATGACAATCCTGAAGACTCGATCAACGATCCCACTGAGGTGCAGTGAAGCTGGGAACAACATGAAAAAGCCAAGGCTCTCACATCCGAGCAAACCGTCACTATTAATTTAAGTGACACTGAAGAAGCCAAAGAGGTGAAAATTGGGGCAAGTCTCCCCAAAGATGAGGCTGAGTGCTTAATTCAACTACTGAAGGAATATCAAGACATCTTTGCATGGTCCTATGCCGACATGCCAGGTTAGACCCGTCAATTGTGGAGCATTGCCTACCTACTAATCCGGACGTGCCACCTAAGAAGCGGAGGCTGCGGAGAACTAAGCCCGAACCCTCAAAGAAGATAGAGGAGGAAGTGATGAAGCTCTTAAAGGTGGGATTCATTGAAGTTTCACAATACCCCGAATGGGTGGCCAATATTGTACCAGTAATGAAGAAGGACGGTCGAGTCCGTGTTTGTGTTGATTATCGGGATCTGAACAAAGCTAGTCCAAAAGATGATTTTCCGTTACCACACATAGATGTCCTTGTGGATAGTACCGGGCTTTGAACTATTCTCATTTATGGATGGTTTTTCCGGATATAATCAAATAAGGATGAAGGAGGAAGACAAGGAGAAGACTGCATTTATCACCCCTTGGGGAACCTTTCATTATAAGGTTATGCCATTCGGACTCAAAAATGCAGGGGCAACTTACCAGCGAGCCATGATAGCACTATTTCATGACATGATGCATCAAGAGATTGAGGTCTATGTTGATGATATGATTGCAAAAACTCGACCTGGAAAAAGCCATGTCGAGACCTTGAAGAAGCTGTTTGATCGACTCCGTGAGTTCAAGCTTCGGCTAAATCCCGCTAAGTGCGTATTTGGAGCAACATCCGGTAAATTACTTGGATTCATGGTGAGCAGTAAAGGGATTGAAATCGACCCGGCTAAAGCTAAGGCCATATGTGAGCTACAACCTCCATCAACGGTGAAAGAAGTCCGAAGCCTTTTGGGAAGGTTGAACTACATTGCTCGATTCATTTCCCAACTTTCTGAAACCGCCAAACCGTTCTTCAAGCTCCTAAAGAAGAATGCACGAGTCAACTGGGATGATGAGTGTCGTGAAGCGTTCGATAAGCTGACGATTACTTGATGAATCCACCGACTTGTCCCGCCCTTGCCGGGGCATCCTTTGATTCTCTACCTCACCATTCATAGTGAATCATTGGGTGCAACGTTGGTTTAGGAAAGTCCTATCGATAGAAAGGAACGAGCCATTTATTATCTGAGTAAAAAGTTCACTGTGTCAGAGATGAAGTATCCTGATGTTGAAAAGACTTGTCTTTGCGGTGGTGTGGGTATTGCATAGACTGCGCGACGATATACCTTTGCATTACCGGCGTTCCTTGTAATCGAAACGATCCCATCAAGTACTTACTTGATCGGCCAGCTTTGGTTGGAAAGTTGGCTAAATGGCAAATTTTGATCTCTGAATTTGATGTACAATTCATGCCACAAAAATCAGTTAAAGGTCGAGTGATTGCTGATCTATTGGTCGAGAATTCGAGAGTTTCAAATGACAATGACTACTCCTTAGATGACCGTGTTTTGAGTGTGCATGAAGACTCATGGACAATGTTCTTTGATGGAGCTGTGAATTTGTCTGGTTCTGGCACAGGGGCAATTTTGATATCCCCAAACGGACAACACTATCCAGTAGCTGCAAAATTGATCTTCCCATGCACCAACAATATAGCCGAGTATGAAGCTTGCATCCTCGGGCTTCAAGCTGCAATTAAGATGGATGTGGTTAAGTTAAAAGTGTTCGGAGATTCCGCATTAATCATACTGCAAACCGTTGGTGAATGGAAGACTAAAGATGCCAAGTTGCTCCCATATCACAAGTATTTAGAGAAGCTGGTTAAGAAATTCGATGAAATTTCATTCGAATACTTATCGAGGTCTCACAATCAATTCGCGAGATGCACTCGCAACTTTATCATCTATATTGCAAGTCACGACGGATTAGAAGTCGAGCCATTGAAGATAGAGGTTTTGCCAAGGCCAACTTATTGCATGGTAGTGATAGAAGAACCAGACGGAAAACCATGGTACCATGACATCATGACCTACATTCAAAGGCGAGAGTTCCCCGGAAGGTAGCAATACAAAATGACCGGAAACATCTTATGAAACTTGCCTCCAAGTTCTTTATTAGTGGGGATACACTATACAAACGGTCCTTCGACTCTGTCCTACTTAGATGCGTCAATGCTAAGGAAGCCAATCAATTGATGGAGGAAATGCACGAAGGAGTGTGTGGTCCTCACATGAGCGGCCACATGTTAGCAAAGAAAATTATGAGGTTGGGTTACTTTTGGCTGACCTTGGAAAGTGATTGCATTCAACATGTCCGGAGTTGCCACCGTTGTCAAATTTATGGAGACAAGATAAATGTTCCTCCAAATGAGCTGCATCAACGTCGAAATCATGGCCTTTTTCAATGTGGGGCATCGATGTAATCGGCCTAATTAATCCAAAAGCCTCGAATGGTCATCGTTTCATCCTTGTCGCTATCGATTATTTCACAAAATGGATAGAGGCAGCATCCTATGCGGTTGTTACCGCAAAAATGTCGTGAAATTCGTGCGACGAGATATTATTGCCCGTTATGGCGTGCACCGAAGCCATCATCACGGATAACGGGACAAACTTAAACAACAAGCTTGTCAATGATTTGTTCAAGGAGTTCAAAATTCGTCATTTGAATTCATCGCCTTATCGCCCTCAGATGAACGGTGCGGTTGAAGCAGCGAATAAGAACATTAAGAAAATTCTGGCAAAGACAGCTGATAATTATCGCGACTGGCATGAAAGGCTTCCTTACGCTCTGATGGCGTATAGAACTTCAGTTCGCACCTCTCTCGGGGCAACTCCTTTTCTCTAGTGTATGGCATAGAAGCGATCCCGCGGTTGAAGTAGAAATCCCTTCTCTAAGAGTATTGTCTCAATCTAAGTTGATGGAAGCTGAATGGGCACAACAGAGGTATGACCAACTCAATTTGATTGATGAAAAAAGACTGAAGGCCATATGTCATGGTCAATGTTATCAACAGCGGGTGGCCAAGTCTTTCAATCAGAAGGTTCGCCCAAGGCATTTCAAAGTCCATGATTTGGTGCTACGCAAGATGCTGCCAATTAACTTTGATCCTCATGGCAAGTTCACTCCAAATTACAGTGGGCCATACATCGTGAAGAAAGTACTTCCTGGAGGTGCTTTAATCTTAGCATAAATGGATGGGCGGGAATTCATGAATCATGTAAACTCTGATGCTGTAAAGAAATATTATCCATGAATAAAAAAAAGGCTCGTAAAAGCCTTTCCCTCGCTCAAAGTTGATCAAATCTCAAGTGTATAATGATGTATGTTTTATTTTTGCAGGGGCAAAGGACAGGTGTGAACGACAATGTCTTATTTTTGTAAGGAACTTCTACGAGCTCCCTTATAAAGAGAGGGCAAGATGTGGACATCTAATAGTTTTGACTTTATGAGCATGGCCTATTTATCATTATAGAATGCTTTCACATGATATTGTGCAATTCGTCAATTCCACTTGAAATTTATCAAAATGGATAATTCGGTGAAGGATGTTGAGTTACTTGAACATGCTAAATGATGCTAAATGGGGCGTGAAAGGCAAGCCTTATCCCATACACAGTCCTTTGTCTATACATTGTGAGGTGAGTGTAGAAACATTTTGTGTTTCAAGGTGAAGAATTTTCTTGCAAAAAGTACGACAACTAAAATGGCGAGGGGCAATTCATTTCTTTACTAATGAACCCTTGTTTAACCATCTTTGAGCCTAAATACTCGAAGATTCTCTTTCATATTACCCCTGTCAAGAACCACCCCACATCGGGGCAAATGGAGGTAAGTTGACATTGAAGGAGAGGGAAATGGATAGAAATTTTCTTGCTCTCACTTGCATCAATCTTCAAGTCGTGCTATTACATTGAATTCATGTGGTAATTTAAGTGCTTTAGGATGACGAAGAGCATTTCTTTCACTATCCTATACACTATATCCTTTGCATAGCCCACTTGAGCCATACAATTTCATTTCTTTAAACCCAGTTGGTGATCATCCCCCACACTGGGGCAAGGCAAAAGGCAGATGAAGACCCTTGAAAGTTCGTGTATCATTCAAAGTGTAATTGCTTGACGCATGCATTGTGCGCAAGAATTAAAATAAAAATAGAACTAAGGGGTATAAAAAAGCAGTGTGCCTGGTAAAAGCAAGGTCAATGCCCATGAAAAAGAAATAAAAAATGCATGAAAACTAGAGGCATAAAAAAAAAAAAGTTTGTGATGTGCCTAGTAGAAGCAAGGCCAATAAAAAAGGAGAGAGAAGAGGAAAGAGTCATGATAAATGACTATCGGTTGCGAAAGGTGGTATCTCAATGGAGCGGTACTCAAAAAGTCAAGATCAATGGCGAAAGAGAAGACTGGCAAAATGCCTAGACGATCATCAACTTTGACCCACATACACATCTTTGAGCCTAACGATCCTTTCGTTTCTCAACCCATGAACCCAACCTATGTTACGCCCCTTACAAAGTCTCTTCAGATTAAAGGCATTTGAATTAACATAGGAGTTTACATGTTTTAAGCATTGTTCGAAGAAGTGCGAGCAAGATTATTTCTTTCTCATTTTGCAGGGTTCTTGACTTGTAAACCCGGAGATGATTACAGAAATTATTCTTTCAATTCCCTTGACTCAAAGAGTCCCATTGTTAAGCCGTTGACCAAGCTCACATTACGATCCTGGTAAAGACCCCTCAGATTGGTAGATCGTACTGCTTGCAAGAAAATTCGGACCCTTGTCAACAAGATGATGATAAGATTAAGTGATATATTCCCGCATCAATGGTCGGGACAAATAACCCCCTCTTAAATGAGAGCAAGTAAAAAAGCCTTTTCACACCAAAAGTGTCTCATTTAGCATGTTCAAGAGATTCGCTCTATAACTGAAAATTGCTCTAATGATAATTTTTCCAAAGTGGAAGTCCGATAAAGCCATCATGCATGGGCCTTCATTGAATTTTTCCTCAAAGACCAAAAGATGCGTCTTTGAAGCCCTAAGTTCAATCATCTTTGTACTTGATGAGAATTCCAAGTACCCATTTATAAAATGTTTTCAAAAGTCTAGTGTGAATTCTAGATATTTGAACCCCTAAACGCTTGATGTGATTTCCAAGTGTTTGTATTTTCAAACATCTGATGTGATTTCCAGATGTTTAGTAAAATTTCTAATGTTTGAAATGAATTTTTTCACAAAGACCAAAAATTGTCTTTAAAACATTGAGTTTGTTCATCATCTTTGTACTTGGATGATAATTCCAAGTACCCTTTTTAAAAAAAAAAAATTTCAAATGTCTAGTGTGAATTCCGGATGTTTGAACCTGAAAATGCTTGATGTGACTTCCAAGTGTTTGTCTTTTCAAACATCTGATGTGATTTCCAGATGTTCAGTAAATGTTTTCAAATGTCTAACATCAGAATCAGATCTTTGAAATTTCAAGTACTTGATGTAATTTCCAAGTGCTTAGAATCTGAGGAGAATTCCAGATCCTTGAAGACTTTGAATCTTTCAATTATCTCGAAGAGAGTTCCGGATGTTTGTCGGTCTCACCTAAATCCCCGCAGTGCACGACAGTATGTGTTCTTCTTTGCATTTGCATTTCATTGGTCATAGACATATAGAGATCTATGTTCTGGACCGAATCATTGCATTTACATTGCATCCTTTATTCTTAAAAAAAAAAAAAAAAAAGTCATTAACATTTGCATATTCATTTCATATTTCATTTTGCATGGTTTAAATTTAGGTGTCATATATCTTTGAAGGAAACCTCTACGAGCTTCCCTTCAAAGAGGGGCAGCTGTCGACACCTACTTTTTTAGAAAATAACAAAATAAAATAAAAATTCGATTTTGAAAATCTTTCTTGTTGAAAATATATTCTAATTTTAAAATTCAAAACTCAGTTTTTATTTGATTTCGGAGCCACTTTTTTGTTGAGAAAGTTGAGCGAGTATTGGGAAAATCTTCACTTGTTTGTTGAGTTTTTCCTCTATAAATAGAGAGTACGAAGCCTTGAACCGGGGGGGGAGGGGGAGGATGAATTCGAAAAAATTCAGAAAAAAAATTCTGTCGTTTATGGGGGTCTTTTTCTCTTTATCGCCGAAAAAGGGAAAAACCAAAAGGGTGAGACAATGGCCTTCGGTTCTTCTTAGCAAAAAGCAGGAAAGAAAAGCAAAAAGCAGAGAAGTGAAGAAGAAAAGTCAAACAGCAAAAAGAAGCTTTTGCTTCTGCGAAAGGAACAGAGAAGACAGACGTGCGGGCAGAAAAAAGCAGAAATCCTGTTCATCTTCTTCCCTTTCGGCTCCACGGTCGCTCCACTTCGCAGCCGTTCGAGTTTCGCTGCGCGCCGCGCTGCTTGAAGCCGAAGCCCACCGCGGCCTGCGCCCCACATCGCCGCCGGTCCGAGATCTCTACTCTGCCGCGCCAGTACCACCGTTCTCGCCACCGTCCGGTTGCCACTCGTCCGCGACCGTGCCACGACGACCCGAGCAACCACCGCTCGGCCCCCGCGCCGCCACCGCATCATCAACTCCGCTCGAGCCCCCTTGCTGCTGAACTCGCACCACCGCCAAGCCCGAGTCCGACGAAGCCACCGCTTTCCTCCCGTACCGCTACGCTGCCTTTGTGATCACCGACGCCCGCCGCCGCCCCTCGCCGGACCTTCGGCGGATTACCACGTTGCTGTTTTTTCACCTTCCCTTAGGTGGTTTAATTTTCAATTTTTATTCTTACTTTTCACTAACTTCTATCTTATTTTATTTATTTTGTTATTATTGTTCAATTTAGAATATTGAGATGTGCTTTTCTTTTATAAATCTGGTAGGCATCAATTGCAGGTATTTTATCCCAAATTATGGTAATTATTAATTTGACCCGTAAGACGTCGGGTCATTTTTTTAATTACTTTAATTTTTAGGAATTTTGATAGCATTTCAATTGTTAAATCATTATAGAGTTAAAATAATTGTTAATTTAATCCGTGAGACAACGGATTATTTTTTTGGTTATTTTAATTCTTATCTTCATTCTTTTAAAATAATTACTTGTTTGGAAAGATTAAAAAAAATCAAAAAAATCAAAAAGTAAATATTGCATTAGAGCATTTAGGTTTAGTAAATTAGGACTGTATTTTTAGGGTTAGTAAAATTAGAATTGCATTTATAGGATTATAATTTTTAGATTATACTTTTAGATGGGTGATTTTTGTTAGGGCTAATTTTAAATAATGTTGGCATGTCTTGATTTTTTACATAGCTTTTAAGATAAGATATAGTTTAAGTTAATTGATTAGAATATCATTCACTTTAGTTAGTCTAATTAGTTCTTTTTTAAATTCCGAATTTCAATAAAAAGAATCCAAAAAATATTAGGTACATATTAATTAACTTGCATAATAGGTTTAATTAGAATATTGTCATATCTAGAACTTAGGTCCATACACATTTCATATTAAAGCAACACACCTAAATATTTTTAGATTAAGTCAATTTTCATTTAGTAAAACAAAAAGAGGAACAAAAAAATGTTATGCATGCCATATGAGTTATAGTTTAATCATTTTTTTAATAAAAAAAGAAAATGCTAAAAGATGATCATTGCACCATTAAGTTACTTTCTTTTCAATAAAAAGCATTATGTCAAAAAAAAACAAAAAAAAAACTAAAGATCATTTCCTTGGTTAGTTAATAGGTTAATTCATAATTAATTTCATTTCATATCATCATTATTTAGCATAGGTTGCATATATGCATTAAAAAATGAATCATCATAAAAGAAATATCATAAAAGAGCATGCATGTAGAAATACCACGTCATTCATCCCATATCACGTAGCACATGCATATTGAGGATCATATAAATTAGATTGCATACATATAGTGATAGTTCAAGTTATGCCATATGAATTGCATCTCATATAAAACAAAATTCATGCATATTAAGTTTAGATTAATATTGCAAAAATTAGATATCATGTCATTTAGAAAATCATGTTTAGGGCCTGCATTTTTACTAGTATTTTTGTAAATCATCTTTTTTAGAAATAGACCTTAATAAAGTTGTGGTTTATAATTTCATATGAATCTAGCATATCGATTAATTGAATGTTATTTCATTGATTGAGCACCCGCATGACCACCATTTGCATGTTAGTAGCTTAGGTTAAAATTAATCAATACTGCCTGCAAAATACTTTTGAAATTAAAATAAAATGGTACCGAAAGGGCATTAGAAAACTCTAGTGTAACCAAGTCCCCGTACCCTTAATCTCTGGTGCGTAGGAGTAAAATAATTCTCCCATTATTTTACTTAGGTGTCTAATCGACCTACCGAAAATTGATTAGTGGCGACTCCTAGAAAATAATCCTTTGCATATTTGAACCTTAAGTTGAGAATTGGTAGGGGCTTGTGAGAGCCTGAGTTAAGTTTAAAAACTCGAATGTCCATTAACCTAGTTTTAGGTGGTGTACCGAAAAATTAGGTCGCGACACCCATATTTTTGTGAGGGAATTTTTTTGATTCCTCAAATGATAGGGCACATACATTTCAACTCATGTGATGCTCAACTATTTTTTATGAAGAAAGTGGTTTCCTATTTATTTGATTTTCATGAAATCGTGATGCTCAACTAGTGAAGGTTAAATGGCATCAACCCACTTGTATGTCAATTTGTTGGTAGAAGAGGTCAAAAAAGGTAATCGCACCGCTTCTACTTACAAACAAAGTGGAATAACATACGAATTGAATTCGATAAACAAACGGGGCTCCAATATACTCGAGTACAATTGAAGAACAAGGTGAACAAATTGAAAAAATAGTATGGTAGTTTTAAGAAGCTTCTTTTACAATCCGGATTTGGCTAGGATAATGTGAACTATACAGTTATTGTCGATGATCTAAGTATATGAAAATCTCATGTAAAGGTATGATTTAACCTTTCATCCTTTTGAGATAACTATAAATGTACAAGGCAAGATGTTTAATGGTGTTGCTAATGCAAGTCATCATTGTAAAAATTGCAAGATAATATTGAGTAGGCAAAATTCAAAAATGATGGGTTTCCTCAATAGCCCAACTTGTGTATCGTATTAGTACCGCATGGAGGGAGACTTTCATTAAATCTCCAATTGAGAGGAGATATGGACTTCTCCAATGTCTTTAATAGATGTTGGGAAATGTGTCGTGGATTACATGGGGTTTTATTTGATTATGTGACTTATATGGTTGGTTGTCATTTTGTTTTTAAAGATATTGATGTTAAGACTCTTACATTTGTGTGGTGAGGTCCGCTTTCATTCTATCATTTAAGTTATTGGTTTTTATTGATATTTTTTTATACATACATTTATATTAATGTTCCTATATTTGTGTAATAGTATAGGTACTATGGAAGGGGAGTCAAATAGTGTGTCTAATGGAGAGGTAGGAGCAGTTGAATAGTATTTGGATGAGTTTGATATTGACATAATGATAGTATGGTTTTGTCTTGTTGCATTGAACATGTCTGTGCATATGAAAGAACCTATTAGGAACAATAAATTGTTAGGACCCAAATGAGTAGGGGAGATTGTTTATGGACGTTCAGATAGGATATACGAAGTATCCATGTTGGAAAGACATGTTTTTCTGAATCTATGTGATCTAATGAGAACAAGAGGTTGGTTGAAGAATAGTCCATATATAAGAGTAGATGAACAAATTGGGATCTTCTTATCTATGGTTGGTCGCAAAAACTCTATTAGAGATTTATGTGAGAGATTCCAACATTCGGGAGAAACAATCAATAAGTATTTTACTATAGTGTTAAAAGTATTTCTAAAACTATCAAAAGAGATTACTAGGCCACCTTCATTTGATGTTGTTCCAAATAAGATTATTATCAATCCTCACCATAACTGCTACTTTAAGCTATGATCTTTATATCGATTTTACACTATTAAATACATGCAACTGATAATTTTGTGTAACGCTAAACTTTCGTAAAATCACAAGGCTACATTGGTACTATTGATGGCACCTACATTGATGCTTCCGTCTCTGTGTCACAACATATCTCATATGGAGGCAAGAAAAAGAGTGCCACTCAAAATGTGATGTGTGCTGATTCATTTGATATGAAATTTCCTTTTTTATATACTAGGTGGGAAGGATTGGCCAACAATTGTCAGGTTCTCTTGATAGCACTCGAGATTCCTTAACTGCAATTTTCTCAACCACCACTCGGTATTTACTTTATCTATATGAAATAAATTTCTTTATGATTGTATAACTATTCATTGAAATGTCATATTTATGTATATCTTTTTGTAAGCAAATGCTATGTGGTAGATTCTGGTTATGCAGTACTTGCAGGATTTTTAACTCTGTTTAAAAGTGAATAGTATCATCTGAATGATTATAGGGGTAAAAGGAGATGGTCCACTATGGCAAAAGAATTATTCAACCATAGGCACCCTTCATTGAGAAATGTCATTGAGAGGTCATTTGGTGCATTAAAAAATCACTTCTTCATTTTGAGACATATGCCTCCATTTTCAATTCGAAAGCAAGCATTTATTATAATTGCATATTGTGCTCTCCATTATTACATTCGCCACCAAGACTATCAACTATTTCGGATGAGTACCGACGAATCCGACCAAATCAAATGCATTGTAGATATAGTTAGTTCATATAACAGGCAAAGAGTATCCGGGGTATACGATTCTATATACTCCAACCTGTTAAATTCTTTGTCGGAGGAGCTTGGAAAATCGGCTTGACAATAGAGGACCAGCTAATTCTTCAAGCATTCTCATCTCCAACCGGAGCAGAAATGTCTTTGGAAGAGAAGTTAATGAAGCTAAAGGGAAAGGCATCTCCAATCTTTATTGTTCCAGCATTGTTGTCGCCGGGAAGCGCTCATTTAATCAAAGAAGCAAAGAAGATGAGGCTCTTCCATGGAGATATAATCTGGATATTTGCTGAAAAACCATTCACCAACCTGCTAACTTCAGTAGAACATTCCGCAATCTCCTCCACTGTTGAAGGTGAAATAGGGATAACCACCTATCGTCCCGACAACCAGGCATACAGAGAATTCAAAGCCGAATTCATGAAAATGTTCCATCGCAAGTGTGGAGAGAACTTCAGTTTCAAGCCAGATATCGATGTTGTTCGAGCATATGATTGCATTATGACCATTAAAAACGCCATAGATGCAGTGCTGAGCAATGATATTATGCCCGAGTGTTCGCGTAGTGGGATATCGAGCACTCGACTCATGGGTTTGAGTGGGCCAATTCAAATTGAGAAAGGTCAGTTGTTTCATCGACCGAAATTCCCACTTGTAGGTGTTAACGGAAATGAATATAGAGAGCTTAAGCTTTGGTCTCCCAATTTCGTCATCTCAAGGAGCTTTGTAGCTAAACAAAGTTCAAGAAGAAAGCCTTACGTAATTCAAGACGTATTGAAGATCCAAGAAGGACAGACTTCTAGTGAGAATAAGGACGCATTTGGTAACAATTATGTTTTCGGGAACAATTTTTTATCAGAAATGATTTTTTTTTTTATTCCGTTCCCGGAAACAATTTCTAAAAAAAATGCACTTGATAACTGCATAATTTTTTATTCCCGAGATAGAAATGTGTTTGGTTAAATTCTTAAATTTTTTTTTGCTTCTTTTAATTTTTTAATACTTTTATTATATTTTTCTTTTTTTTTCTCTTTTTTCTTTTTCATTTTCTCTTCTTCATTTTCTCTTATTCTTCCTCCTTGGTGGTCGAGCTTGGTTGGTGTGAGGCCCCAGATTTGGTGTAGTCAAGCTTGCCTAGGCACGGAGAGGCTCGAGCTGACGAGCCTTGTTGTGGCTCGGCATCGTGGGGGATCATGGCCAGCAACCATCCAAAAGGAAGAAGAAGAAAATGAAAGAGAATAAGGGAAAAAAGGAGAAAAAAATTAGACTTGATTCAAGAAATTGTTCTCGAGAACAAGTAGTAATTTTTTTCTACTTCTTGTTTCTGTTCCAAATCTATTCCCGAGAACAAAATAATGGATTTTTGTCCGGAAACAAAAAATTTACCAAATAGATTTTTGTTCTTTTTTTGTTCCCTAGAACAATAGAACAAAATCAATTGTTCCCGAGAGTGTTACTAAATAGACCCTAAGCAATTAAAGATCAGAGTTCCTAGCAAAACTTCTTTTGATAAGTTTGTGAAGGAGGAAGTGGATGGCTCAAAAGGGAAAATAACGCACGTTGGCTTTTGCATAGATGTTTTCGAGAAGGCTGTTTCTCTATTTGCGGATGGTTTGGAGTATGATGTTTACAATCACCACGGAACATATGAGGACTTGGCTAAAAAAGTTGGTAATAAGGTACAATACCACCTCATTTCTGTTATTGCATTATAGAATATCGACTACTACTTTGATTCACGAACCATCATAGCCTGAATAGATTAACCCAAGAACAAGATCATTTCACGCAAATACCAATTATTGGTAACAAGGTCATATCACTTTGCATTAATAGACTGTCGAAGTCTCACATCCTGTTACTACTAATGTTCCACTTTGATGGTGCAATTTCGGTGTTAATTTCTTAAGTGAATCACTTTGATGTTTTGTCGACCATGACGATGATTGGCGACTGGTTGGGTGAGGACCAGCAAGCTCACCTAGCCACTATGAGGCTTGACCTCGCCCAGGCGGAGCGAGGTCGGCCTCGGCCTAGCCTAGCAAGGCCCAACCTCATGCCGACTAGTGACGCCAAGCCTCATCCAGATCTGGCGAGGCCGAGCTTGCCTAGCCACGGCAAGGCTCAATCGACAAGCCTCACCATAGCTCGGTGTCGCCGAGGGCTATGGCCGGCGACCGGCCAAAAGGAAAAAGAAGAAAAGGAAAGAGAAGAAGAGAAAAGAGAAGAGGAAAAAAAAATTTACTTGATCCTAGAAATTGTTCCAGGGAACAAGAAACAACTTTTTTCTGTTTCTTGCTTTTGTTTTAAATCTATTCCCCTGAAAACAAAAAATTTACCGAACAGATTTCAGTTCTTTTTTTGTTCCTAGGAACAAAAGAATAGAATCGGTTGTTTCCAAGAGTGTTATCAAAGAGACCCTAAGCAATTAAAGATGAGAGTTCCTGACAAAACTTCTTTTGATAAGTTTGTGAGGGAGGAAGTGGACGGCTCAACAGGGAAAATGACGCACATCAGCTTTTGCATAGATGTTTTCGAGAAGGCTGTTTCTCTATTTGCGGATGGTTTGGAGTATGATTTTTACAGTCACCACGGAACATATAAGGACTTGGCTAAAAAGGTGTTAATAAGGTACAGTGCCACTTCATTTCTGTTATTGCATTATAGAATATCGACTATTACTTTGATTTACGAACCATCATAGCCTGAATAGATTAACCCAAGCAACAAGATCATTTCACGCAGATACCAATTATTGCTCACAAGGTCATACCACTTTGCATTAATAGACTGTCGAAGTCTCACATCCTGTTACTACTAATGTTCCACTTTGACGGTGCGATTTCCGTGTTAATTTCTTAAGTGAATCGCTCTGATGTTGTTCCATGGTATGACGTTGATGGAAGACCTATGACGCTGCAGCCGGTGACATAACTATTCTGGCCAGTCGCTCAAAATATTGAGTTCACGCAACCGTTTATGGGATCAGGCCTTTCAGTGATAGTCCCAGCAAAACCAGACATGGACGGGGGCATTGACCTTTATGGAGCCTTTCACTGCAACAATGTGGGTCGCCTCTGGCGGCCTCCTTATATACACAATGTTTGTAGTTTGGTACTGGGAGCGTCCGATCAATCCGGAATTCGGTGGCCCTTTGACGAATCAGCTCTCGATTGCTCTTTGGTTCACTTTCTCCTCTCTTCTTTGCTCATAGTAACATTCCTCTGTTGATTTACTTGATTATAGTCCATGCACACTCTTTTCAGCCCAAAGATTTGACAAAGAACACATGTATTGCTGAGTTTTGCAGAGGAGAAAGTCCATCACAAATTCACACGAATCGTGCTGGTCATTGGGTTCTTTGTATTATTGATCTTGACACAGAGTTACACAGCCGGCCTCACCTCGATTCTCACTGTCCTGGAGCTCAAACCGACTGTGACCACCATGGAAGAGCTGAGAAATTCTAAAGCAAAAGTGGGTCGTGACCCCGATGCTTTCATTTGTGACTACATGAATAACACGTTGAAATTCTTGACGGAAGTTGTTGGGAAAACGGGATTCCCAAATTTGGTGATTCGACACTCAATCGAACCCCTAAAACAACAAACACGGAAGCGAGCCCAGGATTTCACATGAATCACCATCGAAAAGCACGTCACAGAATCGAACATACCTTATTTCCACAAACTAAACACCGATGTTGCGGTATGAGGAAGAATCCACACACTGTTCTTCAGAGGATAATCTTGTTCTTTGCTTAGGAAGAAAAGCAATGTGAAAAAGACGTTACTTGAGAGAACGTAATCTCTCATGTTGAAAATACGTAACTTCACCGAATAACCGCTTCTTAGATTTTCCCTTATCTATAATAACTTCTTCCATGGGCCCTTAACTCATGGGCCGGGCTTTTGGGCCCAACATGGGCGGACGGGCCCTACTTAAGCCCATCAAAGAAAAACCCATCATCTCCCACTCACACATGGTGGGCTAAACAGAATCCTCTTTACCTCTCTGCAACATTCATACTGGTGAATAATCCGTGACCAACATACTTTGAGAGCTGTTGCCATACATCTGTTAGGAATATATAGCAGCTCATAATGGGCATCACAACCTGAGTAGATTTAGTTTGTAGTACCCTATATCGATCGATCACATTTATATCTCTCTTGATCTCTTTTTAAACAATGATATATTATATTCACAATTATGATTATCCCAAAAACAATCATAATTGGTCGACCAGTGAATACAAAACTAGAATGTGATTCTTTAAATTCGATCTTCCTCTTTCCTTGAAACTCTCAATTTCAGTTCAACTTGCTTTTCTAGAAATGTCCCATTAGATCGAATCAGTACATGATCATTGGCAACATTCTAAGATAGCACACTAAATAGAAATCTTGAGAATAAGTAAGAGTTATAAGGGGACTTAATTGAGGAACTCTTTTCCTCAAGAGTCTCACACGGCATAAAAGTTGAGATCAAAACTTTTGCCACTCTTATTGGTCGTCTCATGCATACGTAGTATGAACTACGTATTATGGTATTAACTCCTTTCCCATGGAGTGTATGTCTACACATTCAATACCATACAGATGATAGTTTAGACATACCTAATGTCTAACTTGAGTTCACATATCTACTCATTCACAGAATTCATCAGAACTCACATCTGGTATCATAGACAGATAAAGTAAAATATGTGGGTTATTTTACTTTCGGATATAGTAAATATTATGTCCTCATCTTAACACTCAGTCAAGGCGACATATATATTTTAAGCTTGAGCTCTCCATTGTCACCTAGATAATAAGCTTAAAAACCGTCTCATCTCTATATATCACATAGTAAATAGAGGCGATTACTCGTATGAGTGGGCTAATCTTTCATATGTCCGACATACTTTCTCAACTTTATATAATGCACTAAGCATTAAGATGCATAAACGTCAAACAAAGATTCATAGGCATTAATGATGAAAACACGAATCCATTAAATGTGAACACTTTAGGGAAAT
Source organism: Eucalyptus curtisii (assembly GCA_017140595.1). Classification (NCBI taxonomy): domain Eukaryota; kingdom Viridiplantae; phylum Streptophyta; class Magnoliopsida; order Myrtales; family Myrtaceae; genus Eucalyptus; species Eucalyptus curtisii. The sequence goes on from CM029498.1 coordinate 28,063,741, forward strand.
TACAATATTCAGTACATCATCCTCTACGCAGTCCTAGAGATTTCACATGACCACAAAACACATCTCTAGGTATTGGCTTCGTCATAGGATCTGCGACCATTCTATGCATAGATATGTACTGTAAGTTCACACATTTTCGTGCAACCATATCTTTGACAAAATTATACTTGGTATCTATATGTTTGGTCTTGCCATGATATTTTGGATCTTTGATGCACGCAATTGCTGCTTGGCTATCACAGTTAACCTACAATGAGTCTGCATCATTCTCAATAACACCTAAATGATCCAAAAATCTCTTAACCCAAACACCTTCTTGTACTGCTACTGATAATGCTACGAACTCAGCTTCCATCATGGACAAGGCTATACACGTTTGTTTCTTACTGCTCCAAGATATGGCACCATTATTCAATAAGAAAACAAAACCAGAGGTAAATTTCCTTTCATCTAAATCTCCTCCCCAATCAGTATCTGAATAGCCTTCAAGTCGCATATCCTTTCCTTGGTAACTTAGCGTATAATCAGCAGTCCCCTTCAGATACCTCAGTATTCTTTTAACGGCTTTCCAATATGCTTGACCTAAATTAGATTGGTATCTACTCACCATTCCAACTGCAAAACATAAGTCAAGTCTTGTACACATCATAGCGTATATTAAGCTTCCAATAGCACTAGCATAAGGAACATGTTGAATTTGTTCCTTCTCTTGTGGAGTACTTGGACACATTCTATGTTTTAATCATTCGCCTTATGCAATAGGAGTATCTATGGGTTTACAATCTTGCATACGAAATCGTTCAAGAACCCTATTTATGTATGTTTCTTGCGAAAGAGACAATAATCTCTTTAAATTATCTCTTAAAATCTTAACTCCAAGAATGTATGCAGCTTCACCCATGTCTTTCATCTCAAAATTGAAGATAACCAACTCTTGAACAGTCTTCACAAACTCCATATTGTTTCCGGCAATCAGTATGTCATCAACATATAATGATATTATCACAAATTGATCGTTGGATCTTTTGATATATACACAATGATCCTCATCAATCATTGTAAAATCATATGCCATTATGGCATTATGAAAACGTATATACCATTGTCTTGACGACTACTTAAGGCCATATATCGATCTCAAAAGTCGACATACTTTTTGTTCTTGGCCTTTCATAATGAAACCAACAGGTTGTTCCATATATATTTCTTCCTCTAATTCTCCATTGAGAAAAACGGTCTTTACATCTATTTGATGTAACTCAAGATCCATACTAGCCACTATTGCCAGAAAAATGCAAATCGAGGTAAATCTCACAACAGGAGAAAATGTTTCCTCATAATCAATTCCTTCATGTTGATTATACCCCTTCGCTACAAGACGAGCTTTATGTCTTTCTATTGAGCCATCAGCTTTACGCTTTATTTTGAGAACCCATTTGTTCTCAATGGCTTTGCGTCCTTTTGGAAGATAAACCAGTTCCCAAACATGGTTTGACTTCATTGACTCCATTTCCTCTTTCATTGCATGCATTCATTTTTCTTTACTAGGGCAATTTAGAACCTCATTAACATTTCTTGGCTCATCTTCATCTTGCAGAGCAACCATAAAATTTTCCCCTTCAATGCCAAAACGTCGACAGGGAATACTTTTGCGACTTGTTCGCTGTATGGGAGATTGTACACTTTGCACATCATTCCCCATTATGCTCCCACTCAGATTAGATCATGACGATAGCATCTCATCATGTGGTTGTAATTGAGAGTGAGTTGAATTAAATTTATCACTTCTCATGTTACTCCCACTTGGACAAACTCCACTAAGGTCATTATCTTGATCCAAGGTTTCAAATAGGGAGTAATCCTCACCTATTTCACCCTTCTTAGGAAATTCATTCTCTAAGAATGTGACATCCCGTGATTCGAATTCAGTTATACTCTCACTTTCATGCTCACCTATAAACACATACCCTTTCGAGTGTTCCGAGTATCTTATGAAAATACTCTTCTGTCCTCTAGGACCCAATTTCCCAAATTTATAAGAGGGCTCGTGAGTATAGGCAGCACAACCTCACGATTTAAGAAAACCTAAGTCTGGTTTTTTACCTGTCCATAACTCATATGGAGTGGAAGGAACTTATTTGGAAGGCACACGGTTAAGTAAATAGGCAGCAGTTAATAAGGCATCACTCCAAAAAGTGATAGGTAAGTTAGTATGCGCCATCATAGACCTAAACATTTCCAGTAGGGTTCTGTTTCTTTTTTCCGCAACACCATTTTGTCGAGGATTATAGGGAATAGACAATTATCTTTCTATTTCTTTTTCATCACATAAATTTATGAACTCATCAGACAAATATTCTCGACCTCGATCGGATCTCAATACTTTTATTTTCTTATCTAATTGATTTTCTACCAGACTCATAAACTTTTTGAAACAACTTATTGCTTTAGATTTATGAGAAATCAAATAGACATATCCAAATCGAGTATAATCATCTATAAATGTGATGAAATAAACAGCCACATGCCTTCCTCTCACATTCATTGGACCACAGACGTCAGAATGGATTAAATGCAAAGGAAATTCAGCTATTTTACCTTTTCCAAATGGTTTCCTTGTTGTTTTCTCTGCTAGGCAATGCTCACATATGGGCAAATCGACCCTTTCAATGTTGCCCAACAAGCCTTCCTTGGCTAATCTATTCATATGTTGTTGGCCAATATGACCAAGTCTAGCATGCCACACATTCACATCATTATCATATGAATTAGAAGACGTGAAAAGGGAATAACAAACATTGACATTACCACAGTCAACATTTAATACAATAAAACCATCTAGAAAATAACCACAACCATAGTAGTTTGTATCCAAATACAAATCCACACCACTATTATGGAAGTTCATACTAAAACAAAGTTTCACCAACACTAGAAGAGACACTAAATTTCGACGAATCTCCGGAGCATATAATACATCATGTAGGAACAAATTGCGTCCACCGTGCATGTTCAATTGGCAGGTGCCAATCCCTTTTACTTCGGCTTTGGAGTTATTTCCTACATAGATCCACTTAGTTCCAGTTGGTACGCGTTGACATTCTACGAAAGATTCTCTATCCTTCGCTACATGGTCTATTGCTCCCGAATCTACAGTCCACAAAGGATTAGATTCAGTTTAGAATATAGAACTTGACACATAAGCAAAGTTCTCAAAAGTACAAGGGGTGTATACCTTCTTTGGCTCACGACAGTCGCAAGCATAGTGACCCTTCTGGTCATAGTTGTAACACTTCACCCTTGAAATACTCTTCACTCGAGGACGTTTTCCTCTCTTATGTTGGTTAACTTTCGGTTTCTTACAAGAAGGACTTGATCCCTTGCATTTCCACATATTGAACGAATCAATGCGCTTGCGCTTAGAGCTCGAAGCCCCTTTTGAGCTGAAAGCAACATAGCAAATATATGTATCCCGCTCAAATGTCTTGAGGTGGTCCTCTGCTAGCTCAAGGTGGCACATGGAATCCTCAAGTTCTTCCATAACATGGTCAAGAGCTTCTAGTGCTTCTTGCTTTTCAAGCACATATTGAATTTTCATATTCAATATTTCAAAATTCTCACCGTTCAATTTGTCTTCTTTGTTCAAATCAGCAATTATGTTCTTAGTTGCTGAAGCCATCGATCTGAACATATCAGGCACGTATGCACGAATTATTAATGCCCATAATTTATACATCCATTTTGCATAAAACCATCATATTAATGAATAATTTCAAATTAGGTTTCAGAATCAAAAAGTCACTGAGTTTCCAATCATCATCCAAAATCCTAACTTGAAATTATCATTAATATAATATTCTATACAAAATAAGTTCTTTGAAGCTACAAAAACTTCTATGAACTACCCACAACAGTTAATAATAATAGAAGCAAATAATATTGGACATCCATTTATGATTCAAGAAAATATTTCCACATAATGTAACTAACACATCAGTTGTTACACCAACATCAACGAGGTAGAAAAATATTCATATAATATGTCCATAAAGCCTACCAGATAAAAACAACTCGAAACATCTAAAACCAAGTCATTATACAAACAGGGAAAACTTCTTCTTGGTTCAATTTCTTGTTGTTTTTTCTGTAAAATTTTCAAGCATTCTTGACAACCACGGAAAAACTGACGAATATCCCTTAGGATTTCTCCTTCGCACATTCATCCCTCGCCTAATCGAAGTCATTCCTTGGGTCGCAGTCTTTGTGGCTCCAACCCGATGATATTCATCTACAAATGCCATTACTAGCCTCTTATATCTAGTGGCTTTGTTGACCTCCCATAAACGATTCAACACTCCTTGCCATTCTGGTGGAAGAGTGTTCATGAAGAATCGCATCATCTGAGAATCTGGCATGAGATAACCGTTCCAAATGACTTCTTGTATCTTTTTTTTGACCTCGACAACATGATCAATTATATTGTCACTCTCCTATCGATAATCATTCAAATCAGCTATCAACCTTGAAAGCCTTTCCTTTTGTTCATCTGTAAGTGCGCGAATAGGTATGCGCGCCTTATAGGGAGGCATTGTTCTTGCAACAAATGCATAACAAAAAAGGATTAACATATAATCCATATAGACATAATAAAAAAGAAACACATCCGTTTTTTTTTTTTTTTTTCAACGGTCAATGGTCAAAGTCAATGGTCAATGGTGAACGGTCAAAGTCAATGGTCAATGGTCAACTGTCAACGGGTCAGGACGGTCAGGTCGTGCCTTACGCGTGTGCAGGCAACCCCGGCCAACATCACGGTGACGTCAGCTGGTGCGTGCCGCGCACGCACCACGGTTGTCGTGCACGCGTGTGCAGTTACCGCACGCGTGCATTGCACGCGCCTGCGGTTTCCGCCACTCGCGCGTGCGTCGCACGCGCCTGAGAACCGCCTCGGCGCGTGCACACACGCCGACGACGCCGAACACTTCAACCACGCGCGGCGGCGCGTCCGATGGCGAGGCACCAATCGATTTACTCATATCGACAATACCTACAACCCTACGCTATCATAAACTAACTTCGATTCATGGAAAAACAAAACACTAAGGGGGAATAGTACGGTGTCGGGATTTTCCGTCCGCGATCGACCGACAGCGGTGTATTACGAAAATTTTTTTAAAAAAAAGCAATTCACAAACACAAAAAGGATCGGGAAACATGAACTAGAGCTCTGATACCAATGTTGGGAAAACGGGATTCCCAAATTTGGCGATTCGACACTCAATCGAATCCCAAAAACAACGAACGCGGAAGCGAGCCCAGGATTTCACATGAATCACCGATCGAAAAGCACGTCACAGAATCGAACGTACTTTATTTCCATAGACTAAACACCGATGTTGCAACATGAGGAAGAATCCACACACTGTTCTTCATAGGATAATCCTGTTCTTTGCTTAGGGAGAAAAGCGATGTGAAAAAGACGTTACTTGAGAGAACGTAATCTCTCATTTTGAAAATACGTAACTTCACCGAATAAACGCTTCTTAGATTTTCCCTTATCTATAATAACTTCCTCCATGGGCCCTTAACTCATGGGCTGGGCTTTTGGGCCCAACATGGGCGGACGAGCCCTAATTAGGCCCATCAAAGAAAAACCCATCAGAAGTCATTGTCCCCGTAAGGAACACTTCGAGCTATGGAGATGAATTGAGAAGCGGCAACATCTCCGCCCTTTTCCTCGAGTCCAAATATGAGAGCTTTCTTCACTCAGTATTGCGATGGATATCTAACCATTGGTGATGACTACAGATTTGGCGGCTTTGGCTTTATAAGTACGATCCGCTTGTTGTGCGTGAACTTGATTTTTTGGAGTGTCAATGGCATCATGAGTTTGCGTGTTGCATCGCGTTAGGCTTGGTCAAAACGGAAAAGGAACCTGAGTGCTAAAATACAACAAGTCCCAAGGGAGTATGACATGGGGTGTGGATAGATATATAGATTGAAACACAGTTAGCACTTGAATATTCCTTTTAGGGAACGATTAGATCTATGAGCTTCGAGTTAAGTTCATAGAAAACATATAGAAAAGATATATAGGTAATCGAAACTCGAGGAGTATTTGTCCATATTACACTTACTAACTCAACTCGTGAAATGGGTATCAAATGTGAGCACCCGGCTTATTCGACCAGCAAACTCAGTCGGCGCTACTATAGCCAAAAAGAGAAGGAAGAATGGAATCGTACGAACTTTAATTTGCTAATAGTGGCTATGCAAACACTTTTCCTTGTTACTTATCTCTCCATCATTGCCCATAAGCAGGTGTTCCCAAAACGCCCTTCATTGGCTGCAAATTTCTCTGAGGTCATTCTGGAGCTTTCGCAAAGCGGTGGGATGAAAAGATTGGAGAAGAAGTGGTTCTCTCCCGAGTGCACAATGAGGAACATCACTACTAAGAAACCAAGGTTGGGCCTCGATAGCTTTTGGGCGCTCTACACATTCACCATCGCCACTTGCACAGGTTGTTTGCTCTTTGCACATCTCTGTAAGAGAAGGAACCGTCAGGATTATGAACAAGAAAGCAACAGCGACAACATGAGCGTGACAGAGATGAGTATGTTGTAGTGTAAATCAATGTATAGTGGCATAGTTTTGGGCTTAATGATGAAGGGGGAACACATTATTCTCGAATCATGATCAATTCAAAAGCTGAATCTTGTTCTACGTCTTTAAAGATATAACGGATTGTAGTCATTTGCCATTATTGCTTTGTATGTGTGCTCATTTTTCGAAGCAACGGAATAATTGTTGAGCTCTACAGACAATTCATGGTTTGGAACCCTACACAGGTTCGGCTTTCGACTCTATTCATGTTCTCTCGAAAGTTTTGATTTGTGTGGGAAACGTAGAATCAATCACAGCAGCTATGGGGACAATCCATACGTACAAGCACTATTGATCATCGCTTTGAGGCTTAGGATGTTGAAGATAGAATAAATGTCATGTTCAAATTAGGCTTTTGAGGCTTTAGGCTCTTGCATAAACTATTGAGGACAGGCTGAGAAAATATACACCAGAACATCGACAATAAATTCATAGCATGTAATCTAATATCTAGTCCAAAGAAGGGACTCATAGTACTTGCTGCAAACGGAGAGTTTTTTTTTTTTTTTTTTGGTCAAAATTTAGACTTCAGTAATTCAACACTTTGATTTAGAAAAATAAGGAAAGCTAGATTCAAAACATGAGATATCCCATGAAGGTTGGGGGGCTCAGATAACTAATTAGGATGTAAACTTCCTTTCTGATGGGCTTTCGGGATCCATTTCACAACTTGGTTCACATCACATGGACAATGGACTATTCAGACTTCTCTTATCTAGGCCATTATATTATTGCACTCTTCAAACAAGCATCTAAGGGCCCATGGACTCTATTGACCTTGACATGTCGATCCATTTACAATTTTCGTAAAGCGATTGAACATATTTCCAATAGACTTTCCAGGCTTCATTCTGAATGACTCATATTGGCTAAGTAAGATGTTTATTTTTGTCTCTTTTACACAATCTGTTCATTCATATGTGACATGAAGCCTATCCCAAACTCCTTTCGCTATTTCACATGAGGAAATTATGTTATATTTAGCAGGAGACAAGGCACGGTATAAAAACTAACTAGCATTAGCATCAAGAGCTTGTCTCTTGGTAATTTTTGCTTGGTTGAAATCATCAACATCTTTATCTATGATTTCCTTTTCCTTGTCTGAAGCTGATGCTGCCTTTGGATTGATTCTTCTTTCCACAACATCCCATTCCAGAGGATCTCTGGATCTTAGGAACGCCTTCATTTTATTCTTCCACACATTGTATTCTTTTCCAACAAAATAGGGTGGCCCGGTATTGCTCTATCCTTCAATCAGCCCTGGTGTCAAAATACTAGCCATAGAATATCTTTAAATCGGAAGTAAAAACACTTCAATAAAACGAGCACCGCAACTCTGATACCAATTGAAAATGCTAGTATCACCACCTAGAGGAGGAGTGAATAGGTGTAAAAACAAATTAAACAAAAGCAAAGTTTGACTAAAAATGCCACTAGACTTTTGAAGTAAATTCAGACTCAATAAGAGATGGTTTAGAAATTTGATAAGTTTTGAAAAAGATTGTAACGAACAAATCAAAAAGAGTTAAGGAAAGAGAAAATTGAACATGAGATTTATAGTGGTTCAGCTTAAGTCAAGCCTACGTCCACTCTCCCACGCTGACAACCTTCTGGCTAAAATTCACTAAGGTATCAATAGAGAAATTGTGGCACCCCTCGACGGCCCCCGAACCGTTAGGGTCGCCACAGTTCGATTACCATTCTCTTGCTTGACCTGAAGGTCTATTAATCCTGGAGGTTTATATCTTTTAGGTCGGTCCCTGCGCAATTTATATGGCGGAAGCGTATCCAACAACTCCCTTCCCTATATTCAGAAAACGATGCACACCAACTAAACATTTGATAAGTTAAAGCCGAACACCTTTATTTACATAAAGCAGATGGACATCTTTCGTCGGTACATCAAAATGCCAAGGTCTTCTACACTCGGCTATACTTCAAAGGATGACCGACATCTTTTCCAACAGTCGTATACTTAAAGTCCATCGTTCAGTGTCGGCGTCCAAAAGTTCCTTCCTTTGCTATCCTCCTCCTCGCGGTCATATCCAACCACTCGATCCATCTACCGGTGGCAGTGGCAGCAGAGGTATCTTGTCTAGTCTGAAATGTTAGTCCCTAAACGGGGTGAATACAACCACTCAGCAGTAAAGATCCATCAAACTACACAGTGCAACAAGCAAGACAATCAAGATATCACGAGTAAAGCACATATCATCCATGCTATCGAGCATACATCACCATGCGGTCATGCATATATCACCATGCAGTCGTGCATATATCACCATGCAGTCGTGCATATCTCACAATGCCATCGTGCATATACCACCATGTAGTCATGCTTGTATTTCCATGAGGTTCATTCCATGCCATATGTACATACATACGCATGATTCATATCATCCACACAATCATGTGTATATCCCCATGAGATCCATTCAAGCCTTCATGATCGCATTCTCAATGTCATATAGTATCAATTTACTTTCATAAGCAGATCATGCATCATGCCATATGCACACACCCATGCGCATAATTCAATTTCCAATTTTATCTTTCAAAAGGATCTCATTTCATTTCTCTTCCTAGGGACCAGTGTTTTCATCCCTCATTTATCGCTCGCACCCAACCTGGCATCGTGAGGAACCTCCGGCACACACCTCTGGGCATTCGGCACACACCTCCAGGCATCTCGCATCCTACCTGGCATCACGAGGAATCTCCGGGGCTAGCCATGAAAATGGTTACCCCTGCCTTCCAGAATTACGTACCGACATACCACCGGGCCTCCCCCGGAATTATGTACGGTATACCACCGGGCATCCCGACACTCCCGGGGAAACCTTCGGGGCTCGCCATGAAAATGGTTACCCCGACCCTCCGGAATTACGTACCGACATACCACCGGGCCTCCCCCGGAATTACGTACCGGTATACCACCGGGCATCCCGACACTCCCGGGGCATCGTCGGCTCACACCTCCAACGGTATCATCATTATCATAATTTATATTCATATATGTGTCTCATTTTCAACATGGCATTTGATGCAATAATATCAAAGGTCTAAACCAGCTTTTGATGTTATATGACATGCCAAATATCACCACATATACAGCATAATCAACCACTCAAGACATTATATCACATAGAGCAAATTCATTTATTTTTTTGAAAATGCAACAATTTTCGGATAAAACAGAATGCACTCTTTTAGTTAAAATTCTTGAAAAATTAGTAAAAAGTCTTAATAAATTCTGAAAATTTGACATGTTATAGACGAGATTTAAAGGAAATTATTTCATGAAGAACACCATATCAAAATAGCTTCATACAAATCAGTACGGTCCATGCGTCACAGTCTTTAAAATTTGAGAATATCGCCATGCACAGTTTCATTCACAAATTCGGTAAAATCCATAAATCAGCTCCAAAAATTCTGAAATTTTGATATGTTATATAAAATATCTAGAGGTAAACGTTTTGTGAAGAACGTAAAGTCAAGTTCGTGATAGATTAAAAACTATAATTACCATAACCATCCCTAACCCTCGGCATCGAATTCCAGATCTAACCATTTCGAATAAAAATTGTTTCACCAACCTAAACTTGTCCGTTTCCTCTCAAATTTTAGTATATTACTCCACAACATGTCATCTACAACTTTAATTAAGATCAAATTTAAACCGGATAATTTTATAAAATTCACAGAATCACACTAGGTCAGCATTACGATTTCCAGATCTAACTTCTTTGAAGAAAAATAGTTTCACCGGTCTATACTTGTTCATTTCTTCTGAAATTTTGATATGTTACTCTCCAAGAATTCCCCTACAACTTTCATTGAGAAGTTGAAGCAAGATTCCAACTAGAAAATTACATGCAGCTCACGAAATCATCAAAGTTCGGACTGTCTTTCTAGAAAACAGAATGCTAGGCTAAGACACTTCTCCCCAAAACTTCGAAAATTCCTCACCTCTACCAGATCCGAAGTTTACCATTCACCACACACACATCACAGTAAGCAAAGGGTAGATCAATGGACTCTACTTGCCTTAGATCCGATGAAATCAAGCAAGCAACGGCGACTCGGGGACTTTGAACACAGCACGGTCGACGGCGAAGCTAGGTGCACGCACGACGGAGCTTGGTCTTCCTCTTCCCTCGCCGAAGCACCCACGAACCCTCTCTCTCTCTCCTCCCTCAGGCTCACCTCCCTTTCTCTCTTTCCCTCTCACTTCCAAAATCCTCTTCCTTTTTGCTCTTTGATTAACAATTTATCTCTATTTTTGCATGTAAGAGACAAGTGTTCTCATGAGGAGAACAAGTGGCTAAAAGGAGAGAACAAGTGGAGGCAATATTGAAGACAAGTGTTGGAGGACATGCACTCCCCCCTCCCCTTCTTGGTCCGGTCGACACCCATGGGGGTCTTTGGGCTTGCTTGGGCCCAAAATCTTGGGCCCAAGAGTCCTTAAAATAAAGCCAAAAATTATTATTTTTTTATTATTAAGCATTTTATTTCTACCGAATTTAATTTAATATCCCAAAAATTAAATTGCTTCCTATACAAGTATATACTCAAAATTCGTGTGTGCCGTCCAACATCCTCAAAGTTCTAATTCTTTAATTTCAGCACGCATATTTCTTACGCAAGACCGAATTCCGTCCTTTCGGTTCAAAAATAAAATAAAATATAAATTCAAATGAACAAATACAAATTAATGCCTGTAAATAATGTTAATGCCACAGTTCAATGACCGTCACCTATCTGAGGATCATCTAAATTTTTGGATGCCACATAAATACAATGATTTGAATATGAACACTCAGTGGAGGATTTCCTTTTCTTTCACTGAGTCACTCTTCTTGTGATTTTCTCTCTTGAATACAATTTGTAAGCGTAGTCGATGAAGAACAAGTGATTGAAAAGCCTCAAACTTTGGAATTTCAATTTTCACTCACTCTCTCAAATTGACTAAATAACCTCCTTAAATACTCATTTTCGCCTTTTTAACCGTTGGCATTCTCTAGAGGAATTTCTTCCAATCAATCCGTTGGACAAAATTGATTAAGGAAATCTTGTAACCATTTGAAGATTCAGATGAAAATCCGATGATTTTGGTCGCCCATACAATCAGAATGTAGGTTTCCATAAGTAGATGCTTTTCAAAAAGGAATTTGTCTTCAAAATTGATTTCATCAATTCGTGATTGATTCCATCAATATATTTATAAAAGGTAAGTGAGATTCTTCGCCTGAAAGCCAGATATTAAGGATAAATCTCGTTCGTACTGAATCCTTGTCAAAAGATCAGTAATCCTTGAGTCTAATTATATCTTCGTTTTGGACTTGGTTTCAGTCTAGATCTCGTTAGAATGGGAAAGACTTCTAGAGTAAATAGACTTTGACAAAATTTTACAATATAGCATAGAAGTCTAGTATTATTCACAATAAGAACAAGAACAAGAATAAGAAAGTTTTGTCAACTTTAAAACCTAATAGGAATTTTCTCAATAGACATAAATGAGTTGAAATGCTTTTTATGAGAGCTCATATTATGTCTTTCATGAATTCTCTAAATGTTGTCCGCAAACACAAAATTTTGATATGAGTTACCACGTTTGGCATATTAAACATATTCGTCGGCGCTTCTGCAAACTTAGAAAATGATCAGAATTGCTGCTTCTATAGGCACAATAGACTTTTCTAAGATGATTCCTTTCCTGGTATAGTTCCACTTTCCCTTATTCCACGATAATAAACAAAAAAATTTACCTGACACGTAGCACCGTTCCTTTCTATTGTCGGGGAGAAAGAGAGAGATTATCATGAAATTCCGATGTTACCGCTGGATTTACTCTCAATTGTCATGAAATGAGAAGAAGTTAAAGCATAATATTTAGTTGTCAACACTGCTTTAATTGATAGATAGATAGATGCAAAGAGAGATAGATAGGTATCTGGTATGCATTGTATACAGAAAATTGTAGGTAAAATAAGAAACCAATTCACGATAAGAGAATTAATACGTAATCCTCCTCATAGTTTAGTGGCTACACAATATAGCTAAACAACGCGGATAGACACTTGAATATATAAATAGGAAATTAGGAGAAACTCATAAATCTCCTGGTGCTTGTATTTTGTGAATAAATGTTCTGATTATTCTCATGCGATTGGATAAGAAGCTTGTGATGCGAGTCCACATTTTCCTTTAGAACTACCATCGCCTCTTTGAATCCTCATGTAACCGCGTTCACCCCATGTCTCGCCCCACGAGTTCCGAATCTTCCAGAACTTGGTTCCGTCCTCGCTCGTCCCATACCCGACCACGACCACCGCGTGGTCCATCTCTCCACTGCAATCCCCATTGAAGACGCCACTGCTATAGCTCTGGAACTCCTGCCCACTGGCAATGATCCCGACCGAGACTGGCTGCTGCACAACTGCCTTCAGGAGCTCGTCCTCACCAGGCGGGACATCTGCGAAATCCTTGATCTGCGCCGCATGTTGGGCTGCTTTTCTCCTGTTGCAAGTCGCGTCTTTCCCTTGGTACGCATATGTATCCTCAGACGCAATTCCTTGGTTTTGAATTATGTACTTGAAAGCATCGTCAGGAAGACCTCCATCACAACCAGAGCTTTCGCTGTCACAGTCAATTAGTTGTTGCTCGGAGAGCACCGGCAATTTACCGCTTGTGATCTGCGAGATTCCTTCTACTGCTGCTACTGCTGAGAATGCCCAACAAGATCCTGCATTCATAAAATTTGTTGACATTATAAGTGTGAAAAAACACATTACTTCTCTCAATTTTGCTGCCATTGCTGTCTGACTTTTCAAAACGGGTACGCTCCAAAAACTATTTCAAAATGGAAGTCAAAGATCAATCTTAATTGCATACAAGCCATTAAGATACTCACCACATTGGCCTTGGTCCTTGATCGGATTTACGGCACCATTCTTTACCCAATCGATGCCATCAGGAACATCCCCAGTCAAATGTCGGTGGCTCAATGGCGCTAATTTGGGGGACTTTGGTTTCTTGGATGCTAAGTATCCCGTGTGGCTCCGGATGAACTCCTCATTGGTCAAGTCAGAAAATTGATTTAGGCCCACATTGAAAGTCCTATTCCTGGATGCGTTGGAGTCTTCGATGAATCGCAAGTTCTCCTCGAAAATCGCCTGGCGTTTCACCTTCTCCTCTGGGTCCTTGTAGGTCCGACCATACTGGACCATCCATTGCTCATGCTGCTCAGCAATGGTGGACTCGTGCAATGTGCGGACCGACATCGCATGCCATGCCCAGTTGCTAAGAATTAGGGCAAGGGAGATGATGAATTCGCTCTTGGCAGAAAAAGCCATTGCACCAGTGTAAGCCGGATGGTGTGTTTCTCAGTGTGATACTCAGAAGTGAATGATGAAATACCTGCACTGGACCATATATTTATGGCTTGCTTGTGATAGCTGTACTCTATAATCGAGCCACGCAAAAATCTTCTTACGTGACTTATAAGGTTGAAAATTTGGTTCTCAGTTCCATATTCAATACGGAGATACGACTGACAAAACCATGCATGTCCGGATATGCGAAACTCTAGGGACAAGCGTGGAGGGCACGAGTTGTCATGTTGCCTCAATCAACTCACAAATTGTCTTTGTCCTCCACTAGCCACATCCGCGAGGTTCTTTGTGGAATCCATAATTGGCATGAAGTGCGGTTTTAAGCACTCCATTCTTTTGCTGTGAATTTTGGAGATAGTTATCAAAATGAGGTTCTTACATTTATATCTTGATCTCTCCTAGCTTGAAGCAACGTTGCGGTTCAAAACCACTATATACTTATTGTCCTTCCATCACACGACATTTAATCCAAGGCACATCACAAATTACTTTGTACTCATTATTACTAAAGGGACAAAGCAAAGGAGGAAAAAAAAAAGAGAAAAAGGGAAAAATTAAGAAGGAAAAGTGAAAAAAAATAAAAATAAAAAATTCTAAAGATGTATTAAAATATTATTAAAATTGTCAACGCCAACGACAACCGTCCTACATGGCACGGCTACTATCCACATTAGAGATTTGCAACTAAAATTGGTCGAAGGAATTCAATTGGCAAAAAGTGAAAAAAGTTAGTATTCAATTGATAAAATTGAAAAGTTTAAAATTAAATTGGCAAAAGTGTAATAAGTTTAAGACTTTTTAGACATTTTTTCCTTTTTTTCTGTGATATCATATGAAATTTACTGAGACCATTTTTAATTATTCTAAAAGTTTAAGCTGTTAGATAATTGTGAGGTTTAATATTTAAATAATAACACACTTCTTATGCTTACTTTGTACCATCTTACCATCTTATATTGGTCGTTTATCCATACAACATGATAGAATACAAAGTTAGAAAAATCCCAAAGCAAGAATCACAATGTTCCGATACACGAAGAGCATTTCACGTATTTTTGAGATGGCAATATCTAAAATACAGGCCACAAGCGAAAGGAGAATTACAATAATCAAATATTATCATCTCATCTTACCATTCATGGCCGCACTAAATGAGATCATATTAAGGCTTCATTTATTTTATGAATAATGAATTATTGAAAAACAAGTTTCCGTAAACAATCACTTGAATCACTTTAAATGATTAATCAATAGAAAAAGTTTTCATTGTCAATAATTTTTGTCTAAATACTTTTTCAGATGATGATTTTTTTTTATTCATTAATTTCTATAAGTAATGCAGGCGATAATTTTAATAAAATGTTTTCTAAATCATTCATTTTTTTATGAAAAACGCACCATGAGTGTTGGAAAATAAGCAAAAGCATTTACAATTCAATTTACATGTTTTTCACTAACTTTCTGATTTTATAACATACACAAAATTT
The DNA here is from genome assembly GCA_017140595.1 of Eucalyptus curtisii. Lineage (NCBI taxonomy): Eukaryota > Viridiplantae > Streptophyta > Magnoliopsida > Myrtales > Myrtaceae > Eucalyptus > Eucalyptus curtisii. The sequence continues at coordinate 28,079,288 of CM029498.1, forward strand.
AATCATTTTTTAAGCAATAACAAGTCCAAAAATTTTTATGAACCAAGACGAGTCGGTAAAAATTTTCAAGATCCAAAAGGACATTACACAAAGATCACGCGAGCCACACACACCCCAAGCTACAATCGGACCTTGCATGTCCGAGTTAGTAGATTTAAGAATTCTTCACATGACGTCCAAGTTAGATCTCTAATTGTTTCACATGCAAACCATGATCATTTTACTAATGCTACTGTCAAATCAGTAGAATCCTTGTGATCTTTGGTAGATTTTATTTTCCCAGCAACATGGTGCTAACACCTTATTTATGTCATTGTCCAGAATATACTTGCAAAATTAGGATATGTCCTCCAAAATTTCTAGTTCTAGCTTTTCAAAAGAGACACGATCAAGACTTTCCAAGTTTGTTGCTTTACCAGATTTTTCCCGTATCATGCATTTGAATTGTTAATACCCTACATTCTTTAGATGGTTTGTTGGTTTTTAGTATTTGCCTTCCTTATAGAAATAAATTGATTTTGAGATTTTATTTCTAGGTGCTTGACCTCAAGAGGTTTGTCCTTTGGTAAATATTGTTGTCCCATATTTTTGTGAGGGAATTTTTTTGATTCCTCAAATGATAGTGCACATACATTTCAACTCATGTGATGCTCAACTATTTTTTATGAAGAAAGTGGTTTCCTATCTATTTGATTTTCATGAAATCAACCCACTTGTATGTCAATTTGTTGGTAGAAGAGGTCAAAAAAGGTAATCGCACCTCTTCTACTTACAAACAAAGTGGAATAACATACGAACTGAATTCGATAAACAAACGAGGCTCCAATATACTCGAGTACAATTGAAGAACAAGGTGAACAATTTGAAAAAATAGTATGGTAGTTTTAAGAAGCTTCTTTTACAGTCCGGATTTGGCTAGGATAATGTGAACTATACAGTTATTGTCCATGATCTAAGTATATGAGAATCTCATGTAAAGGTATGATTTAACCTTTCATCCTTTTGAGATAACTATAAATGTACAAGGCAAGATGTTTAATGGTGTTGCTAATGCATGTCATCATTGTAAAAACTGCAAGATAATATTGAGTAGGCAAAATTCAAAAATGATAGGTTTCCTCAATATCCCAACTTGTGTATCGTATTAGGTGATACATATGCTACTAGGGAGCATGCGGTAGGAAATGCTGAAGATTTGGCGTTGTCGGATGAAGTTGGTACCGGTGGTGATGATGTAGATGGTGGTCGAGAAGACTTAAGTGAACACCATATTGATGAGAAAGTTTTTATGTCTGACAAAACTGCTACTCCAGTTCATGACAAACACAAGTTGGATAGAACTCCAAATAGTGAGAGGAGAAGGAGGAGTAACTCATTTAATGTTGCTAGTACCTGCAAAGCCTTGCAAAAGATGATCAAATCTAGGGCTAGTCAATTTGTGAGTGGTTCTGTCACGTCATAGGTCAAACTACCACATGTAGAACCATTCTTTGTATCCGCTGTGATTGATGTCCTAGTTAGCATGCTTAAATTGGAGAAAGATCTTCACAACAAAGCATTGGAACGAGCCTGTGTTAGTGCCACATGGAGGGAGGCTTTCATTAAATCTCCAATTGAAACGAGATATGGACTTCTCCAATGTATTTAATAGATGTTGGGAAATGTGTCGTGGATTACATGGGGTTTTATTTGATTATGCGACTTATATTGTTGGTTGTCATTTTGTTTTTAAGGATATTGATGTTAAGACTCTTACATTTGTGTGGTGAGGTTGGCTTTCATTCTATCATTTAAGTTATTGGTTTTTATTGATATTTTTTATACATATATTTATATTAATGTTCCTATATTTGTGTAATGGTATAGGTACTATGGAAGGGGAATCAAATAGTGTGTCTAATGGAGAGGTAATAGCGGTTGAATAGTATTTGGATGAGTTTGATATTGACATAATGATAGCATGGTTTTGTCTTGTTGCATTGAACATGTCTGTGCATATGAAAGAACCTATTCGGAACAAAAAATTGTCAGGACCCAAATGAGTAAGGGAGATTGTTTATGGACGTTTAGATAGGATATACGAAGTATCCAGGTCGGAGAGACATGTTTTTCTGAATCTATGTGATCTAATGAGAACAAGAGGTTGGTTGAAAGATAGTCCATATATAAGAGTAGATGAACAGATTGGGATCTTCTTATCTATGGTTGGTCACAAAAACTCTATTAGAGATTTATGGGAGAGATTCCAACATTTGGGAGAAACAATCAATAAGTATTTTACTAGTGTTAAAAGTATTTCTAAAACTGTCAAAAGAGATTACTAGGCCACCTTATTTTGATGTTGTTCCAAATAAGATTATTATCAATCCTCACCATAACTGCTACTTTAAGCTATGATCTTTATATCGATTTTACACTATTAAATACATGCAATTGATAATTTTGTGTAACGCTAAACTTTCGTAAAATCACAAGGCTACATTGGAACTATTGATGGCACCTACATTGATGCTTCCGTCTCTATGTCACAGCAGATCTCATATAGAGGCAGGAAAAAGAGTACCACTCAAAATGTGATGTGTGCTGATTCATTTGATATAAAATTTAGTTTTATATATACTAGGTGGGAACGATTGGCCAACGATTGTTGGGTTCTCTTGATAGCACTCAAGATTCCTCAACTGCAATTTTCTCAACCACCACTCGGTATTTACTTTATCTATAAATTTATTTATGATTGTATAACTATTCATTGAAATGTCATATTTATGTATATCTTTTTGTAAGCAAATACTATGTGGTAGATTCTGATTATGTAGTACTTGCAGGATTTTTAACAGTGAATAGTATCATATGAATGATTATAGGGGTAAAAGGAGATGGCCCACTATGGCAAAAGAATTATTCAACCATAGGCACTCTTCATTGAGAGGTCATTTGGTGCATTAAAAAATCACTTCTTCATTTTGAGACATATGCCTCCATTTTCAATTCGAAAGCAAGCATTTATTACAATTGCATATTGTGCTCTCCATTATTACATTCGCGACCAAGACTATCAACTATTTCGGATGAGTACCGACGAATCCGACCAAATCAAATGCATTGTAGATATTGTTAGTTCATATAACAAGCAAAGAGTATCAACAATATACGAGGCCGGGGTATACGATTCTATATACTCCAACCTGTTAAATTCTTTGTCGGAGGAGCTTGGAAAATCGGCTTGACAATAGAGGACCAGCTAATTCTTCAAGCATTCTCATCTCCAACCGGAGCAGAAATGTCTTTGGAAGAGAAGTTAATGAAGCTAAAGGGAAAGGCATCTCCAATCTTTATTGTTCCAGGATTGTCGTCGCCCGGAAGCGCTCATTTAATCAAAGAAGCAAAGAAGATGGGACTCTTCGATGGAGATATAATTTGGATATTTGGTGAAAAACCATTCACCAACCTGCTAACTCCAGTAGAACATTCGGCAATCTCCTCCACTGTTGAAGGTGTAATAGGGATAATCACCTATCGTCCCGACAACCGGGCATACAGAGAATTCAAAGCCCAATTCATGAAAATGTTCCATCGCAAGTGTGGAGAGAACTTCAGTTTCAAGCCAGATATCGATGTTGTTCGAGCATATGATTGCATTATGACCATTAAAAATGCCATAGATGCAGTGCTGAGCAATGATATTATGCCCGAGTGTTCGCGTAGTGGGATATCGAGCACTCGACTCATGGGTTTGAGTGGGCCAATTCAATTTGAGAAAGGTCAGTTGTTGCATTGACCGAAATTCCCACTTGTAGGTGTTAACGGAAATGAATGTAGAGAGCTTAAGCTTTGGTCTCCCAATTTCGCCATCTCAAGGAGCTTTGTAGCTAAACAAAGTTCAAGAAGAAAGCCATACGCAATTCAAGAGGTATTGAAGATCCAAGAAGGACAGACTTCTAGTGAGAATAAGGACGCATTTGGTAACAATTATGTTTTCGGGAACAATTTTTTATCAGAAATGATTTTTTTTTTATTCCGTTCCCGGAAACAATTTCTAAAAGTAAAAAAATGCGCTTGATAACTGCATAATTTTTTATTCCCGAGATAGAAATGTGTTTGGTTAAATTCTTAAATTTTTTTTTTTTGGTTCTTTTAATTTTTTAATACTTTTATTATATTTTTCTTTTTTTCTCTTTTTTCTTTTTCCTTTTCTCTTCTTCCTTTTCTCTTATTCTTCCTCCTTGGTGGTTGAGCTTGGTTGGTGTGAGGCCCCAGATTTGGTGTAGTCGAGCTTGCCTAGGCACCGCGAGGCTCGGGCTGACGAGCCTCACTGTGGCTCGGCCCAATGAGCCTCGCCGTGGCTCGGCATCGTGGGGGATCATGGCCAGCAACCGTCCAAAAGGAAGAAGAAGAAAATGAAAGAGAAGAAGAGAAAAGAGGAGAAAAAAATTAGACTTGATTCAAGAAATTGTTCTCGAGAACAAGTAGTAATTTTTTTCTACTTCTTGATTCTGTTCCAAATCTATTCCCGGGAACAAAAAATTGGATTTTTGTTCCCGGAAACAAAAAATTTACCAAACAGATTTTTGTTCTTTTTTTGTTCCCTAGAACAACAGAACAAAATTAATTGTTCCTAAGAGTGTTACCAAACAAACCCTAAGCAATTAAAGATCAGAGTTCCTAGCAAAACTTCTTTTGATAAGTTTGTGAAGGAGGAAGTGGATGGCTCAAAACGGAAAATAACGCGTGTCAGCTTTTGCATAGATGTTTTCGAGAAGGCTGTTTCTCTATTTGCGAATGGTTTGGAGTATGATTTTTACAGTCACCACGGAACATATGAGGACTTGGCTAAAAAAGTTGGTAATAAGGTACAATACCACTTCATTTCTGTTATTGCATTATAGAATATCGACTACTACTTTGATTCACGAACCATCATAGCCTGAATAGATTAACCCAAGAACCAAGATCATTTCACGCAAATACCAATTATTGCTCACAAGGTCATATCACTTTGCATTAATAGACTGTCAAAGTCTCACATCCTGTTACTACTAATGTTCCACTTTGGTGGTGCAATTTCAGTGTTAATTTCTTAAGTGAATCACTTTGATGTTTCATCGACCATGACGATGACTGGCGACTAGTTAGGTGAGGACTAGCAAGCTCGCCTAGCCACTACGAGGCTTGACCTCGCCCAGGCGGAGCGAGGTCGGCCTCGCCCTAGCCTGGCAAGGCCCAACCTCGTGCCGACTGGTGACACCAAGCCTCATCTAGATCTGGCGAGGCTGAGCTTGACTAGCCACGGCAAGGCTCAGTCGACGAGCCTCGCCATAGCTCGGTGTCGCCGAGGGCTCTGGCCAGCGACCGGCCAAAAGAAAAAAGAAGAAAAGGAAAGAGAAGAAGAGAAAAGAGAAGAGGAAAAAAAAAATAGACTTGATTCTAGAAATTGTTCCCGGGAACAAGAAACAACTTTTTTTTTTGTTTCTTGATTTTGTTCTAAATCTATTCCTCTAAAAACAAAAAATTTACCGAACAGATTTCTATTCTTTTTTTGTTCTTAGGAACAAAAGAACAGAATCAGTTGTTTCCAAGAGTGTTATCAAAGAGACCCTAAGCAATTAAAGATGAGAGTTCCTGACAAAACTTCTTTTGATAAGTTTGTGAAGGAGGAAGTGGACGGCTCAACAGGGAAAATGACGCACATCAGCTTTTGCATAGATGTTTTCGAGAAGGCTGTTTCTCTATTTGCAGATGGTTTGGAGTACGATTTTTACAGTCACCACGGAACATATAAGGACTTGGCTAAAAAAGTGGTAATAAGGTACAGTGCCACTTCATTTCTGTTATTGCATTATAGAATATGGACTATTACTTTGATTTACGAACCATCATAGCCTGAATAGATTAACCCAAGCAACAAGATCATTTCACGCAGATACCAATTATTGCTCACAAGGTCATATCACTTTGCATTAATAGACTGTCGAAGTCTCACATCCTGTTACTACTAATGTTCCACTTTGACGGTGCGATTTCCGCGTTAATTTCTTAAGTGAATCACTCTGATATGTTTCCATGGTATGACGTTGACGGAAGACCTATGACGCTGCAGTCGGTAACATAACTATTCTGGCCAGTCGCTCAAAATATTGAGTTCACGCAACCGTTTATGGGATCAGGCCTGTCAGTGATAGTCCCTGCAAAACCAGACACGGACAGGGGCATTGACCTTTATGGAGCCTTTCACTGCAACAATGTGGGTCGCCTCTGGAGGCCTCCTTATATACACAACGTTTGTAGTTTGGTACTGGGAGCGTCCGATCAATCCGGAATTCGGTGGCCCTTGGACGAATCAGCTCTCGACTGCTCTTTGGTTCACTTTCTCCTCTCTCTTCTTTGCTCATAGTAACATTCCTCTGTTGATTTACATGATTATAGTCCATGCACACTCTTTTCAGCCCGAAGATTTGACAAAGAACACATGTATTGCTGAGTTTTGCAGAGGAGAAAGTCCATCACAAATTCACACGAATCGTGCTGGTCATTTGGTTCTTTGTAGCATTGATCTTGACACAGAGTTACACAGCCGGCCTCACCTCGATGCTCACTGTCCGGGAGCTCAAACCGACTGTGACCACCATGGAAGAGCTGAGAAATTCTAAAGCAAAAGTGGGTCGTGACCCCGATGCTTTCATTTGTGACTACACGAATAACACGTTGAAATTCTCGACGGAAGTCATTGCCCCCGTAAGGAACACTTCGAGCTATAGAGATGAATTGAGAAGCGGCAACATCTCCGCCCTTTTTTCTGGAGTACCAAATATGAGAGCTTTCTTCACTCAGTATTGCAATGGATATTTAACCATTGGTGATGACTACAGATTTGGTGGCTTTGGCTTTATAAGTACGATCCGCTTGTTCTGCGTGAACTTTATTTTTTGGAATGTCAATGGCATCGTGAGTTTGCGTGTTGCATCGCGTTAGGCTTGCTCAAAACGAAAAAGGAACCTGAGTGTTAAAATACCACAAGTCCCAACGGAGTATGACATGGGGTGTGGAAAGATATATGAATTGAAACACAGTTAGCACTTGAATATTCCTTTTAGGGAACGATTAGATCTATGAGCTTCTAGTTAAGTTCATAGAAAAGATATAGAAAAGATATACAGGTAATCGAAACTCGAGGAGTATTTGTCCACGTTACACTTACTAACTCAACTCGTGAAATGGGTATCAAATGAGAGCACCCGGCTTATTCGACCAGCAAACTCAGTCGGGGTTACTATAGCCAAAAAGAGAAGAAAGAAAGGAATCGTGCGAACTTTAATTTGCTTATAGTGGCTATGGAAATGCTTTTCCTTGTTACTTATCTCTCCTTCACTACCCATATGCAGGTGTTCCCAAAAGGCCCTTCACTGGCTGCAAATTTCTCTGAGGCCATTCTGGAGCTTTCGCAGAGCGGTGAGCTGAAAGGATTGGAGAAGAAGTGGTTCTCTCCCGACTGCACGATGAGGAACGTCACTACTGAGAAACCAAGGTTGGGCCTCGACAGCTTCTGGGCGCTCTACACATTCACCATCGCCACTTCCACAGGTTGTTTGCTCTTTGCGCGTCTCTGTAAGAGAAGGAACCGTCAGGATCATGAACAAGGAAGCAACGGCGACAACATGAGCGTGACAGAGATGAGTATGTTGTAGTGTAAATCAATGTACAGTGGCATAGTTTCGGGCTCAATGATGAAGGGGGAACGCATTATTCTCGAATCATGATCAATTCAAAAGCTGAATCTTGCTGTACGTCTTTAAAGATATATAAAGGATTGTAGTCATTTGCCATTATTGCTATGTATGTGTGCTCATTTTTCGAAACAATGGAATAATGGTTGAGATCTTCGGACAATTCATGGTTTGGAACCCTACACAGGTTCGGCTTTCGACTTTGTTCATGCTCTCTCGAAAATTATGATTTGTGTGGAAAATGTAGAATCAATCACAGCAGCTATGGGGACAATCCATGCGTACAAGCACTATTGATCATCGCTTTGAGGCTTAGGATTTTTTTTTTTTTTTGGTCTGAAATAGGTCATTCATTCATTCATAAAGCATGGATTACAAGTAGACGATAAATTGGATTTAGAACATAAAATACTCCATAGAGGTTGGGGTGGGGCATATAACCAATTTGGAGATAGGGATTTGAGGCGATGCGATTTCGCTACCCAATCGGCGGCTTAGTTGGCTTATCTTGGGCAATAGGATAATTTAACGAAGGTTAGACTCTGTAGAATATTTCTGCTTTCATTTAGCAAACTGGACACAGCCCATGGGACTTCAGCCCGGCCCAATATAGCTTCCACAAGTGTTAGACTATCGCTTTGCACTTCCCACTTAACTTCCCTGAACTGAACTACTCCCACGTGTCTCACTTTTTGCTGTTTCAGAAAGTGCAGACCGTGAAGAATCGCTAGGGCTTCAGCGTGCAAAGGAGATGAGGCATGGATCTCGTCCGCAAATCCAGCGACCGGCATGCCTCGCGAGTCACGTACTATCCCGGCCACGGAGCTCATCTCTTCTCCCTTCGCCCAAGAGCAGTCGACGTTGAGCATGAGGCTGTTGCAGTCCGGCGCTTTCCAGTTCTCAGGCGAGTTTCGCCATCTGCGTCTCTGCTGTTCTGTGCTCGGGTTCCATCTGGAGAAGACCCGAACCTGTGCTTGGGCTAGATCTACTATGGAGTCAGCTTGGGAGGTCGGGATCTGAAGATGTGGTCATTCCGAAGCTTCCAAATTAACCAAATCGTGCTGGCCACCATGTCTGCTGAGGGTAAGTCCGTTTTTGTTGCAAAGAAATCTGCAAACCACTTGTCCATCCGAGTAACTGAATTAGTCTTGTTGTAGAGATTGAGGCACGGGTCAAGCCATATGTACCGAGTCCTTTTGCAAAGGAAGAAGAGGTGTTCTGCCGTTTCAGGTTGCCGAAGGCATAGGGGGCATAGGGGATCGGTAAGATTCACCTCTTATAGAGATTATCCTTTGTTGGAAGTGCGTTTTGGCATATACTCCATAGGAAGAACCTTACTTTGGGGGGGACGGGGATATCCCATAACCTGGTCCATAGAAATTTGGGTGGCTGATAGGAGGTTGTTGCTTTGTTTGAGTCATGGATGTTGGTCGATGAATAGACCCTGTTGTAGCCACTTTTAACTATGTAGGATCCTGACTTATTCCCCATCTAGATCTCCCTATCTTCCTGTGGATGTGCGCAAATGGGAGTTGATAGTATTTCATTAACTACTTGGTCATCAAAAAGATCACGAAGTTTAGGCTCGTCCCACAACCTCCTTTCATCGCTCATTAATTCAGCAACTTTCTCAGGGTCATCCTTGTTCGCTAGTCCTCCTATCACTCCACTTGGAAGCCATTTGTCTTGCCGAATGTTGATGTTGTTCCCATCTCCCACAATCCACCTTACCTCTGGCTCTTTAGTGTTCCTTCCTATTAAGATGCTACACCAACCCCAAGATGGCCATTGCCCTGTTTTTGCCTTCCATAAGTCTCCGTTTGGATAGTAAACTCCTTTTAGAATATGGCCCCATAGAGCTGACGGTGATTGCGAAAGTCTCCACGCTTGTTTGCCTAACATAGCCTTGTTGAAATTAATTAGGTCCTTAAAGCCGAGACCCCCTTCATCTTTTCTAGATTTCAAGACCTCCCATCTCTTCTAGTACATACCTCTTTTGGAATCATTTTGTTTCCACCCGAACTCTGCAATCCTTCGTTCGATGGCTTTACAAATTGAGATAGGGATTTTGAAAATGGACATGGCATACTGAGGAAGAGCTTGTACAACAGCTTTAATCAATATTTCTTTGCCTGCTTTAGACAACAACTTCTCTTTCCAACCTACAAGCTTCATGTTCACTCTAGCAAGGATCCATGAAAACATCTCCTTTTTTTGTTTGTCCCCAATCAGATGGAATTCCTAGGTATTTCCCTGTTTTGTCAATAATAGGCACTCTTAACTCTTGTGTCATATTTCTCTTTAAGCTCAACGAGCAGCCCTTGCTAAAAAACACTTCCGATTTGTTTAGATTGATAGCTTGACCGGTTGCATAGCAATATTGGTGCAGAACATTTGCCAAATTTTGACATTCTCTGACTGTCCCATCCATAAAAATGATAGCATCATCAGCAAATAACAGATGAGACAATGTGGGACAATACCTATTCAGTTTCATTCCTTTGATACTCCCATCTTCTATTGCTTTGTGCATCATCCAAGAAAAAACATTAGCCATCAATATGAAGAGATACGGGGATAATGGATCTCCTTGTCTTATCCCATGCGTGGGTGTAAAATATCGTGTATGATCTCCATTGACTTTAACACTAAAGGACACTGTGGAAACACAATGCATCACTAGCTCAATCCATCTTCCGCTAAACCCCATCTTTAACATACTCAGTTTTAAGAAGTCCCACTCAACCCTATCATAAGCTTTTTGCATATCCAGATTAAGGATTGCCTGGAATTTCTCTTTTCTTTCTTTGATCCTCAACTGATGCAACACCTCCTGAACAATGAAGATGTTATCTTGTATTTGTCGTCCTTTAACAAAGGCGCTTTGTTCAGAGGCTATGATCTCAGCAAGCCATGGTTTTAATCTGTTTGCTAGCACTTTGGAGATGATTTTATAGCTGAAATTATATAGGCTGATTGGTCTGAATTGACTAATGCTTTTTGGACTTTTCACTTTTGGAATGAGAGATATGTGAGTCTTGTTGAGTAGAGGTTCAAATTTACCTAAGTCAAAGAAGTTCCGAACCAGATGTAGCACGTCCAGCTGAATATCTTCCCAGTAATGCTAATAAAATTGTCCATTGAGTCCATCCGGGCCAGGAGCTTTTAGGGAGCCTAGCTGGAAAATCGCTTCTTTTACTTCTTCCATTGAAATAGGGGTCAAGAGGCTTTCATTCATTTCCTTGGTCACTAGGGATGGGTATATATCCAAGATAGGTTGAAATTCTCTTGGACCCGCGGATTCATATAGAGAACAATAGTAGTCCTCTATGTGTTGCTTCGGTATCTTTTGGTCCCTACACCAATTATCTTCATTTAGTCTCAAAGCAGAATTATATTCCGTTGTCTTCGTTGAACCGTAGTAGCATGGAAATATTTTGAGTTTCTGTCACCCCATTGAAGCCAATTTACCCGAGACCTCATACCCTAATACATCTCTTCTTGTCTCCAGAGTCATTCAATATTCTCTTTAATTTCTTGATATTTCGCTTTGTTAGAAAATTCAGAATCCCCATTCGTGATCTCAGTTAGTTCTACTTGAGCATCCTAATTTGGAGAGAGGCATTAGAGAACTTTCTTTTGCGCCATGAAGCCAAGTCCTTCGTAACATTCTGTATTTTCTGAGAAAAGGATATGTAACAGTGCTGGTCGCCTCCCCAACAGCTTTTAATGATCTCCCCACACTCTTTTTCCTCCATCCAAAAGGCTTCAAACTTGAACTCCTTCCTTTTTCTCTCCCACACAAGATGTAGAGACAGCAAAAGTGGGTTGTGGTCTGAGCCTATCACAAGGAGAGCCAACACTTCAGCATTTGGGAACATAATTCTCCAATCAATTGTACACAAGGCTCTGTGTAGCCTCTTCTTCACCAGGTTTTCACCTTGTCTGTTGTTGGCCTAAGTAAAAGCACAACGTTTAGTGTCTATATCCATCAAGGAACAATCATTAAGGAAGTCTCGAAAGGCAGCTATTCTATGTTGATCAGCTTCCCTCTTCTCAACATTTTCCCAACTATATAGAATTTCATTAAAGCCCCCATACAAAGCCATGGAAGTTGATTGTTAGAGTGAATATCCCGAACCTTTTACCATAATAGAATCCTCTCCTGAAAATTTGTCAAAGCATGCATGAGTGTAACTCTCATTAGATATCCACTAGTAGGATCCTTACATTCCACATCCATGTAGTCCTTTGAACTTGAATTTATTTTAACTTCCACATCCTCATTCCACATAAATGCCAAGCCCCCAGCCGTTCCTATTGGTTGCTCTACAAACATGTTTTGGAACTTAAGTCGTCTTCTCACATTATCCACCATCGTCTCCTTGTTTTTGGTCTCCATCAAAAAGACCAAGTTGGGCCATTCTAGAGCCATTAAGGCTCTAATCTCCTGGACTATCAGGGGGTTGCCCAGCCCCTGACAGTTCCAACTTAGGATCTTCATAGAGTCTTTGGTGGCTTATTAGGGCTAGCCACCAAAGCCCAATCCTTCCCCTCTTTAACCAACTTGCACATGGGTCTCTAATAACTCCATTTCATCAAGGAAAGAAGAGCTGGAAACTTCAACTCTTTTTTGTTTTTTTGCTTTCTGGTACTTCATTATTTTCTTACCAGCATCTCCTATATCCTTCGATCCTTCACCATTAGGGCCTTCTAAATACATTATCTGTTTTCCACTTCCCTATTTTGCTGCTGAAGTTTTCTCTCCTCCATCTCTTCCCTCCTTTGAAGAAGGGCTGTCTACTCTTTTTTCGTTCCGAGATGGATTGGCATTTGTCTCAGCTCTATTCTTGCAACAATTTCCATATTAACTAACACCAAGGGAGTTTCAGACACATACTCTTCCTCTTCAGGATTTGGATCAACTTTTCCATAAAATGCTTCCCAATGCGGGCTGATCTCTTACTTCCGCTTTGAGCCAAGGACCGTATTTGCCTACCTTTTTTTGCTGCCCAGTTTGTTGTTTCATATGGTATCTCCTCACAATACGAGGCATAGTGACCAATTCTACCGCATGAGTAATAGAAATGAAGGAGGCATTCATATTTAAATTCCACCCATAGATTCTTGTTCCCAATCTTGACTAGAGCCCCTGTTTTTAGAGGAGCTGAAAGCTCTAGCTCCACTTTGACTTTACATGTTTTATAAGGGGCCGTTACCTCTAGATTCTAGTTGTATTTCCTTAACGATACCCACTTTACCAACAACATCAGAGTAGACCTCTTCTATGATCCATCCCGGAGGTAGTCCAACAATATGAACCCAAAAATCATATCTAGAGAAGTCATAGCAGTGTTCCGGAATATCTGGCTCACATTGCTTTAGCACTAGTAGGTTGTTAGCAAAGGACCATGGCCCTGATTTCAGCACTCTCTCCTTTTCCTCTTCGATTCAAATACAAATGAGAAAAGCCCCGGTTCTTTCTAGAACACTCCATAGTTTCTGATTACCATGCTTTCTTCATAGTGTTGCAAAAGGCTTGAAAGTTCACATTGGGTTTCAAATATAACTTACCAAAAAGAGTGTGACTACATTCTATTCGTTTGTTGGGAGGAATTTCCTGCTGCACTTGATCACATCATTTGCTGACCATAGATGGCCTAAACTCTTGCACAAGGCAGCAAGGCGGCGTTGGTTCTCCTCCTCATGCTCCATTCAAGCAACAAATACAGAAGCTCTTGCTGAGATTGATGATTGCTGCCATAAGCTTCAGCTAGGGTTGAGGATTTTCTTCAGAACTGCTCTGTCGTGGCTTTGTTGCTTTGGGAAGGGGGCGATCGAAGGGAGCTCCAAGAAGGTTATATTTAGGTGAATGCTGCTTCATGAAGATGGTACGAGCTGTAAGGGTTTTTAGGGTTTGGGTGCTTGGTACCCATGGCAGGGGCAAGGAATCGCTACATTCGAAGGACAGGGGACTACGAATGACAGTGGGTTTTTAGGGTTTGGATTCGAAGACTCCCATGGAATCAGGAGAAGAAAACTCTACCTTTGAGAGAGAAAATCTCTACCCATCGAGAGAGATAACCAACTCCCCAACATTTTTTGGCTTAGGATGTTGAAGATAGAATAAATGTCATGTTCAAATTAGGCTTTTGAGGCTTTAGGCTCTTGCATAAACTATTGAGGACAGGCTGAGAAAATATACACCAGAACATCGACAATAAATTCATAGCATGTAAGCTAATATCTAGTCGACAGTAGGATCTCATGGTACTTGATGCAAATGGGGTTTTTATTTTTTATTTTTTGGTCAAAATTTAAACTTCATTAATTCAACACTTTGATTTAGAAAAATAAGGAAAGCTAGATTCAAAACATGCGAAATCCCACGAAGGTTGGGGGGCTCAGATTTAATTAGGAAGTAGACTTCCTTTCCGATGGGCTTTCGTGATCCATCCATAACTTGGTTCGCATCATGTGGACAAATGGACTATTGAGACTTCTCTTATTTGGGCCATTATACTATTGCACTCTTCAAACAAGCATCTAAGGGTCCATGGACTTTGAGACGGGTCTGATAAGCACCAAATAACCGTTAAGCTATCGGTTGATGTCCACAACTACAGACCACTTACAACCTCCAACAGATCACTTGAAGACTTTCAAGTCTTCTTTCGTTCTTCTCCACGATTAAGTACAGCAAGGATTCTCTTAGGGCAGGGGTTTCTGTTTGCAATGTAGAGGAAGCCGCAACTGACTTTGCGAACCCAATAATCAATAGTCCCGGTCGTCTCGAACAACTTCGGCGATCGATCCCTTCGACGAGCTAGCAAGCCAGACCCGTCAACATTTGCTCTCAAGCAGGCCTTGCGGGTCGACGAATCAAGTACCACTCTATCTTCTTTACTCTGTAGCTTCTCGTTTAGGGGCGGTCAGCTCATATGTTTGCTCAAAATTATAGCATTCTCCACAATCGAAGCCCTATTTGGTCTACGATTTTGATATACCCACTTGTTGCAACAACAAAAACGGATATTTATTTCCCGTGCTGGTCAATTTTAAAATGCTTTAGTAAATGTCGAAAAGGAATTGGTAGAAAGATGACTGGATATTTTTTTTCTAGATACGAAATATCAACTTTTTACTATAGCATGCAAATTAGCAACTTTTATACGAACAACCAATTTTTATTTGCATAAAACTAACCAATGCTCTGAACTTACTTACTTTTGATGACACCTGAATTTTTGACCGACAAGCCGAACACGAAAAAAATACACACACACACACACACACACACACACACATATATATATATATATATATATATATAAAGAATATAACAAATAAATAACAAATAAGAAAAAAATGAAGCACCTAGTACAAATTCGGATTAACCCGGATCGGTCCAACTCACGAGCTCGCAAACATCAGATCCATAAATGCGGCCCACTAGCCCATCACTAGAAATCTGTAGTGGACTCTTCAACCAACCCTATCCCAGGGGCCCATCAGAGAAGGCCCTCTACCTAGTCTACTCTCTCTCTCTCTCTCTCTCTCTCTCTTGCCCGCTCTCCTCTAACAAATTTCTTTCTCTCTGTTCACGGTGAGATGAACTCACGCACTGAGCTCACATCACAGAGGAGACACGCACAAGAAAAGGAGGAAAAAAGGCTCATGAAATGTCGAGAAAGACGCATTTCATATCTCTCTCGAGTGTCACGAGAACAAAAGGTTATGGAGTAGCCTTCCGATTCCTCCAGGAGTTCGCGCTACTTCTTTTGATGATCTGGAAAGTCGAATGCGCCGCAACGGCATTTATAAGGGAGTGGAAATTAGTGGAAATGTCCCCTCAAATGCTTTGCTGCTCCTCACGGCTCTTTGGGGGCCTTTGGATTCAATGTGACGGAGGCGTTTCTGATCCTAAAGATAAATCTTACTAGCTTCTGGTTTGTCAAAGTTGTAGAATTTTGCAGCTGTTTGTGCAATGAATGGGTGTAGAAAGAAGGGTGCTCGTCATAACATCTTTGGAAATCTGAGGATGGATAACACAAGTTAAATATAGATGGAGCTTTGAATTGAAGAGCAAGAAATCGCTGGAATAGGAGGTGTAATCTGCGAGTATGGCGGAAACTTGGTGAAGGGATTCTCTGGTAACATCGGAAAAGCTTTGGTGTAGCTAGCTAAAACCTATGCACTTTTAGATGGAGTCAGAAGTGTCAGAGTGTTATATTAATTGTTTGAAAACTCATTATATTCTATTTCAATGTTGGATTAACCTTCGCCAAGTTCCACCATTCACTAATCCTGATTGAATGTAGGACATTGTTTCGGAGATTCACATGATGGAAATCTTTGGTATGGATTAGCGAGGGATTTTTGCTGAAATGATTCGCTGCCATGTGTTAACTGCATGCGGTGAAATTTGAGTTTAATTGGACCTAATCTTGTTACGAGGTGATACCGGTTTGCACTTGATTGAGATTGGAAGTGTGTCATTATGGTGAATGTTTTTGTTCTCCATATTCAAATTTTTGTCTATCTTTGGTAATCTAGATATGAGCATGACAAGACAACAAATTATTCTATCCAATATTTGGTAACATCATCCAGACTAGACTCAAATATGTCCAAATAAAATGCTTGAGAAGAAATCTTGAACAGGGTGGGATAAACCCGTATTAGATAAAAAAAATTAAAAATAACTTAACAAATCCTATTATCTTCCAACAATAGAGTGATGGAGTGACAAGTCCAAAAATTATTTCATTTGCCATCGCTCAATCATCGTTGCCTCCAACCACTGTCGATTGTGATCAGATGACTAAGGGTTAAAAGGAGTCTAAAGATGATTGTCTTCGCTTCCAACCACAATTAACACAAACATACCAATTTAATTAAATATATTTCACAATACAACAGATGAAAAATAGTTACTTGTGTTTACATGTCGTAAGTATTTCTAAATGTATATAAACATATTGTATTAACGCAAGGAATAATTTAAATTGCTTACCAAATGAATTCAAACACATTATAAACGGGTAAAAGGGTCAAATCACACATGACATATTTATGACAAAAGTATACCCCAAATATCAAAACTTGACACAATTGGACACTTAAGTATCAAAAGTTTGAAAAGTGATACTAACGTGCCACTTTAAAAAAAAAAAATGAAACACTTGAGTGTTACTTCCGACGAATTTTGCTGGAAATCTTATATGGCAATTTTTTTTATTAATTTTGCTTGTCTACGTGACTCACCAGAAAGCTAACTTAGCAAAGAAACGTAAAAACGATGTCATTTTGGCACGGATTTGAATTTTAATATAAAAGTTAATTAAATTATAAAAAACTAAAAAAAAAAAAAAAAAGGAGGAAAACAATTGCGGCGCCTAAAGGCTATGCCCTCGCCGTTGTTGCCGCCTCCCGTTGTCGCCGGAAGGGCCAGCGACCACGACTAACTAGAGGCAAGGGCTCTCGAGCCCTTGCCTCGCTACCCCAGCCTGGCCCTACCCCCACCGTTGCTAGGAAGGGCCTGTGATGGTGGGGAGGCAATGACAAAGGCTCAACCGTTGCCGCCTGCAATCTCTCTCTCTCTCTCTCTCTCTCTCTCTCTCTCTCTCTCTCTCTCTCTCTTGTTTTTTTTTTTGTTATTTCGTTATTTTGTTTTTTTTTAAAATAAATTTAGTTTTAAATTAAATTTAATTAATTTTTATATTAATCATTTACCAACATCAGTAGCAAAATGACATCATTTTTGCACTTGTTTAGCCACGTCAGCATGCAAAACAACGTCGTTTTGTACTTGCCTCTCCGAAAAATCGTCATGGAAGCATTTTGGCCGAATTTTCTCACCATTGGCACTTATTACTTTCCTAATTTTTGGCACTTAAGTATCCATTCGTGCCAAGTTTTGGCACTCTAAGTGTCCGGCACTCCAAATTTATTATTGGGATAAGTGTACTTAAAGTAATAAAAATTATCATAAAAGTGCAATTGAGTTCTAAAACTTTCAAAAAATGCAATCGAGTCCTGAAACTTATCACGAGAGTGCAATCAATTTCTAAATATTTCAAAAATGTGCAATCAAGTTCTGAAACTTATCATGAATGTGCAATTGAGTCCTAAAATTTTCAAAAAGTACAATCAAAGAAATGATTTGATTAAATTAATTTGACAAGTTTTAGAATTTTATTACATTTTCTAAAAGTTTTAGAACTTAATTGCACTTTGTGATAAGTTTTAAGACTTAATTATACTTTTATAGTGAGTTTCATGACTTTTGATACCGTTATGCCTTTATTATTGATCACATTGAAATTAAAATGAACACATTAACACATCTAGTGTATATGTCTTGCAAGGTGTTGTGTTGAATATTACTAGTTTTAGATAAGGGTTGGCGAGGTTTATCTTGAAAATATTTGATGACCCTCATCATGTTTAAGTGAACTTGTAAGAGAAAAAGTACCAAAATATAATTTTTTAAGAACGAAACTGAACAAACAAGAAAAAAGAAGATAAGTCAATAACGCCAAAGGCTACATAAGCAAATTCCATTATATTTTTAATGGAAGGCTCATTGAAAAAAAAAATCAATATATTTAAGACAAATTTATCCAAACTAATTTTTTCATCATCAACAACCACAAATTGGTATATTTGTGATAAATTGACTCTCCATTAATTTCTATTAAATTGGATTAATACAAAAAAAAAAAAAAAGACAAACTAGTACACCTGTGATAACGGAAGGTAAATCCTAAACTGGTATTCATCAACTGCCACATGTTATCCAACTCAACAATTTGACAATAAAATTTAATAGAAATTAATGGAGGTAAATTTGTCACAAATATACCAATTTAGTGTTTCTAGTTTGGAGTAAATTATCACAAGCCTACCAATTTAAAGTTTTTCGTGACATTAATGCTAAAGACTATTAATGTCTCAAGCCCTTATTTATATTCCCAAATTGTCAAGTCATATTTCTTTAAAGGACATTAAAAATGAAAATGGTCTTGTTAACAAGTGTGCTCGGGGCACTAGTTGACCATACTTAGTAAAGAAATATGTTTATTTTCAATTCACTGCTATTTATAATATGAGAAAAATAATGCGTTAAAATTGACAAATTTTCTTTACTCGGGTGTTTACCTAGTGCTCCTCTTAACAAAATTCGAAATGCTTCAAAAGAAAAGGAAAACAAAAGTCTCCTTTTGAGAACATATTTCAAAGAGTCAATCTTGGTGGAGTCAAATGGTGAGTCAATCTACCGACTTTGATATTCAAAAGATTCGAATTGATACGACTGACCGATTAATTTACAAATATTGTATCAAGTTGCTATTTTCTAATGTGTTAGGAATAGCATCTCTGAATCTTTTTAACGTGAACGAAGCTCTTGGATGGGGAGACCCTGTGTACTTTGAAAATTTGAGGGCAAATTAGTGTCATAAAATCAAACAACCACTTGGTCTACCCTCAAAGTCCACTAGAATTTTATAAGCTTCATATAATCAAACTACCAAGTGAGCGGAACGTATGAGTTAAAATGTATTTGGACCATCGATATTGTGAGGGTTAAATAAAATGCAATAGATATCTTATGATTTAAATGTATGTTGACACACGTGGCACACTCACATCCCCTCAGCAGGGACGGATTTAGAAATCGGATCTTGAGGGAGCCATGTTACAATATCGATCAATTGTTCAATATACGCAAAACGGAAAATTAAAATTTGTTCAGTTATAATTTTACCCGTACAATAATTCTTCCTCATAAATCACGAGTTTAAAATTTATTTCCCCAAGTTTAATATGAGATTAGCTGGCCTTTTTTTTATTGGCTTGGACTTTGCTCTTAAAAAAAAAGTTTTTCCACCGGTCATTTATTTGGAAAAATAGTGAAGTACAAAGCCTACAATGCCACAAAAGAAGAAAATTGTTACAGGATCAATAAAAATTTATATTAGTGCGTATTGACAATAAAGCGAGTGGTGAAATTCAAATTTGAACCGATAAATAGATTTTTGAAATTTTCTACTTTCCTTTCATTAAGACACAAAGAGACTATAGCTTACAGATGCATTAAAATGATATCAAGTATAAATAATCAGAGCATTAAGTGACTCCACCCTGATGAATTAATTAATGGTGCATAAATGGAATTATTATTAAAATCATCAAATATCATCAAATATCATCAAATAGTAGTTTGATTTCTATATATTATTATCAATTCCCTTCCAGATAAAGTTTCATGATAATCATTTTGAGATTGATATAACCAAAAGTTCTGGTTCAGATTCTTTATTTTGCACGTTTTCTATTCTAAAATTGTTAGAACAGCTGCAAAATCTTTTTCACCTTGCCACTCTCTCTCCTACACGCATTCCATTTCTACACTTCCGAAGGAGTGCCAGTGAGTACAGAGAATCTCCCACCATTCATTCCATCTCCCAATTTCCCCTTCACTTCCGTCTCTCCCTTTGGCTAAAAAACAGTGCCCTGCCCTGTGGATGGAGGAGCGGTGATGCGATGATCGGAGATGGCGGCACGAGCGTGGCAATGGTGGCTGCCTGGCTGGAGCTCTCTGTGCATATTGAGGCCAGGTTAGGGCGGCCTAGTTAGATCAAGGAGAGAGGGAGAAGAGGGGGTATCTTTAAATTGGGTGCTTGAAGGACACCCCTACGTGCCTGCTTCAAAATTCTACCAGTTTGAATTGACAGGACTGATGAATCTAAAAGACTGACGATCGCAGTTATCTTCTAGTACGGAAGAAATATATCACATCGCCGAAAAGTTGGACCCAGTCACAGCATTTTGAACGCGAATGGAGGCTCAAGGGCGAGAAGACTCTCTATCCTTTGAAAATTTGGGTACAGTGAACAGGCAATTGACTTGGTCTATATTCTCAAAGTCCATGAGAATATAATTTTTGTGGGTCGGAAAAGATACTTCATTCATTAAGTGCTATAACTGAAATAAAGATGTTTGATATCGGAAGATAGAAAATCCCAAAGAGACTGGATGGTCGTTAGATCGACTCAGAACGGAGAGATTTCAGAGAGATTTCCCACGAAATTTCTTGGCTCCCCCCATGAATACTGACCATGGACTCTTCGCTTTATCGAAGAACGACTTTCCGGGAAAATTTTAAAAAAAGACTCAAGTCCTGGAAAGACCAATTCAACTCTGACTTTGGTACCTGCACCACATACTGCCAAAAAATTTGCATGCAATCTTTTTTATATCCCTATCTTCCTGGAAACTCACCTCCTTTGCAGTTACATATGCCCCTCTCTTCCTTCACTATAAGTATGTAGGAATTGTGAAATTCTGTTATTTGCAAAGCAACACAGTTCAACACTTGTTTTATTTTATAAGGAGTTATTCAGGTTTTCGTGATGGGTTTTCTTCAAAGCTTGTGTAACAGAAGTACGAGACATATTTTGTCGAATTTGAGGCTGTTTCTCTTGCTCTCGCCGCTCCTCGTCCCGAGCTACTCCGTTGCAGCCACCAAAGCCGTAGATGAGAGGAACGTGTTCAAAGTGGGCGTGATTCTTGATTTGGACTCACGTCTCAGCGACCAAATGCGTATGGCAGTTGAGATAGCGAGCCAAGATGTGAACACCATCTCATCATCCGGAAGTCATTACATAAAGCCATATTACGTAAACTCCCACGCGAAGCCCCTTCGAGCAATTTCGGCTGGTTAGTTATTCATTGCCCTTCCTCAGTTCGGTAACTGCAGCCCACAATAATTTCTGCTTTGTTTGTTAGAAACATGTCAGTTGCTACGAGCAGTACTAGAAAAAACCACCCCAAGTCTGCTTTGAGATTATGTACCTGTTGTCATTTTTTTCTCGACTGCATGTGCTGAATGTTTACTGAAAAAGGTTCATTTAGTAATATAGCAACACATTGACACCCTTACAGAATGAAGTTGCGTATTTAAGACACCCAATGATTATGTTTAATCATTCACTAAAAAAGTTATAACAACAGTAAATTGTTCTTCCTTGTTAACATGAATCTCACGTAATGAGCATGTAGCTGCAATAATGTCTTCCAAGAACCCAATTAATAGGGATGAATAAGTGATATTTACAGAAGATATTGGTAAAGATTATTGTCTTGAATCCTGAAGTTTAGTATATCGATTTCCCCTTTTTCTGTTTTAACAGCTCAAAAGCTCATCAAGAGGAAGAATGTGCAAGTTATTATTGGCCTGGAGACATGGGAGGGAGCAACTTTAGTAGCTGAAATCGCTAATCAATCTCAGGTACCAGTCATATCCTTCGCAAGAGACCAGGTAACATCAACATTAATGGTGCAAACTCTATGGCCTTCACTGTTTCGAATGAGTACCGATCAATCCAACCAAATTAAATGCATTGTAGATGTAGTAAGTTCTTATAATAGGCAAAGGGTATCGATAATATATGAGGCCGGGGCATACGATACTATGTACTCCAAGCTGTTAAATTCTCTGTCAGAGGAGCTTGGAAAAATCGGCTCAGCAATAGAGGACGAGCTGATTCTTGAAGCATTATCATCTCCAAATGGAGAAGAAGTGTCTTTGGAAGAGAAATTAATGAAGCTGAAGGGAAAGGCATCTCCCATCTTTATTGTTCTAGGATTGTCGTCGCCCGGAAGCGCTCATTTTCTCAAAGAAGCAAAGAAGATGGGACTCTTCTATGGAGATTCAATTTGGATATTTGCTGAAAAACCATTTGCCAACCTCTTAATTTCAGCAGAACAATCAGCAATCTCCTCCACTGTTGAAGGCACCATAGGAGTAATTACCTACCGTCCCAATAACCAGGCATATAGAGAATTCAGATCCAAATTCTTGAAAATGTTCCATCACAAGTATGGAGAAAATTTCAATTTTGAGCCAGATATCGATGCTGTACGAGCATACGATTGCATTCTGGCCATTAAAAATGCGATAGATGCAGTGCCAAGCCATGATATTATACCTGAGTTTTTGCTTAATAGAATTTCGCGAACTAGACTCACAGGTTTTAGTGGGCTGATACGATTTGAGAAAGGTCAGTTGGCACATCAACCCACATTCCAACTTGTAAGTGTTAATGGAAATGAATATAGAGAGCTTAAGCTTTGGTCTCCCAATTTCGGTTTCTCAAGGAGTTTCATAGCAAAGCAAAGTTCAAGAAGAAATGGGTACGCAATTGCAGACAAATTGAAGACCCAAGAAGGACAGAATTCCGGTGAGAACAAGCGATTGGTGGTCGGAGTTCCCAGTAAAAGTCCCTTTGATAAGTTTGTGAAGGAGGATATGGACGACACAACCGGGAAAGCAAACTACATTGGCTTTTGCATAGATGTTTTTGAGAAGGTTGTTTCTCACTTTCCTGATCGTTTGAACTATGAGTTTTCTCGTCATGATGGAACATATCAGGACTTGATTAACAAAGTTCGTGATAAGGTATGGTACCCCATTATCTCTGTTCTTGCCTGGTTATTGCATGGCACATTATAGAATATCAACTGTTACTTACATTGATACAAAAACCATCAGAGCCTGAATAAATTAACTCAAGCAACAAGTTCATTTCACACAAATATCGATTTTTACTCACAAGATTGTATTATTTTGCATTAATAGACTGTCAAAGCCTCACAGCCTGTTAATACTAATTTTCTGCTTTGACGGTGCACTTTTGGTATCAATTTCTAAAGTAGTCACTTTGATGTTGTTCCATGGTATGGCATTAATGGAAGACCTACGACGCTGCAGTTGGTGACATAACTATTCTGGCCAATCGCTCCCAGTATGTCGAGTTCACACAGCCGTTTATAGCATCAGACCTTTCAATTATAGTCCCAGCAAAACCGGACCTGGACAGGGCATTGATCTTTATGGAGCCTTTCACTCCAACAATGTGGATTGCCTCTGGAGGCATTCTCATGTACACGATGTTGGTAGTTTGGTTCTTGGAGCGTCCAATCAATCCGGAATTTAAAGGCCCTTGGACAAATCAACTCTCGACTGCTCTTTGGTTCACTTTCTCCTCTCTCTTCTTTGCTCATAGTAAGTAACTTCCCTTTGCTGATTATAGTCCATGGACACTCTTTTGGGCCCAAACTTTTGACAAAAAACACATGCATTGCTGACTTTTGCAGGGGAGAGAGTGTACCGGAACTTTACTCGGATCGTGCTGGTGATTTGGTTCTTTGTAGCATTGATCTTGACACAGAGTTACACAGCGGGCCTCACCTCATTGCTCACTCTCCAGGAGCTCAAACCGACTGTGACCACCATGGATTGGCTGAGAATTTCTAAAGCAAGAGTGGGTTGTGACCCTGAAGCTTTCATTTGTGACTATCTGATTAACACGCTAAACTTCTCGAAGGAAGTCATTGTCGGCATAAGCAACACTTCCAGCTATGGAGATGAATTCAGAAGAGGCAACATTGCCGCTCTTTTTCTGGAATACCCATATGAGCGAGCTTTCTTCACTGAGTATTGCGATGGATATGTCGCCATTCGTGAAAACTACAGCTTTGGCGGTTTTGGCTTTGTAAGTGTGATCCCGTTATTCTGCGTAGACTTGATTTTTCGAGGTGTTAATAGATCCTGAGTTTGTGTGTTGTATCTCTTTAGGCCAGATCAAAAGGAAAAAGGGGCTTGAGAACTAAAATACCACACCAAATCCCAACAGAGTGACATAGGGTGTGGAATGATATATAAACAGAAACCCACTTAGCACTTGAGTATTCCTTTTAGGGAGTGATTTCATCCATGCGTTTCAAGTTGAGTTCATAAAAATGGTATAGAGGGAGTCGAACCTCTAGGATGAACCCCCCGGTTTATATGCACATTACCCTTACTTTAAGTCTATTAGCTTGCGAACCAGGTACTGATACACTGGCACCAAATTACTTGCTGCTACAGAAGCAGGACGTATACAACAGAACACCAGAATTGATATTCGACCACCGAACTTCTCTTGGGGTTACTATAGCCAAAAAGGGAAAAGAAAAAAGAAAAAGAAATTGTACCCTGGGGTTAATTAGCTATTTGTGGTTATGCAATTGCTCTTCCTCGTTACTTAATTCTCCTTTCCTGCCCTTATGCAGGTGTTCCCGAAAGGCTCTTCATTAGCTGCAAACTTCTCTCAGGCCATTTTGGAGCTTTCAGAGAGCGGTGAGATGAAAAGATTAGAGAACCAGTGGTTCCGTCCAAAGTGTACTTTGAGGAACTTCAGCAACGACACACCGAGGTTGGGTCTTAACAGCTTCTGGGCACTCTATGCTCTCACCATCGCCACTTCCACAGGTTGCTTCCTCTTTGCGTGTCTCTGCAAGAGAAGGAACCGTCAGGATCATGAACGAGGAAGCACTGATGATGACATGAGCGTGACGGAGCTGAGTATTTTGTAGTGTAAATCAATGTACAGTGGCCCAGTCTTAGGCTTGAGGACAAAGGGGGAACATTATTATTGAATCTTGATCAACACAAAAGCTGAATCTTCTTGCACCTGAGAACTAGCAAACACGTGTTTGAAGAAGGAAAGGGTTCTGTATTTGGCTCACTAATCTGCAAATTGCTCATTCTTCGCGGGTTCGGCTTTGAAATCTGTTCGTTCTCTTGCGAAACCGATACTCTGTGGGAAATGTAGGATCGGCTACAGCAGCTAAGGGTGAAACTGACGCAAACGAGTTTGAGGCTTAAGTTGTTGAACATAGAACAAAAAAATCATGCTCGAATTAGACTTTTTAGACTTTAAGCTATTGACTATCGAAAATAGACTAAAAAGTAACACACCAGAACATCAACACTACCTTCATAACATGTAAGCTTATAGCGATTCGAAATAGGTAAGGTGCTCATAGTACTTGGTACAATTAGAGAGTGTTAAAATAGCATAATTCTAATGTTTTGTGGCCACAGATGCGGACTTCTTGTGCTGATCAATTTCAAATGGCGTTGGTGAGTGTCAAAAAACTATTGATAAAAGAATGATTAGAGACTTTTTTTTCTAGGTAATTTATTAGTAACTTACCAACAATTTTATAAGATTACCAACCTTTTTTCAGTTTATATGGAAATTAGCAACTTTTGTTAAAACTACAAATATATATATATATATATATATATATATATATATATATAGAGCAATTTACTAATCATTGTCAGATGAAAGTTCTATTTTAATAACCAACTCTCATTTGAATTACTTCTTAATATTAAATTTTTAAGTGTACCAATATTTCTATTGAGTTACTAATTCTTATTTACCTTGCTTAGCAACCCCAACCTGAATAAGCATGACTCGAAAAATTTTCTTCAATTAAATTATCACATAATATTGGATTTTTAACTATCATTTGAGTTACTTATCAATGTTATGTCGTCGTCATTACCTTAAAGGTCTCTATCTGACCCTCAAATTTACTATTTCATTAGATGATTTATTGGGAGACATTTTAAAACCGAAAAGGAGTGGTTTTGTGACATCTGGAAATTCCTACATTAATTAATAATATAAAGGAAATGAATGTAATGTATGTCATGGGTGAAAATTCTAGCAGGATCATTAACATGATTATAGCGGAAGGCCAGTATAGTGTTTTATGAGTTCATAGTCTCTAGAAAGTTATTCCATTAGGATTGAATTAGTAAATATTTGCTCTTGGGTCAACTATTAAAATGGGCAATGAAATGTAAATCACCACATTGGTCATTAACGAAGACTGATGTGCTATGAGTTTACGTATCGGTTGAAGGGTAGGTTAGGAATTTACTGAGTTGAGTCCCTCCTAGCATTTAGTACAATATGCTAAACATTTTGGTGGGTGCAAAATATTTTTCTGATTTATTTATATTTTAGATGGACACTAATTTCTTTTTTATGTACTGATTTACTGGATATCTTACCAAATTATCTAAATATATACTTTCAAACCACAAGGTTTAGCCAAATGTCCCCCTTTGATTTATACGCCTCTCTCTAATCCACACCAAGTATTTTTGACCCAAGTAATTATTACTTTTAACCTATAGTACTTGCTCTTATCCCTTTGTAAGTCATGTGAGTTTCTAAATACATCCCTATGATCTTGAAATATCATCTTTGAATCTCAACTTTCATCCTCCAATCTTTCGAGTAGAATCGGCTCCCCACCCAGGCCCTTCTTTTATCTTATGGCAGGATTGGGGATACGGTTTGTGTTTTTGTAAATTGATGCCGGATTCGATTGATCATCTGTTTTTCGGTTGTAGCATTACAACCAGTTGTGCATTTCTCTGGGCGGCTCGATGCAATCTTCCTTGGAGTAATAGCAGTTGGGCCGACAACCTTCGTTGGGCTTTGAAATTTTTACCCAGTAAGGACTTCTACCACTCCATTGTCTAGTTTTCCTTTGGAGCGTTGTGCCATCTCATTTGGAAATATAGGAATGGGATCCTTTTCAGGAACCTTACCTTCACAGTCTTGGCTATGAAGAATCACCTCATTAAGGTGGTCAAGGATAAGGCCTTGACTTTTACAAATGTGGAGGACAATCCAAGAAACATAAGACTCCAACGTAGCTGGGGGATTGACCCTTGCATCTTTCATTCATCCTCGGTGGTTCCTTAGGAGCCTTACTGCGGAGTGTCTGTTGCATGGGATTTTCTCTTCTTCTAGCTGCGTCCTGCCTTGTTCTTGGTTGCCACGCTAGGCTCTATCGTTTTTGTGTTGGGTTTTGGACTTGGGTTGCCATTGTTTGGCTAGCTGGTCGCCTTCTTTTGTTTTGGTCATTCTTTAGGATGTGGCCGTCGTTGTGCTGATTGCGCCTTCTAACTTTTGCCTTGTTGGCTTTTCCTTTATTTCGGCACCCTTCCACTCATTATCCCATGTTCGTTTTGAGTGTAAGCTCTGGTGCCGTTTGCTTGTACATTTTGGCTAAGCTTAATACAATTACCGTTCACAAAAAAAAAAAAAAAAAAAAAAAAAAAAAAACTCTTGTGTTGATTGAAGTTTCTAAAATGATATTTCAAAAAGTTTACCAGGTGATTTTGTGGGTTTTATTCTCTTTTACCAAACTAGTTTTGCTACAACATTTTGAGAGTTGTTAATTTATGTTCTTGATTATTTTGTTTTGAAGGTAATAAAAGCTTTGAGTTGTTTAAATGTTTTCCAAGAGGTGAGTGAAAACTCAAAGGACTAAACTAAAATGATCTACTTGGTACTCTTAACTTGGTTGTTTGATAGTGTTGTGCGGAAGAACACCCTAACTAGATAAGAAAAGTAAACAAGAATAATCAAGAACACGGAGATTTATGTGGTTCGGCGAAAGATCCGCCTACGTCCACGGGAGAGAGAGAGACGATTTCTTATTTGAGCGTCTCACCAAGTACAAGGTACAATGCTGATATATATAGATCTTCAGATCCCACTTTCCTAATCCAAATAGGAAAGGAATTCCACCCTAAAGATATTACCTAATTTGAAACTTACTAATAATATCTTTAGTAATTATCCCCTATATATTAGAGATATCATGATATATCCCAGTTACATTCAATCAGGACTATTTCCCATGAAATCTCTTATAGATAGGTCCAAATCTAGGAAATATATTTGGAAACAAATAGCCTGCAATCTTCAAACCTTCCTAGATTTCCCGATCGACTTTTTAATTTCGAATTTCCAATCGATCAAATGTTGTGGAATTCAAGACAACATCAGCAGATAGTTGCTAATTGACACTTGAACTTTTATGTTAAGTGTGATTGTTGTAATGACTGTGTGTTGAAGCGTTGTGTTAATTTGACTTGGGTCGAAGAGTCATTACATGCCAAGGTTATGACTAATGGGCTTCCTTAAAATTTGGTAGTATAAAAATGGAAAGGGAGAGATTAAACTAGAAAGTGATAGCTAAGTGTTGCCACTCAATCGCATTGTGGATTATATTGGTCGTCAATATCATGTGGTCAATTTTTTTTTTGAGTTGTCGATGTTTACATTTTTGATTTTCGAGTTGATTTGTTGATTGAGACCTATTTGTTGATGCGCAAGATGTTGATTGATAAGTTGTGTGTTTTTGTGTTATCAATTTATAACTTGTCGACTTTTGACGAATTAACCAATCTTTGACTATTATATTATGGTTAACATGGAAATGAAAAAATGTAAATGCGTTATTACGATTTATGTAAGTGATGCATGAAAAAGACATGATGATTGTATTTCGAAAATGATTTGCACTGAAAGATGATGTGCATTGCTACCATATGACTTAATATGAAAAGTATAATGATATATAATTATGTCGCTTATATATTAGTGATGACGATACCTTATGCTTTAGGATGCCTCATAATAGAGATGCCCCATATGTCAAAATGCGCTAGGATTATTTGACTTAGATAATCAATTAGGAGGTAGACTTCATTTTGGGTGGGCATTCGTGATCCAATCCACAACTTGGTTAACATCACATGAACAGTGAATTATTGAGACTCCTTTCATTTGGGCTATTAAACTATCACAATCTTCAAACAAGCATCTCAGGGTCCATGGACTTTGAGTTGGGTCTGACAAGACAGATAAGCTATCGGTTGATGTCCACAACTGCAGATCACCTACAGCCTCCAACAGATCACTTGAAGACTTCCAAGTCTTACTTTCGTTCCTTCTCCACGATCAAGTTCAGCAAGGCTTCTCTTAAGGCAAGAGTTTCTGTTTGCAATGCAGAGGAAGTCGCGACTGACTTCACGAACCCAGCAATCAATAATCCTCGGTCGTCTCGAGCAACTCTGGCAATCGACCCCTTCGACGAGTCAGCGACCAGTACCCATCAACATTCACTCTCAAGCAGACCTTGCTAGTCGATCAATCAGGTACGACTCTATTTCCTTTAGTCTATAGCTTCTCGTTTAGGTGCGGTCGACTGATATGGTCGCTCAAAACTACAGTAATCTCCATAGTCGAAGCTGGATTTGGTCTACAATTTTGAAATAGAAAAGTTGTGCCAAAAAAAAAAAAAAAAAAAACGGATTTTTATTCCTTGTAATAGTCAATTTTAAATTGCGTTAGCAATTGTCAAAAAGAAATTGGTAAAAAAATGACCGAAGATTTTTTCTAGGTGTGAAATTACTTTTTATTATAGCATGCAAATTAGCAACTTTTGTACAAACAATCAATTTTTATTTGCATAACTTACCAATGTTTTGAATTCACAAGCTTTTATTGACACATAAATTTTTGACAAACAAATTCACTGCACATTTTTTGTAAAAATAAAAAATAAAAAATACATATATAAATATAAACATAAAGGAATATAAAAATAAAGTTACAAATAAGAAAATAAGAAAGCACCTAGTCTAAATTCGTATTGACCTGGATAGGCCCAACTCATCAGCTCGTCAAACATTGGGTCCATAAATGCGGCCCACTATCCCATCACGTGAGATCTGTAATGGACTCTTCGGCCAAGCCTAGCCCAGGAGCCCATTAGAAGGCCCTCAACCGAATCTGCTCTCTTTCGCTCTCTCTCTCTCTCTTTCTAAGAAATTTCTCTCTTCACGGTGAGATGAAATCACGCACTGAGCTCACATCACACACAGTAGACACGCACAAAAGATAGGGAAAAAGACACCCAAAAATTGTTGAGTAAGACAATTTGCATATCTTGAAAGAGCGTAATGTGGACAGAAGGTTGTGGAGTAGACTTCCGTTTCATCCAGGAGTTTGCCCTAATTCTTTCGATGATCTGGAAAGTTGAGTGCGTCGCAGCGGCATTTATAAGGGAGTGGAAATGTTCCCTAAAAAGTTCTGCTGTTCCTCATGGCTGTTTGGGGGCCTCTGGATTCATTGTGACAGAGCCATTTCTGATCCTGAAGATAAACCTTACTAGCTTCTGGTTTGTTAAAGCTGTAGAATTCTGCAGCTGTTTGCACAGGGAATGAACATGAAAAGAACTAGAAGGGCGCTTGTTATAACATTTCTTAATTAAAAATCTGAAGATGGATGGCACAAGTTAAATATAGATAGAGATACGAATTGAGAAGCAAGAAACTGCTGGAAGAGGAAGGTGTAATCCGTGATTGTGGTGGAAACTTGGTGAAGGGATTCTCTGGTAACATCGGAAAAGCTCCGGTGTTGCTAGCTAAAACCTATGCAGTACGAGATGGAGTCAGAAGTGTTGAAGTGTTCTATTAACTGTTTGAAAAGTCATCATATTCTATTTCAATTTTGGATTAATCTTCGCCAAGTTCCACCACTCACTGAGAGTATCTTAATTAAAAGTAGGACATTGCTTCGGAGGTTCACACGATGGAAATCTTTGGTATGCATTAGCGTGGGATTGCTACTGAAATGATTCGCTGTCATGTTTAACCGCATGTGATGAAATTTGAGTTCAATTAGACCTGATATTGTTATTAGGTGATACCGGTTTGCACTTGACTGAGATTAGAAGTGTGCCATTATAGCGAATGTTTTTGTCCTTCATGTTCGAATTTTTGATTGCCTTTGGTAATCTAGATATGAGCACGACAGGATAATAATTATCATATCCGATGCTTGGAAACGTCATCCAGACCAAATAAACTCAGATATATCCAAATAAAATGCCTGTGAAGAAATCCGAAACAAGGATAGGATAAACCCGGCTTAGACAAAAAAAATTAAAAAAATAACTTAACAAATCATGTTATCTTCCAACAAAATAGTGATGAAGTAATGCATCGTGCAATCATAGTTGCCTTAAACCACCACCTAATATCATCATCGACCAACCGATCATGGTCTGACAACTAAGCGTGAAAAGTAGTCCGAAGAAAATTGTTGTTGCTTCCAACTACAGGGCCCGCCGTTTCGAAAGCTACTAGATTCAAAGTTCCTAAATAATGGCTTTGTTTTGGATGTTCACCAACGAGCTTCTAGCTGAGGTTGCTATTTACTAAAGGGAGAGGAAGTTTTGCCATTGGGTTGTGTTCTCCTCTTGAGTGGTCCAATTTGGTTTTTGTGAATTGTTTTTCGGCAGTGTTGTCACTTCTATAAGACATTTGAATAGGACTAACTTCGTTGCGTGGAGTTTTACTATAGGCTTTCCAAGCAGAGACTATTTTCGAGTAGATGAGGAGATCTTGAGAGAGGTGTTTGCATCTAGATTACACCAACAAAAGGGTACCACACTTTTGCTTATTTTCGTTTTTCTTTATCGGTACTCTTGTTTTGGAGTAAATCTGCATTAGGCGAGTGAAAGACGTTCTTTTGCAGGTCCTCAAGGGAGTAATTCAGTGATGACCCAAGAGGAAGACCGGGTTTCCAACCCGGATTTAGCCCTTCAAACTCTACCTCTCTATCCCTGTAACGTAGATAGGGGGTTGAAGCCCTTAAATAAGGTTTTCAAAGACAACAAGGTTTTCATAGACGATGGCGACCACGAGTTTGTTGATTATGAGGGCGATGAATGGGACAGTATGGAAGTGGCGAGTAAAGGCCAAATTAGCTGGACAGGATGTAGGATTTTCATAGGTTTTAAATCCAATCTTAGGTTACACCAAAGATGTAAGGAATTTTCTACTCCGAAAGATTTATAATCCTACTTTAGTTTACTTCCCAAAAAACCCTAGCCCAAAATTCCAATTTGAATAGGTACGGATTATTCTGTAGCAAGGCACCCACCACGTCCCTCGGTAGCCAAGACGTTGGAAGGTTAGATGTTGAGGTTTGTTGTGGAGGAAAGAATGGCGGGCTTGGAGACAAGAAAGGACTCAAACGGCTTCGTATTAGAACATGTTCGCTGTCAGCATCTATCCGGTAAACCACGTTACATGATCTAATATTAAATCAATCCATATAGGATTTTTGAGCAAGTGATCGTTGAAATAAATTAAGTGAACTTTTGACACCAGAATGAGTATCGTACAAAAGTTATTACATTATTAATGTCATTTTCCCCAATGTATTAAGTTTTTTTAGTTGTAGCGAACTTACACGAAAATTGCATTTTCAATCCTAAACATATTGTGTCATGCCCCGAACCCCGAGCGCGCGAACATCTTACCATAGTCATGCAAATGCAACATTTCCAGGAAGTGTCACCGATCCCATTCATTTTATATGCGCATGCGGAACGTATTATAAAATCCCTGACAAGACTTACGTGATAGGAAAGCAGAAAACCAACTCATTCACAACCAAACATACTTTCATAGATAATCACACTAGAGTTTATATACACCAAAAAGGGTTAGCCTACAAAAAAATTAGTCCACCAAAAAGAATGAACAGTCCTATGACCACTAGTTGGACTGGTTTGTCGATCCCACATCTAACTGATCAACCTCCGGAGGTGACGGGTCCTCCACCCTACCACCGGGAGGGTCAGCTACACCCTCACCTAGGATGGCCTCCATTACAGCAGGTGGAATGTCAAAACCACTAAGAAGACCAACCTTGAAACCATTGGCTCCAAAGCAGAACCACGCTCTATATCAATGAGGCATCCTGACAAACATGGCCTCCTCGATCCAGACCGTGGTCCTGACAAGCTCATAAATCCAATGACTTACAGGATCGGGAAAACTATGCACCTGCTCGGTAATCTGCACGGGAATACCATATCGCTTCGGGGGTATCACCATCTACGGTCCTGAAAATATTTGGCCAACAACGGAGTGAGACATTATCTCAGCAAGTTCACCCCCTAAACCCCTATTAGAAAGAAAATACACCCAAGGGTGGCCTAGTCACACTACACAGAAAACTTACCTTGCCTTATCTCCTTCCTGCAGGTTAGTATAGTTCATATCACTCAATCACAGGTAGTAATAAGAACTTAAACCACTGGAATGCAATCACTTTCACATAATGAACAACCACGGGGGTCCTAATTATAAGACCAAATCGTTATGACACGTCACATATCGTGCTACACAATTCCGTCCCATAATCCGGTGCATCAACAACACTCAGCACGCGTTTCAATTTTTATTCATTACCACCCATTACCATAGCATACTTGCAGTTCAGGTATCTACTGGCGTTTAGCCAGGCATCGTCTCCCCACCTTGGAGCACGGCTTCATCATTACGTCGACGGCGTTCCCGAAGGAGCATGGGCCCAGAATCTACTACGACTCGCATCCGTTGTATGGGGCGTCCTATAAAGGGGCAAGTTCGGCTCAATAGCTCAGGACAATTTCCTCTTAATTAATACACAATAAATTCATACTCATCCCATGATACTTTGCATTTCACTCAATACTTGTATTTAAAATAGTGATCCCGGCCTCTTTTCTTCATATTAAAAATGTTCAAGAAATTATTCACGTGTGTGGAGGCATGTTAATTTCGAACCAGAAAACTAATATCTTACTTTTTCAAACCCCACCATTTAATATAATCTTTAAAATCCAATTTTGGTATCAAAACCCAACACCTGGGATTTTCTAAATAAAGTCCATATTTTTCACAATCAACACTCAATTTGTAATATCCACCCATTAAATTCATAATCTGAATACATAGCAATGATCAACGCGAAATTCGACAATTTAAGATCCCGGAATAATTTCCCGAAAATAATTTATTTCGAAAATTAATTAATAATAATTTTTTAATAATTTTTTATAATATAAAATATTATTAAGTAATTAAATAAATTCGAAATAATTAATTTATCTAAAATAATTAATTAAGGTCTAAACAAGATTATACTAATCTAAACATCCACTTAGCCCTAATTATTTATAC
This sequence comes from Eucalyptus curtisii, assembly GCA_017140595.1. Lineage (NCBI taxonomy): Eukaryota > Viridiplantae > Streptophyta > Magnoliopsida > Myrtales > Myrtaceae > Eucalyptus > Eucalyptus curtisii. Next base: position 28,113,749 of record CM029498.1, read on the forward strand.
ATTAAACTAATCACACCCTTTAATTTAATCCACATTTAACTAAATTAATCCATCAACCTAATCTTATTTAGCTTAACCTAAACATCCAATAAGTATCATTAACCTTCTAATCAAGGTTTAGAGGCTAAACTCACTGGAATCGCTTTCTAACGAGTCCACGGCGAAGATAACGGCGACGCGGTCGATAAACCTTCACGTGGCGGCACCAAGCGAGGACTGAAAGGCACCTAAAACGGGCCTTGAAGTTCCAGACTTTGTTGGAACTCCAGCTACTAATCACGGTTGGAAGAAGACGCGTCGATGGCTGGTTGGGCGGAGGAGGACCAGCAGGTGGCTGCAGCGGCTTGCACAGGCTTCCGGCGAGCTGGACGGTGGCTCACGGTAGCCAAGGGAGCTGCTACGGTGGTGGAGAGGTGAGCTCGAATAGGGACGATGGCCTGCGACGAATGAACAGACGGCACAGGCAGGAGAGGCAACGACGGCCTCGGCTGGCTTGCGATGGTGACTTCGGGCATGTGCCGGGGACAGACGGTGGTGACGCTGGCTCGGTGACTCCAACGACTACTAAGGGCTACGGAGGACGGCAAGACGAATGGGACCGGCGGTTGGGCACGAGAAGGACAGCGAGGGGCTTCGCGGGCGTGCGGGCGTGCGTCGAACAAGGAGGAGGGGTGGCCGGTTGCTGCTGGTTTTGCTCAGCTTCCCCCCCCCCTCCCCAACTCCTAAGGAAAAGCCCTTGATTTAAGGAAGAAGAGGAAGTTGATGTGAGAGCCCCTTTTTGTGAGCCAATGGGCTTCTTACACTTGTCAAAACCCCCTCCTACTTGGCCCAATGATGACCTCACATGACATCATCATCCATTCACCTCAAATCTTCCTTGACAATCTTCCAATAGGTTGTTCCGCCTCATCCCCATGGCATACGAATTTTAAACATTTGTTCACCAAATTCTTTCAATTTCATTCAATCCCCTTCCAATTGAGCCAAATTGAAGTCCATAAATTTATCCAATGTCACCACACTTCAATTCACATTTTTCCTTAACCATAGAACCATCTTGGATCCCAAAAGTACGATCAAAAGTGAGCCTACCAAATTTCCCGAACCAAAATAATCATACTTTGATTTTTTTCGCCTAAAAACTCGGTTTGCAGAAAAATCTTCAGAAGATGAGTCGACGTTCCTAAAATGATTTGTGACACGACAGGACTTCCAATTTCTGAATTCGGTTTCAATTTCACAATTAATTTCATTCTGGTGCGATCCTAACGCATATTAATCTACCATGTAGCTTTTATAAAATTTTCGTGCATTTGATCTATGGTTGATTATTTTCAAGTCACAATATACATCTTCGACACATTGGCGACTTTTAGTTGTCATGAGAATCTCAAGTTTTCTAATATGGACATAGGGTACCAAAACGATTGAAAGATCGATCCAGTGTCGATCGACAAGAATTGTGCGATCTGGTGGAATCACCCACACTTGATCACATGCTTTTGTTGAGTCACCTATCTCCGGTTTCTAATTGATTTTTAACTATGCCGTAATAATCCTTGCAGATTAGCTCGGTTGAAAAGTCGTTTCATGGTCAAATTCTCAAGTCTGATGCGTTAGAATCCCTTAACGGCTTCACCTGATAGACTAGTCTTCTCGTGAGTGGCCAACTCAGAGAAAAAAACTATATGCGCATAAATGAAATGCCCGACTCATTTTATCGAAAACAAAATTGGAAAATCGGGATGTCACAACTCTTCCCCTCTTATAAAAATTTCGTCCTCGAAATTTAAATCGTTACAAATCTTAAGCAAAAAGGAGGGGGTACAATTGTCTCATCGATTCTTCGGCTTCCCAAGTTGCTCCTTCAGTGCTGTGGTGTTGCTAGACCACTTTGACCAATGGGATGGTCTTGGTGTGCAGAACCTGCTCCTTGCGATCCACGATCTGAACCGGGCTTTCAACGTACAACATCTTGTCGTCCACGTCTAATTCTTCAAAATTTAGAACGTGAGTCAGATCAGGTTCATACTTCCTTAACATCGATACGTGAAAGACGTCATGCACTTGTGCCAACCTTGGCGGCAGTGCTAGACGATACGCTAGAGTCCCTATTCTTTCCAAAATCTCAAAGGGACCTACGTATCTCGGACTCAGTTTCCCTTTTTTGCCAAAGTGTGAAGTACCCCTCATTGGCGACACCTTCAGAAAGACGTGCTCACCAACTTGGAATTCCAATGGCCTTCGACGCTTATCAGCATAACTTTTCTAGCAATTCTGAGCGGTCTTTAGTCTGTCTCTGATAACGACAACTGCCTCCACTGACTGCTAAACTAATTCCGGGCCTGTGATCTTTCTTTCCCCGACTTCATCCTAACACACGGCATTCCCGCACGCTCCGCCATACAACGCTTCAAGAGGGGCCATCTGAATACTCTGTTGGTAGTTGTTGTTGTAGGCAAACTCGACCAGATAAAGCTGTTCCTCTCAGCTTCCTTTGAAGTCCAAGATGCAAGCTCGCAGCATGTCTTCGAGGGTCTGAATTGTCCTCTCAGACTGGCCATCAGTCTGCGAATAATAGGCCGTACTGTACTGCAGCTTCGTTCCTAAAACAACTTGCAAGCTATTCCAAAAAGCGGCGGTGAACCTCGGGTCTTTGTTTGAAGTAATCATAACCGGCACCTCATGCATACGAACTATCTAGCGCATGTACGGATCTGCGTGTCTATCCAAACGAGATCCTTTTGCACCGTAATGAAGTGGGCCGACTTCGTCAGTCTGTCGACCACTACCCAAATGGAATCATTTCCTCTATGACTCCTGGGTAAACTCGTCACAAAATCCATCATGATGTGCTCCCATTTCCATTCTGGGATCTCGAGAGGTTATAGAAGTCCTCCCGGTTTGCAATATTGAGCCTTGACCTGTTGACACGTCAAACACCTGGCGACATGCTTGGCGATGTTCGCCTTCATATCTGACCACCAATAGTGTTGATGCAGATTCCGATACATCTTGGTACTACCAAGATGAATGCTTTGCTCGCTACGATGCACTTCGATAAGATCTCTTCTCTATGCTCCACATCGTCGTACAACCAATCGTCCTCGGAACCTCAATGTTCCATCTTCGAAAATCGAAAGTCGGCTTTCCTTTTCTTGGTATCCTCTTGCAGGATTTTCTAAACATCGGGATCTGTCGGCTGAAGCGTTCTGATTCTGACCTGCACTTCCGGCTCAATTCTGAGGGTGGCTATAACATTCGAAAGGTGGCCTACCTCAAATTTGAAACCCGAATCTCGTGCTCTCTCGAGTAGTCCATTCTTTGAGTACCATCTCGCGCAATCGAAGACTTCCTACTCGCGCATCAATGACCTTGTTCACCTTTCCGGGTGATACAAAATCTCACAGTCATAGCCCTTCAAGAGTTCCATCTATCGACGATGTCTCATATTCAACTCCTTCTGAGAGAATAAGTACTTGAGACTTTGATGGTCGGTGAAGATCCGGAATCTTTCTCCACAGAGATAATGCCTCCAAATCTTCAGGGCAAAGATGATCGCTGCGAGTTCTAAGTCATGCGTCGGATAATTCAACTCGTGAGGTCTCAACTGAAGGGACGCATATGCAACAACCCTACCATACTGCATTAACACGCAACCTAGTCCTTTAAATGACGCATCACTATAGATCTCAAACCCTCATGGACCAGATGGAATAGTAAGCACATGTGCAATAGTTAGCTTCTGCTTAAGCTCTTGGAAACTACTCTTGCCCTTATCTGATCACACAAACTTTTCTTCCTTCTTCAGAAGTCTCGTCAACGGTGACGCTAACGTTAAAAACCCCTCTAAAAACCATTTGTAATACCCTGCTAAACCTAGAAAACTTCTAATCTCTCATCAAGTCGGTCTTGGCCGCTTAATTACTACTTCAATCTTGGCCGGGTCCACCGAGATTCCTTCTCCGAAGATGACGTGACCTAGGAAAGCCACACGAGTTAGCCAAAGCTCGCACTTACTGAACTTGGTTTATAGCTCATGATCCCTCAAGGTCTGAAGCACTATCCTTAAGTGCCTTTCATGATCCTCAGTACTCCTCGAGTATACTAGGATGTCATCGATGAAAACGATTACGAACTAATCCAAGTACTCTCCGAACACACGGTTCATCGATCCATAAAAGCAACTATGGCGTTCGTCAACCTAAATGGCATTACGGTAAACTCATAATGGCCGTATCAAATGCAAAACGCCGACTTTGGTATGTCTTCCTTCCCGATCCTTAGTTGACGATACCATGTCCTCAAGTCGATCTTAGAAAATATTGACGCTCCTTGAAGCTGATCAAACAAGTCATCGATCCTCGGTAACTGATACTTGTTCTTAATCGTCACCTGATTGAGTTGTCGATGGTCGATGCACAAGTGCAATGAACCATCTTTCTTCTTCACAAACAGAACCGGTGCTCCCCAAGGTGATGCACTAGGACGGATAAATCCTTTATCCAACTACTCTTGCATCTACACCTTCAGTTCCTTAAGATCTGACAAGGCCATCCGGTAAGGAGCTTTAGAGATTGGCTTGGTCCGGGGGGCTAACTCAATCATGAACTCTATCTCTCTCTCTCTAGCGGCAAACCTAGTAATTTTTTCAGGAACACATCTAGGAACTCTTGCACCATTGCGATGTCTTCTATCTTCAACTCCTCTACTGTCGTATCCACGACAATCGCCATGTAACCTTAGCAACTCTCATCTAGAAAACGAGTTGCCTCGAGCGACGAGATTAAGGAAATCGAGGGTCCTCCTCGACTCCCAATAAATTCAAAGCTCTCACCCTTTAACGGGTTAAACTGAATCGCCTTGCGATAATAGTCCAACTTAGCAAGTTGCTTGGTAAGCCAGTCCATGCTAATTATCACATCAAAATCATACATGGCTAGAACTATCAAGTCTATCATGCCCTCTCGTTCACCAATCACTAACTTGTAACCAATACAACCCATTGAAGCTAACACCTTATCTTTCAACAGCGTAGATATGCTAATCACTGACTCCAACAACTCAAGAATCAATTCTACCAACTTAACATATCTTTCAGCTATAAATGAATGTGTAGCTCCATGATCAAATAAAGTATAAGCAAGTTGGTCGTTCAACGAGACCATACCTGTGATCACATTAGACGCATCCTCCGCTTGTCCTCTGGTGATCGCATACGTCCTCCCTTGAGTTGGAGGTCGGACTAATCCACCCTACGGCATATTTGGCGGTGCGATTCCTCTGTTTTGACCCAACGGTGGTGGCGGCGGCAACTGACGCTGTCCCATCGGTCTTCTAGGACAATTTCTAGCTATGTGACCCTGTTGGCCACACTCATAACAGGCACCCATCCTAGAGGGACATGGGGCTTAACCATGTTGTCTTCCACATGAACGACACACTCCATTATGGCTCAGCAATGACTTCCTTATCCCACCCTTCCTATTGGGTGGAATAGGATATTTTCCTCCAGACATCAGTCTCTTCCCAAACTGATTACCTTATCTGTTCGAACTAAACCGCGACCTAGATGTAGCGGCTCTCTCATTCTGGTCTCTCTCGATTAGCTGGGCCCGTTTATAAAGGTCTTTGTACTCCTTCAGATCTAATGGCACCAACAAGCTCTTCACATCTGGTCGGAGCCCGTCTCTAAACCTTCGAGCTTGGTCTGACGGTCTTTAGACTAGATCAGGGGCATACTACGACAGTTCAGCGAACTTCGCTTCGTACTGATCGACCGACATTGTACCTTGGCGAAGGCGCTGAAACTCCGTCATCTTCATCTCTCTAGCGCAATCAGAAAAGTATTTCTCGTTGAAGACCTCGAGAAAGGCATTCCACTCTAGAACTACGCTTTCAGGGAACGCTATCCCTTAGTAGTCTTCCACCATGTACCTGCGATCTCTTTCAACTGATAGGCTGCCAGGACAACCTTCTTTGTCTCGGTGCACATCAGTAAATCAAAGGCATTCTCTAACTCCTGAATCCACAGTGTTGCTGCCGGATCTCCTCCCGTGAACGTCGGCGAATTCAACTTCGGAATTGCTCTACCAACTTATGCATAGGCCTCCCGGCTGCCACGTTCCCAAGTGGAACTTCAACAGTGTGCTATCTCGGGTTCGACGACCGGTGCGGCGGCGGGTGTGGCGGCAACCGTGGCGCGGTAGCATTGGTGGCATTAACGCGCGCGCGGCCGAAGCGGCGGCCCGTTGATCCATTCGTCACCCATCAACTCTAGCATCTCGCATGATTCCAGCAAATCTTGAATCCTCAGGGGCTACTACCCCAGCACCGATTAGAGGCGATGCTACACCACTCGCACTAGCCTTAGCCCGCGCTCTACCTAGGGCACCTCGGGCACCTTGGGCACCAACCCTCGTCGGCGGCCCACCTCGAAACACAGGGCCTACTGCCCTTTTCCTAGGAGTCCTCTGCTCTCGGTCACTCATGCTATAGGCTCAGTATAGATACCTACTTTCAAATTCTAATACCATATTAGAATCTAAGTGACCACACCAACAAGTTAACAAATAGCTATCAACCACGTGCATTAGCAAATTAAAAGGCATTTCCTACAAACTATCCCATGACTCCCTTGCACCTTATCATTCCATACACAGACCATGCTTTGACACCACTTAAACGGGCTTGTCACGCCTCAAACCTCGAGCGTGCGAACAACCCGCCATGGTCATGCAAATGCGACATTCCCAGGTAGTGTCGCCAATCCCATTCATTTTATATGTGCATGCGGAACGTATTATAAAACCCCTGACAAGACTTACGAGATAGGAAAGTAGGAAACCAACTCATTCACAACCAAACATGCTTTCATAGATAATCACACCAAAGTTTATATACACCAAAAATGGTCATCCTACAAAAAGATCAATCCATCAAAAAAAATTAACAGTCTTATGACCACTAGTCGAACTCGTTCATCGATCCCACTTCTGACTGATCAACCTCCGGAGACGACGGGTCCTCCACCCTACCACCGGGAGGGCCAGCTACACCCTCACCTAGGATGGCCTCCATTAGAGCAGGTGGAATGTCAAAACCACTAAGAGGACCAACCCTGAAACCATTGGCTCCAAAGCAGAACCACGCTCTTTATCGATGAGGCACCCTGACAAATATGGCCTCCTCGATCCAGACCGTGGTTCTGACAAGCTCATAGATCTAATTTTCTCTACTAAGATGTTTAACTAGTGCTTCTATTGACCAAATTCAAAAAGCTTAAAAAGAAAAGGAAAACAAAAATCTACATATGAGAACACATTTCATAGAGAAACTCCTTTTTTAGTGGAGTCAATGGTGAGTCAATCTACCTACTTTGATATTGAAGAGATTTGAATTGACACGAGTGTTCAATGAATCTAAAAAGTATATGTACCAACCCGCTACCTTCTAGTATAGCAGGAATACCATCTTTGGAAACTTGCACCCAAATCTTTTTAACGTGAAAGAAGCCCTAGGATGGAAGACTCCGTGTACTATGAAAATTTGAGCAATTTTTTTTTTTTTTTTCCGGTCAAATTTTTTAGAGCGATGTTTAGTAATCTAACAACTACTTGGTCTATCCTCAAAGTCGAGGAGAATTTTAGAAACTTCGTATAATAATATATTACCAGGTGAGTGGAATATATGCTTTAAAATGCATTTGGACCATCGGATATTTATGAATGTCAAGTAAAATGCGTTAGATATTTGATAAATTAAATGTCTTTTTAACAAAGATCCCTCCCATAATCATTTTCCCCTCGGCAGGGATGGGTTTAGAGGTCGAATCTTGAAGAAGCCACAATACAATATCGATCAATTGATCAAAATACATAGAATGGAGAATTAAATTTTGCTCCGTTTTCCATTTACCCGTACAAGAATGATTTCAAGTACATAATATGAGCTCACAATTTATTTAAACGAGTTTGATATGAGATTAGCTGGATTTTGCAATGGCTTAAGCTTCTCTCCATTAAAAAAAAAAATTGTTTCGCTAGACACATATTTTTTGAAAATTTGAGAGTGATTTTTTTTTTCCGGTCAAATTTTTTAGAGCGATGTTTATTAATCTAACAACTACTTGGTCTATCCTCAAAGTCGAGGAGAATTTTAGAAACTTCGTATAATAATATATTACCAGGTGAGTGGAATATATGCTTTAAAATGCATTTAGACCATCGGATATTTATGAATGTCAAGTAAAATGCGTTAGATATTTGATAAATTAAATGTTTTTTTTTAACAAAGATCCCTCCCATAATCATTTTCCCCTCGGCAGGGATGGGTTTAGAGGTCGAATCTTGAGGAAGCCACAATACAATATCGATCAATTGTTCAAAATACATAGAATGGAGAATTAAATTTTGTTCCGTTTTCCATTTACCCGTACAAGAATGATTTCAAGTACATAATATGAGTTCACAATTTATTTAAACGAGTTTGATATGAGATTAGCTGGATTTTGCAATGGCTTAAGCTTCTCTCCATTGAAAAAAAATTGTTCCGCTAGACACATATTTTTTGAAAATTTGAGAGTAATTTTTTTTTCTGGTCAAATTTTTTAGAGCGATGTTTATTAATCTACCAACTACTTGGTCTATCCTCAAAGTCGAGGAGAATTTTAGAAACTTCGTATAATAATATATTACCAGGTGAGTGGAATATATGCTTTAAAATGCATTTGGACCGTCGGATATTTATGAATGTCAAGTAAAATGCGTTAGATATTTGATAAATTAAATGTTTTTTTTAACAAAGATCCCTCCAATAATCATTTTCCCCTCGGCAGGGATGGGTTTAGAGGTCGAATCTTGAGGAAGCCACAATACAATATCGATCAATTGTTCAAAATACCTAGAATGGAGAATTAAATTTTGTTCCGTTTTCCATTTACCCGTACAAGAATGCTTTCAAGTACATAATATGAGTTCACAATTTATTTAAACGAGCTTGATATGACATTAGCTGGATTTTGCAATGGCTTAAGCTTCTCTCCATTAAAAAAAAAAAAATTTGTTCCGCTAGACACGTATTTTTGGAAAAATAATGAAGTGCAAAGCCTATAATGCCACCAAAAAAAAGAAATGTTACAGGATCAATAAAAATTCATATTTGCGAGTATTGTCAATACAGCGTAAATGAAATTCAAATTTGAAACAATAACGAGATTTTTGCCAATTTTTCCTTTCCTTTCTTTAAGACAGAAAGAGAGTAGCTTACAGATTGCATTAATATCAAACCAAGAATAAATTATCATAGGATTAAGTAACTCCACACTTGATAAATTGATTGGAGATAGATAAATGGAATTATTACTAGAATCATCAAATGTCACAATCTCTAAAATATAACATGTTAACTAATTTAGCTAATAAATTACTACTGTAAATTGAAATGAAAACAGAAGACGCAAATGCGGCCGGGGAAGGGGGGGGGTGGGGGGGGGAGTACTTGGTATAGGACTCCTTTTATTTCGCTGAGAACATTTTTCCTGAAACATTTTTGGGTCTTTGGTTCGTTTAGAAAAATAAGTCAATATAAAATATTTTCCAAATTAATGAAAAATCCATGTGTAAATTTGAGAAAATGATTTCTTCTTTGAAAAATCCGAAAAACGTTTTCCAAATTATCGGAGATTGAATCAAAACTCTAAAGGCTTGTAATTCTAATTTTTGTTGTTTTATTTTATTTTAGAGATCATTAATATTTATCGGCCTAGACTGAGTTTTTTTTTTATTTCTATTCAAAATATCTTTTAGATTGTAAGAAGTATTGCTTTTAGAAGTAATATTTATTGAAGATTGAAGTTTATCTAAGTATTCATTTTTGGCTTCTAGGTTGGTTATTTTATTAACAATGCTGAGGAGGAATTCTTCCTCTTTTGTCAACATATTTTTTTAGGGATAGGTTTATCGAGAGCCATCTTCATATTCTGATTCTAAAGAGATTTCTATTTCATTTATTTGAAGACCTTCTTCTTTAAGAAGTTCATCAGAAGAGGTATCATTAGTTTCTACAAGGATGTTGTTTAATTGGTATAAAGTATTATCATCTAAAGAGAGTTCATTTAATCTTTTATTAATTCTACAATATTTTGAGATATGTCATTTCTACCACATGAGTAACATTTAATGTCGTTAAAATATTTCTTATTAGTGTATGGTCTATCTTGGTGTCTTCATTTATTTTTATGAGGTTGTAATTTGTTGCGGTGTTTCCTTTTTTTTTTTTTCTTTTTCAGGAGGACAAGTTTCTTTACATTTTGATTTTGATTTTTTATTATAAGAGGGGTCGTATTCGTTACAGAAATCTCCCAAACTTTTGTTGGTGAGAGATTGTTCTTCTTTGAGTTATCTCTATAATTTGATTGTGTTACACATTTGTGTTCATTGCCTATAAACTTAAGAGACTATTTGTCCGTATGAAAATAGATCATAAGGTATTTGGCCACTATATTTTTCTCTAATTCTATCTCTAATTTGGTCACCTATTATTTGGGGTAAACCTGCTAAGAATTTTTCTTTCTCAAAGGTTGGTTATGTGTATATATATGTGTGTGTATGTATATGTATATGTATATGTATATATCATGGTGCTTGTGCAATGTGCAGTTGTGAGTTGGTTGCCTATGGATATGGTTACTGTTCAAAGCCTTCGAGTGGCGATTATTTTAATATAAAAAATTACAAATTTGTCATTAGTTTTTGTAATACTTAATCTAGTCTTCTGTATGTATGATAAGCATTCAACCCCCTAATTCACTGCTTGTTTTGTAGCGCGGGACCTCAAAACGTTATATTAAAAACATATAGTAGACAACACATGATTTTATTTAATAATTTGAAATAGTTGAATTCCTCTTAATTATTATAAATCCTCACCAAAAACATTTCATAATTATCATTTTGAGATTGGTATAACAAAGAGTTCCGGTTCAAATTCTTTATTTTGCATGTTTACTATTCTAAAAATTGTTAGAATAGCTACAATTTTTTTTTTCACCTTGCCACTATCTCCCCAACATCGGCGGCGGGAGTCAACCATCCGAGCGAGAGGTCAGACCAATCCCATTCACATGTATTCCATGTCTGCACTACGAAAGAATAGTGCATTTTGTTATGGTGGAAAGTGGGGAGGAAATCCCAACCGTCCATTCCATCTCCCAAGTGGTTGATCTTAGCGTGCTTCCATCCCCCCCTTCTCCCCCCTCCATCCCTTTGGCTGATATACTATGCCCTGCCCGATGGAGGGAGGAGCGGCGGTGCAAGGATCCGAGGCGGCTGCACAAGCGCGGCAATGGCAGCCGAAGCACCATGCGCATCTTGAGGTCGGGTTTGGACCATCTGGTTGGGTAGAGGAGAGAGATACAAGGGAGGAGATAAGGGGGTTTCTCTTAATGTTTGGCGGACATATGGCGTTGTTCCAACTGTTCATCAGATGGGGACAGTTAGGAGTCACAGGGTGTGTGAACAGTACCCTGCATCCCTCCATGCCCGCTTCCAAATCCTACTCATTTGAATTGATGGGACTCACGAATCTAAACGCAGCAACAGGACCTGCTATCAAGTAGCATACGAGGAACATACCATATCGCTCGGAAGTTGGAACCAGTCAACGGCATTCTTAAACGCGAACGAAGGCTCTAGGATGAGAAGACTCCGTGCTTTGAAAATTTGGGTCCAGTGGAATCTTAATGCCATAAAAACAAAGCACTGACTTGGACTATTCTCCAGGTCAACGAACATATAAATCTTAGAAGCCCGCAAGAATACCGTTCGTGGATTCTCCGCCTCGGTTCAAGAATGACTCTGCGATAAAACAAACAAAACTTTAGTCTCGGAAAGACCAAATCAACATTGACTTCTCGGTACACGCACCTCATATACTTTACGTATACCTCTCTCTCTCTCTCTCTCTCTGTGTGCAATCATTTCCTATCCCTATTTTCTTGGAAATTCACTTACATTGAACTTTCGTCTCTCTCTCTCTCTCTCCACTACAAATACAAAACAAGCTTTGAGGAGTTATTAAGGTTTTCGAGATGGGTTTTGTTCAAAGCTCATTGAGCAGGAGTACAGGACACATTTTGTCCACTTTAAAGCTGTTTGTCTTGCTCTTGCCACTCCTCATCCTGAGCTACACCAGTGCAGCCACCAAAGCCGTAGATGAGAGGAACGCATTCGAAGTGGGCGTGATGTTGTGCGGAAGAACACCCTAACTAGATGAGAAAAGTAAACAAGAATAATCAAGAACACGGAGATTTACGTGGTTCGGCGAAAGATCCGTCTACGTCCACGGGAGAGTGAGAGACGATTTCTTATTTGAGCGTATGTTTCAAGTACAAGGTACAATGCTGAAATAAATAGATCTTTAGATCCCCACTTTCCTAAACCTAGTAGGAAAGGAATTCCACCATAAAGATATTATCAAATTTGAAACCCAAATCTAGGAAATATATTAGGAAACAAATAGTTCAAAATCTTCAAGCATTCCTAGATTTCCCGATCGACTTTTTAATTTTTAATTTCCAATCGATCAAATGTTGTGGAATTCAAGACAACATCAGCAAATCTCCACATTTGGCTTGAATAAACTACAAGCCTCCACTTGAACCAAGAAAACAAATATATCTCTCCATCCACCGTACCTTCGCAAAGGTACGCCCGCACCTGGATCGGTGTGGCCTCCATCAACTTCAATGATGAGTGAGAGAAATTAAGTCCTTGCGGGACTTGAATTTCTCTATAGTAACCGTCTTCGTGAGCATATCTCGCGGGATTATCTTTAGTATGGATTTTTTCAACGCAATGCTACCATTCTCCACAAATTCTCGAATTTTGTGGTACCGAACTTCAATGTGTTTAGTTCGGAATGGAACACTTGATTATTCGCGAGACATATTGCGATCTAGCTATCGCAATATAATGTAACACTTTCTTGCTTTATACCCAACTCGTGACCAAACCAGTCAGCCATATTCCCTCCTTCGCAGCCTCGATTCGCCATATACTCAGCTTCGGTTGTAGACAATGCTACATTAGGTTGAAGCATTGCCTTCCACGAAATAGCTCCACCGCCAAGAGTAAAGACATATCCCGTGATGGACCTTTGCTTGTCCAAATCACCAGCGAAGTCTGAATCAACATAACCTGCTAAATCGATCGATCCTCCCTTGGAACTGAACATTAAACACATTCCAACAGTTCTAGCCAAATAATGAAAGATCCACTTAACATGACTTCCCATGCTCCTTACCCGGATTGCTCATGTATCGGCTGACGAGACTCACCGCATGAGCCAAATCCGATCTGCTACAAACCATAGCATACATGAGGCTCCCTACTTTGCTAGCATAGGGTACTCGATACATCTTTACAACTTCCTCATGTGAAATAGGGCATTGTTTCTCAGATAATTTGAAGTGAATTGCTAATGGTGTACTAACCGGTTTAGCTTTACCCATGTTGAACCGCTCCAAGACCTTCTCAACATACTTCTTTTGATTCACCCAAAGCTTACTTACATGTCTATCTCGAAAGATTTCCATGCCAAGGATCCTCTTTGCAGCACCAAGATCCTTCATATCAAACTCACTACTTAATTGAGACTTTAGGGAATTAATGTCTCTCATTTTTCTTGCAGCAATCAACATGTCATCAACATAGAGCATCAACGAGAATAAGTGACTTATCATCCAAAACCTTGTAGTAGACACAAGAATCATGCACACTCCTCATGTAGCCAATACGAAGCATAAAAGAATCAAACCTTTTATTCCATTGCCTCGGAGATTGCTTCAAACCGTAAAGTGATTTCTTGAGCAAACAAACATGATCCTCTTTCCCTTCCACCTTGAAGCCTTCGGGCTGCTCCATATAAATTTTCTCCTCCAAGTCACCATGAAGGAATGCTGTCTTCACATCTAGCTGCTCGAGCTCCAAGTCATACATGGCTACCATAGCTAGTAAAACACGAATTGATGTGTGTTTTACAACCGAGGAAAATATCTCGTCATAATCAATCCCCTCCTTCTATGCATAGCCCTTAGCAACAAGTCGGGCCTTGTATCTCTCTTGCTCTTTCTCCATTGCTGCTTCCTTTCTTCGAAGAACCCATTTACAACCAATGACATTCCGATCCTTGGGCTTCTTCACAAGTTCACATGTCTCATTCTTTTGTAATGACTCCATCTCCTCCATCATTGCGGTCATCCACTTTTCTTTGTGATCACTTTTCAAAACTTCATGGTAGGAGCCTGGATCGCTAGAGCCTACGGTAAGAGCATAAGCAACCATATCCTCAAAACCGTACCTCTCCGGTGCTTTAAGAGTGCGCCTTCCTAGACCCGTCGCAATGGTACGACGAACTTCTACCGTTTCTTCGACTTCTGGAGCCTCATCGGATGACTCGCCATTCTCTGCAGATTCTTTGGTTTCAAGCTCCACCTTAACGATAGATTTATCACTCTCCTCTTCAACAGCCGCGCGTGGCACGCAGCTTGACTTTAACATTGCAGATTCATAGAATATAACATCCATACTCGTCAGAACTTTCTTCTCACTTGGATCCCATAATTTGTAGCCTTTCACTCCTTTCTCGTAACCGAGAAATATGCATCGTTTTGATTTTGGATCCAACTTCGAGCGCTTTGAACTCGCACATGTACATAAGCGGGACAACCAAATATTCTTAAATTAGAATAATCGACAATTTTACCAGTCCATACCTCTTCGGGAATTTTGCATTTAATTGCAGTTGATGGAGACCGATTCACAAGATAACATGCCATGCAGATAGCTTCTGCCCAAAACTCCTTGCTCAATCCCGCATGTAGCCTCATGCTTCGAGCTCTCTCTAATAAGGTCCGGTTCATCCTTTCCGCTACGCCATTCTGTTGGGGCGTATCTAGAACTGTGAAGTGACGTTTGATCCCTTCATTCTTGCGAAGCTCAATGAATGGTGTTGATTTGTACTCTCCTCCATTTTCCGATCTCAAGCACTTAACCTTCTTCCCCGTTGAAGTCTCAACTTCAGCTTTCCATTCTTTGAACTTTTCAAAGACCTCACTTTTGTGTCGCATGAAGTAGACCCAAACTTTGTGAGAGAAATCGTCAATGAATGTCACGAAGTATTCCTTCCCTCCTTTTGACTTTACCGGTGAAGGACCCCATACATCCGTGTGTACATACTCGAGCACGCCCTTGCTTGTATGAGTTGCAACATTGAACCGTACTCTGCATTGTTTTCCAAACACACAAAATTTGCAGAAATCTAATTTGCATGTTTTTATAGCTTGGGGTGCATACCTCTTGTGAAGCTCCATCAATCATTTTTCTCCCATATGCCCGAGACGCATGTGCCATAGATAGGTGTTATCTATATCCGTGCTAGCATCCGTGGACATAGATGCTCCACCTTGCACTGTGGTTCCTATAAGTCGATATAGGTTCCCGTGCCTCTGTCCCTTAAGAACAACCAGAGCTCCCTTAATCACCTTCAAGACTCCACCTTGAGCCGTGTACTTGCATCCATTGGATTCAAGTGCTCCCAATGAGATCAAATTCTTCCTTAGACCCGGAACATGACGCACGTTTGCCAAGGTTCTAATCATGCCATCAAACATCTTGATTTTCACGGTTCCAACACCCACGGTCTTGCACGAAGTATCATTCCCCATGAGAACTGAACCACCATCATATGCCTTGTACTCATCGAAGACTTCTCGATGAGGACACATGTGAAAAGTGCATCTAGAGTCCATGATCCACGAATCTTCAAAGATGTCCTTCCCCGATGATATGGACAAGACGTCCCCATCATTGATCTCAATGTTGTCGGCTACACTTGCCTCATCCGAGCTCTTCTTCTTTTTCTCGTTCTTATTTGGACAGAATCTCTTGGTATGCCCTTCCCGATTGCACCCGTAGCATCTTCCTTTGAACCTTCCCTTGGATTTTGATCGACCCCTACTGCTCGATCCTCGATCCGTTGATCTTCCTCTTCCTTGATTGTTTTTCTCCTTTGCAAAGAGTCCCTCTCCCGAAGATTTTGAACTACTTGCCCTTTTCCGGATGTCGTTTGAAATCGGGCAGCGATCACCTCTCCGATCTCCGGGGTTTCCTTGCCATAAAGGAGTATAGTCACCAAGTGGTCAAATGAATCCGGCAACGATGCCGTAGTAGAAGCGCTATGTCTTCATCCTCAAACCTTACCTCTAAGCTTGTAAGTTCACTAATCATCTTATTGAACACGTTGAGGTGTTCCAACAGATCTCCTCCTTTTTCACTCATCTCGAAGTGAATACAATCTCTTCTTCAAGAACAACTTGTTCGTAAGAGATTTCGTCATGTAAATGCTTTCGAGTTTGAGCCATACCTTCGGAGCAGATTCGATTTCCGCTACATATTGAATTGCTTCATCCAATAGGTTCAATCGGATTGCGCTGCACGTCCTCTCCTCCATGTCAACCCAATCATCATCGTGATGGTGTCCGGCTTATTCGATTTTCCTAGAAGAACCTTTGATAAACCTTGTTGAATCAACAGATCCTTCCTCCTTCTCCTCCATAGTGTAAAACTATTCTTCCGGTGAATCGTTCAATATCAAATCGAAACGGTTGAACCTTTTCCAGCCATCTAGTTAGAAGTCGCAATACAAGAACGAGAGAACCGGATTGCTCGATACCAATTGTTGTGCGGAAGAACACCCTAACTAGATGAGAAAAGTAAACAAGAATAATCAAGAACACGGAGATTTACGTGGTTCGGCGAAAGATCCGCCTACGTCCACGGGAGAGAGAGACGATTTCTTATTTGAGCGTATGTTTCAAGTACAAGGTACAATGCTGAAATAAATAGATCTTTAGATCCCCACTTTCCTAAACCTAGTAGGAAAGGAATTCCACCATAAAGATATTATCAAATTTGAAACCCAAATCTAGGAAATATATTAGGAAACAAATAGTTCAAAATCTTCAAGCCTTCCTAGATTTCTCGATCGACTTTTTAATTTCGAATTTTCAATCGATCAAATGTTGTGGAATTCAAGACAACATCAGCACATGATTCTTGATTTGGACTCCCTTCTCCGCGACCAAATGCGTATGGCAATGGAAATAGCATGCCAGGATTTGAATACCATATCATCATCAGGAAGTCATTACATAAAGCCACATTACATAAACTCCCATGCAAAGCCCCTTCGAGCAATTTCTGCCGGTTAGTCTTTCATTACCCTTCCTCAATTCAGTGGCTGCGTCTGCAATAAGTTCTGCTTTGTTTGTTGGAAACGTGTTAGTTGCCATGAGCAGTAATAAATAATCACCCCAAGTCTGCTTTGAGATCATGTACATCTATATTTTCTTCTCAATTTTTCTGCATAAGCTGAATGTTTGCTAGAAGTTCCACATTCAGTAATATTTGAAATACACAATGAAACCCTTACAGAAACCTTTTGGGTATCTAAGAGACCCAATGATTATGTTAAATCATCAAGTAAAAAAGTTATGAAACTTCTTGATTCATTTACTATTTCTTGCAGAAAACTAGCAACTCTTTATTCAAACTACATGATCATTTCATTCGATATTCAATGTAGAAAATTGGCTTTTTGCTAATAATAAGCAGAGTATTCATGTTGACCAAATAATACTCGGTATCCATTGTGGATCCATGACCAAAAGCTTAAGCTTTTGCATGAACGGTTGTTATAACAACTGTAAATTGACGTTCTTCCATCTAAACATGTATCTCACATAATGAATGTTAGCTGCAATAATCTCTTCCAAGAACCCAACTAATAGGGGTAAATAAGTGCAATTAGTAGAAGAAATTCATAAAGAAAATTGCCTTGAATCCTGAAGTTTAATATCTTTAATTCCTTTATTATGTTTTAACAGCAGAAAAGCTGATCAAAAAGAAGAATGTGCAAGTTATTGTTGGCTTGGAGACATGGGAGAGTGCAACTTTAGTAGCCGAAATCGCTAATCAATCTCAGGTGCCAGTCATATCCTTTGCCAGAGACCACATAACACCAACAATGATGGTGCAAACTCTATGGCCTTCACTGTTTCAAATGAGTACCGATGAATCTGACCATGTTAGATGCATAGTAGATATAGTTAGTTCTTATAACAGGCAAAGAGTATCAATAGTATATGAGGCCGGGGCATACGATACTAAGTACTCCAAGCTGTTAAATTCTTTGTCTGAAGAGCTTAGAAAAATCGGCTCGACAATAGAGGACCAGCTGATTCTTCAAGCATTCTCATCTCCGACTGGAGCAGAAGTGTCTTTGGAAGAGAAATTAATGAAGTTGAAGGGAAAACCATCTCCCATCTTTATTGTCCTAGGATTGTCAGCAAGGGGAAGCGCTCACTTTCTTAAAGAAGCAAAGAAGATGGGACTCTTCTATGGAGATTCAATTTGGATATTTGCTGAAAAACCATTCACCAATCTCCTAACTTCAGTAGAACATCCAGCAATCGCCTCCACCATCAAAGGTGCGATAGGAATAATCACGTACCATCCCAAAAACCAGGCATATAGAGAATTCAAAGCCAAATTCTTGAATATGTTCCATCACAAGTATGGAGAAAACTTCAATTTCGAGCCTGGAATCGATGCTGTTCAAGCATATGATTGCATTATGACTGTTAAAAATGCGATAGATGCATTGCCGAGCCATGATATTATGCCCAAGTTTTTGCTTAATAGAATATCGCGCACTAGACTCATGGGTTTGAGTGGGGCAATACGATTTGAGAAAGGTCAGTTGGCACGTCGACCCAAATTCCAACTTGTAAGTGTTGAGAGAAATGAATATAGAGAGCTTAAGCTTTGGTCTCCCAATTTCAGTTTCTCAAGGAGTTTTGTACCAATGCAAAGTTCAAGAAGAAATACTTACAGAATTTCAGATATAGTGAAGACCCAAGAAGGACAAACTTCAAGTGAGAAGGTGACGTTGGTCATCGGAGTACCTGGTAAAACTCCCTTTGATAAGTTTGTGAAGGAGGAAATGGACGACACAACAGGGAGACCAAAGTACGTTGGCTTTTGCATAGATGTTTTCGAGAAGGCTATTTCTCATTTTCCTGATGGTTTGAAGTATGAGTTTTTTCGTCATGATGGAACATATGAGGAATTGGTTAACAAAGTTCATGATAAGGTACGGGACCACATCATCTCTGTTCTTGCATGATTATTGTATCATTGCATTATAGAGTATTAACTATTACTTTCTCTGGTACATTAACCATCATAGCCTGAGTAAACTAAACGAAGCAACAAGTTCATTTCACACAGATGTCAATTTTGGCTCACAAGATTGTGTTATTTTGCATTAGTAGATTCATCAAAGTCTCACATCCTCTTGATACAAACGTTTTGCTTCAATGGTGCAATTTCGGTTCCTATTTCTAAAGTGGATTGCTTTGATGTTGTTCCATATTATGACATTGATGAAGACCTATGATGCTGCAGTCGGTGACATAACTATTCTGGCCAATCGCTCACTGTTTGTTGAGTTCACACAACCGTTTATAGGATCAGAGCTTTCCATCATAGTCCCAGCAAAACCAGACACATACAGGGCATTGATCTTTATCGAGCCTTTCACTCCCGCAATGTGGATTGCTTCTGGAGGCATCCTTATATACACCATGTTGGTAGTTTGGTTCTTGGAGCATCAGATCAATCCGGAATTCAGAGGCCCTTGGATGAATCAGCTCTCCACTGCTCTTTGGTTCACTTTCTCCTCTCTCTTCTTTGCTCATAGTAAGTAACTTCCCTCTCTTGATTGTAGTTCATGTACACTCCTTTCGGCCCAAATTTTCAACAAAAACTAATGCATCGATGACTTTTGCAGAAGAGAGAGTCTATCGCAACTTCACTCGAATTGTGCTGGTGATTTGGTTCTTTGTAGCATTGATCTTGACACAGAGTTATACTGCTGGCCTCACCTCGTTGCTCACTCTCCAGGAGCTCAAACCAACTGTGACCACCATTGAATGGCTAAGAAGTTCTAAAGAAAGAGTGGGTTGTGACCCAGATACTTTTGTTTGTGACTATCTGATTAACGTGCTGAATTTCTCGAAGGAAGTCATCGTCCACACACGGAACACTTCGAGCTATGAAGATGAATTTAGAAGAGGCAGCATCTCTGCTCTTATTTTTTAAGAAATTTTTTTTAAGAAATTTAAAATATATATATATATAGTTGATTCAATCCGGTTCTCGACCAATCCGCCCAGACATTGATTCTACTTTAAGGAACTGAGACTGGACCGACACTCCAAGGAACTGGATCTAACCGGCCGGTTCAGTCTGGTCCAGACAATTTTAGGTTCGGATGGTTCATTGCACACCACTACATATATAATAAACTTTGCTACTTCCAAATTTGGCTAACCATAGGGAATTAATTTGCTAATTGTACATAAATCACAAATTGCAAAAAAAAAAAAAAAAAAAAAAAAAAAAAAAAAAAAAATACTGGCTTAACAGCTTATTTCAAAAAGACACAATTAGCATTTATAAATTGTTGTAGGGCTCATGACCCCAATAGTCCGTGAACTTTTACTTATTATTCAGTATAATCATTCTTTTTATTTTTCAATCTAAACTTTTAAAAAGTGATTCAAAGTAGTCCCTTCGTTAAAATCATTGATGAAATTTGCCATTTATGTGATCATTTTTTTTTGTTCAATTTGGTCCATATACTTTGTTTAATTGCTTTTTTTTTTTTAAATCTCTCTTACAAAAGCACGATGTCAAATATCAACACATAGTATTTATTAGATAATTTCATAACATTTAAAGACAAACGTAACATATTAATAAAATGTATTACACAAAACAAAACATTCAAGGAAACGGTTACTTGTGTTTAAATGTTGTAAGTATTTCTAAATGCGAATAAACATATCATGTTAACACAAGGAATAAATTAAATTGCTTGACTAAATGAATTATTTTTCTTTTTTCTTTTTTGTCTTGCTTAACCAAATGAATTCAAGCGCATTATAAACGGGTAAAAGGGTTAAATCACACCTGGCATATTTATTATTCATCACAGTGTAACTTATACGAACATATTAAGACGTCTAGTATATATGTCTTGTCAAGAGGTGTGTCGAATATTGCTAGTTTTAGATAAGGGCCAACGAAGTTTGTCTTCAAAAAATTTTATGACCATAGTCATGCTTAAGCGGACTTTGTTAGAGAAAAAAAATCAAAATATAGTAGTTTAGCAACAAGACTGAACAAACGAACAAAAGTTGAAGGACAAAAGTAAACGGAAAAAAAGAAGAAGATAAGTTAGTAACATCAAATGAAATGTTGGCAAATTACATTAAATTTTCAATGAAATGACTACATTGAACAAAATTTAAAAAGCTAAGGAACAGTATTGAAAAAAAAGAAAAGTTTAGGACTACCATTGAACAATAAGGAAAATTATAAAGACTATTGGTGTCACTACCCCTTATTTATATCCCCTAATTGTCAAGTCATATCTTTTTAAGTACATTAAAATGAAAATGGTCCTGTTAATAAGTATGCTTGAGGCACTAATTAACCGTACCTAATAAAGAAATATTTTCATTTTCAATTCACCACTATTTATAATATGAGAAAAATAATGCATTAAAGTGCTCCTCTTAGCAAAATTCGAAAAGCTTGAAAACAAAAGGAAAACAAAAGTCTCCTTTTGAGAACACGTTTCAAAGAATAATACTCATTCTTTAGTGAAGTCAAATGGTGAGTCAATCTACAACTTTGATATTCAAGAGATTCTTAAAGACGCCACGTCACAATAATGATCAATTGTTCAATACACAGAAAATGGAAAGTTAAAATTTAATTCTTTCTCATACATCGTTTGAGTTCAAAATTTATTTCACCAAGTTTAAAATGAGATTAGCTGGGTTTTTCATTGGCTTAGACTGCTCTCTTAAAAGAAAAAAGAAAAAAAAAACTGTTCTGCCGGTGATTTATTTTTGGAAAAATATTGAAGCGGAAAGCCTATAATGCCACGAAAGAAGAAAATTGTTACGGAATCAATAAAAATTACGTGGATGGAACGAGAATCTGAAGGAGAAAGAGAGAGAGAGGGGGGACCGAGAGGGATGGGACAGCAACCGATGGATTGCCGGAGGGTGTCGACGCTGCTCTGCACGTGGTTGCACAAATGGGATCCCAGATCTCGGCCGCCACGGCAAATTAATGCGCGAAGGAAAGCTGACCTGGAGCAGAGACACAGGAAGCGATGGAGCAGAGAGCGAGTGCCAGAGCAGAGACCGAACGAGTATCGGGTGACGACAGGGAGTGGCTACTTGACGAATGCCGGAGCAGCAACAACAAGTATGAAGTAGCAAATGAGAGCGAAAGCGGAGATTCAAAATTTGAAAGCCTTCGCTCGCCGCTTGAGAGAGGAATGACTTTCCTTCTTAGAATGAAAGAACGAAGAAGAGGGGAGAATATAACAGAGCGCAGGCCACCATGCAAGGCTGGATGAGAGAGAAAAATGACTATTTTAGGTGCAGAAACTCCATCCTAGCGAGCCGGCCCCACAGCGCCACGTCGGTCTACGTGGCGCTCCATGATTGGTCCGGGACCATGCTGACGGCTGCTCCGGGACTATTCTCCTAGTCATCGTCTTCATCTCAGCTCACAGCCCACGAAAGACCAAATCGACTTGACTTTTTGCACAGGCCACATCGCCTGCAGCCATTTTCACATCCTATTTCTTGGAAAATCACTTTATGTCACCAACTTATTAAACTCTCTCTCTCTCTCGGCCATGGGATTCATTGCTAGTTTTGTTGCGCGAGACCTTCAAACAATTGATTAATAATAGTTCGCCAGACCTTCAAACAATTAATTAATAATAGTTCGATTTTTATATATTATTATCAATTCCCTTTCAGATAAAGTTTCATAATTATCATTTTAAGACTGATATAACCAAAAGTTCTGGTTCAAATGCTTTATCTTGCATGTTTCCTATTCTAAAATTGTTAGAACAGCTGCAAATGCTTTTTCACCTTGCTACTCTCTCTCCTGCACGCATTTTATTTCTACAATACGGAAGAAGTGCTAGTGAGTATGGAGACCATCCCACCATTCATTCCATCTCCCGATTTCCCCTTCACTTTCATCTCCCTTTGGCTAATATACACGGCCCAGCTCGGTGGATGAAGGAGCAGCGGTACGATGATTGGAGATGGCGGCACAAGCACGGCAATGGTGGCCGGAGCTCCCTGTGCATATTGAGGTCGGGTTTAGACTGCCTAGTTGGGTCGAGGAGAGAGACAGAAGGGAGAAGGGGAGGGGGGGGGGGGGCGGTGTTTGATGGACACCCCTATGTGTCCGCTTCAAGATTCGACCAATTTAAAATGACGGGACTGATGAATTTAGTAGACACAAGCACAATTATCTTCTAGTATAGAAGCAATATTCCGGATTGCTGAAAAGTTGGACCCATTCCACAGCATCCTGATCGCGAATGACGGCTCAGGGATGAGGACACTGATATCCTTTGAAAGTTTGTCTGCATTGGAATCCTAATGCCATTAAAACAGGCAATGACTTGGTCTCCATTCTGAAAGTCCACGAGAGTTCGCATCTCAGAAGGACCAGGGGGTGTGCCCCACATGAGAACTGACCATCGACTCTTCGCTCCTGTCCAAGAAACACTTTCCGGGAAGAAATTAAAAATACTACTTTTGTCCTGGAAAGACCAATTCAACACTGACTTTTCGGTACATGCCCAACACGCTACCAAACAGTTCCGTGCAGCCCTTTTTCAGGCCTATCTTCCTGGAAAATCATTTCCTTTGCACCTACGTAAACCAATCTCTCCCTTAATGGAGGAATTGTGAAATGGGTCGTCCCTTTTATGACAAACACACAACAATTATTTGCAAAGCAATACAGTTCGACACTTGTTCTAGTTTATGAGGAGGAGTTATTCAGGTTTTCGTCATGGGTTTTCTTCAAAGCTCGGGTAACAGAAGTAGGAGACACGTTCCGTCCATTTCGAGGTTGTTCCTCTTGCTCTCGCTGCTCCTCGTCCCGACCTACTCTGGTGTAGCCACCAAAGCCGTAGATGAGAGGAACGTGTTCAAAGTGGGCGTGATTCTTGATTTGGACTCACATCTCGGCAACCAAATGCGTATGGCAATCGAGATAGCATGCCAAGACGTGAACAGCATCTCGTCATCAGGAATTCAATACATAAAGCCGCATTACATAAACTCCCACGCAAAGTCCCTTCATGCAATTTCAGCCGGTTAGTCAATCCTTGCCCTTCCTCAGTTTGGTAACTGCAGCCTGCAATAATTTGGACTTTTTTTGTTGGAAACATGTCAGTAGCCACGAGCAGGGACAGGAAAAAACCACCCCAAGTCTGCTTTGAGATTATGTACCTGTTGTTACTTTTTTCTCCACTGCATGTGCTGAATGTTTCCTATAACATGCTACACAATGAGACCCTTACAGAATAAAGTTGTGTATTTAAGACACCCCATGATTATGTCAAATCATTCACCAAAAAAGTTATGGATGAACTTCTTGATTCTTTTACCATTTATTGCAGAAAAGCTAGTAACCATTTCTTTATTGACCAAATTGTACTTGATATACACAAGGATCTATAAGCTTTTGCACGATTTGTTATAACTACAGTAAATTGATATTCTTCCTCGTAGACATGTATCTCACGTAATGTCCGTTGAGATGAAATAATCTATTCGAAGAACCCAATTAGTAGGGTTAAATACGTGATATGAACAGAAGAAATTGGCAAAGAAAAATGCCTTAAATCCGAAAATTAAGTATAATGATTTCCCCTTTTTTTCCATTTTAACAGCTGAAAAGCTGATCAAAAGGAAGAATGTGCAAGTTATTATTGGCTTGGAGACATGGGAGGGAGCAACTTTAGTAGCCGAAATCGCTAATCAATCTCAGATACCAGTCATATACCTTGCCAGAGACCATGTAGCACCGACATTGATGGCACAAACTCTTTGGCCTTCACTGTTTCGAATGAGTGCCGATGAATCCGACCAAATTAAATGCATCGTAGATGTAGTTGGTTCTTATAACAGGCAAAAAGTATCAATAATATATGAGGCCGGGGCGTACGATACTATGTACTCCAAGCTGTTAAATTCTTTGTCAGAGGAGCTTGGAAAAATCGGCTCAACAATAGAGGACCAGCTGATTCTTCAAGCATTCTCATCTCCTACCGGAGCAGAAGTGTCTTTGGAAGAAAATTTAATGAAGCTGAAGGGAAAGGCATCTCCAATCTTTATTGTTCTAGGATTGTCGTCACCCAGAAGCGCTCATTTTCTCAAAGAAGCAAAGAAGATGGGACTCTTCTACGGAGATTCAATTTGGATATTTGCTGAAAAACCATTCACCAATCTCCTAACTTCAGTAGATCATTCAGCAATCTCCTCCCCTGTTGAAGATGCGATAGGAATAATCACCTACCGTCCCAAAATCCAGGCATATAGAGGATTCAGATCTAAATTCTTGAATATGTTTCGTCGCAAGTATGGAGAGAAGTTCAATTTTGAGCCAGCAATTGATGCTGTTCGAGCATACGATTGCATTATGACAGTTAAAAATGCCATAGATGCAGGGCCGAGCCATGATATAATGCCTGAGATTTTGCTTAATAGAATATCGCAAACCAGACTCATGGGTTTGAGCGGGCCAATACAATTTGAGAATGGTCAGTTGGCACATCGACCCAAACTCCGACTTGTGAGTGTTAACGGAAATGAATATAGAGAGCTTAAGCTTTGGTCTCCCAATTTCGGTTTCTCGAGGAGTTTTGTGGCAAAAGAAGGTTCAAGAAGAAATGCATACGCAATTGCAGCCATATCAAAGACCCAAGAAGAACAGACTTCTGTTGAGAACAAGCCCATGGTGATCGGAGTTCCCGGTAAAACTCCCTTTGATAAGTTTGTGAAGGAGGAAATGGACGACACAACCGGGAAAGCAAAGTACGTTGGCTTTTGCATAGATGTTTTTGAGAAGGCTGTTTCTCATTTTCCTGATCGTTTAGACTATGAGTTTTCTCGTCATGATGGAACATACGAGGAGTTGGTTAACAAAGTTCGTAATAAGGTATGGTACCGCATCATCTCTATTCTTGCATGATTGTTGCATGATCTTATTGTAGAATCTCAACTATTACTATCTCTGATTCACAAACCATCAGAGCCTGAATAAATTAACCCAAGCAACATGTTCATTTCACGCAGATATCAATTTTCACTCACAAGATTGGATCACTTTGCAATAATAGACCGTCAAAGCCCCACATTCTGTTAATACCAATGTTCTGATTTGATAGTGCAATTTTGGTATCAATTCCTAAAGTGGCTCGCTTTGATGTTGTTTCATGGCATAAAATTAATGGAAGACCTACGACGCTGCAGTCGGCGACATAACCATTCTGGCCAATCGCTCACAGTTTGTTGAGTTCACACAACCGTTTATGGCATCAGAACTTTCAATGATAGTCCCAGCAAAACTGGACACGGACAGGGCATTGATCTTCATGGAGCCTTTCACTCCAACGATGTGGATTGCCTCTGGAGGCATCCTTATATACACAATGTTGGTAGTTTGGTTCTTGGAGCATCCGATCAATCCGGAATTTAGAGGCCCTTGGACTAATCAGCTCTCAACTGCTATTTGGTTCACTTTCTCCTCTCTCTTCTTTGCTCATAGTAAGTAGCTTCTCTCTGTTGATTATAGTCCGTGTACAAGCTTTCGGGCCCAAACCTTCAAAGAAAAACACATTAATTGCCGACTTTTGCAGGGGAGAGAGTCTACCGCAACTTCACTCGTATCGTGCTGGTGATTTGGTTCTTTGTAGCATTGATCTTGACGCAGAGTTATACGGCCGGCCTCACCTCTATGCTCACTCTCCAGAAGCTCAAACCAACTGTGACCACCATGGAATGGCTAAGAATTTCTAAAGCAAAAGTGGGTTGTGACCCTGACGCTTTCGTTTGTAAATATCTGACTGACACGCGGAACTTCTCGATGGATGTCATCGTTCCCATAAGCAATACCACCAGCTACGGAGACGAATTCAGAAGTGGCAACATCTCCGCTCTTTTTCTGGAGTACCCATATGAGAGAGCTTTCTTCACCGAGTATTGCTATGGATATGTTGCCATTCATGAAAACTCCAGATTTGGCGGTTTTGGCTTTGTAAGTATGATCCTGAGTTTGCGTGTTGTATCTCTTAAGGCTAGGTCAAAAGGAAAAAAGGGGGGGCTTGATAACTAAATTACCACACCAAATCCCAACAGAGTGACACAGGGTGTGGACTGATATATAAACAAAAACCCACTCGAACATCATTACTTCTCTTGGGGTTAGTATAGCCAAAAAGAGAAGAAAGAAGGGAATTGTGGAAACGTAAATTAGTTATTAGTGGTTATGGAATTGCTCTTCCTTGTTACTTAAAATCTCCTTTCCCGTTCAAGTGCAGGTGTTCCCAAAAGACTCTCCACACGCTGCAAACTTCTCTGAGGCCATTTTGGAGCTTTCAGAGAGCGGTGAGATGAAAAGACTGGAGAACAAGTGGTTCCCTCCTGAGTGTACCATGAGGAACTTCACCAGCGACACACCGAGGTTGGGCCTTGACAGCTTCTGGGCTCTCTACGTTTTCACCATCGCCACTTCCACGGGTTGTTTCCTTTTTGCGTGCCTCTGCACGAGAAGGAACCGTCAGGATCGTGAACAAGGAAGCACTGGCGATGAAATGAGCGTGACGGAGATGAGTATTTTGTAGTGTAAATCGATATACAGTGACCTAGTTTAAGCTCGTGGATATTCTTGAATCTTGGTCGATTCGAAAGCTGAATCTTCTGTTGAAATAAAATAAAATTGATTATTGGACGATGGTTGCTGGATGAGAAACCTGCAAGCATTGAAGAAGAGCCATAAAAACTTTACAGTTGGCTGCATGGACTTCCAAAATGAAAGTTATTGGAGACTTATGTTACTTTATTGTCCGTTCTCATTGTGCTTATGATGACCGTGTATGGGCTTATTTTGTTTTCTTCATTAAACTCCCATCATTGACATTTGTGGGTTGCTATATCTTAAATGTAATCATTGGCATTTGTAAACTTCAATTCCGGTATAAAGAGATGATGTCATGAGTTGTAAATCAAGCCTTAAATCATAGTCCACTAGACATAAAGAAGAGAAAGCATTCTCAATAAAAAGTTCTCCCTCCAATTTCTAGTGTTCTTATTCCAAGTTTGCAAAGTTTATTATCGTTGTTTTGGTTTCAACATCTTCTTGCACATGAAAACTAGGAAACACACGTTTGAAGAAGAAAAGGGTTTCTGTAAATCTGCCAATTGCTCATTCTTTGCGGTTTGGCTTTGAACTCTGTTCGTTCTCTTTCAAAAACTATACTGTGTGTGGGAAATGTAGGATCGATTACAGCAGCTAAGGGTGAAATTGACGCAAACGAGCGCTGTTGGTCCTCGCTTTCAGGCTTAAGTTACTGAACATAGAACAAAAAATCATGTTCAGATTAGGCTTTTGATTCTTTAGGCTCTACTGCATAAGCAATCAAAGATAAGACTCCAAAATAACCAACCAGAAGATCGACAAAAACTTCATAACATTGTAAGCTGATAGCAATTCGAAATAAGTAAGGTACTCATAGTACTTGGCACGATTAGAAAGTTTTAAAATAGCATAGTTCTAATGTTTTTGTGCCCACAGATGCAGACCTTTTTTTATCGTGCCGGTAAATTTTAATTAGCATTGGTGAGCGTCAAGAAGCTGTTGATAAAGGAATGAATAGAGATATTTTTTCTAAGTAATTTGTTGGTAACTTATCAACAGTTTTATAAGATTTTGATAACTTTTTTAGTTGGTGTAAATATTAGCAAACTACAAATTTTTATTTGTTTAACTTTTCAATAATTCGAATTTACCAAGGTGAATTTGCCAATCTTAATTAGAGTGATTTACTAACTATTGTCAGATTAAATTTCCATTTTAAATAGACATTTTCTATTGGTACAATTCTTATTTGCCTTGTTTAACAATCCCATCCTAAGCAAGCATGACTCACCAAATTTTCTCCAATTAAAGTATCACATAACATTAGATTTTTAATTATCATTGGAGTTATTTATCGATGATATATCATCGCCATGACCTTAAAGGTCTCTACGTGACCCTCCGATCTAGCGTCCCATCATATGATTCAATAGGAGACATTCTAAGATCAAGAGGAGCAATTTGATCATAATTTCATCAACATGAGACTTTTCCTCTTCCGCCTGATTTGTGTTGATGGTGTTGTCCATCTTTCACATCAGGGTATCAAACATCTCACTAGTTATCAGGGTCTACACTTGCTTGGTAGTGTCTTAACTTTTCTCTTTTCACAGCCAAATCGACTTCCGATATCCTCTTTTTTAAAATATGTCTTAAGTTTGTGCCGACGAACGAAATTCGACTTTTAAATCATTTTGGCAATATTTATCACGTTGGATATTTGCACTCGGTTGAAGGTCTTTTGGAGGAGGGATAAAATTCTGAATGATTTGTTTTTATATTCTTTCTTGGTTATATTTCGTATTGGAGTCCGCATTGGCGTTGGACTTTTCAACGTGAGAAGAAGACTCAAACAAGGAAAGTGTGATCTGACTTTGACCAAGATCTTTTCCATGGTTCACATATAAATATTCCGGTTTCGTCAGATGGCGTGGTTAGGCGGCGTGGTCTCCTCGCGGTTGTAGACGTAAAGAACAGATCTCGAAGCACCGTTTGTTGAGTGCTTGGGAGTTGGATTGTTGTTGTAGCCGTGAAATCTAAGATTTGTGAATTTTGTCATTAGGTTGAGAGATTATTTCACAAAGAATTTTGGAGCTAAACACAACGTAAATTATTGGGTATAATTGGAGCTTGAAAAATATTAAGAATATTTGAGTGATTGAGTGTAATTGTGATCTCCGCTAGGGATATGCATGGTCCGGGCGGGCGGTTCCCAACCTAGAACCGAGAACCGTCCGCTAAAGACCGGTTCCAAAAAATTGAAACTGGGATCTACCCGTTTGTTACATAGATCCACCCGGGAACTGGACCGACCGGCGGTCCGGTTCCCGGGTGGATCCATGGAACCGGTCTCACAATAATAATAATATCACTTTCTCAATCCCATCCTGCTTCTTCGTGTGCTGGCCTTTTGAGTTTTGCCCACTAACTACTCGGTGTTTTGTCAAGGTCTGCTTTAGACTTTTTAACTTCTGGACGTCTCCATTTGCTCGGCGTTTTGTCAAGAAAACTGCAAGCCAAAGAACGAACTTGACGTAAAACCCAGATCAAGATCAGCTCAAATAAGCTCAAACACTCGCATCCGATCACTAACGAGACAAAATATACAAGCTAACGCAAGCCGCCGCCGCACCGAGTACTTGTGCAACAGCAGATCAAGAGAGATGAGATCCCACTCCGGAAAGATACCTAGAAGACAAAGGCTACGCTACCCCAAAATGGGAGTCGGGTTCGGGCTTACCGTCCCTCTGGCAGTCTCGGAAGGTCAGGGGCTGAGCGGCGCCTCAGGAGGATCGGGACTTTCTTCTGCGCGGAAAGATCGGGACTAATTTTGGTTCGTGCACTACTTGCCTTTTGATGCTGGGTTTGTTAATTAGTAATTTCAATTTTTTTTTAATATTAAAAATTAATTGGTCCGGTCCAGGTGGACGGGTGGACGGATCCGCCCATGGAACCAGGAACTGGACCAATTCCCATAAATTGGAACCAAGAACCGGACCGGTTCACTCAAGAACCACCTGTTCCGGGCGATCCGAGCGGATCCCAATTCTTTTGCACACCCCTAATCTCCTCTATATTGCTTGACTACAATCCAACCATGTAACTATTTTCTTCAGTCTTTCTAATTGCTCGCTTTCCACAACACTCCTCCTCCCTTGGAAGATCCAAATTGGCCATGTGGCGCAAGTTCGATTGGTTGCGCATATTCGTCCTTCTCCTAGTCCTATCTACGGATTCTTACTAGCTTTTCACTCGACACTCTGGGATTAAAGGGAGATGGCGCCAACTGATCACAAGGTAGACTGGTCACATATATTCATACTTCTCCTTGTACTAGCCATAAATTCTCACAAGCTTTTCACTCATCACTTTGAGATTAAAGAGAAGTTCTTTGGCTTTTCGAACATTCCTACGCTTCGAATTCGGATTGAGCCGCAACTCAACCTTCCTCAAGTGAATTCCTCGTTTGACTAGCTCGTGGCTCCACACACTCCACATCACGGATAAGAAAATCCCTTTAGGGATGGATTTTCGGGATCTTCCGACGCTCCAGTCAATATGAGGTTTAGAGAATGTTATTGGGACGGTAACAAGTAATGTGGGGCAAAAGTCTCTTACCTCAAATGGTTGATTCTGGGCATATTTATACTTTACTTAGATTGCCCGGGGCTTCCATATTATCGGAAATGTCATATTGTGGGACGATATTTCCCGAGCATGGGTCTAGACTCCGCTTTCACCCCTTTAGGATTCTCCTTCTCATTTTTTTTTTTTAGATTAATATCATGAAAAATTTCAAACCGATATACCTATAATAAATTTATCCAAAGCTAATTTTTTACAAACAAAAATCCCAACATCCTTTAGTTTATGTTAAATTGGATTAATACCATAAAAATTACAAACTAATACACATGTGACAAATAAAGAGTAAAACCCGAAACTGGTAAACTCATCAACTGGCTCGTATCATCCGACTTTTAGATTTAACGGTAAAATTTAACGAAAGTTTATTGGGAATAAGTTGGTCATAGATGTATTAGTTTATGATTTTTATTGCTCAAATAATTAGCTTATGGTAAATTTATCACATGTATATTAGTTTTGGGTTTTCGTGATGATAACCTTTTCTTTTCTTTGTAAGCCCATTATTTTCTTTGACCTTCTTCACTTCGAGGCTTTTAATGAATCACATGTAAGGGCTCATTTTCAACTATTGTTGTATTTTGTGCAAAATTGGTGCTATGAAAAGAACGGATCAAAGTCATTTTAAAGCTTCTCTCTGCTACGTCCATAAGATACTTGTCTTTATTATTGTTACATAAGATGAGTGGATTTGTTTTCTGCCGTAGTTTGTTCTTTTCCCGGGGCGTAAAGATCAAAACAATAATATTTTATCATTTCGAGTCGACAACCCTCACTTTGACTTTCTAAGCTGTGTCTTCAAGAGACATACAAATCCATTTTCCGTCGATCAATAAAGCAGGCATGTCAAATGGCCAAACTAGCATTTTGTAGTTTCTAGGGTTTTGTATTGTCCACAAATGACAAATACACGTAAATAGATTATCTAAGCCATGTGACTGGATGCTGGTTTTGCGATATAACCTATGAAAAGTATTCCTTCCGACTCTCTTGCTGTAATGATTCATGAGAAAACAAGCCAATGAATGTGACAAAAGAAGAGGATCATCTAGTATGGTTGTGTTAAAGATCATGTGCATTACGAGATCGTGACACATGTCCGTTTCTAATTTTCTATTAAACTATTTTCTAAGACCAAGTGAGCCCTAAGGGTTTTTTATTGCATCGATATGATTTTAGTGGATCTTATATTCTACTTTTCCCAACTCCAGTGACAATTTGAATTTTGGACTTTTACCATACACAAGGCTGTTAAAAAAAAAATCATTTGCATAATATGTTCGTCATATTTTCCCCCTAAAAAAATGCCAAAATCAAAATTAAATTTGTGAAGTAAAATGTTATAGACATTGAGATATCACGATACCTGCAAAAGAAACATCATATACATTGTGCATACGTTAAGGCATGTCTCTTTGTCATCAAGTAGAACTATGAAAACAATTGGTAGTAGAAAGGAATGTGCAGGCATGGACTATCACTTAGATTCAATTTAGTAGATCGACTCACCCTCGATATGAAGGCCTTCGTCAGTAAGCTTCCCCACTGATTCCATTTCCATTTTGATGGGATTTTCAATCTTATCTTAGATGCAGAAGATAAAAGATGGGATTTTCCCAATTTTAAAAAGATTTATAAATCTCACATTATTTTATCATATCTCAATCCATATTCGGATAGCCAAACTCGACATGAATTTACAACTTTTCTTTGAGTTTAATGGTTGTTTATATAAATGTATGTAAATGGAATTCCACTTCTCTGAGTACCTAACTTTCTAAAGAAATTCAATTTTTTTTCATACATAAGAGAACAAATGTTATCATAAGATATGAAGGGTGGTCCTCCTCCTCAGCTTTTAACTGCACTCCACACATCAGAAAGGCTCACTTTACACTGAAGACAGACCAGAGAAGCGCAGTGGGGGAAGGCAATGGAGTCAAATGGCCTGAACCTTTTCAAGACTAAGTGAAGAGAATCTCGCCATGTGTGTGATGTCCTTCCCTTTGCACATGCCCTGCATTTAAGAAGCTTCACGCTTGTATGGCGTCTTTCTGGTATTCAATTGCGCCCACCGATCAGCTTTTGCAGCCTTCTATTTTAGAAACACCACCAAACATTTTCCAGATAGCCACAAAACCACCATCTTATACAACTTTGCACTGTACATGGTTAGCTCTCAATCGTTGGATGACACTACTTGACAAAAAAAACAAAAAAATCGACTAGTCCACAAATCTCAATTGCCGAACGACAATCGTGTATAGTATGTTCTTGCTCATTTAAAAATTCCCTTCGGTGATTTTCTTCTTCACCGAGGCCTGAGTACGAA
Source organism: Eucalyptus curtisii (assembly GCA_017140595.1). Classification (NCBI taxonomy): domain Eukaryota; kingdom Viridiplantae; phylum Streptophyta; class Magnoliopsida; order Myrtales; family Myrtaceae; genus Eucalyptus; species Eucalyptus curtisii. The sequence goes on from CM029498.1 coordinate 28,147,607, forward strand.
TCAGTGTGCTATCTTTTGGGGTCATCCTCTCAGGTGTTACGAGAATGGACCTTCAGGCTCTAGCAGTGTATGGGATAGGGAGACTTATACGAAAGGAGTCATGAACATCCTATCACTTGGAAGAAGAATGTTCCCCCTTATTAATTGTGCGAGATTATAAATGCGGCGAAATTATAAATACAACAAAGAATGCTCTTAATCCTCAATCATGACGGTACGATAATTGGCTTAATGATTAGACACGCTTCATGCAAATGCAATAGTTATTTTCTTGTCGGAATTACGTCTTCCTCCTAAAAAAACTTTAGATGTAACGTTAGGTACCCTTTTATGAGGAACCCGATGCACTTGAATCAAATGATTTTGCATTCTTCGCCCTTAAGCATTCCGAATGCCATATACGCAATCCAAAAAACAAATTGACAACATGTTAGCATCACCATGTGCTGTAGGATCAAGCATTAAGCATTACATCATAGACTTTTTCCTCTTGCTGTCATCCATCACTCATGATTTTCACTTATATTATTGATTTGTGTACAAGCTCTTTTACTTTTTGTCTGTGCTTCACGGGTTTTGATTCTCCTCTCTCTCTCTCTCTCTCTCATGGGTATTCTGTCCCATGAGCTAACTAAAAAGGCTAGTATGAACACCTAAAGGGGGTGAATAGGTGTGAAGAAAAATTTTCGCAAAGAACAGTAGAAGTATTTTACTTATAAAACAAAGTCTGAAGAGTAATAGACTTTGAGCGAGTTTAGGCTTTAGCAGTTGAATAGAATTACGAATAAAATAAAGGAGTTCAGAGAAAAGAATAAGAACACAGAATTTATAATGGTTCAGCTTAGATCAAGCTTACATCCACTCTCCCACGCTGACAGCCTTTGAGTTGAATTCCACTAAGAAACAAAAGAGATTTTACAGCTTTGTAATGTCAACTTCACAGTGAAGAGTCTCTACTACTCTCTCATGAAGTCACACTATAAGTCTCTCTCTCTTTTTGGTACAACTTTGAGCTCAAAATATTGAATGACAAGAAAATGGTAAGTTTCAGACTTTGAAAATTTTCTTTCACACACTCTATCGAATAATTAGAGAGTCCTCCTTAAATACTCCTTCATGCCTTCTCGATCGTTGGCACTTTTCCAAAGGTAATTCTTCTAATCAACCCGTTGGATAGAATCAATCAAGGAGATCTCGAGTCGTTTGAAGATTGTGATGAAAGTCCGTCAATCATATTCGCCCATACAATCAAGATCTTAGTTTCCATAAGTAGATTCTTTCCAAATTTACTTACCTTCGAAAAGATTTGATGTCTCTAAATTGATTCCAATAAAGATAACCAATCTCGTAGGTGATATTTCCAATCAGAAGACCATCTATATTTCATACATATCGAATCCTTAACGAAATAAAGATAATTCCGCGTCTGGATAAGTCTTCATTCTTTACTTGTGTTCAGTCTAGAAATCGACAGAATTGGCAAACTTTTGATGTAGATCAGACTTTGACACTAAAGTCTGGTAGTCTTCAAACTTTGACAAAAAAGTCTGGAAATCTTCAGAATAGACTTTGGATAAGTTTTGTCAATTTCAAAACATCAAAGAGTTTTCTCCAACAATCTCCCACTTTTTTTATGGTGACAAAACTTTCCTGCAGATTTAAAAATTTATATCCTGCAAAACAACTCATTAGTAGTACATGATGTCTTTAAAGAGGATTGTTAAAGATCTAGATAAGATCGATTTTGCAACCACAGAAAACTTGTTAATAAAGACAAGATTAAGATATCCACATCCATAAGCAAGATATCACATCCATTAGTACCAAAAGATTGCTGCAAAATATACTATTCAAAACATCAAACAATACTGAAATTAAATCTGCAAAAAGTCAAGTTCAAGGTTTAAATCTGCTTAAATGTCTGCACACACATTCTCCCCTTTCTGCCAACAACAAAAAGTGGAGAAAGTAAAAATAGAGAAAAGAGAAATGAGATCAAGGCTGTTTGGGAATTTGAACAAGTTGGAAATCCCCCATAGACTGCACTGCTTCCTCAACCTTCTAACACTAGCGATTAACATTCTCGACCTTAGTATGAACAGTCTTGAGCATCTGAATAGTCTGATCATTCTTCACCACAGTTTGACTTGCTGATTCAGAGTTTGTACCTGAGTGTCTAAAGATTGTATCTTTCCAGTGTGAAAATTAGAAGACAATCTTAAGGCAGCATGAAGTTTTTGAATCTCAATCTCCATAGCATATTGCTAAGCTTTTACCTCCAAAAGGAGTTCGATCATTCTTTGATAATCAGCATTTGGTTCAGTTTGCGCACTAGCTTCAGCAAATTGAGTTCAAGGAGAGTTGAGAGACGAGGGAACATCAACTTGTCTTGTCCCATGACTCGAAGTAGACCCTTCAATGTCAGCTTCAGGAAAATGAGAAGCATAGATATCTTCTAGATCAGCAGGAGATCGACTTATGTCATCACTCGCAAAAAGATGAGAAGAAGTCTCTGTTTTCTCACGAGCTCCCCCTATCTTTGTGCCTGCAGGTAGAGAATGGATTCCTTCTTCTACTGTCTTCTCGTTGTTAGAACGAGAGTGATGTTCTGTTTCTATTTGTACTCCTACTTTTCCACTCCCGGTTGCCTCTAAATCTTCAGACAAAGTGATTGCAACTGTTTCTACATAAGAGTCATCCTTAGCCCTCTTTTCAGAATGACCTCCTTCATCTTCAGCATTTGCTCCCACTTCTCTTTCTTCTTCTTCTCTTTCTGCTTCTTCTCTTTCTTTCTCTATTTCTTCTTTGTCTCTTCGGTCTCTGTCCAGAAGTTTCTCAAAACCAACAAAGCTTTGAAGATTCTTTAAGGCAAGTGTAGAAAGTGTAAGATCATCTTCATCCTCTTCGTCTTGCAGGATAAGTGATCTTCTCTTTTTCACAAGTTCTTGCACAACCTCTTTGCCTTTCCTCTTCCTTCCAGCAGAAGAATCTTCCTTAGTTTTGCTTGAGGACTCATTCTTCAAGCGCTCAATGGCCTTATTCATTTTTTTCAACCTCATTTTCAAAATCATTTTTAGTCCTATCACCATAGGAGCAACAGTTCGAGAGCAAAGAGCGGTGGGAAACTGATTCTGAAAATGTCTAAACAACTTTGTGACAAGCGCAGAATAAGGCAATTGTCCTCTGTCCTTCAAAACTATCATGTACATGTGAAACAAGATAGTATGAGGCAGAGAAAATCTCCTCCCATTGTAGATAGCAAACATCAGTCTTGCTTCGAATCTGGAAACATCTGTTCTTGATGCAGCCTTTGGTCTGATGCAATTAATAACAACTTTGTGTAACAGAACATTTGAGGCTGACAGTCTGGAATAAGTGATGCTTCCTTCTGGTAGTCTGTCCTTGACAAGAAATCTCGTTGCTTGACCAACTAAGACACTGATAGGTTGAAAACCACTCATTTCCACCCCAAGTATGTTTGCCAATGTGTCAACATCCACCACATAGGCTCTATCACTCACAGTAAATTGGATTCTATTCTGGTCAAGAAAAAATAGATTCGAATAGAAAAATGCAATCAATTCAGGATATGCAACTATTGTCTCAGAACATAAGTTATTGAGTTGAAGGAAAGCCAACTTTTCCCTCAAATTCACCTTGATCGAGTATAAAAAGTCAAAATCGACCGATCGAGGGTTCATCACCCTCTCTTCAGCATTTGGTTGTAAACCTTTTTGTGTTCCTTAGAACGAAAAAGTTTCGTTTGATCACCATGTTCATTTGCTGCCACACCCATTCTGATTTGAAAGTTCGAAAACATCTTTTCATCATCATCCTTGTTTTCAGGATGCTCAGCACTGAACTTAGGGTTAGCAGGAAAGTTAAGAAAAGCTTCATTGCCGCTCCTTTCGGCACTATTTCTAACCGTTCCATCATTCTCAGAAACAACGTTTCATTCTTGTGCCCGTGTTCTTTTAGAAAATCAGTAATAATGGACATAGGGGAACCACCCTTTTTCAGATGACCATAAAGCTTATAAAGAACCTGGGGGGGTTAAAGTTCTGAGAGGAACAGCATCTTGCTCAACTTCCTCTTCCAATGGTTGGCGTGAAGGATTCTGTGGAGACTTGTGCAGAGATTGCTACGGAGAGTCTTCTTCAGTAAGGTCGAAATGTGTTTGCCCTTTTGGCACATTCCAAGGCCCTTTGCTTGTAATCAGAGAGAATTTCCTTTGGTAAGACATGCTTGCAGACTAGGAGGATTTCACAGACACGCTTGAGTGAAAAAAAAAAATGGAAACTTGCAGAGCAAACTTGAGAGTAAAAGTCGAGGGAGACGAGAATTGCTCTTTAGGGTTTGAAAGGTAGTAGAGGAAATGAAACGTTTTGAAGAATAAAAAGGTTATTGTACCCGGAAAAATGAAATGACACAAAGAAATGCCTTTTCGGAATAAATTAAAAATGGCAACTAAAAGAGAACGAATTTTAGAGAAAAAAAAATATATATAACTTCTAAAATAAAATAGGCAAGTGACAATTTGAATAAAGTCATTCCTTTTCACAAATTTCATACTAAAATTAAAATACCTGGAATTGAGATATGCTCATACTAAAGTAGTGTCTGGAAATTCTGAGTCTGACTAACTTCAGACTTTACTCCAGAGGAGAAGTAATATTCAATTTGGTGCGAATATACTCAAAATAGATTTTTTTTCTAGAGACTTCGTAAATATGTCTGCCAGCTGTTTTTTATTGAATCAATGAACTGAATCGTAATCTCCCCATTCTCATGATCTCTTATAAAATGGTGTCGAATCTCTATATGCGAAGAATTGGATTCTTGGTGAGATTTATAGCACTAGAATTGTCGCATCTGATCTCGATGCACAATTCTTCTGTTTCAAAATCTCTTAGTTGTTGTCTTATCCACAAAATTTGAGAACAACAACTCCCAAGAGCCACATACTATGTTTCTGCTGTTGATAGAGCTACAGTACTCTACTTCCTTGATAACCAAGACACTAGCATATTTCCTAGCATTTGACAAGTACCAGAAGTACTCTTTCTATCAACTTTACAACCGGCTAAATTTGCATCTGAATATCCAAGAAAAGTAAAGTCTCCTTCTTTTGGATACCACAAACCCAGCTTCTGATAAGTTGCAACATATTTAATGATGTGTTTTGCAGCACTTAGATGAGATTCCCTTGGATCAAACTGAAATCTAGCATAGATGCAAACACTAAACAAAATGTCAGATCTAGATGTAGTAAGATAAAGAAGAGAACCGATCATGCTTCTGTAAAGCTTCTGATATACTTTCTTCCCTTTTTCATCATTGTCCAGCTTCGAGGAACTTGACATGGGTGTCTCTGTTTTCTTGCAATTCTCCAATCCAAATATTTTTATCAGATCTTTGGCATATTTCTCCTAATGAATGAATATACATTTCTTTGACTGTTTAACTTGCAATCCCAGAAAGAAGGTTAATTCACCCATCATGCTCATCTCGAATTCATCCTGCATAGATTTTGAAAATTTATTGCATAAGTTTTCATTAGGTGAACCAAAGATAATATCATCTACATAAATCTGTACTAGTAAAAAATATTTTCCTTCTCTCTTTATGAACAATGTAGTGTCTACTTTTCCTTTTTCAAAACCATTTTGAGTTAGAAACTTACTCAACCTTTCATACCACGGTCGAGATGCTTGCTTAAATCCATACAGGGCCTTTTTAAGTCTATAGACTGAGTCTAGCTTTCTTGGATCTTCAAATCCTAGTGGTTGTTCCACATAGACTTCTTCTTGAATGAATCCATTTAGGAATGCGCTTTTTATATCAATCTGGAATAACTTGAAATTTTTTAAACAAGCAAAAGCAAGTAATAATATAATTGCTTCTAACCTCGCTACTAGTGCATAGGTCTCATCATAGTCTATCCCTTCTTCTTATGTATACTCTTTGCCTATGAGTCTTGCTTTGTTCCTGATGACTTTTCCATTCTCATTCATCTTGTTCCTGAAGACCCATTTTGTCCCGATTATAGATTTACCTTTAGATTTTGAAATCAATTCCCAAACATCATTGATGTTGAATTGTCTGAGTTCTTCTTGCATAATTTTGATCCAACTTTCATCAGATAAGGCTTCCTCTATACCTTTTGGTTCAATCTCAGAAACGAATGCTAGTGCACTAGACTCTTCTCGCCTTTTGGATCTGGTGCGAATTCCTTCATCAATGTTGCTAATGATGAGTTCTTTGGGATGACTTGACTTGTGCTTCCAATTGCTACTTGGTTTGAAAGTCTGTTGATCCTCTGCTATGGTTGAATCTTCTCGATCTGCTTGTTGCTGTTCTCAAGAAGTTTGAAGTTCTTTGGGGCAAGTAGACTTTGTTAAGTCTGGAACGAGTTCAAACTCTTCAAGTTGAGTCTTATCTGATTGAGTCTGCACATAATCCTGAAACTTGACATTCATAGATTCTTCCACGGATTGAGTCTTTTTGTTGAAGATTCTGTAGGCTTTACTTGAAGTAGAATAGCCAAGGAAGATTCCTTCATCTAATTTTTCTTCAAACTTCCTGGTTCGATCATTTGCATTCTTCAGAACAAAACATTTACAGTCAAAGACATGGAAGTAGGAAACATTTGGCTTTTTTCTTTTGTACACTTCATAAAGAGTTTTCTCCAAGACAAGCCTCAAGAATACTCTGTTAATGATGTAGCAAGCTGTAGAAATTGCTTCTGCCCAAAATCGAGAGGATATATTGCTCTCAATTAAGAGGGTTCTGGCCATCTCCTGTAAGGATCTGTTTTTCCTTTCTACGACCCCATTTTGTTCCTGAGTGTATGAAGAAGAGAAAACATGCTGAAAACCATATTCATTACAGAACTTTGCAAAGTCCTAATTTTCAAATTCACATCCATGATTAGTTCGTATGCTCGAAATAGCATAATATTTTTCATTATGAACCTTCTTCACAAATTTTGAGAAAAAGGAGAAGGCTTCGGACTTATTTGTCAGAAAGTATACCTAAGTGAAGCGAGAGTAATCATTCACAATTACTAGGCAATATTTCTTTCCACCAATGCTCTGAGTTCTGGTTTGTCCAAAAATGTCCATATGCAGAAGCTGCAAAGCTTGACTTGTAGAAACTTGATTTACAGGTTTAAAGGTAATTCTAACGTGTTTTCCCAAAACACATGGAGTGCATAATTCAAACTTTTGATAAGCCAAGTTAGGAAGCCCACGAACAAGCTTCTTAGAAGAGATCTTGGCAATCTGCTTCATATTAACATGACCAAGTTTTCGATGCTAGAGATTTGCTTCGTCTTGAATAGATATAAGGCATTGAGAACTTTATGGGTTTACATCCAGAAGATAAATATTCCCATGCCTTCGCCCAGTGAAAGATTGGGAGAAGTCTTAACTAGTTCCACAACAAATGCCTTCTTGAAAGTTTATTTTGAATCTAGTGTCATAAAGCTGACTTATGCTGAGTAGATTGTAATTCAAACATTCCACCAAGGAAACATTCTTGGTAGTTAAGCTTCCAATCTTTACAGTTCCACAACCTACAATTCTTCCTTTGTTGTTTCCTCCAAAAGAAACTTTTCCTCCATTCAATTTAATAAGTTTTATGAAGCAGCTTGAGTCTCCTGTCATATGCATCGAACAACCACTATCCAAATACCGTTTGATCTTCCTCTTGATAGTGACCTGTTAACAAAAGAAAAACTCAAGTTTTCTTTAGTACCCAGATTTTCTTGGGTCTAGGAGAGTTAGTATTAAAGACAGTATTTGCCCAGTCCTTCTTAATAGGTCTCCAAACTTTCGGACGTTCTTTTTCGTAATGTTCTGAGCTGTTACACTTCAAACATCTGAGTGCACTTCGACCAACAGATTTTACAAACACTTTTTGAAAGTGATTTTTGTAATATGCCCTTGCAGGTCTTTGTTTGATTCTCTCATTTACTTTAGGAAAATCAATTAATGGAACAATTTCTGAAGTCATATCCAAACCCGATTTATTGAAGTAAGGTATTTGTGCAAAAAGAATTTTTTCCAGCTTTTCAAATCTTTTTGAAAATCTTTTTGTAATATTTGAAATGTCTTCTTTCAAAATAGCATTTTCCTTTGAAAGAAGATTTGATTTTTCTTTCAAATTAACAAAACTTACTTCTAGATTTTCAAATTTTTCTTTCCAAGAGATTTCCTGTTGCCTGAGCTTAGAATTTTCTCTTTTTAGTTCGGAAATCCTTTTAAGAGAGGTTTTGAGACTAAGGAAAAGTTCATCTATATACTTCAAGACTTTAATAGTAATTTTTAAATTACTAACCTCAACTTCTTTGTCTAAGTCTGAATCAGAGTCTGTTTCTAATTCTGAGTCTAAGTCGGAATGAGCCATCATACATATGTTGGCATATTCTTCTTCGCTTTCTTCACATTCTGTGTCACTCTAAGTTTCAGCTTTAAGAACTTTTTTGTACTTTTCAGTTTTTTCTTTATTCTTCTTCAACAATGGACAACTTGGTCTGATATGCCCATTTTTCTTGCATTTGAAGCATATCACATCTTTGCTGGTTTCATTGTCTTCTGCCGATTTCTACTGGAAATTTTGCATGCTATGTTTCTTCCAGTTGAATCTTCTTCCCTTTCTATTCAGCTTTCTAAATTTCTTGATCATAAGTGCTAGCTCCTCATAGTCCATATCATCATCTGAATATGTATCATTAGAATCAATGTTAGACTTTAAAGCAATTGACTTCTGACCTCTTGGATCTTCTTCCTCATTGATCTGCTCCACTTTATATGATTGAAGTGTGCCTACTAGTTCATCTACCGATAGAGGTATGATATTTTGAGTTTCTCTAATTGATGTCTTCACATAATTCCAATCTTTAGAAAGTCCACACAGCAGTTTATTGATCTTCATTGGTCCAGAAATTAGTTGTCCTTGATATGTCAATCCATTCACGATTTCAGTGAAACGACTAAACATATCAATAATGGATTCTCCAGGCTTCATACTGTCCAAGCAAGATGTTTATTTTGGTTTCTTTCACTCGATCTATTCCTTCGTAGGTAACATGTAATCTGTCCCAAACTTCTTTTGTTGTTTCACAAGAAAAAATTCGGTTATACTCAGTGGGAGATAAGGCATAGCATAAAGAGTAGATTGCTTTCGCATCAAGAGCTTGTCTCCTGGTAATTTCAGCTCGAGTTATTTCGTTAGCATCAACAATTTCTTTTCATCGGTCTGAAGCCAATGTTGCTTTGGAGTTGATCCATTTTTCTACAACATCCCACTCCATAGGATCTCTGGATCTGAGAAAAACCTTCATCTTATTCTTCCACATGTTGTATTCTTTTCCATCAAAATAAGGAGGTCTGGTGTTGCTTTGACCTTCAACCAATCCTGGAGCCAAAATACTAGCCATAGATCTTTAGCTTACAAGTAAAAACACTTCAATAAAACAAGCACGCAACCTTTGATACCAATTGAAATAGCTAGTATAAACACCTAGAGGGGGGTGAAAATTTTCGCAAAGAACAGTAGAAGTATTTTACTTATAAAATAGAGTCTGAAGAGCAACGAGACTTTGAGCGAGTTTAGGTTTTAGCAATTGAATAGAACTACGAACAAAATAAAGGAGTTCAAGGAAAAGAATAAGAACACAGAATTTATAGTGGTTTGGCTTAGATCAAGCCTACGTCCACTCTCCCACGCTGACAGCCTTCGGGCTAGATTCCACTAAGAAACAAAAGAGATTTTACAGCTTTGTGATGTCAACTTCATAGTGAAAAGTCTTTATTACTCTCTCACGAAGTCACACTATAAGTCTCTCTCTCTTTTGAGTACAACTTTGAGCTCAGAATATTGAATGACAAGAAAATGATAAATTTAAAATTTGAAAATTTTCTTTCACGCACTCTATCAAACAACTAAAGAGTCCTCCTTAAATACTCATTCATGCATTCTCGACCGTTGGCACTTTTCCAAAGGTAATTCTTCCAATCAACCCGTTTAATAGAATCAATCAAGGAGATCTTGAGTCGTTTGAAAATTGTGATGAAAGTCTGTCAATCATGTTCGCCCATACAATCAAGATCTTGGTTTTCATAAGTAGATTCTTTCTAAATTTACTTGCCTTCGAAAAGATTTGATGTATCTAAATTGATTCCAATAAAGATAACCAATCTCGTAGGTGATATTTCCAACCAAAAGACCATCTATAGTCCATACGTATTGCATCCTTGAGGAAATAAAGATAATTCCACATCTAGATAAGTCTTCATTCTTTACTTGCGTTCAGTCTGGAAATCGTCAGAGTGGGCAGACTTCTAATGTAGATCAGACTTTGACACTAAAGTCTAGTAGTCTTCAAACTTTGACTTAAAAGTCTGGAAATCTTCAGAATAGACTTTGGATAAGTTTTGTCAACTTAAAAATATTAAGGAGTTTTCTCCAACAACAGCAACCCTTCACACTCCACCTTTGTCATCAACTTCAATGTCCTTCCGACACTTTTCTCAATGATTTGTCCTCAAGCTGCGCTTAGCAACAAACATGCCCCATCTCACTTTTCATTCTTCCCCTCTATCTTGCTCATCGACCATTTTCATCGCCCTCATCCTCATATGCAGCTAGCCGAACCGATCCACCACAGCCGCTGCCGCCAATGCCACGAGCTGCCACCGCCAGATGCCATTCGACTACTACGCCAAGTCGTGCCCCCAGGTTGAGCAACTCATCGGGTCAGTCACGAGCCAGCAGTTCAAGGAAAAGTCGGTCTCTGGGCCGGCCACCATCCAGCTCTTCTTCCATGACTGCTTCGTTGAGGTAAAATCTCTCTCTCTCTCTCTCTCTCTCTCTCCACAGATGCTACTAGCAGTTGAGCAACTCCCCACATTTTGAGCATCTTTTGTTAACTATGGTGACCAAATCCTTGCATATTCTTGTTTCTACACGAATGAGTCCGTATACAACATCACTAATAAGAAAGTACAGTTTTCATCGGCTAATCTTACCTAAAATTCAATTCAACCTTCCGGTGAGTGTTTCGTGTTTTGTTATTATTGCATTCCCTGAACCCACCAAAACTGTCAATCAAAGTCAGCCAAGCATGGGTCCCGAGTCGATAATTCTCTTCATTTTCATAGCAAGCTAGAGAAATTACCATGAAAAACGTGGAGAATCATCAACTAGCAAGATTACTATCGGTAAACGTTCATTTGTTAATCAATCGAGTAGGGCGATAATCCTAGCATAGAAACTACTAACTCTGCATGAGTTATGACTGATGTGGAAGGGATGCGACGGGTCGATATTGATATCGAGCAAGCCCAGAAGCAAGGAGCTGGCCGAGAAGGACGCAATTGACAACAAAGATTTGAGGGCGGAGGGATTCGAGACAATCGCGTAAGCCAAGTCCTTGGTGGAAAATAAATGCCCCGGCGTTGTTTCTTGTGCTGACATTCTTGCCATCGCTGCCAGAGACTTTGTCCACCTGGTACTTCCCTCAAACTCTCGTCCTTAGTTTTATTTATCTATTTATTTATTCGTTTAATATAGGGATTAACGATGTGAAAATGTGATGATTTAGTCCAATCTAAAAGGACAATCAACTTCTCCATAATACTTTTATTTTTAAATATTAATTTATTACATTCAAATGAAAATGGTCCTGTTAATAAGTGTGCTTGAGGCACTAATTAACCGTACCTAATAAAGAAATACTTTCATTTTCAATTCACCGCTATTTATAATATGAGAAAAATAATGCATTAAAGTTGACAACTTTTTTTACCGACGTGTCTAGCAAGTGCTCCTCTCAGCAAATTCGAAAAGCTTGAAAGCAAAAGGAAAACAAAAGTCTCCTTTTGAGAACACGTTTCAAAGAATAATACTCCCTTTTTAGTGAAGTCAAATGGTGAGTCAATCTACGACTTTGATATTCAAGAGATTCTTAAAGACGCCACGTCACAATAATGATCAATTGTTCAATACACACAAATGGAAAGTTTTTTTTTTTTTTTTTTGGTCAGTTCACAAAATGGAAAGTTAAAATTTAATTCTTTCTCATACATCGTATGAGTTCAAAAGTTATTTCACCAAGTTTAAAATGAAATTAGCTGGGTTTTTCATTGGCTTAGACTGCTCTTTTAAAAGAAAAAATTAAAAAAAAAAAAAAAAAAAAAAACTGTTCTACTGGTAATTTATTTTTGGAAAAATATTGAAGCACAAAGTCTATAATGCCACGAAAGAAGAAAATTGTTACAGGATCAATAAAAATTACGTGGATGCAACAAGAACCTGAAGAAGGGGGAGAGAGAGGACCGAGAGGGATGGGATTACGATCGATGGACTGCTAGAGGGCGTCAACGCTGCTCTGCAGGTGGTTGCAGAAATGGAATCCCCATATCTCGGTCGCCACGGCAGATTAATGAGTGAAGGAAAGCTGCACCAAAGCAAAGACGGAGGAAGCAACAGAGCAGAGATAGAGGAAGCGACGGAGCAGAGAGCGAGCAAGCGAGTGAGTGCCAAAGTAGAGACTGAGTGAGTGTCAGGCGACGGCAGGGCGCAGCCGCTTGACGAATGCGGGAGTAGCAATGACAAGCACGGAGTAGCAAATGAGAGCGAAAGTGGAGATTCAAAATTTGAAAGCCTTCGCTCACCGCTTGAGGGAGGAATTAGGGGTGAGCAGTTTCAGGTTTCGGTTCGGTTCCATTTGGAACCTGGAACCTACCCTCGGGTACAGGTTCCTCATTTTTTGGAACCTGGAACCTACCCATCAGAACCAAGAACCTGGAACCTACCCTATCAGGTTCTAGGGTCGGTTCCAAGTTCCAACAAGTTCTTTTTCTTTTTTTTTTCATTTTCATTTTCAGATTTGAACTATACAACAATAATATAATATAATTAGAAATTTCAAAACAAAAAGAATATTTGGACTAATTTCTACACACCAGCCAATCAAGATCAGTAAAGTTGCAAAATCTTTAACATCGTCCATTAACTTAGAGGATGATGTTGACATCAGCCCAAACAAATTCTATAGTATGTGTATCTAGATGACATTGTCCACATACAAAAAAGCATACAATAGAATGAAAATGAAAATCCAAGCATTTTACAGAGTAACAGCTAGCACTAGCAGCAAATTGGTCATGACCCATCAAAAAAATAAATTGCCCATAAAAGAATGGTCTTGAAATCTCTACTACTGCTAACATTAAAATCACATGGCAAACATTTAGGAAGAGAATATGAAAACTAGCTGGTACCTTATTTTTCCTTCGTTTTTCCTTCATTCATGTGGAAAAAGAAACACAAAAAGGGAGGGCAGCGTAGGTGAGGCTGGTGCGGCGAGACGGTGAGACGCTCGGGCAGAAGGGGCGTCAAGTCGTCGAGCTGTGGTGCTGGTGTGGCAACAACGCGGCGCCCGGCGTGCAGAGGTGCTGCGACAGGGGCGCCAGCGACAGAGGTGAGCTGCTGTGGCGTTGGGCAAAGCGCAGGTTGCTGGTGGAGCGGCATCGGCAAGGCTACGAGGAGACGAGGCGAAACTTCAGACGGAGAGCAGCGCAGGCGAGGGCAAATGGGCGTCGGAGCAGAGGCGGAGGAGCGCGGTGGCTCGGCGACTGGTTCGCGTCGCGAAAGGGTGCTCGTGAAGAGGTCCGGCAAAGGGAAGCAACGGACCAATAGCGGCGGTGGCCGGCGGCTAGGCTGCTCATGGTGAAGCTTGGCACGGAGACGCGGCACGGTGCTCACGGACGAGCGCGACGCCGTGCGGCGGCCAGCGTAGCAGAGCCCTCGAGTGGCTGCGAGGCGGAGCACGACAAAGATGAACAGTCTCTCTCTGCTTCTCTGCTTTTCTGCTTTTTCCTTTCTTTCCCTCTGCTCTCACATCACTTTCTCTCCTGCAGCTGTCTTCTTTTTGCTGACCTCCCCTTTTCTTTTATTGTTTTTCCTCAGCAGGTTTTCTTCCCTTTATGTGTTTCTCAAGAACTTTTCCTACCAAACCGGTTCTGTTTCCGGTTCCGTAACGGTTCTGGTTCTAGTTCCGTAACGGTTCCGGAACCGGAACTCCCGGTTCCCAGAAAAAAGGAACTGGGAACCGGAACCGATCCCTTAAGAACCGGAGGGTCTGGTTTGGTTCTCCGGTTCCCGGTTCTACTCAGGAACCGCGTTCACCTCTAGGAGGAATGACTTTCCTTCTTAGAAGGAAAGAACGAAGAAGAGGGGAGAGAATATAACCAATGCGTGCAGACTCTGCATAGGAAAGAGAGAGAGAGCGCAGGCCACCATGCAGGCCGGATGAGAGAGAAATATGACTACTTCAGGTGCAGAAACTCCATCCTGGCGAGCCGGCCCCACAGTGCCACGTCGGTCTACGGCCCCACAGCGCCACATCCCAGCTTACAGCCCACGAAAGACCAAATCGACTTGACTTTTTGCACAAGCCACATTGCCTGCAGCCGTTTTCTCATCCTATTTCTTGAAAAATCACTTTATGTCACCAACTTATTAATCTCTCTCTCTCTCTCAACCACGCCATTCACGGCTAGTTTTATTGCGCCAGACCTTCAAACAATTGATTAATAATAGCTCGCCAGACCTTCAAACAATTAATTAATAATAGTTCGATTTCTATATATTATTATCGATTCCTTTCATATAAAATTTCATGGTTATCATTTTGAGATCGATATAACCAAAAATTTTGGTTCAAATTCTTTATCTGCATGTTTTCTATTCTAAAATTATTAGAACAGCTGCAAATTCTTTTTCACCTTGCTACTCTCTCCCCTACACGCATTTTATTTCTACAATACGGAAGAAGTGCTAGTGAGTATGGAGACTATCCCACCATTCATTCCATCTTCCGATTTCCCCTTCACTCTCGTCTCTCCCTTTGGCTGATATACACGGCCCAGCTCGGTGGATGGAGGAGCAGCGGTACGATGATTGGAGATTGGAGATGGCGGAACAAGCACGGTAATGGTGGCCGAAGCTCCCTGTGCATATCGAGGTCGGGTTTAGACTGCCTAGTTGGGACGAGGAGAAAGACAGAAGGAAGAAGAAGGGGGTATCTTTAATTCAGTGCTTGATGGACACCCCTATGTGCCCGCTTCAAAATTCTACCAATTTAAATTGACGGGACTGATGAATCTGACGAGCATAATTATCTCCTAATACAGAAGGAAATTCCGCATCGCCGAAAAGTCAAACCCATTCTACAGCATCCTGAATGTAAATGAGGGCTCAGGGATGAGAAGACTGATATCCTTTGAAAGTTTGGCTACTTTGGAATCCTAATGCCATTAAAACAGGCAATGACTTGGTCTCCATTGTCAAAGTCCCCGAGAGTTCGAATCTCAGAAGGATTAGGGTGGGCTTCCCCCATGAGAACTGACCATTGACTCTTCGCTTCAGTCCAAGAAACACTTTGCGGGAAGAAATTAAAAATACCACTTTAGTCCTGGAAAGACCAATTCAACACTGACTTTTCGGTACATGCCCCCACAAGCTGCCAAAACATTTGCATGCGATCATTTTTCTAGCCCTATCTTCCTGGGAAATCACTTCCTTTGCACCTACGTGTACCACTCTCTCCCTTAATGGAGGAATTGTGAAATGGGTCGCCCCTTTTATGACAAACACACAACAATTATTTGCAAAGCAATACAGTTCGACACTTGTTCTAGTTTATGAGGAGGAGTTGTTCAGGTTTTCGTCATGGGTTTTCTTCAAAGCTCGGGTATCAGAAGTAGGAGACACGTTCCGTCCATTTCGAGGTTGTTCCTCTTGCTTTCGCTAGTCCTCGTCCCGACCTACTCTGGTGTAGCCACCAAAGCCGTAGACGAGAGGAACGTGTTCAAAGTGGGCGTGATTCTTGATTTGGACTCACATCTCGGCAACCAAATGCGTATGGCAATCGAGATAGCATGCCAAGACGTGAACAGCATCTCGTCATCTGGAATTCATTACATAAAGCCGCATTACATAAACTCCCATGCGAAGTCCCTTCATGCAATTGCAGCCGGTCAGTCAATCCTTGCCCTTCCTCAGTTTGGTAACTGCAGCCTGCAATAATTTCGACTTTTTTTGTTGTAAACATGTCAGTTGCCACGAGCAGTGACAGGAAAAAACCACCCCAAGTCTGCTTTGAGATTATGTACCTGTTGTTACTTTTTTCTCCACTGCATGTGCTGAATGTTTACTATAAGTTGTTCCGTTTAGTAATATTGCTACACAATGAGACCCTTACAGAATAAAGTTGTGTATTTAAGACACCCCATGATTATGTCAAATCATTTACCAAAAAAGTTATGGATGAACTTCTTGATTCTTTTACCATTTATTGCAGAAAAGCTAGTAACCATTTCTTTATTGACCAAATTGTACTTGATATACACAAGGATCTATAAGCTTTTGCACAGTTTGTTATGACTACAGTAAATTGATATTCTTCCTCGTAGACATGTATCTCACGTAATGTCCGTTGAGATGAAATAATCTATTCGAAGAACCCAATTAGTAGGGTTAAATACGTGATATGAACAGAAGAAATTGGCAAAGAAAAATGCCTTAAATCCGAAAATTAAGTATAATGATTTCCCCTTTTTTTCAGTTTTAACAGCTGAAAAGCTGATCAAAAGGAAGAATGTGCAAGTTATTATTGGCTTGGAGACATGGGAGGGAGCAACTTTAGTAGCCGAAATCGCTAATCAATCTCAGATACCAGTCATATCCCTTGCCAGAGACCATGTAGCACCGACATTGATGGCACAAACTCTTTGGCCTTCACTGTTTCGAATGAGTACCGATGAATCCGACCAAATTAAATGCATCGTAGATGTAGTTGGTTCTTATAACAGGCAAAGAGTATCAATAATATATGAGGCCGGGGCATACGATACTATGTACTCCAAGCTGTTAAATTCTTTGTCAGAGGAGCTTGGAAAAATCGGCTCAACAATAGAGGACCAGCTGATTCTTCAAGCATTCTCATCTCCTACCGGTTCAGAAGTGTCTTTGGAAGAAAATTTAATGAAGCTGAAGGGAAAAAGGCATCTCCAATCTTTATTGTTCTAGGATTGTCGTCACCCAGAAGCACTCGTTTTCTCAAAGAAGCAAAGAAGATGGGACTCTTCTACGGAGATTCAATTTGGATATTTGCTGAAAAACCATTCACCAATCTCCTAACTTCAGTAGATCATTCAGCAATCTCCTCCCCTGTTGAAGATGCGATAGGAATTTTCACCTACCCTCCCAAAATCCAGGCATATAGAGGATTCAGATCTAAATTCTTGAATATGTTTCGTCGCAAGTATGGAGAGAAGTTCAATTTTGAGCCAGCAATCGATGCTGTTCGAGCATACGATTGCATTAGGACAGTTAAAAATGCCATATATGCAGGGCCGAGCCATGATATAATGCCTGAGATTTTGCTTAATAGAATATCGCACACCAGACTCATGGGTTTGAGCGGGCCAATACAATTTGAGAATGGTCAGTTGGCATATCGACCCAAACTTCAACTTGTGAGTGTTAATGGAAAAGAATATAGAGAGCTTAAGCTTTGGTCTCCCAATTTCGGTTTCTCAAGGAGTTTTGTGGCAAAACAAGATTCAAAAAGGAATGCATATAAAATTGCAGACATATCCAAGACCCAAGAAGAACAGACTTCTGTTGAGAACAAGCCCATGGTGATCGGAGTTCCCGGTAAAACTCCCTTTGATAAGTTTGTGAAGGAGGAAAGGGACGACACAACCGGGAAAGCAAAGTGTATTGGCTTTTGCATAGATGTTTTTGAGAAGGCCGTTTCTCATTTTCCTGATCGTTTAGATTATGAGTTTTCTCGTCATGATGGAACATACGAGGAGTTGGTTAACAAAGTTCGTGATAAGGTATGGTACTGCATCATTTCTGTTCTTGCATGATTGTTGCATGATCTTATTGTAGAATATCAACCGTCACTTTCTCTGATGCACAAACCGTCAGAGCCTGAATAAATTATCCCAAGCAACAAGTTCATTTCGCACAGATATCAATTTTCACTAACAAGATTGGATCACCTTGCATTAATAGACCATCAAAGCCCCACATCCTGTTAATACCAATGTTCTGATTTGATAGTGTAATTTTGGTATCAATTCCTAAAGTGGATCGCTTTGATGTTGTTTCATGACATAAAATTAATGGAAGACCTACGACGCTGCAGTCGGTGACATAACCATTCTGGCCAATCGCTCACAGTTTGTTGATGTTAAAATATGATCCATTTTGTGAAAACTCTAGAACTCACTAGACTACTCATACTTAAGAATTAAGTATGCTTAATGGAGAAGGAACAAAGTTAGCAGCAACAATTTGCTTCAGGCAAAAGTAAATGAAAGTCAACAATAGTGGCTTGAACGTGGGCAGCAAGAAGTCAGATTAAAAAAAAAAAGGAAACTAAAGCCAACAAAAGGAGCTACAAAGAATAGAAAAATGGAGAATAAGGGAGAAGCAACCACAAGATTCGGAAGAAGCCGCAACGAGCAGAAGACAAAGAAGCAAGCCCAAATTTTATATTATTTTATTTTATTCACGCCTATAAATAGGAGTTAACGGTTGTTGTTCAAAGTAGCAGAAAATCAGAAATGATTCCTCCTTTGTAATACCAACTATCATAATAAAATTCAGTTTGTGCTTTCACTCCATTACTCACTCCCTTGCCATAGTTCACACATACTTGCACACACACGCTTCCGCAAAAACCCAACAGTGGTATCAGAGCCACGTCTTTGGTTGGTATAGGGCGTTTGTCCTAACCACCCGCTCCCAAAATTATCCATCCAAATTTCCAATAACTAAACTATGGCCAACTCTACCTCATCCTCATTTCCTATTCCTATCTTTGATGGGAATAACTATGATTATTGGAGCATCAAAATGACCACATTCTTGATGGCCCAAGACTTATGGGATATCGTCGAGAGTGGTTATGAGATTTCACAAGAAGGTGCAAGTGTTCCAAAGGATCAACTACAAAAGGATGCAAGGGCTCTATACTTTATTCAGCAAGCACTCTTGGAAACAGTATTCCCGAGAAAAATTGGAGTGAAAACTACGAAGAAGGCTTGGGAGACATTACAAGAAGAATTTCAAGGCACTGAACAGGTACGAACTATTCAACTTCAGACTTTGAGAAGGGAATTTGAGAATTCTAAGATGAAAAATTATGAGACCGTTCAAGAATATTGTGGTAGATTGAAACAATTAGTAAATCGAGATGAGATCTTATGGAGATGATATCACGATCGAGGGGTTGTTGAAAAAATATTGGTGACACTCACTAGAAAATACAATTCTATTGTTACTACTATAGAATCATCAAAGGATTTAAAAACCCTCTCGGTGAGTGAGCTAATTGGCTCTTTAGAAGCATATGAAAAAAGATTGCAAGTACGGAAGAAGATACGGTTGAAAGTGCTTTTCAATCAAAAATGAACATACGGTCTCATAATCCTAAAAGTAGTGGAAGAACCTCATGGAAAAATAGAAGAGGAGGAGAAACTACATGGAAGGAAAAATATCCAGTTTGTGGTATTTGCAAGAAAAATAATCATTTGGAGAAGGATTGCTGGTTTAAAAATAAACCACAATGCCGCTCTTGTAAAAGGTATGGCCACATAGAAAAATTTTGTCGCTCTAAAATAGATTATAGAGCAAATTATGTTGAAGAAGAAAAAGGAAAAGAAAAGGAAGAAGAAAATTTAGATAATTTATTCTATACAGGCCGGTGGAAAAAGATGAGAAGAATGATCCATGGTATATTGATAGTGGGTGTAGCAATCACATGACGGGAGATGAATCTATATTCACCAATATTGATACATCGGTAAAAACACAAGTGAGATTGGGTAATGGTGAATCGGTTGATGTGAAACGAAAAGGGACTATAGCTGTTGAAACTAAGAAAGGCCCAAAATACATTCATGAAGTATATCTGGTTCCCGGTCTTGCACAAAATCTACTCGGTGTGGGACAAATGATTCAGAATGGGTATTATTTATACTTTAAAGGAGATACCTGCACTATCTGTGATAAATATAGGAATCATGTTATTGCCTCTGTGAAAATGGAGAACAAGAATTTTCCTATTTGATGGAAATATGTCAAAGATATAGCTATGAAGGCTCAACTTGATGATTCATGGCTATGGCATCGGAGATTTGGCCACCTCAACTTTTATGGGCTAAAAATTCTCCATCAGAAAAATATGATGAGAGATTTTCCAGCCATTACAGAAATTCCAGATGTTTGTGAAGGCTGTCTTCTTGGAAAGCAACAGAGGAAGGCCTTCCCATCTAGAGGCACATGGAGAGCTAAGAAGCCATTGGAACTTGTCCATACGGACGTGTGCGGTCCGATGAGGACACTTACACCCAATGTCGAAATAAATATTTCATCCTATTTATTGATGACTACACTAGAATGACATGGGTCTACTTTCTTCGAGAAAGATCGAAGTTTTCTATATTTTCAAGAAATTCAAGAACCGCGTCGAGAATCAAAGTGGCTGCAGAATCAAAGTCCTAAGGAGCGATAGAGGCACGGAGTATAATTCAAGGGAGTTCAATAAATTCTATGAAGATGAAGGAGTCCATCATCAACCGATCGTTGGCTACGCTCCGAGCAAAATGGAGTAGCGAAAGGAAGAATAGAACCGTCATGGAGATGGCGAGGTCCATGCTAAAGGAGAAAGGCCTTCCCAACACTTTTTGGGCAAAAGCGTTTATACTTTGCGATACCTATTAAACAGGTGTCCAACTAAAGCTGTTCAAAATAAAACACCAATCGAAGTATGGAGTGGACGGAAGCCTTCAGCAAAGCATCTCAAAGTGTTTGGTTGTATTTGCTACGTTCACATCCCTAATCAAAAAAGGAGCAAGCTCGATAAGAAGACCGAAAAAGGAATATTCATCGGCTATAGCGATAAATCAAAAGGCTATTGGGTATAAAACCTAAAAACTAAGAAGCTCATGATCAGTCGAGATGTCGAGTTCGACGAAAATGCCGCTTGGAATTGGGATGAAGAGAAGACGAGAAGAAGTATGTCAACTTACCAGACATACATCCCGCACGTGAGGAATCAACACCTCAAGAAGAAGGCGGAACATCGGATTCCTCCACTCAAGACGTAACACCACCATCCTCTCCAAGCCCAAGACAAGAGGAGTCTACTTCGAGTCTCCTATACTAAGGGTAAAGTCTCTAAGGAAAGTCTATGAAACATGCAATTTTATGTCCTTAGAACCAGAAAACTATGAAGACGCTTCCAAAGAAGAAGTTTGGATTAAAGCCATGGAGGAAGAAATTAAAATGATCGAGAAAAATGAAACTTGGGAGCTCGTCGATCGTCCCGAAGACAAAGAAATCATAGGTGTAAAGTGGGTCTACAAGATGAAGCTTAATGCGGATGGATCAATTCGAAGCACAAGGCAAGACTCGTAGCGAAAGGATATTTGCAACAACCAGGTATTGACTATACTGAAACTTTCGCTCATGTTGCTCGCCTTGATACTATCCGAGCACTCATTGCTTTAGCAGCTCAAAAAGAATGGAAAATTCATCAACTTGATGTAAAATCAGCATTTCTAAATGGATACCTCCAAGAAAAAATTTATGTAGCTCAACCAAAAGGCTTTACTATCAAAGACAATGAAGAAAAGGTCTTAAAGCTTAAGAAGGCCCTATACGGGTTAAAACAAGCACCACGAGCATGGTATAGTAGAATTGATGAATACTTTACCAAGCAAGGATTCAGGAGGAGCATGAGTGAGCCAACGCTCTACATCAAGACCCAAGGTAATTCTGACACACTTATTGTCTCTCTATATGTGGATGATCTCATATATACAGGGAACAATGAGACAATGATTCGAGAATTTAAAGAAGAAATGATGAAGATATTCAAGATGACGGACTTGGGCTTGATGAACTATTTCCTCGGTATTGAAGTCAATCAAGATGAAGGAATTTTCATTTCACAAAAGAAATATGCAGAAAAGCTCCTTGAAAAATTCAAGATGAATAATTGCAAAACAGTGGCAACACCACTTGTGATGAATGAGCAACTACGAAAGAAGATGGAGCTGAAAAAGCGAGACGCTTCACTCTACGAAGCCTAATTGGAAGTTTACTATATCTTACTGCTACACGACCAGATATTATGTACGCGACAAGTTTACTATCACGGTTCATGCAGAGTCCAAGCCAAATTCATTTTGGAGTAGCCAAGAGAATTCTAAGATACTTACAAGGAACCACTAATTATGGTATTTGGTACCGACCTAGTGCAACAGCTAAGCTGATCAGTTACACTGATAGCGATTGGGCAGGATCATCTGATGACAGGAGGAGCACCACTGGTTATGCATTCACATTAGGTTCTGGAATATTTTCATGGACATATAAAAAACAAGACACGGTGGCACAATCCACTGCAGAAGCAGAATATGTTGCAGTTGCTACAACTACTAGTCATGCAATATGGCTTCGAAGAATTCTGGAAGACATTGGAGAACCACAAATGGAATCAACGCCAATATTTTGTGACAACAAGTCCACAATAGCAATATCAAAAAATCCAGTCTTTCATGGAAGAACGAAGCATATTGATATAAAATATCACTTCATTCGTGAAGTGCAAAGTAAAGGAGAGATCGAGTTGAAGTATTGTAAAACTGAAGATCAAATTGCAGACATATTCACTAAAGCATTACCATCAACAAAATTCGAGATATTGAGAGGCATGCTTGGTGTATCACAAAAATGGATCAATGAGGAGTGTTAAAATATGATCCATTTTGTGAAAACTCTAGAACTCACTAGACTACTCATACTTAAGAATTAAGTATGCTTAATGGAGAAGGAACAAAGTTAGCAGCAACAATTTGCTTTAGGCAAAAGTAAATGAAAGTCAACAATAGTGGCTTGAACGTGGGCAGCAAGAAGTCAGATTAAAAAAAAAGGAAACTAAAGCCAACAAAAGGAGCTACAAAGAATAGAAAAATGGAGAATAAGGGAGAAGCAACCACAAGATTCAGAAGAAGCCGCAACGAGCAGAAGACAAAGAAGCAAGCCCAAATTTTATATTATTTTATTCAAAGTCGGTAGAGAAGGCGGTGAATTCACGCCTATAAATAGGAGATAACGGTTGTTGTTCAAAGTAGCAGAAAATCAGAAATGATTCCTCCTTTGTAATACCAACTATCTTAATAAAATTCAGTTTGTGCTTTCACTCCATTACTCACTCCCTTGCCATAGTTCACACATACTTGCACACACACGCTTCCGCAAAAACCCAACAGTTGAGTTCACACAACCGTTTATGGCGTCAGAACTTTCAATGATAGTCCCAGCAAAACTGGACACGGACAGGGCATTGATCTTTATGGAGCCTTTCACTCCAACGACGTGGATTGCCTCTGGAGGCATCCTTATATACACAATGTTGGTAGTTTGGTTCTTGGAGCGTCCGATCAATCCGGAATTTAGAGGCCCTTGGACTAATCAGCTCTCAACTGCTCTTTGGTTCACTTTCTCCTCTCTCTTCTTTGCTCATAGTAAGTAGCTTCTCTCTGTTGATTATAGTCCGTGTACAAGCTTTTGGGCCCAAACCTTCAACGAAAAACACATTTATTGCCGACTTTTGCAGGGGAGAGAGTCTACCGCAACTTCACTCGGATCGTGCTGGTGATTTGGCTCTTTGTAGCATTGATCTTGACGCAGAGTTATACGGCCGGCCTCACCTCTATGCTCACTCTCCAGAAGCTCAAACCAACTGTGACCAGAATGGAATGGCTGAGAATTTCCAAAGCAAAAGTGGGTTGTGACCCTGACGCTTTCATTTGTAAACATCTGACTGAGCACTCGAATATCACTACTTCTTTTGGGGTTAGTATAGCCAAAAAGAGAAGAAAGAAGGGAATTGTGGAAACATTAATTAGATATTATTGGTTACGGAGTTGCTCTTCTTTGTTATTTAAAATCTCCTTTCCCGTTCATGTGCAGGTGTTCCCAAAAGACTCTCCACACGCTGCAAACTTCTCTGAGGCCATTTTGGAGCTTTCAGAGAGCGGTGAGATGAAAAGATTGGAGAACAAGTGGTTCCTTCCTGAGTGTACCATGAGGAACTTCACCAGCGACACACCGAGGTTGGGCCTCAACAGCTTCTGGACTCTCTACGTTCTCACCATCGCCACTTCCGCGGGTTGTTTCCTTTTTGCGTGCCTCTGCACGAGAAGGAACCGTCAGGATCGTGAACAAGGAAGCACTGGCGATGAAATGAGCGTGACGGAGATGAGTATTTTGTAGTGTAAATCGATGTACAGTGGCCTAGTTTTAAGCTCGTGGATATTCTTGAATCTTGGTCGATTCGAAAGCTGAATCTTCTGTTGAAATAAAATAAAATTGATTATTGGACGATAGTTGCTAGATGAGAAACCTGCAGGCATTGAAAGAAGAGCCATAAAGCGTTACAGTTGGCTGCATGGACTTCAAAAATGAAAATTATTGGAGACTTTTGTTACTTTATTGTTCATTTTGATTGTGCTTATGATTACCATGTATGGGCTTATTTTGTTTTCTTCATTAAACTCCCATCATTGACATTTGTGGGTTGCTATATCTTAAATGTAATCATTGGCATTTGTAAACTTCAATTCCAATATAAAGGGATGATGTCGTGAGTTGTAAATCAAGCCACAAATCATAGTCCATGAGACACAAAGAAAAGAAAGCATTCTCAATAAGAAGTTCTCCCTCTAATTTCTAGTGCTCTTATTCCAAGTTTGCAAAGCTTATTATCGTTGTTTTGGTTCCAACATCTTCTTGCACATGAAAACTCGGAAACACATGTTTGAAGAAGACAAGGGTTTCTGTAAATCTGCCAATTGCTCATTCTTCACGGTTTGGCTTTGAACTCTGTTCGTTCTCTTTCAAAAACTATACTGTGTGTGGGAAATGTAGGATCGATTACAGCAGCTAAGGGTGAAATTGACGCGAACGAGCGCTGTTGGTCCTCGCTTTCAGGCTTAAGTTACTGAACATAGAACAAAAAATCCTGTTCAGATTAGGCTTTTGATTCTTTAGGCTCTACTGCATAAGCAATCGAAGATAAGACTCCAAAATAACCCACCAGAAGATCGACAAAAACTTCATAACATTGTAAGCTGATAGCAATTCGAAAAAAGTAAGGTACTCATAGTACTTGGCAGTTGGCACGATTAGAGAGTTTTAAAATAGCATATTTCTAATGTTTTGTGCCCATAGATGCAGACCTTTTTTTATCGTGCCGGTAAATTTTAATTAGCATCGGTGAGGGTCAAGAAGCTATTGATAAAAGAATAAATAGAGATTTTTTTTTTCTAAGTAATTTGTTGGTAACTTATCAACAGTTTTATAAGATTTTGATAACTTTTTTAGTTGGTGTAAAAGTTAGCAAACTACAAATTTTTATTTGTTTAACTTTTCAATAGTTTGAATTTACCAATGTGAATTTGCCAATCTTAATTAGAGTGATTTACTAACTATTGTCAGATTAAATTTCCGTTTTAAATAAACATTTTTCTATTGGTACAATTCTTATTTGCCTTGTTTAACAATCCCATCCTAAGCAAGCATGACTCACCAAATTTTTTCGAATCAAAGTATCACATAACATTAGATTTTTAATTATCATTGAAGTTATTTATCAACGATATATCATCGCCATGACCTTAAAGGTCTCTATGTGACCCTCCGATCTAGTGTCCCGTCATATGATTCAATAGGAGACATTCTAAGATCAAGAGGAGTGATTTGATCATAATTTAATCAATATAAGACTTTTCCTCTTCCACCTGATTTGTGTTGATGGTGTCGTCCATCTTTCACATCAGGGCATCAAACATCTCACCGGTTATCAGGGCCTACACTTGCTTGGTAGTGTCTTAATTTTTCTCTTTTCATAGCCGAATTGACTTCCGATATCCTCTTTGTTAAAATATATCTTAAGTTTGTGCCAACAAACGAAATTCGACTTTTAAATATTTTTGGCAATATTTATCACGTTGGATATTTTCACTCGGTTGAAGGTCTTTTGGAGGAGAGATAAAATTCTGAATGATTTGTTTTTATATTCTTTCTTGGTTATATTTCCTATTGGAGTCCGATTTGGCGTTGGACTTTTCAACGTGAGAAGAAGGCTCAAACAAGGAAAGTGTGATCTGACTTTGAACAAGATCTTTTGCATGATCCACATATAAATATTCCGGTTTTGTTAGATGGGGTGGTTAGGCAGCGTGGTCTCCCCGTTGTCGACGTAAAGAACAGATCTTGAAGCACCGTTTGTTGAGTGCTTGGGACTGGACCGTCTTTGTAACCGTGAAACCTTGTGATAAGATTTGTGAATATTTTCATAAGATTGAGAGATTATTTCACAAAAAATTTCAGTCTAAACATAGAGTATTTAAGTGACTCAAGCGTGGTTGTAATGAAATTCGTTGCTGCTCTCTGACGTAATTTACTATGATTAAACTATGTAAATTTGATAAATGATTTGTTTTCTCCGTTCTGTCTTTTTTACTCGTTTTCCACTACACTCTTCCTCCCTTGGAAGATCCAAATTGACCATACAGCGCGAGGTCGATTGATCACGCATATTCATACTTCTCCTAGTCCTATCTATGGATTCTCACTGGCTTTTCACTCGACACTCTTGGATTAAAGGGAGACGGCGCCAACTGATCGCGAGGTAGACTAGTCACATATATTCATACTTCTCCCAGTACTAGCCATAAATTCTCACAAGCTTTTCACTCATCACTTTGAGATTAAAGAGACGTTCTTTGGCTTTTCGAACGTTCCTACGCATCGAATTCGGATTGAGCCGCAACTCAACCTTCCTCAAGTGAATTCCTCGTTTGACCAGCTCGTGGCTCCACACACTCTACACATCACGGATAAGAAAATCCCTTTAGGGATGGATTTTCGGGGTCTTCCGACGCTCAAGTCAATATTAGGTTTAGGGAATGTTATTGGGATGGTAACGAGTAATGTGGGGCAAAAGTCTCTTACCTCAAATGGTTGATTCTGGGCATATTTATACTTTACTTATATAGCCCAGGGTTTCCCTATCATCGGACATGTGATATTGTGGACGATATTTCCCCAGCATGGGTCTGGACTCCGCTTTCACCCCTTTAGGATTCTTCTTCTCATTATTTTTTTTAGATTAATAAAACGAAAAATCCAAACCGATGTACTTATAATAAATTTATCCCAAAAGAATTTTTTACAACCAAAAATTCCAACATCCTTTAATTTCTATTAAATTAATACCATAAAAAATTACAGACTAATACACATGTGACAAACAAAGAGTAAAATCCGAAAACAGTATAGTCATCAACTAGCTTGTATCATCCGACTTATAAATTTAAGGTAAAATTTAATGAAAGTTTATTGAGAATAAATTGGTCATAAGTATATCAATTTATGATTTGTATTGCTCAAAAAATTAGCTTATGGTAAATTTATCACATGTATATTAATTTTGGGTTTTCGTGATGATAACCTTTTCTTTTCTTTCAGACCCCATTATTTTTCTGACCTTCTTCACTTCGAGGCTTTTAATGAATCACATGTAAGGGCTCATTTTCAACTATTGTTGTATTTTGTGCAAAATTGGTGCTATGAAAAGAACAGATCAAAGTCATTTTGAAGCTTCTCTCTGCAACGTCCATAAGATACTTGTCTTTATTATTGTTACATAAGATGAGTGGATTTGTTTTCTGCCGTAGTTTGTTCTTTTCCCGGGGTGTAAAGATCAAAGCAATAATATTTTATCATTTCGAGTCGACAACCCCTTACTTTGACTTTCTAAGCTGTGTCTTCAAGGGACGTACAAATCCATTTTCCGTTGATCGACAAAGCAGACATGTGAAATGGCCAAACTAGCATTTTGTAGTTTCTAGGGTTTTGTATTGTCCAAAAATGACAAATACACGTAAATAGATTATCTAAGCCATGTGACTGGATGCTGGTTTTCCGATATAACCTATGAAAAGTATTCCTTCCGACTCTTTTGCTGTAATGATTCATGAGAAAACAAGACAATGAATGTGACAAAAGAAGAAGATCATCTAGTATGGTTGTGTTAAAGATCATGTGCATTACGAGATCGTGACACATGTCCGTTGCTAATTTTCTATTAAACTATTTTCTAAGACCAAGTGAGCCCTAAGGGTTTTTTTATTGCATCGATATGATTTTAGTGGATCTTATATTCTACTTTTCACAACTCCAGTGACAATTTGAATTTCGGACTTTTACTATACAGAAGGCTGTGGAAAAAAAAAAAATCATTTGCACCATATGTTCGTCATATTTTCCTCCTAAAAAAATGCCAAAACCAAAATTTAATTTGTGAAGTAAGAGATATCATGATAGCTGCAAAAGAAACATCATATACGTTGTGCATACGTTAAGGCATGTCTCTTATCATCAAGTAGGACTATGAAAACAATTGGTAGTCGAAAGGAATATGTAGGCATGGACAATCATTTAGATTCAATTTAGTAGATCGACTCACCCTCGATATGAAGGCCTTCGTCAATAAGTTTCCCCACTGATTCCATTTCCATTTTGATGGGATTTTCAATCTTATCTTAGATGCAGAAGATAAAAGATGGGATTTTCACAATTTTAAAAAGATTTGTAAATCTCACATTATTTTATCATATCTCAATTCATATTCGGACAGTCAAACTCGACGTGAATTTACAACTTTTCTTTGAGCTTAATGGTTGCTGATATAAATGTATGTAAGTGGAATTCCACTTCTCTGAGTACATAACTTTCTAAAGAAATTCAACTTTTTTCATACATAAGAGAACAAATGTTATCATAAGATATGAAGGGCGGTCCTCCTCCTCAGCTTTTAACTGCACTCCACACATCAGAAAGGCTCACTTTACACTGAAGACGGACCAGAGAAGCGCAGTGGGGGAAGGCAATAGAGTCAAATGGCCTGAACCTTTTCAAGACTAAGTGAAGAGAATCTCGCCATGTGTGTGATGTCCTTCCCTTTGCACATGCCCTGCATTTAAGAAGCTTCACGCTCGTATGGCGTCTTTCTGGTATTCAATTGCGCCCACCAATCAGCTTTTGCAGCCTTCTATTTTAGAAACACCACCAAACATTTTCCAGATAGCCAACCAAATTGTCAAAACCACCATCTTATACAACTTTGCACTGTACATGGTTAGCTCTCAATCGTTGGATGACACTGCTCGACAAAAAAATAAAATAAAATAAAATCGAGGCCTGAGTACGAATCAATGTGCTATCTTTTGGGGTCATCCTCTCAGGTTTTACGAGAATAAACCTTCAGGCTTTAGCAATGTGTGGGATAGGGGAGACTTATACGAAAGGAGTCTTGAACATCCTATCACTTGGAAGAAGAATGCTCTCCTTTATTAATTGCACGAGATTACAAATGCGGCGAAGTTATAAATACAGCAAAGAATGTTGTGAATCCTCAATCATGAAGGTACGATAATTGGCTGAATGATTAGACACGCTTCATGCAAATGCAGTAGTTATTTTCTTGTTGGAATTACATCTTCCTCATAAAAAAACTTTAGATGTAACATCAGGTACCTTTTTATGCAGAATCCGATGCACTTGAATCGAATGATTTTGCATTCTTTGCCCTTGAGCGTTCCGGATGCCATATATGCAATCCAAAAAACAAATTGACAACGTGTTAGCATCACCATGTGCTATATGATCAAGCATTAAGCATTACATCATCGACTTTTTCCTCTTGCTGTCATCCATCCCTCATGATTTTCATTTATATTATTGATTTGTGTACAAGCTCTTTTACTTTTTGTCTGTGCTTCACGGGTCTTGATTCTCCTCTCTCTCTCTCTCTCTCTCTCTCTCTCTCTCTCTCTCATGGGTATTCTGTCCCACGAGGCAACAACCCTTCACACTCCACCTTTGTCAACAACTTCAATGTCCTTCCGACACTTTTCTCACTGATTTGTCCTCAAGCTGCGCTCGGCAACAAACATGCCCCATCTCACTTCTCATTCTTCCCCTCTAACTTGCTCATCGACCCTTTTCATCGCCCTCATCCTCATATGCAGCCAGCCGAACCGATCCACCGCAGCTGCTGCCGCCAATGCCACGGGCCGCCACCGCCAGATGTCGTTCAACTACTACGCCAAGTCGTGCCCCCAGGTCGAGCAACTCATCGGGTCAGTCACGAGCCAGCAGTTCAAGGAATCGCCGGTCTCTGGGCCGGCCACCATCCGGCTCTTCTTCCATGACTGCTTCGTTGAGGTAAAATCTCTCTCTCTCTCTTTCTCTCTCTGCACTTACTTTCACGTGCATGCAATAGCAGCAGGGGAAGTCAATGTTCAGGCAGATGCTACTAGCAGTTGAGCAACTCTCCACATTTTGAGCATCTTTTGTTATCTATGGTGACCGAATCCTTGCATATTCTTGTTTCTACACGAATGAGTCCCTGTACAACATCACTAATAAGAAATTACAGTTTTCATCGGCTAATCTTACCAAAAATTCAATTCAACCCTCCACTGAGTGTTTCATGTTTTGTTATTATTGCATTCCCCGAACCCGCCACAACTGTCGATCAAAGTCGGCCAGGCATGGGTCCCGAGTCGATAATTCTCTTCATTTTCATAGCAAGCGAGAGAAATTCCATGAAAAACATAGAGAATCATCAACTAGCGAGATTACTATCGGTAAACGCCGTTCATTTATTAATCGATCGAGTAGGGCGATAATCCTGGCGTAGAAACTACTGACTCTGCATGAGTTATGACTAATGTGGAAGGGATGCGACGGGTCGATACTGATATCGAGCAAGCCCGGAAGCAAGGAGCCGGCCGAGAAGGACGCGATTGACAACAAAGATTTGAGGGCGGAGGGATTCGAGACAATCGCGAAAGCCAAGTCCTTGGTGGAAAATAAATGCCCCGGCGTCGTTTCTTGTGCTGACATTCTTGCCATCGCTGCCAGAGACTTTGTCCATCTGGTTTTCCCTCAACCTCTCGTCCTTAGTTATTTATTTATTTATTTATTCATTTAATGGAGGGATTAACGGTGTGAAAATGTGATGATTTATTTCTCCATAATAATTTTTTTAAAATATTAATTTATTATATTAGACATAACTTAGGATTTAAGAAAAATATAGTTGGCAATATTTGTTGATTACGCAAAGTGCAAGGTTCATAATAGAACGTAGTTAAAGTGATATTTGATTAATATGAACCTAACTTTTGTCGTTATTAACGTAAAATTAGCTTTAACAGCCAAGACTTTGGTAATAGGTTGTCGTCTTATTAACTTTGGCTTTTCTGGCCAAGTTGGAGGGATCCAAAAGTTTGGCAGCAAGGCATCATTATAAAGACAAAAGGTTTTTTTTTTTTTTGTTAATTTTTTTTTTAAAGCATCGTAAGGACAAGACCAATCAACTTAATGGCTTTTCGACAAGACCCATGAGAATCTTCTTTTTTTCCGATTTCTTTTTTATAATAATTTAAGCTTTTACAAAAAATAGAATTGCACATTCAACTTTCATATAGAAGATTAATAGTTAGAGACGATGAGCATTTAGTATAATGTGTGCATAGAAGATGATTTTTGGTGTTGCTTGGATTGCAGTCCGGCGGTCCGTATTACCAAGTGAAGAAAGGGAGGTGGGACGGTAGGATCTCAACGGCCGCGAGAGTGCCACCTAATATCCCTCGGGCAAACTCGACCGTCGATCAGCTCCTCAAGCTCTTCAATTCCAAGGGCCTAACCCTAGAGGACATGGTGGTCCTCTCCGGTGCGCACACGATCGGGTTCGCACACTGCAAGCAGTTCCTGAGCCGCCTCTACAACTACAAGGGCACGAAGCGGCCCGACCCGGTGATCGACCCGAGGCTCCTGAAGGCCCTAAGGATGTCGTGCCCACAATTCGGGGGGAACATGGACATTGTCGCCCGTTCGACGTGACCACGCCATTTTTGTTCGACCACACGTATTACGCGAATCTCGAGGCCAAGTTGGGGCTGCTGGCCTCGGACCAGGCCTTGTTCTCGGACCCGAGGACGAGGCCCGTGGTGCAGGATTTGGCTAAGGATAAGCAGAAGTTCTTTCAAGCTTTTGGAGCTGCAATGGAGAAGATGGGGATGATTGGGGTCAAGAGGGGGAGGAAGCATGGGGAGAGGAGGAGAGATTGTGGCTTCCATGGGTGAATGTCCATGCTTTTTGTTTCTTCGTTTTCAAATTTCATATTGTTTTTTTATTGGATTTGGGGTTTGGATTTGTTGAGTTTGATTGCTTGGTGGTGTTGTAGAGTTGTAGGTGAGGCCTTGTGAATGGATGAGAGCTGTCAAGAAATTAGGAGAGTCCGTGCATACTTTTGGGCACATTCACTCGTTGATTGTTGACTTTGAATTTGTTCATGCAACTAGTTGGGATTCACTTCATTTCAGATAATTCAATTGTTAATTTCCTCGCATTATTCAATTTTGGACTTCAGACTACACAAATTTAATATTGACATTCACTTTTCATTTAGGTGAATTTTAGCCTAATTTCTATTTATATTAAAGATATATTATGGATGGAATTAATTCAGTGAATATGATAAAAAATAAAAAAGATAATATATCTTTATATACACTATGTATAAGATGTTGAAAAATATGATAGAATCCAAAACACCTAAAAAAACAAGAATGGGTCAACTACCGTTAAATAATTAGGATTTTCTAGTGCATAATAGGCATAATTTGATGAATAATGTGTTAAAATATTTAATCTTTAAAAGACCATAAAGTGAAATTTGTTTGTAGATAGTAAGAGATTACAGTGCGATCCATGGAAAGATTTGATTGCAAAAATCAATATTTTCCAGAAAAATGGGATAATGATATATTGAAAGACATAGAAAATTTAGAACTGCAAATTACCAATATTATCATATAGAAAATTTAAAAGGAAAAAGAAAAGAAAAAGAAAAAATATACCGTAAAATGAAGCAATGTACTCTCTCACCACCCTCAGCCTCTGCTCTGGTTGCGTCCGCTTCGCTCCGCCGCCGCGCTCCGCAACCACGAAACGGCGGCGCTTCCAGATCAGAGCCATGAGAGCCGTCGTTCAGAGGGTCGCCTCCG
Organism: Eucalyptus curtisii; assembly: GCA_017140595.1. Lineage (NCBI taxonomy): Eukaryota > Viridiplantae > Streptophyta > Magnoliopsida > Myrtales > Myrtaceae > Eucalyptus > Eucalyptus curtisii. Next base: position 28,180,849 of record CM029498.1, read on the forward strand.
CCAGCGTCGAGGTCTCTCTCTCTCTCTCTCTCTCTCTCTCTCTCTAAACGCTTCATGGGCTCACGTGAGCTGCTTCGCCGCAGGTGGAAGGCCGCACGGTGTCGGAGATTGGTCCTGGCCTCCTCGTTCTCGTCGGGATCCACGAGTCCGACACCGACTCCGATGCCGATTACATGTACGTACGGAACACCCGCCTCCTTCATTCGAAACCCGTCCTTTTTAACTTCGCTGATCGTCATTTCTCTTTGCTCTGCTGGTGGTTGAGTTCGAGAGACGACAATTTGAGGTCTTTTTTCGTGTTTTCCGAAATGGGTTTTGCAGATGTCGGAAGGTCTTGAACATGAGATTGTTCACGAACGAGAGTACGGGGAGAGGGTGGGACCAAAATGTAGTTTCTTCACTCATCTTGCTCTTGCGTGCACTATAGAGGAATGAATGTGGCTGTGATTGCTTCTAATTTTTGTGCTTCATCTGCTGTTGCATTGCAGGTGATGCAGAAGAATTATGGGGTTCTTTTAGGTGAGCAATTTGTGGATTTTATGGTTTTCTGTTTTAACTTATATCGTATCTCGTTGCAGTTAAATTCTGAGGTTTTAGGGGTTTTCTGCAACTGAGGTAGAATTAGCAAGTAATCTCATGTTGGGTAACTGGATGGTACAGTTAGTCAATTTACATTGTATGGAATCTTGAAGGGTAACAAGCCAGACTTTCATGTCGCGATGCCCCCTCAGAAGGCCAAGCCCTTCTATGAGTCTCTGGTAGAGAGATTTCGGAAGGCTTACAGCCCCGATGCCATTAAAGGTAAATCCTTTTCGATTCTTTAGTTGTCTTGCTTAGCTTGGATGTACGATTTCATAATTTGGATCAATGGAAAGCATGAAAGTAGATTCAAACCAGTACATGTATCTCTCGGTGTCGTCAATAAAAATGTTAGAGCTAGCAGTTGTCAATGTTCTCTGCATTAGATAGCAAATTTGTATGCCTATGAGTCTACGGCAATGTTTCACCGTGGAAGTAATTCATGGTCGTTGCTCTGGTTTTCTTGTATCTTTTCTCGGACTATGGTATCACCATCAAATGTATGAAGGATAATTTGAGGCTCTTCTTACATTTATATGACCTGACTGGAGCAGCCCCATTTAGCTATTATATCTGCTTCAGAGAACTTTCAGGGTGTTTTCATATGAGTTGCAATCACAGATATAAAGGGAGACATTTGCTGGCTAATTTTTGGCTGTTGTACTTTTTGGCTTGTCAAATCTGCTCATATTTAAGATAAAAGATAGTTAATCAATATTTCAGTGGACCTTTGCTACACGTCGCAATAGGACACATCATCGAGGGCTATAATGTAACTGTTGTTCTTGTTCTTGTTCACTTGGGATGCATTGTCTATTCACTTGCTGCTGGATATTGTATATATTCTACCATCTCTTTTCCCCTTCACGTGCTGATATATCTTCACCGTGTCCCATTGACTTGAACAGACGGCATATTTGGGGCAATGATGAAGGTACCTTTGCAGGCATTCCTCTTCCTTCTTTGCCTTCTCATTCCAATAGTTGTTTATGTTTTGACTATGCTTCTTCTTAAGTATTGTTTCTCCTGATGGTTTGAAGGTCAATCTAGTTAACGATGGACCGGTCACCATGCAGCTCGATTCATTACAATCAACCAGGTGAATGCGTAGTAATCATTAGTGATCCAAGCGACGTTAAGTACATTCTCCTTTAAAGTATCATCAGCTGTTAAAAGCTGACAATAAATTGTCAACCTTTTTCAGAAATGCAGAGACAGCATCAGAAGAGCCAGGAAAGTAGTCAACATCACATGATACTGACGCATTGATCTGCGGTAACAATATGATTGATTGGCGCGCGAAAAATATTACCCCATTGAAGTTACTGGGGCTTTGTCTGCAATTACGTGAACACTCTGTATTTTCTGGTAGAATAGCACTCGATAATGGAATTGCTGTGCCGGGTTAACTTCTCTACTCTGTAGTTTTGTCGACTCAAAAGTTTAAGATGCGTGCCCAGGCATTAAAGTGACGCCTTTCTGTTTTGGAAAAGGACTAAAGATGTATGCTATGTAGGGCATGAAGGGATTCGGTTCCTCTGTGCTCGGAGTCCTGGCTGCTGGACCCAGGTGCCGTGGAACCCAGTTCTGTACTCCTCAATATGTAATTTATATTTCATTTAGCATATACTTGTTTGTCGACTCGAAAGGTTTGAGAAGGTACACAGACCCAGGCATCAAAGTGATACTTTTCATTCCTTGAAACGGGACTTGCAAGTTTTATAGTTGGTAGGACGTGCACACTCATAAATCATAACAAGTCTGCCGTCCTGGTTGCGTGGCCATGGGTCCCCCATGGCCAGACCCGGGTCTTGGCTGCTAGACCGTGGTGCCTCTAGGCTGAACCTTCATCACTAGTTGCCGGACCGGGGACTTGCCTGTGGACCTGCAAAACTAAGGTTGATCCCCTTTTAAAAGCATACCATGAGATTTCTCGGCTATATATGCCAATGAACGGACTCATGTTGTGACTTATTTTCCGTAAAGAAATTAGCAATTATATGGAAACAAGAAAGCAATATCACCGAGATTGTGTTTCAATTTTGTACACCGATTTCAGGATTTTTAGATTTTTAGAACATGTAATTGAAAAACTAAATTAGGGGAAAAAAGAAAAATTAACAAGCTTGAGTGAGGGTACGAAATTTAGTTTGAGTACCATATTCCGATTCTTGCTAATTAAGAGACCAATTTATCATCTTATCCTTAAACCTGTTAACACTGAAAAAAATGTATTTAGACTGACGCGAAAACCATCAGATTATTCTTCTCTAAACTGAAACAAAGGGGCAATTCAAAGGGAAAATATGGATCGGTCTCTTCGTAACCTGCACATGCAATAAATATAGCTGTATATGGTAATCATAATCCCGACTACCAAAAGAAATAAAAGGAAAAAAGACTGTTCAGGCATAATTAGAAGGCAATAAGCCAACATGAGAGGTAACGAGTCGAAAACACAGTAAAAAAGGCAAAATCACCTGTTGAAGGAATTCTTCAGAAAGTCCGCGGGGTGATACAGGGCAATTCTGTTCATTGCTACGACTTGATTGACAGGATGGTTGTGGCTACAAACAAGGCTTCTTTCCCAACTGGTAAGATGTCCATCTTCCTGTCCATGAAAGTTGTGTAGTTGAAAATGAGGATGACTGTAGCATTTAGAGAGCGAAAACTATGGTGCTATTGTCTCTGACTTTGCACTGTTCATTTATCATGAGGTGCATGCAGATGAAAATTGAAATGGAAACTATCTTAGCTACGTTAGTGAACCTAAGAAGCATAAACCTATGGCAAACAGCACTCGGTGAATTTTGGAGGAACAGTGGATTCAGTACACTTTAAAGTACCATAGAAAATAATAATACTCAAATACAATAAAGCATGCACATTGAGATTTATACGACTAAACCACCTAAGGAGATGCTTACTCATCCACTTTTTTTAAACCATCAAAAGCAGAGATCATATGCTTGCATATTTCCATCAAGGAGTGGTCTACGACGTCTCTGTTGGACTTCAAAGCACCTTCAGCGGAATGAGATTTGCAAGAAAGAGCCAAGTGGGCCTGAAGGTTATCCATGAAAAGAAAGAAACATAAACAATGTAATGCAGACCTCAAGACATCTGTAGTGTGCATATTTAAATCATATTTTTCACCTCAAAAGCATGAGCTAGGAGTAATTGGACTGTTTCTGCACCAATCTTCTTCATTAGGCTTCTCAAGCTACTCCCATTTGAGAGGCACTTCAAAACTCCACCAAATGTTGGATCATCAGTAGAATCACTTGACCTTCGAGTGCGAACGGAAGGCTGCTGTTCAGGGGAAAGAAAAAGGGCATGCAGCTATCATGGATGACACGAGTAATTAATATGTATAAAGCACGTCTAAATGAAAACTTTCATTGAGGAAAGGTACAAACAATTCATCAAACAATTCGCAGCAATCCTATGGTCTAAATTAAACCTTGACAGTGTACTTGGAGAGATATTGCAAGATAAGCTCCAGCTTCCATTTTGGTTGATTAAAAACCTGAAATCAATTCATGAAATTAAACTCAATCTTCTAACAACCACTAAATTTAAAATGTCACTGTATAGATATATGAATCTTAGTAGTATCAGAACATAAAATACTGGGAAATTTAGATAAACCATCCTCAAGTTTCTTGTAACCATATTTTGCATCCTCTAGTTTCGAGATCAATATCCGCACCTTACTTTTAAGACCCTCCCCTCTGCATTTCAGAAGTTTCAAACAAAACTACTCGACACCTCACATTTGCTTATGGTGCTAGAATCCAAGGTGCCAAGTATTAGGCTCTTTCAAAACTCAAGCGTGCAAAGAGTAAATTTTGAAACTAGAGGGTGCAACATGTAGATTTAAAATTAGAAAGTTCATAAATGTGTTTTCAATTGTCCCTAGAATTTATCATGAATGTGAGTCAATATACAGCCAATAAGGAAGAAATAGAACAATGTTTGTCTTGCTGCAAGATTTATGACTTTTCCTTTTACTAGGAAATAAGAAAGTTCAGGATTTTTATTTTTTTTTTCCAAAGGGTCTTGCTAACAAGTGCCCCCGAACACTAATTAAACATGCTTAATAAGGAAATATTCGATTTTCAAAACATTGATTGTGCATATCACAAGGATAGCCATGCATTGCAAAGTGCAATATGTCTATATTTGGTTGCTTAACAAGTACCCCTTTTAACAAAATCCTTCTTCAGAAAGTTTGAGAGCACCCCCCCCAAAAAAAAAAAAAATAAATAATATATATAGATAAATAAAAAAAAATATATATGTCCATCCCCTCGTGAGAGCTAGAGAGAGTCCTATACTCGATACCTGAAGATATGGAGACAGGATCTCATAATTGTATGTCAGTTCATCTAGTATTATCTCCAGCAATGGAGTTCTGCACTGAATCCAATGATTAGTGCATATTCAACAGGTAGAGGGAATCACTAGCCAAGGGGGTTTATAAGGTGACAAAAACTGGGAAACATGTACCTAAAACCGTCAGCTCTCGTAGTACAGCCTTGCTTATCTGCTTGGTTTTTTAACACATCAAGCTCCATAATCTAAAAGAATGCAAGTCAGCATCTCAAGTAGAAAGCATTGCTCTAAGTAACCATATAGTAAAGACAAATTTACCATTGTCATAAGTTTCTGCATACTCATGCAAGTATTGTCCACAACTTCAAGTGAAGCAATAACCAACGAAGTGTCACAAACTTTGGATGACTTGGCCTCTGAAAACTCGGGAAGTGTAAGATCATTTCCAAATCCAGTGCAAAGTTGCCGCAATCCACACAAAACAGATGGGCAATCCTTCATCAAGTTCTTGTAGCTGAATCTTCTTGAGCACTACACAGATAACAATGTATAATAACTTTGACCATCCATCCTTGTACAAGATTTTACAAGATAACATCCTTCCCCTACTGATACTGCATTGTTGAACAGAGTGTTTTTTTCCTTTTTTTTTTTTTTTGGTTCTCTCTAAATAACAAATTAGAATATGCACAGATGAAGACATTGCTATTGCAATAAGAACTAGTAATTTAGCAGATAAAGAAAATACCAAAAGCATGCTCAGCAAAGACTCCCTTATGACAGTCCAATCCTTCGTTTCTGCAATACCGTGTAGTCTCTTGAGCCTTGATTGTGGGGCACAAATGCAAAAATTAATGGCATTAGGATGAGACGCGATGGCTTACCTTCATAAAAATTGCTGCGAGATGAAAAATCTCCTTCAAGAAAATTGATGAGATATTGGAGCAGTAACATATTTCTCAGAGACTGCAGTTAATTAAGACAAGGAAAACCAATATTTCAAGATGTCATTCAAGCGATCATGAACCTGCTATCACGATAGATATATGGAACATACAAGGATAATTTTTTATACAGAAAATACACTCGGAGTAGAGCCATAGAGACAAAAATAAATGGGTGTCTGGCTTAAACAGCAAAGAGGATTGAGAAGTCAGGATAGTGGAACAGATATAAGTAGTTAAGATCAAATAACAGTGCAGTGTGACCGTTACCAAAAAAAATTTATAATAGGAGACATTAACCAGAAAGAGTATAGCGTGTCATTAAAGATCATATTGGACTAATTACCTTCATTTTTCCTTTTTAACCAGAATTTCTTAATAGTAACTACCATAATTTTCCGACGATAGAAGAGGAAAGAATTTCTCGATCATTTGTGAATTTATCTTTAGCTCAACTTACTGCTTCAGCTTTTAATTTTACAAACAAAAGTTCCACTAGAAAGAGGGTTTTAGGAAGTAAAAAGTCCAAAGAGTTAAACCCAAATAGATACACGATGTAAAATAGATCGAGCTTTTCCTTTTTGTTCCTTTTGGTTTCCAGCTTCATCGAACTAAGTCAATTTAATATGAGCAGCAGATGGATAAACTTCACAGTTAATACTCTTCCCAACATGGAATGATCCAGTTGACATATCAGTAAATGGAACTTTGTAAGCATCCTTTACCAACATGGCATACCATCTATTCACCAAAGCAAGAAAGTTATGCTTAGTCGACATAGCACTGAAAAAGAAATAGATAAGCAGACCTCAGTATCAACCACTTGATGATTTGTCCCATCCACCAGTGTAAATAGGCCTTGTATCAGAAGATCAAAGCCCTGCAGTGATGGATCAAAGAGCTTTGACTAACTATGGCAAGGTTTATGGACCACTTAAGAAAAAACTTTGAACGATATCAGGAAGGTTAACCAAAAACAAGCTCAATCACCACCAAGAATCATGATAAAAGAACTCTCATTTTGCTAACATGAAAGTACAACAGAACTTTCTATCATCTACATAAAGTATCATAAAAATGCTTTTTTCTTCTTAGTTCCACCTAGGATTTAGAAATATAAAAAGAAAAACAGAAGGAAAGATTACCATTATGTCCAATTAACCAGAACCTGGTTATTATGAGAAATTGGAACACAATCATAGATCCGTAGTCAGGTAGCAGTTTTAAATTATCACATTCAAATGCATGCTTACATGATTCAAGGTCCAGATATATCTACCATTAAATGAATTTCAGTTCATAAGTGGGTTTCATGACTAATCACTATTAGCGCCTCAAACCTACAGAAAGTGTTGAGAGCAACAAAACAAGAGGATTGTTACTACTGCAAGCGAAGACATTGCATAACTTTCAAATCAATCAATTCAAGAGAAATGAAAAGAGAACAGATTAGCCAGCATACACAAATTCAATCAATTCAAAGTACTGTAAAATGAATATCACGAAGTACGTATTAAATTTAACTCACGGAGGGGTCAACTGGTCCACAAGGGTTATCATTAACTGCTGCTCTCCCACTAGTAGAGCTGTCTGAACCGAGAGACAAGGGAGACCAAGCCTGTTATAGAGGTGTTTGCCTTAGCAATTGAGAGAGGGAGGGGCAGAGCGAGAGCGAGAGCGAGAGCGAGAGAGAGAGTACCAATACCTCCTTTAGCACTTCAAGCTCAGGTTGTGCAGCTGAAGATGATTCGGATGTACCTCCAGCAGAGGAGCACACGCGAGGATAGCGCTTCAAATAGAGAAAAATCAGAACGTTGGTCACGCCTGAAACGAGCACATCAATACAGAGAGCAGCCCATTTACCTTTTCCAACTCGTTAAGAAGCTGGAAACTCGCCATGATAGATTGCAGCGATTCTCCCGTCCTGAGGATCCGAAAGATAGCCTCCAACATTTTGCTGTCGCCACCAAACGAAAAGAAACTCACAATCAACTTAAACGGCAGCAAAAATTCAAAAGCATTAGATCGTCCGAAAACCTCTGGTGCTCATGACACCATACAGAATCAATAGGTGATTGCACCGAGAGAGCAATGGGGGATTACTTGGTCGGAGGAGTTCCATTTTCTGCGACGACTGCGGCGCCGCGAACCGCTTCCAGGAAAGCAATGCCTGAAAAAATTTCCAATTCCCAGACACCAAACGATCGCAATCATCGACGCAGCAGCTCTCGAACGCGAAGAAGTCGAAACAAAAATAGAAACATCGCCGGTTTTCAAACACGCCGGCGGAATCGCCAATCCAAAACAAGAAAGGCGTGAACTTTCGGGAAGAGAAGACGTACGGTCGTCGTGGGAGTAGCGAGAATCGCTGGACTCGAAGGCGTCGAGGATCGCCAGGGTGTTCTCTTCGACGCCGCTCTCGCTCTGACGCTCCTCTTGACGCCGCCGCCACCGTCGGCGCCGCCGCCGCCGCCGCCGCCACCTCTCGCCATCGCCGTCGTTCGCCCTCCTCGAGGATTCCGGCCTTCTTGCTTGCGGAGGAGACTTTCGAAACCCTAGAATTGGAGAGAGAGCGAGAGAGATGGGGAATGGAGGTGGTGAGTGGTGATGACTTGAAGCTTTTTTATGGGTTTTTCCCGCCATCGTTGTGCAGCAGGGCGGAGGAAGAGGATGGATTCGGATCGACCCGATCCAACTAGCTTCGTGACCCGAATTTTACCTCCCCAAAAAAAAAAAAAAGAAAAGGAGGAAAAAAGAAGGAAATTCCGTTGCCGGGACTTGAACCCGGGTCTCTCGGGTGAGAGCCGAGTATCCTAACCAACTAGACTACAACGGATCTTGCTCTTTCTCGTCATACTTTATAACTATAATGATATGATGAAGGGGGAAGCGCCCGCATGCGCTTCGAACTAATTTCTGCAAGGTCCAGGGCTTGTAATGAATTCAATTCTGAATATGTGTGAGGAATTTCTCTCCAAAACGGGCTGATCTTCTTCTTTTTTATTTTTTCTTTTTTGTCAAGGGATAAAGTTGCTTCATTCGGCTAGGAAAAAACAGACGGCCGAATGGGCTTTGATACATAATAGGTCTAATAGAAATGGAGGAGATGAAGTACATTGGTTCGGAACGAGGGCATTGCCGTCCTTAGCCTTCAGCCGCGTCCGCAATAAAATTTGTCTCCCTTACAGCGACAGATCTAGAGTATAGAGAAAAGCGGAATAAGTTCAGCACATTCAACCTTCATTAAAAAAAAAAAAAATCCCGAATCTCCCAAGGGGACGGAGTTGGATTTTGTACTGCAGTAACGAGAGTGCGACAGTCTGACACAATCACTAAGTCTCCTCTCTCATTATTTTTTTGCAAGAAATGCTTGGAGTTAGAAGTAAAGCTTGTGCCTGCACTTGCAGGTCCGAAGATGCACGAACTGAGCTGGAAAAACGGTCGACAAGTCTACCTACGCGATCTCGGCACACACAGGCCACGGCACCCTCCCATTTTCCGGAAGAAAGGCTCCATCTATGTTCGATTTGGTGTGTATGAGGTTGTGGGTTGGAGGATTGCAGGCCCCAAAGACACCAGAGTCTTGCCTTTACTAAACATTGGTTCCACCATCTCAGCCGGATCTAGATATTGGCTCCTAAATATGAAGTTATTGCACACCTTCAGGCTTCCACATTTAGCACGGGAGAGAGGTGATAACCTCCGGATCAAGTGAGTTCCCTCGATTACTCTCAGGTCCCCCAGCCAAGCGTCGAATCTCGATAGGCCTTGTTGTGGGATTTTGAAATTAATCTGTGGGTGCGTCCAAACACAATTTCTCCAGGGGTATAAAAGAAAGAGGTGCTCAGTCGACTCTGACACTCCTTTGCACAGAGCGCAAGTCGGCTCACGTAAGATTTTCCTTTTAAACATGTTTTCCTTCGTGGGTAGGGTGTGGTGGCATAGCGATCACATTAAAAATTCTGATTTTAGGGGCAATCTTGAAATCCCACATTGACTGTTCAAAAAAAAAAAAAAAATCTCACATTGTCTCCACAACTGCGAGTTGTTTGATGTGCTTGGTTTTGTCTCTCGTTTAGTTTTGCTGACCTTATGCAATTATAGGCACTCTTCACTGAATATGTGCTTGTTAGTGTCTCTGTCCATACGTTTGTTTCAGTAGTAGTCTAGGGTCTCACAAGAATTGCGAGGATTTCCTCAACCGTGTGATCATCATAACTGTTTTGTAATAATTGGATATTCCATGTGTTCTATTCAAAACTTACAAAATCCACCACCTTCTCAGGTTCTCCTCTAGGAGCAGGACCTCCTAACACCCCTTTTCTCGATCGTTGTCTTCTCTAACTTTTGTCTTTTAACCATCACCCACTGACCATTGCATTTTATGAATAATTGAGTCCCTTCCCTAAAGTAGACTTTGCCATGCCCCTGATGATCTTGTGCCTTTTCCCGCATGCCAAAAGTCCTCGGAAGGGAAGTATAGTAAGACACTACCGGTCATTCGGTTGTTACCGAGATTGAGTTCTAATAGGCTTGATAAGTTGTTGAGAGATGATGAGATGTTTCCTAAAAGCTTATTGCTGCTTAGGTGCAACGACACAAGGGATTTTGACTAGTCTAAAGACGTGGCGATCAACCAGAATAAAGCCATGGTCCCAAAGGTCTAGCACATTCAGGGATGAATGGTTTCCTATGCTTTGATGGAATGGCATACTCAAATTGTTGCTCAAAAAGTCAATGAACGAGTCAGCATTTTTGATATCACAGACAAAATCAGTCAAAAGGCAGTTATTGTTCCAGAGACAAGATGGCAAATTTTCGAAGGAAGAGGCGTCGAGGTCAAAGATAGTCTCAGAAGCAAATCAACATTGACATGGATCCGATTTGCGGGTACTTGTCTATTCATGTGTGAAAGACAACTTGGTTGTGTAAAATTATAGAGAAGTCTCTGAATAACCCCTCCTGGAATTTCTAGTCATGTGCAAGCAAGACTCTCTAGCTGAATGGTCCAGTGTGGTCTTCTAGTCCTCGGTACCTGTTCTTCTAGTTTCTCAATGTGACTGCGTAGTGAGTGGAGAGGGAGTGGCTTTTGCTTCGTGTGCTTGTGCATGTCTTGAGAGTGAAAAGTAAAAGCCATGTGAGTGACTCGAGGTGAGAGAGTACATTATGCTGGAATGTCTTGTCTTGTGGACTTGTACTTTCATTGAGCTGAAAAGAGTGCATTGTAGTAATCTTTCTCGATCATCAAATCATTAATTAAATCTGCATTTAGTCGTATGGATTCAGATTGAAATAGGATAGAATAAATGAAAATTTGAAATCCTCTACACATCCTCGGATTGTTAAAATATCCTATCATATATTTGGTGCAACTTAAAATCGGATTTGGAATCTTTTAAAATATATATTTTAATAACTTTTTAAAATCCACGACTTAAGATGAGATTGTAAATCTCTGAAAATTCTTCTCATTTGAAAATCTTTAAAAAAATTTGAAAATCCCATCTCTGATTATGCTCCTCCTGTACATCAAACTCTCAAACCCTCCGGACCACATCTCTAGGAAGTTGACCTCGGGAGCATGACATATTGGATATATTGTTAATATAATCCAAAAATAATATGTTCACATACAAGACACGGTTATTTGGGTCCATATGTTCACTTAATTTTGGGACAGCCTCAAACCCATAACCTCCAACATGACATTTCTCAATCGATACGAGTTCACTTAATTTTGGGACAGCCTCATGAACAGCAGGAGGTACTTCATTTTGGTCTTATGGCCGAACTCCATTGTCAAAGAAAGTGGTTAAGAGAGGCGACAGCAAAGAAGGTATGCATCGTGGGATGGGCCCCTAAGGAGAGGTTCCGCACCACGATGCCATTTGCAACGTTCTTGATGTTGGAACTTGGCGCTCGAGAGAATGGTTGCTAAGAAGCTGACAGTGTGCTGGCCATTCTTCGTCAACCAACAATTGAACAACCGGATTATGAGTCATGTGTGAAAGGCCGGGTTCTCGATGTGAAAGGCATATGTGACTAGGGTGAAAAGGATCATCTTTGCAAACCTGGATCATCTTTAGGCCCATTTTCACTGTCACTCCTCGAAACACGATTATCGGCCGATGGTGATAACTGGCGTCAAAAGTGACTAGATAATTTTGGTGGTGGTCCTTTGGTGGTGGTCCTTAGGCAGGTGGTGCCGACGAAGCAATATCTAATGCATTACTTTATCGTTCCGTTAAAAGATAAAATATGAATTTTTTAGTTATTTTCTAAATTTATATCTAATTTGGGTTTATTCTACCCCTAGGCTAAATCCAGCATTGTATCCAGATGTATGCAAGCTTATTTGGTTCGGAGAATGTCGTCAGACACATGATAGGATAATTTGTTATCATATTCGGACTCAAGTCTGGGCTACCAAATGCTATCATAAGAATTTATGTCCCTCATAACGTGGTGTTTTAATTAGCTTACACTTTGATAGGCTCTCGCATGTAAAAAATGACAGTGTTTGTGACATATTCATACCAATGCACAAAAATTATATGAATTCTGGTGTAAAAGGTTTATCATGTGGATAACGGACCGCCCACATGATAAATAATCGAGATGGACTTGATCTATATGTTTCTAGATCACGCAGTAATTACTTGTTAAGTGTTGTTCTTCTTCTTATCTTCTCTTTACACAATCCCATGCCAATCCCTAAAGCTACATTTGGTAGTTAGAATAAAAGTCAAGATATGAAAATATTTATCTTATTACGAGTTTGGATCCTGCTAAATATCCCATGGAAAGTAGGGTAAATGTGGATATGATTTCGTATATCCATGTTATAAAAGTTATTTTTCTCAAATAATAAACTTATTAAATTATTGAAATTAAAATATTAATTAATTATTAAAAAAAATTAAATTCTAACATAAAACAAATATTCAAAAAAAAAAAAAAGTAACAGCAAATTCCTTTTTTATTTATTCTTATATATATTTCTTCAATTCTATAATATTATATACATTTAGTATCTTATTACATATTTTTGGCATATTATTTAATCAATTTTCTTATTAAGGAATGATGGAAGGAAATAAAAAAAAGAAAAAAAAAAGAGATTAAGTGATAATAAAAAAAATAAGTGAATAAAAATGAAGTAGAATAACCTAGATTTAAAAGGAATAAATTCAAACTTGTTAAGGTTCTTTTTAGTTCTCAAAGAATGAGGGGCAATGAAATTTCTTAAACACCCTACTATCTCTGTCTTCTTGTCCATATCTTTCATTCATGTTGAAATTTCACGACTCCTTTATAATTCTTTGGTTCACATCAAAGTGCTACAAAAATGGTGAGAGAGTCGAAGCTCCTTCTCCTCTATTCTTTGGTTCACGTCTATAAAAAGCAACAAGAGAGTCAAAACTCCTTTCCCTTTGTAACTCTGTGGCTTATGCTGAAGTTTTAAAAAGTGGCGAGAGAGTCAAAACATTATACTTTTCGGAATCACAAAGTGTTTTATCTTTTACTAGATTTAGTATTTGATAGCTGATTTATCTCGTCAATGTTGCTATGACCTGTTTACATTTATTGTCATAGTCGAACCTGTGACTCTGGATTGATTCAAGATTATCTCTCATTGTGCATTTGTGATTTTTTTAATAGTGAATCATGAAAGATTATTTTCATGTCCATTTGTGCATTTTGAGGTTCGTTGATATAAAAAAAAATCATTAATTACCACGTTCACCAAATAATAGATAAGATTAGCAAAATCACCGAGTTTCATATCTTATCACATTAAATCTTATCCTCTTAAGAAATTTAGATAATCAAACACAGTTTAAAGGTTTTAAACCCATCATCTGGAGGCTATTAGTCCAAGAGAGGAGCCCACCAGGCCATTGGGCCTAAGAATTGTCTCATTATCATTTAGCGCAATGAGTAATTGAAGTTTGAAGAACATATGTCGTAAGTTGGCATTAGTTGTTATTTCCAGCAAATGTCAAGTGCTGGAGATAAGTATAATTTCTCAGAAGACACATTTCATATGTTGGCAAGGACCGGATCCTCTCAATTTGGCATTAGACGATATAGAAAATCAATTCTTCCACACCAATTGTCATCCACAATTCAATACAGGCTTCTTAATCACTAAGCCAACCCCAGGTTACAAGTCAAAAACTTGTCCGACTTGGAAAGATCTGATCTTATCCTAGTGCTTAAGAAGAAATCGAACATGTAAAAGTCCACAAACTTTTCGCAAGTCGTGACGTCGACAATGACATGCTTAAATTCAGATGATTGTTTCTGGCTCGATGGCCACACGTTTCCTTCCATCCCAACCTTCATGCATTGAATATGTGTTGCCGCATATACGGATTGCGATGACTTCTTCTTGAGCGACAAGCAAATGGACTCCATCCATTTTTCTCGGCGATTCCATAGTTTAAGGCATCAACCAAGCGTGTGCGCTTATTCTATGTACTAGGAAATCTATGTTCGATGTTGCTTAATTAAATAAAATCGAGGTGTTCGTTAATGTTAAAAATGTGGTGTCATTTTCACCTCTTCCCATGTCCATGGGGACAACAGTGGACACTCTTGAAATTGCTATCGCGCAAAAATGGGACCTCTCTACCTTCATGGGCATTCTAGATATGCCACGTGTCACTCATTAAAGTTCAAATATATAGGAACTTAAAGATAGTATTTGCCTATTTACTACAACACGCGAATATCTAATCGATTAATGATTGACTTATAACAATACAATGAGTGATGTTTGTTGAGAAAATTTCTAATGGATTTTAAAACTGACAAGATTATCCATTAGATATTAGTGAGTCTGATAACTGTCTTGAAGTATGAGGATTCAAGAAAGAAATCTTGGAATGAAGGCATCTTGTTCTAGCTCAAATTCAAGTACATTTTGTGAAGTCCATTTTAGATGGAACATACTCAAACTTAGGCTCCATTCGTTTCACGGAAAATAATTTCTAAGAAAACGTGTTCCGGATTTTCTAATGCTCGTTTAACGGAAAATGAATTGGTGGGGGAAAACATTGTTCTAAGATAGAGGAAAATGAATTCCACTTTGGAGAAATGGAAACATTTTCCACACCTTTTTTCACCTCACTCTCTTTCTATTTTTTTTAAAATTTTTATTAAAAATCTATTTGTTAATTTTTTTTTTTTTTTTTTTTCCTCTTCTTTCTATTTCATTTTTTTCTTCATTGGATGGTCGCCGGCCATGGTCGCTAGCCATCATGGCTAGCGTTTGGCCATAGGTGAGCTGGATCCTCACCATAGTCCAACAAGGCTCGAGCTTGCCAAATTATGGTGAGGTCGAGCCTCGCCGGCCAATGGCGAGGCCGAACTCGCCTAATACCGAGTAGCTCGAGCACTGCCAGATCCGGCCACCTAAGCGAGGCTTGAACCTCACTCGAGGTCACTAGATCCAATGAAGAAGAAGAGGAAAAAAGGAAAAAAAATTAAAATATATAATAGTAAAAAATTATTTACATTGGTGCATCAAGGAAAATATTTTCTTTACCAAATAGCAAATTATAGTTTCCAGCTCATTTTCAAGTTTCAACCAAACACCGGAAAATAAAATAATTTTCCCCAAATATAGCTTCTTGGAAAACATTTTCCAGAAACGCTATATTTTTTGTGAAATGAATGGAGCTCAAGACTTGATGCTAATTTGTCCAACGAGTAGATTGGAAAACAATCATCTAGAAGAGAGAGAGTTAGAAAATTACTCTCATTACCATTCTTTCGAGCTTCAACTTTGTAATCATGAGAAAAGTAAGTTCAAAATATAGCAAGTTTAAAATGAAGCATACTCAGAATGTGACAGGTTCAAAACAAGACCAATCTAGACGTATAATGACTAATGATCTAATTTGGATTTTAAACCTGAAAAAATGAACAATTGCTCACAACCACGCTTTTTGTTTTATAGTGTCAATAATCTATTGGTAACTTGAAATTAGACGGTAATTTATTTGGAATAAAGTATTAATCACTCAAATTAAGATTCGTAAGTTCAAATAAGAGTTAATAAATTTAAGATATTGATAAGAAAGATAAATAAAGGTCGTAAAAGAATAAATAAAAATCTGTTATTTGCATACCATAAAAAGAGTTTGTAATTTTGCAAAAACGGTTAGGTAAATCACGAACTTACTAAGAAATTTGGTAACCGACAACTTATTTTACCATAATTTTTTTGACACTTCCTAACTTCATCAGAGATTTACCAGTACGGAAAAATTCTTTTTTTATTAAACTGGATAGTGGAATTTTCCACTCATGCTATTTTTAATTTCTATTCCGGTATTACACCGACGGCTTAAACATATCTTCATGGTATTTTGAAGCATCCTTTCTTGACTGTTGAAATTAGGAAACCAAAGCTAGCTAGAATGTCTGTTCAATTAAATATTAAAGAAGATACATAATAAATATGTTGGAACCTTGACAAGAAACCGGACCTCAGGACAACAGCAATTAAATGCCCCTGCGAAGAAAAGTATCATTTAAGAGACCACAAAACATGCTTCTCACTCATCTCTCTCTCTCTTTTTCAGAATTACACAATCACAACCTAGTCGTAACCCATTGGCCAAAAAGAGAAGACAAAACCCAGCTTTCAACAATTAAGATTAGCTTCTCTCTTACTCAACCCCAGATTTCAAGTCCTTCCAATTCTATCTTCCTTGTATTTTGAATCATGTTTAGCATATAAATATTATAAAATTCCACACAAAGATGATATCTGCACATACATTGAGCATCATATATGGTTAGATAGAGCACACAAGTCAAAGGAATGATCTGTGCTTATGAAGAAATTGTAAACCTTCATTGTTGTTGTGTCCCAATACTCATAATCCCCATGAATTCAGCAGGTCAATAAATTGATGCACAAGCTTTTCCAGCTGGACCCTTCATTAGTCAACCCCAAGAATTGAACATATTTAAGCTGTCCATATCATATTTCAAAAGCTCTACATTCCTCAATCCTAGATACAGATGCTTGCGATACAATTCCCGCCTTGAAATGGAGAAAAACCTAAACAGCACAGCATCCGAGCCAATCCTAGAAAACGTCTGGGCAAGCTTCATCGGTGCAAGTCCATCGGAGCCATCCAAAACGTGGGAACAATTGCCCGGTCTCGACGAGAGAACTGGGTCGGTGGGGATGTTGCAAAGACTGCCTAGTTTAGGCAGGTGGGTGTCAATGGGGTCCGAAGCCTGGGAAGAGATCCTAAGTGAGATCATCCCTGGAATGGCTCAATCAGATGTTAAAGACAGGACAAGCGGCTCACGCTCCGAAGCTGTAGTGGCCTCCCCAGGGGCCAAGGCGGTGATTGCACGACACTACCGGGGAGTGAGGAGGCGGCCGTGGGGGAAGTACGCGGCTGAGATACGGGACTCATCGAGAAAGGGGGCCCGTGTTTGGCTCGGGACGTTCGACACGGCGGAGGAAGCTGCTCTGGCTTACGACAAGGCAGCACTAAGAATTAGAGGGCCTAAGGCATATCTAAACTTCCCAATCGAGCAAGTTGTTCAGGGTATACACAAGGATTGCCGGTACAGAATTCCAGGTGGTTCGGCCACAATTTCTCGAGGAACGGGCTGCAATCACGCGTTGCCAAGTCTTGAAGAGAAAATCGTCAACCCAGGAAAGAGGACGAGGGAGTGGGAGAGATTTGATGGGGCGATGATGAATGAGGGACGTCCATTGAAGAGGGTGGAGAGCACGGAAGAGAGTCGCTGGATTGATGAATTTGACGTTGTGGAATTTGAAGATTTGGGGAATGATTTGTTGGATAGCTTACTCTCTTGTTTATAAACCGGTGGCCATGAAAAAAAGAAAACAAAACAAAAAAACCTATTAGGATGAAAGTACACGAGCAGATGGTGAATTTAGTCATCATTGAGACAGATTCTTTTGAAGTAGCACCATATTGTAGTTGGATCCTTGCATGGTCGAGACCTTTGTAAGATTTTGTCTTCTCTGTTGCTATATTTACTATAAATTTGTCCTTCTGATTCACTTGCATTACATTGCTAATTTTGATGATCAAAGCTAATAACTACTTTGAAAGGACTGATGGTGTGTTATAGTAAAAGCTGAAATTTAACTCTTTCGGAGATCGTAAAGCTCGGTTGGTAAACTACTTCAGTTCCATTCGATTAATATCAAGTTCGCATAATTTGAGCACTTGATTAACTCGATCACAACTTTGATAAGTACTGTACTGAAGCAGATTGAAACCCAAATAAAGTAGTTGAATCTATATGACATGTATCATTAGTTTCTAATCTCGAGCCTGGCTTCTGAGTTCAAGCTTAAATAGAATAGAATCTCGCTAAAGCTCAACCTTGAAATTAGACAATTTTTTTTCTGGACTCGAGTTCAAGTTTGATTGACAAAGCTCAGTCTGACTATTAATTTAAAAGCAAGCAAGTCGATTGGATGGAATTTTCACTTGGACGGGCTTGGACAGATTTTTGTGCTGTGGGAATGATGTTGGGTAACGAAAATTCTGCCCAAATGAGTGCAGCAAAATTTTCATTTATTAAAAAGAAAGGTGCAAAATATAAATCCCACTCCCTTACCACAGAATTTTATGATTTCTTGCAGCAATTTAAACATGAATCATAGTGACAAATAAGATTAAGTAAAATTGGGAAGCAATCTACGTAATTTGTGCGATTTGGCTATCAAGTTGTCTCTCAATCATTCCATTTCTCGATATTAGTAATGTATGGCGGATGAAAAGGGCCATCTTTTCCTTGAGATCTTTTACTTATATTCATGGTATAAGAGTTAAAAGTTTCATGCGTGTACTCTATATTTATCGATATGTACAAATTAAGTCTTTCCATCAAGAGTATCAATGTTCACTAAAACCTCTGATGCTGGTATGTTATCGCTGACACGTATGATGGTTCAACACAACACAAGGGGCCGTGTTTCAACAGGTCAGAAACGCGAAGAAAATATATTAGAAAATGAGAGAGAGATGATGCGCCTGGGCAGCCATGGCCAGTCACCACACAAGGGGTCGACCGCCTTGCCAAACATGGTTGGGTCCGAGAAACCAACCTGCGATTAGTGATGGTCGGGCGAATCTTCGCATGTCTGGAAAAAAGAAAATGGCAAACTGCGGTACTTGGCCTGAATTTTAGAATTTCGTGAATCGTCGAGTCTTTGAATGGAAGGAGAACCTAATGTCATTCAATTGACCGTGGTGGGTTTAAACCATTTGAACCCGGCCCTATATGAGTCTTATATGGATCTCGGTGGGCTTGCACAAGACTCTCTATTCAACCCATATTATTATCAGCTTCAGCCCAAATTCCACAAGGAGCATTTTAGGAAGTGCCCTCCGCAGCCCTTCGCTTCCTCTTCGACGACTTGCCATCCACTTCTTCACTTTGGCCTCCCCACGATCCGGGGTACTCTGTTCTTTTCCTCCATTTCTACGGTTTTGAGTTTCACTTTTGTGTATGCGCTTGTTGTGTAGCAAAATTCCGATATCATCACTTGGAAAAATTGCCAAGAGAAAAGCTAAATCCTAACCTGTTAATATATCTAGTTGGATCCACCTTCACTCAAAAACTTAAATCAATAAATTATGAAACAACTATGATATATTAACTACTAAATATCATATCAATTATTCGATATAAAACTTCTTTAACACAACTTATAATACAAACTCATATATATATCTTAACTCTTAACATGTCAATTTTCCAACGAGCAGTTTGGCATCAATGGAATGTAATGTTTTGGATGAGATATTTTCATCTTTTGTGAGTAAATATTGTTTTAAGTGACCATGTCGCTCACTTGTGCTGATAGTGGGTACGTGATAAAAATTCTACATAAGAATGGACTTGTGTTTTGTAGAAGGATATCAGCTTTTGCTTTGGGTGTCAAATGAATTAGCCATTCTTTTCTTTTCTTTTCTTTTTTAATTACTAATCCCATTTTTCTTCACTCTTTGGGTGTTTGCTCATTATGATGGTAGTTTTGTCTTTCAGTTGTGTTTACGTAATTGTTTACATTTACTGTTCGTTCCAAGACAACATCGAGACTCCAAGGACTTACTAGCTTATCCACGATGAGTGATTCGTTGTTCTTTTTTAGTATACATTTGCTCTCTAAATTTGCGCAGGAAATGTTTGTTTTTATGTTTGATAGAATTGAGTATGTTTTTTCTCGCATAGGAATCTCTGCACTTGTGAGCTGAGAGGGAGAGCTCGTGATGGTTCTATGTGTGGAAGAAGAAGGTGAAGTTAAGAGAGTTGTAAATTCGTTCCACCTACTAGTTATCACTACACATTATGTGTTGAAAAAAAGATAATTAGGCCTTGGAATTTTGCGGAAATTATTGAGAAATGAATTAGATTTAGTTCAATCAGCGAAGCATGCATCCATAAATAATTGTTGTCACAACAAATGCACACTTTTGTAGTTCTTTATAGGTTTTTTATTTTTAGGTTCTTTTACGATTTTTTTTTATATATACTTTCATCTTCTTATTTGTTATTTTACTTTTAGTAAGTCAATATAAAATTTTAAGCAATACATTAAAGTGGGTTAAAAGGGTAGAAGATATGGATTTTCATAGGTTGTGTTAAAAAGGAATGCAATCTAGTAATATAGATCGAGTCGGATAGAGTTCACTAAATTCATCTTGCATGGAAATTGGTCAATTTAGATCAGACCATTTTTTATCTGACCCAACTCACGCATTTCACGTGCATTGGACAAAAGGTAATGAGATCACTTGACTATATTGCAATATAATTGTAGGAGGTCAAACACTGAATTAATGTATGTTCTGATTTCATTCATGCATTTCATCGAACAAGCAATATGCACTACGATCAGGAGCCTAGCCATAGAATCACAAGCAATATATTGCCTAGGATAATTATCTCAAGGACAATTCAAACATAATTTATCAAAAACAGCTTCGATTCCAATCAATTTTCACACAAAATTAACAACGGATCACAGCCTCTGTCTTTGCTCACAAAGAATCGGGACATATTTGAATCTAATATTGAAGCCACTATTACGGGTCACGAACGGTGTTTGAACTAGCTATAGGATGTCCTTCTAAGTGTCTCCGGTGAATATAAATGCCAGCGAAGAACCTTCAACCAAGAAAGAAACGCTTCAAGCTTCTTGGCTAAAAAGAAGAGTCAAACAAAGCACAACTTGCGCAACCTTGAAACAAGGACCGACGGCGACCAAAGGCGGGGGACTACGTTAGGAGGCAATGGCTTAATTCAAAAGCACGTGCAATTTTCACTAGTTATCGTAGATATAGGAGACCATGAAGTTATAAACTTAAAATTTCATGGATGAATTAGAGAAATTTAAAATTAATATATGTATCATTTCTATATTGCGTTTATGTTGACGGTATCAATATGAAATGAAATAAGAATAACTTAATTTCATAAATCTCAACATAATTGGGTTAAAACAAAGAGATATGATATTATATAGATGACAAATCTTAGGTTTCGTTCGTTTCGCAGAAAATATCATTTTTTCGGAAAACATTTTCCTAAAAGTCATTTTCCAGGAAAATGATTCTATTTTCCTGTTGCTCAAATAAACCTAAACTTTGATTGGAAAATATTTTCCACCGTTCGTTAGCTAATTTAATTATTTGAGAAAAATTATCAAAAATTGAATTTTAATATTTTTAATTGACCAAAAACTTAGTTTTATTTTTTTATATTTTTTTAAAATGAATTTTTAATTATTTGTATTCTTAAAAAATCGAAATTGTTATTATTTATTATTTTTTCTTTCTTTTTCTTTTTCTTTTTCTTTTTCTTTTCCTTCCTCCTCCTTCTTCCCCGCCACCTCCTTCCTCCTCCTTCCTCCACCACCTCCTTTTTCCTCCTTCTTCGGGCCGCCTCCTTCCTCCTCCTCCTTCTCCTCCTTCCTCCGCTCCATGCCCGACGATGGCCCGCCGATGCGGATCCGACGAGCTCGATGCTCGGTCGATCTTGCCCGAGCTCGCGAGTTTTGCCGGGCTTTGGCGAGCCGCCCAAGCTCCGCCACGGATCCGGCGAGCCGAGCCAAGCGAACCTTTGGCAAGCTCGGGTGAGGCCCGAGCCCCGCCTAGCTCGCCGGATCGGCAAGCCGCGAGCTTCGCCCAGCCGGCAAGAGCTCCGCCTCGCCCGATCCGGCAAGGCCCGAGCTCGGCCTCGCCGGATCGGGCTAGGCGGAGCCTCGCCGGCCTAGGGCGAGGCTCGAGTTGGCTTGCGGCCGCTCGCCGACCATAGCCGGCCGCTAGACGCCACCATGGTCGGTCACCGGCCGCCGCCAAAGAAGAAGATGAAAAGGAAAGAAAGAAAAGAAAAGAAAAATTAAAAACTCAATTTGAAAAAAAGAAAAAAAGAAAAAGAAAGCATAAAAATAAGACGAAAATGTATTGGTAAAAAGAAGCAAAGAAAAAGTGATGGAAAATGTTTTTTACTTCTCGGAAGTGGAAAACATTTTCCTCAATTTTAAATGTTGTTTTTTCCAAAGATGGAAAATATTTTCCTTGATTAGTTCATTTTCTGTGAAACGAATGCTGGAAAATCCGAAAAAACGTTTTCCCAAAAGTCATTTTCCGCGAAACGAACGGGCTCTTATATTCATCCAATATGTAGATAAGAATTTTTCCACACAAATGGATTAGTATTGAATTTGTGTTGGTTGAATACAACTTTCCATTTGTAGTCATTGTCAAAATCATGAATGAAAATTTTTTATCAAATTCCCCATCCATCTTCTTCTTATGTATATTCTCTTAATTGAGAAAAATACTCGTCTCGTTCTTATTTCTCTTTCATTTATACAATGAGAAAAAAATGACTCTTTTATGCTCTCTAGCCAGTGCATTGAGCTATAGGGTAGTGTCCATTTTGGGTGCTAGTTTTTTCATTCTTCCTCACACGAACAAGAACTTTAATATTCCCGTGATTAAGCTGAAGCATCAATGCCTTCCTAGTTGGAATTCCACTAGTATTCCGCTTATGTGTGAACATCTGAATTTTTGCCGACATAGTGAATGTACATTTTTTTTTTTTTTTTCTTGTTAAAAAAAGAAGAAGATAGAAAATAGTAACAGGACCAAATAATAATAATAATAATAATAATAATGAATAAATAAGTAAATAAAAGAAGAGAGGCCCAGCTGGTGGGGCCCTAATCCTGTGGCCCAAGCCCATCACTGCAGCATTCCAGTTGATCAGCTCGTTCGGCCCAATTCACTTACTGCTTTAGCTCTCATTTTGGGTCCTCCTGTCATTTTTATTTGTAATTGCATTCGAAATGTTTGAATCAAGACGATGGGAAGGCCCGAGGACGAAATATCTGACCTGAATCAGAAAGAATGTGCTAGCTGGTGCATCTCGTGAAGAAAAAGGAAGGGCTAGGCAAACGAAAAACAGTTTTAAGAAAATGCATCTGAATAATGAAATAGAAAGAGACAGAGGAATAATTACCCTGGACCACAAAACAAGAATGAACTTATAACTAGCTAACCGCAAAGGACAAACTGAATTTCCTTATAAACACATGAAAGAACACAAGACACGAGAATCCAGCTGAACTAAACTTATAAATATAAGTGAAATTCAGATTCACATATTCCACTCCTTCTCAAAAGAAATCACCCATCCACCTAGTAAGAATTACTTTTATATATGACGAATAACACATCTCGAGCAAGTCTAAGTCATCTAAATTGAATTCACCGCTTTGGTTAGAGGTTGGATCGATTGATCTCCAAGAGAATGGTTGATGCTTTCAATTCTACAAAATCTGCTTTTCTTTGTTTTTTTTTTGGTTTTTTTTCTTTTTAGACAAAAAGTCGTTCAAGATTCTGTATCGATATGCACTGAACTTGTGTTCTCTCCATGTTCGTAGCAACTCTCCCCTTACATACAACACATTTACATGCGCTACAACACCTACATTCGTCTGCTGTCTTCATGCTTGCAGGCCACGATCAAGACACCTCCATAACAACCCACCTCCATAACCACCCACCTCATAAACTCCTACACTCTGCTTCAAAGATGTGACCTTGCTCACTTTGTCCTTGACTCTGTGCTGCCTCCAACCATTGTATTGTGGCATGATAAGAGCTTATTCGAGATTGAACCGACTCCAGGAGGCCGTCATGATAAGAACTATCAAACTGACTGCAGGAGGCCCTAAAGATGTACCGTTCCATGGTGGACAGAGGTTTGGAACTGGGCAGGTTACTTTCACTTTTGTTTTGAAAGCTTATGCTGGTGCTCTGATTTGCAAGAGGCTGCTTTGATTCGCCATGAAGCTTATTGCAGAGGGCCAGACAAAGATGTGTTTATATGCACTGATCTAATAGATATGTATCATAAGGCGGGTATTAGGAGAGTGTACGAGAAATATATGATAAATTGCCTGAGAGATGTGGTCACCTGAAACTTAATGATCACTGGACTATTACATAGCTTGGATCCTATTCAGGCTTTGGTGCTTTTTAAGACAATGCAATTGACAGGGGTGGTTCACCAGTTGATCAGACTGTTAAATTTGTTTCCATCTATTTCAAGATTGGCAGATGTTGATTCATGTAGATGTAGTGCATGCCTATGAGATCAGGATGGATTTTGGCTCAGAAGTTTCTAAACAAATATTCAATGCAATTGACGGGGGTGGTTCACCAGTTGATCAGCCTGTTAAATTTGTTTCCATCTATTTCAAGATTGGCAGATGTTGATTCATGTAGATGTATTGCATGCCTATGAGATCAGGATGGATTTTGGCTCGCCTAGTTTTTGACCTTATTCGTAAGATGTTTCATGGATTACTTTCATAGTAGGTTATGCTCATAATGGATTCAGACCTTATAATATGTTGCTTCTCATTTTTTATATATCCTAAAGGTGTTTGTGAGTAAGCCTGTATGTATTTGTTCTGCAGTTCGGAAAATGATGTTGGAATGTTGATACACACAGAGTGCTCATTCATTACTTTTTTAGATGTCGTTACGAGTGATTTTCCCTCTGGGAAGAAAATATGAAGCTTTTATTTGTGTTGGTCATTGAAGAATGAGATGCAACAGACAATATATCACAAAGCGTAAAAGTAAATAAACAATGAAAGAGTGGCAATTTCACCCCGTTGAGCTCAAACTGGCCGATTTCATCACAAACACTAGAAGACTAACAGCATTTGCTACAATTCTACAATAGAAATAGTACCTAAAGCCAAAAGGATCATAACAGCTCAAGATTTTTTGGGAAATCCATTCACTAATCAAGAGAAACTGGAGATGGTCACATGAGTATTATGAAAACAAAATGCGGTGGAAGACTGATGGGCGAGCTTACTTGCGTGAGACAAGAAGAGTGCTTTTAGTTGCGGGGAACTTTTAGATGGGCTCTGTGTGATGTTGTTTGAGCTTGGAAAAGAGGATGCTGCACTTGGAAGAGGATAGGAAAGGTGGTGTCAGGTTCTAGAGTTTTAGAGATAAGAGCAGGGTCTTTACTAATGGGCGAGCGTCGAAAGAAGGCATGGTTAGCCAAGAAGGCATCACGGATTATCTAGGGCAAAAAATTGGAAGATCCATTTAGGGAAGATTTAGTTTTTGATATCAATTTGGGAAAAACACCAAATATTGGGAAAATCTTTTTTTTTGTCATTATTAATTTTTCTCTAGGCAATCACATTCCACATCAGATTTTTTTTTATTATTAATGGTTGGATTGATTGAATTGGCACAATTGCAAAATATCTAGAGCTAAATTGGTGAAAAAAAATAGAGAATTTAAGATTGAATTGATACAGTTGCAATGTTTTAGGATTATTTTGGTAATTTTACCCTCTATGTTGAACGATGATTTGAGTGATTTAACATGAATGAAAGAGAAAATAAAATGAAAGAAGCAAAGCGAAATTTAGAAAAAAAAATATTGGCAAAAAGGATTACATACTACTAATCTCCCCACTTTTTATTCTTTCTTGCTATTTATTTGTTCTTTTTGCATGTTCGATTTGCCAACAAAAATCACGTGTCAACAAGTAAAAGTTTACGAAAATCTATGTTGATTGAGGAATATTGGTCCCCAACTTCACATTACCTCAAAACCGGCTCCCCAGAAAACGTGCTTCACCCCTTGCTAGAGTTACCTAAGCTTTCCCACTCTTGAGAAGAAATGTTTGGGGGAAAATGTACTATTACTTCATATTGTGTTGGAAATGGTATGACACAAATAAGACCCTATTTATATATAAGTCCATCTAATTATAACCGTACATATCTTCTTAATCTAAAGGTGGAAATCCGATCTCCAATCTACCAACTACCCAATTTGTTACCAAATTCTAGAGTACAAGTTTATAATACCCATAATAACCTTAATATTACAGACATTTAATTCTCCTTTTGGTTGTGAATACTAGTACTTGAGCTCTTTTTATGGCAAGGTAGTGGGAAACCAATCTAGAAAATGTATTGGATGTTCATATATCAAGTTGGATTTCCGGTATATTAACCGGAAAAGACGTCTTTCATAAAATCTTTCTTCTTTTATGCATCATGCTTTCACATATCATCATAGTTGAGAATATATTTGGTTTTGGATGTGACAAAATTAGATTTCAGATATTGATATGAATGTATTCTGAGTCAAATTTCATGGCTATTTGGACTTCATTGGTAGATACCAAATGAGCGATGCTAATCTTCATGCTCTTGCGTTTGTTTTTCATTGCATTTGTTTTCTGCATGTTATTGAAACCTTCAATAGAAAGAGTAATTTTTATTTTTATTTTTTGTCATGAAATCCCCAAACCCGTGCACTATATCTTTATTTCCCATTTTTATTTTTTCTTAGTTGAAAATTTGAAAATGAATTCTACTCATAATTCATGTGGGCTGAGCAAAGGCCCCTGGAAATTAGGTCCGCCCCAAGTTAGCCCATGCCTACCCGGTAAACAGTCTTTGCATATCAAACAAAAAGAAGTTCTCAGATCTAAACTCGACACTAAATTAGTTACTTGAATTTATTTTAATCATGTGAACATAAAAAGAGCTTATGTTCTCCAATTCAATGACAAATGGGCTTGTTCATTTTGGTGTTTCTTCATTCACCTAATTTTTGTATGGAAAAATAGAGTATGTGCCGCTAATAAAATGGAAAAACGAGAAGAGAACAAAGAGGGATGACAATGAGGCCGCCTTCACCAGATTTGCTGAGGCAAGGTGTCGCCTAAGCAAGGGTTGGTCTCACCAGGCCTAGTCTTGGCCCAAATGATGCCCAATGAGATTGCCCTGGTTTCGGCGAGGGAATGACGCCTAACGAGGTCTTCCTCAGCCAAGTGACGCCTGACAAGGCCGCTCTAGCCTGGGCAAGGATTAGGCCTGGCAAAGCCAACCCTTGCTGACCACTAGAGCCGGCAATATGGGTCAAAAACCCATATTATGACCCATTTTTAGTTAAATGGGTCATATATGGGTCTAGTGAAAATTAAATATGGGTCCAGAATGGGTCAAGTGAATGTTAAATATGGGTCAGAAATGGGTCAAGTGAAAGTTAAATATGGGTCAGAAATGGGTCATTGAATGTAAAACACAAAAAGAAATAGTCTAAATGGGTTATAAGGAAACCCATTTTAAAGTTTAAACCCTTGGCCTTTTTTAAATTTATAAAAATATTTTTTAATAAAAAATCGAAATTATAATTATTTTTCATATTTCAATTTTTTTTTCTTTTTCCTTTTCTTTTTTCTTTCTTTTTCTTCATTCCTTACCGGCGGCCGGCAGGGCGACGGCCGGCCGGCGGCCGGCGACAGGCCTCGCCGATCTGGCGAGATCGAGCCTCGCCCGACGCCGGCGAGCTCGAGCCTCGCCAGATCCGGCGAGTCTCGGCCTCGCCGACGACCGGGCAAGGCCGAGACTCGCCGGATCCGGGCGAGGCCGAGGCCCCGCCGGCGCCGGCGAGCTCGAGCCTCGCCCGATCCGGCGAGTCTCGGCCTCGCCGACGACGGCGAGGCTCGAGACTCGCCGGATCCGGCGAGACTCGAGCTCGCGGCGTCCGGCGAGGCCGGATCTCGCCAGATCGGCGAGGCCGAGGCCCCGCCCGACGAGTCTCGACCTCGCCGGATCCGGCGAGTCTCGGCCTCGCCGACGACTGGTGAGGCTCGAGACTCGCCGGATCTGGCGAGGCTCGAGCTCGCGGCGTCCGCGGAGCCTCGGCTGGCCGGATCGGCGAGATCGAGCCCGCCGACGCCGCGCGAGCTCGATCTCGCCAGTGGCCGGTCGCCGCGTCGTCGTGTCGTGGCGGCAATGCCGAAGGAGAAGAAAAAAAAAAAAAGAAAAGAGAAAAGAGAAAAAAATAAATAAATATTAAAAAAAATTATATTTAAAAAAATAAGAAAAAATAACAAATATATTTTTAAAAAATAAAAATAATTAAAAATTATATTTAAAAAATTAAAAAAAAATCGATTTTTTAAAAATATTTTAAAAATAATTATAAAAATTTTCCATTAAATTTGTATTGCATAAAAATTGTTAAAAAATTTGTATTACATAAAAATGTTTTAACAATAAATAGGTTTTAGCAAAATGGGTCGGGTCGGGTATGGGTCGGATACGTCGGGTTGGATATGGGTCACTAGATTTACATTACAAGAATATGGGTCAAAACGGGTTAAATGGGTCGATCCATTTTCGACCCGACCCATACCCGACCCGACCCACCCATTTGCCACCTCTACCGACCACCTAAGGAAAGAGGAGGAAAGAAAGAGAGAAAAAAAAATTATTAAAATGTTATTTAAAAATGTTCATGTCAATGTCGGTCATGCCATATATGTAGCCTAGCATCCACATAAGCAATATCCGGTCAAAATTAACCATAATGACTCAATTGTCTCTAAATCAAAAGGTTTAGAACTAAATTGACACAAATACAATGGATTTAAGACATCTCTGACACTTTTTCCTATAATTTTTCTGTATCAGGTTTAAAATCTACATTTATTTTTGACTTGATGGTTTCATTTGGTTATGCACTTCCTTTGTTTTGCGTAACAAATTGGTATCAGAGACGATTGATTAGTAGTGCACTCTCTATGTGAATTGACATTTGAATATCTCAAAAATCGAA
The DNA here is from genome assembly GCA_017140595.1 of Eucalyptus curtisii. Taxonomy (NCBI): domain Eukaryota; kingdom Viridiplantae; phylum Streptophyta; class Magnoliopsida; order Myrtales; family Myrtaceae; genus Eucalyptus; species Eucalyptus curtisii. The sequence continues at coordinate 28,209,915 of CM029498.1, forward strand.
TCTCAAATGTGATCCCCAATTGAGGTGGTGGATGGTGTCTCTCGACTTCCTGCCAAGCTTGGCTGGGCCAAGGCAAATAAGGTGGAGTCTAAAGGGTAGATGTCATCCTTGCCAATATCTGCCAAATTGGCCGACCCAAGGTGAAGATTCTCGAGGCAAGATATGTTAGTGTAGAATGGTATCTAGATTAAGGGGAGTGGGCTTACTATAAAAGGCTCACAAGTGAGGCAAAAATTTATTAGGCTACCCATATGAAGGTATTAAGTGAAAGGAGTCTCACACGGTGGATATGATATGGAATAGAGCAATTAATATATCTTAATTAACACATAACTCATTGAATTAAATTTTTTTTTATTGGAGTTTGGTTTAACTGAATGTGTAATGTGCACAAACATGAACTATTCTCCGGCAATCTCTCCAATGAAGGTGTTGTACTTTAATTATGTCACCCGACAAAATCAGACACAATACTGTCACTACTAGTGATGGATGTCTCAACGAGGTTGGAATCAAACGAAATGATAGAGCCCAAAACACGTGGTTGGATTGAAAACGTGCACATCATCAAAAACACATGGTTGGAACTTTGCAAATTATATGCTGTGATCGCGCAACTGCAAATAGAAAGATCTAATGTGATTTTCATGTCTAAGTGGATTTCCAAGGTTCTCAATGCAGTCGCATGTAGGGCCACAGGGGACTAACTTTTTCTGTGATCACGTTATCTTTGACTTTAGGACAAAAGTTGAGTTAAAAAGATCTCTTTCAAATGATTTCAGCACAAAAGCTAGAGTTACCAAAAAAGAGAAAGGGAAAAAAGAAAAAGGTGGCCAAGAAAAAAACAAGAAGATTAATAAATTTTTCTTCGAAGATCTTAAAGGAAGTGATCGTTAGTTATGTTAAAGTATCTCATATCACTTCTCTACAGTGTTTATATACTTTTTATATACATGCAATTATTTTCTATTCAGAGGTTTAAAAATTTTTTATTAGGCTTTCTAAAAAGTTAAAAAAAAAACAGGAGTATCAACTGAACTTGGAAGGCATATTCAAGAAAAGCGAGATGATTGAAGAAAAATTCTCACTTTGACTTTTTACCGCCCCCTAAGATTCTTTCTCTTGGTTCATGCAAGGCCACAAATTGGGAAGAGATCTGATAAATAGCCGACCAGATTTGTCAATTGCAAATTGTGACCGCATGAATTTTATAATTACTGAACCAGTTTTAATTTTATTGTACAAATGCGAATTCATTTTTAAATTCTCAATTTTGTCAATTCTCAATCATAAACCTCCATGCTAAAATCTAATATAATTTTTAATCAATTGTTATCGAAAATTACTTACATTGCATCCAGTCATTGCTTACTATCCTATATAGCACATGGGCAATTTTAGTTGAAACGACATCTTTTCAAATGATAACATTTTGCATATGATTAGGTAATGCCTCCTTTCTTTTTTTATGTCTTTCTTTCTTTCTTTCTTTCTTTCTTTCTTTCTTTGGTCAGTGCCTCCTTTTAAGAATATTCTTGTAAGATATCTTAATTTACCTACGAAATATCAGAATAAATTCTAGCTTTTACATGTTTTTTGAGAGGAGACGCACTTAATTACTTGACACGATTTTTATTTCTCTTAGGTGTAATTGAAATCATAGAGCATTTCGTTTTCCTTTCTTCTCTTATAAAGAGTCTTGTAGTATCCTTGAGATTGGATTTGAGGTCCCAAACGCTAATCCTATCGATGATAAGAAAGAGAATGCTCGGCAAATTCAATAGTAGACTTCCCGATATTACCATTCCTTCTCCTTTCAAGGCCTAACTAAATAGCACCAACACTTGATCGTACGTATTGAACAAACAATGATCATGACACAAGCATCGTCCATAGTAAAGGAGGCAATTTCTTTCGCATCTAAAAAAATTTAGACCATAGTGTTTCTAATTGTATCCATCAAATTAAATATGCAACAAAGTCGCTTAACTAAATGGTTCGTTTAGGCCTCTCATATGCCGATCTAACAATGGATCTTGTAGCCCACTAGACCACCTCGGCTGGCAAGGCTTGAAGCAAAAGTGAATTGCTTTGGTTAGAAACGTTACATTTTTTAGTATGATCCATTCAATGAGAATCGTCTAAATCCAGTCGGTTTTTATAGAAAATTATAGACCCGGACTAAGACCCATCTAGACCAACAATTACGATTTTGTGGCTCGTAGGCAGTTCTGAGCAAAGGAAGACGAGAAGAAAAGGGCCGTCGGTCGATATACATTTTCTACTAATTAGTCCTACTTTAATTAAGTTACATCGCCCAAATTGAGGAGTACCGTGAGAGGTTTGTCTTTTGGCATTGTCATCGCTATCGTTGAAAATTCTTGTGGCTGATATTGGATTTTGACCATGGAAGGTGAGACCCACAAATCTAATCAAAGACCTAATTGGATTTTGCATTCTATTTTAATTGCTTGAACAGTTAATTTTTTTTTGTTTTTTTTGGAGCGAACCTCCCTCGAAGTTTCCCCTCCACGAAGGCAATTCTCGCACGAGGTGAAGAAAATCTCTCAAGTGATGTCGATTTGGGTCAATTCGCAAAGGTATATATTCTGCCATCTTTTAGTGAGAATTAAACAATTATGGTTTTTTTCAATGCGATTATCGCGATAATATCCCCAAGACAGAATTTATTGTGGGTGATACAATGAGGTCGAAGATGAAGTAACAGTCCTGGAGAAATGATTATTCTTTTTTTTTTTCAATTTCTTTTTACAAATTGAAGTTTCTAACAAACAGAGTTAATGTTAAAGGGCAAAAAATATATAGTAAATGAATCATTAAAGAAGAAAAATCGTTCATGAGAAAATAATTCTCTATTAAGAGTCTTACAAGCTTGACCCACAAGAATAGAAGTGTTACCATCATCTAGAACAAAACTGTTCTCTTCTTCTTCTTCTTCTTCTTTTCATTTTTTCTTTTTGACTTTTCTCTTTGAATATCATAAAAGAAAGGACTTTTCCTCTGAAAGCGCGATTTTGTACTCAAAGATAGAATAATATTCATATCATCCCCACTTTTCCTTTTTCTCAATCAAAGCGGCTTAATACATGACGATCAACTGTACAAATTGAAGTACATTCAAGCGAAATTACTCAAAAAATGCAGAGCGTATACATAGCCCAATTAGAAGCTTACACCTGAACTTTTTCGCATTGCTTATACAATACTACGTAGCGGAAGTACGATAACCTAAAAGACAACCTATGAATCAGTAAAACCAAAAACTCTAGCAAGGACAAAATGCATTGTCCTCATGATGTCTATACCTTATTGTAGCACTTTGTGCATTTTGCAAAGTTGTTCAATATAGTCCTTCTGATTGTTGTTGTAAAAGGGACCAATAAAGATATCATCATCTGGAGAGAGATGCCCGGATTTGCTCATCATTTAGACAGAATGGATCACACGATGGGCCACATTGAAACTCAAGACGAGCAAAAAAACATGTTGATGAAAAACTTATGTGACACCAAAAAGTAATCCAACTTGGCAAGAAAATAGAACTTGTTTGACCCCCAGTACATGGCCCAGGTTTCCCGCAAGAGTCGTGAGTGACCGGAGACGCTCAACCTCAGAACACATCCAACACCTTCTCAAGGTGGTCAGTGGCCACATCCCGGGATGCTCCTCCGGCGATGCCAACCTCTGAATCCGACCGATGCGTCTGGCCTTCGTGTCCGAATTGGCCGACCCGGGGCTCTGGCTCCGGCTTGGCTCATACCTCTCCATCGGCATCGACGCGGCCACCACTTCCGGCGGGAAATTGAGCAGGGCCTTGGCGCCGCGCATCCGGAACGCCGCCCGGTCGTAGGCCAGCGCCGCCTCCTCGGCCGTCTCGAATGTCCCGAGCCAAACTCGGGCCCCGTGGCGTGCCGAGTCGCGAATCTCAGCCGCGAACTTCCCCCACGGGCGCCGCCGGACTCCTCTGTAGTGCTTCTTCGTGATGCCCCCGGACGGCTCGAGGGAACCGCCGCTCGACGGGGACCCAGATTGGTTCGGATGCGGGAGGGACGAGTTGTTCTGGGACATGGCCTCGTTCAGTACATGGTAGATGACCATGTCTTGCGAATCATTCTCGTTGAGAGGCAGTTCTCCAGTCGGGAATGGTGGAACCATGGAAGACAGCAAAGAGGTTTTGTGAGTGTTTCTGTGAGTGTCTATATGTTGCTGAGAACTTATCAGGGTGGGTTTTAAGGAAGAAGTGGGGAGAGTTTGTGTCTAAGTTGGTTTTAATGACTATAAATTCATTTGAGCAAAAAGGGTTTTGTCTTTGGGACAGATTGATTGGAAGAGGAAGGTGAGAGGAACCAGCGAGCGAGAGAGAGAGAGAGAGAGAGAGAGAGAGGAAGACGGAATGGATTTGGATTCTTAGCGGTTGGTAGGGTTTTCAGGAAGTCTTGCTTATTTTTTTTACTTTCTTTTCTTTTCTTTGTCTTGTTCTGAGGCATCTTAAGGACACTAATTATTTAGATAGCTAGTAGCTACAGTCTTGCCAGCGTAAAAAAGAACTCCCACAAGCAATTTTATAAGCTATTGGTTTAAGATAGCATGTAGTTATCATCGTCAAATTAGTGATAACTAAAGTTGTTTAAATAAGATTTTCTTCATGCCGGCGATGTATAATTTGTTTTTATCTAATCATCATACGATGGCATTATGTACACTTGCATAATTATATGCGTAAATTTTATATATACATAATCATATCTAGTGGAATATGTAGAAACTTTTAGTGGGTTAATCATATATTCTCCATACCTTAGTGAGAATATAAAAATTGACACGAAACCTTATAGGTTGTAGTTGTTAATCGATAATCACATCGAGCACCAAACAGTTAGGGTCAAGATGGGACGACTTGGTTCATATTTAATTTGTCACGTCTTTAAGTACTTTCTATATTATTAATACTTTGCACCATCCATTTTAGCATTATCAAGAGAAAAATTCATTTGACAACGTGGGCTCTTCTCTTTGCCAAACGAGCATTACAATCTTGATGCCACATGTACAAAACTTGAAGGGAAAGAAAACGAGAGAATCGTCAATTGGGGCAATCTCGCAATTTCATGTTGTCGCCCCACCTTCGTGGTGGCTTCGTGCCATTGAAAAAGTGACGTCATAGGGTTTGACCAAACGGAAGACACCGATGTGACTTGTCTCGGTGCAGTGAACCTGCGAAGCACGGGAATCGGGAGCACAGACTATTCGCCCTTGGAGAGAAAGTGATGTCCTGAAACCCACATGGATTTTTCTCCCTTCGAAAATTGAGCATTTTCAATAAGATCTCGCTAAGTGACAGAAAATGAGATCGTTCAAAACACTAATTTTAATCGCAATGTGATAATCACTATAAAAGTCGAACCGTTTCTTGTAAAATATGCTTTGTAAACGTCCTTTAAGAGCTCGACATATGACTTTAATATTATCATCCCATGTGAAACAATGAAGATGGTTTGACTAGAGGGAAAAATCCATAAAAAAGTCTTAAACTTTTTTTTTACTCTTTATTAATTTATTTATCTCATCAATGGTTGAAGAATACATTCCATCGCAATTCTATCCATAATGACCGTTAAAATATCAATGAGGTGGCATGTAGATAATGTTATGCACAATTTCATATTGTCATTATGTTGAAAGTACTATTGGATTAATGATACAATTTTTAGAATATGAATGGATGAAAAAGAACTTGAGGTATTCATGTCTCATGAGGCAAAATTTTGACTTTTATTTTTTTTATTTTATGAATTAACCCTTGATTTTATACATAACGCTCTTGTTTTTTTACCCATAATTGGATGTGACTGTTTTGTCACATATTTTTCTTGCCTCGTGACGTACTAACAGTCGTCACGGGGGTTGAGCTGCCGTCCTATATAAAATTCTTTCATCGACGTTGCCTTTATACCTTTGAATTTTCAACGGCTTGCCTCCGCAAGTTAATAATAATTCAGAAGAGGATTCTTCCAAAAGTATCAAACCCACGTGGTTTGACTTTCGAACAGAGCAGAGCGAAAAAGATGGCGGAATCCAGTGCGGTTTAAGGAGGCAATCTGTCGCGTTCACGATGTCGGAAAGGAAGCTGAGGCTTTCGAGCCATGAAAAGATGGTTGAATTAGAATCACCCCCCTTGAAAAGGACAGAAATTGCTATTTTAATCCCTTGCTCCTGGATATATGTCAATTTGCCCCCTGAATTAGCTCAAAATCACGTCAATTTAGCTCGATCTATGAATTGTCTCATTGTCATGTGCATTTGACATGATCAATAGAAAGAGCAGATGTAAGAATTTGTGGCTCTGCCTAAGTTATAATTCGCAAATTACTTGTCGAGTTGGGTAGGGTATAGTAGTATTAATTTAATCTTTTTGGTTGAAGGAAAATTTCATTCATTTGTCATAATCAAACATGAAAGGAATATAGAAAGTTTCCAAGCAAAACAAATCCAACAAGAGATGTAAAACAAATCAAAATCCAAAACACAAAAGAGTTTATCATGCAGCTATGAACATGCTCTCATCCCAAATTATATACACAACCAATCACCCAAATTATCAGTGAGGGGCACATGTCAAGATCTTCCTTTCCATAAATTATGGCTTGTAGTGTCTACTTAAGTTTAGCATTCTCAATATCATTATTATATGGAGACAATAATAAGTGACCCATCACAAATTGAATGCCTCAAATAAATTTTCAAATCTAGATTTAAATCAAGAGATAAAAGCTCCTAAATTTATATCTATACCTAAATAGGGAAATGAGAACTTTTGCCAAATCTCGGAGAAGTTAAAGAACCATGTCTGGTCATCTTGTTGGCTGGATTGATGACAATTTTCTCATAAAATTTTTAACTGCAGGCAAATTTACTCACCATGACAAGCAGAAAAAAAAAAAAAATAATTACGAGCGAAAGAGGATGTCATATGAGGTAAACAAAGATTCTCAAATTAGATTGGAAGAGTATGACCCAAAAAAAAAAAAAAAGATTGGGAGAGAAAAAAAGAAAAAGAAATCAAGGCTTAGAAAAGAAAAGCAGAGCTAAGCGGGCTTCAGCTTTAGAAAATTAAAGCTGAAAGCAAGTAGGTGAAGTTTTTATGAGGGAGGATTTTTTGGGAAAGAGAGGGTTGCCGACAGAGAGATTAGGGTTTTCTATTTTAATTAATTTAGGAGGTAAATTGAGCACATGATTTAGGTAACAAGTCTATTCAATATTTATTATTCATTTTAGGGGATTAATTGACAATTTCCCAAAAATCGATTTTATGTTGGGTCACTACTACTTTATCAGTTCATCTTTCATGAAACATCAACAAAAAAGAAAACTTGAGAATTTATCAGGTCGATTGCTTGTGTTAGAAAAGAAACAAAAGAACCCACACATCCACGGTTGGCAAGTAATATTTGTGCTTGGAATTAATTTGTTATAGTTATAAGACTGGAATACGCAATAAAGAATGAAAACTCCCATGGAACAAAGCCAGCAAAAATGTCAACTGGAAAAAAAAAACAAACACAGAAAGATAAAAATATCATAAATTTTACCAAATAACATGTTAATTAGACAAAAAAAAAAAAAAAAAGAGAGGCTAAAACGGATGTCAAATAAATTAAAATTGCTGAAGAAAATTCAAAATGGTGGGAATAAACAAATTCAAATTACGGAACACAATACACGAAGGTCATTAGGTCCAAAACGTAAACTAAATGAGAGAGAGAGAGAGAGAGAGAGAGATTAAAACTAAAACGAAAATATTCAATTTCGGAAATTATTTATTGAAAAAAATCATAGAAATTTCCTCCTATATAATAACGTGGAAAAAGCATTTCAGAGAGAGAGAGAGAGAGAGAGAGAGAGAGAGAGATTAAAATTAAAACGAAAATATTCAATTTCGGAAATTATTTATTGAAAAGAATCATAGAAATTTCCTCCTATATAATAACGCGGAAAAAGCATTTCAGAGAGAGAGAGAGAGAGAGAGAGAGAGAGAGAGATTAAAATTAAAACGAAAATATTCAATTTGGTTATTTATTGAAAAGAATCACATATAATAAAATTAAAACGCCTCCAGAAGGGATCCTGAAGGGCCTATTCTTGATTCACTTATATCTTGGTCCCCCAAGCCCATTCCGCTCCAAGCGTTTCGTTAGATTGAGGCCAATTTTAAAATAAAAAAGTGCTCGAGCGAACATGGGTGTGCATGGGAACTGGACTCGATCGGACCGAACCGGCACCGATTGAGAGCGATTTCTAGTTCCAAGTGCGGAACCAAACTGCCTGGACTGCCGGACCAATATGTTTTTTTTTTTCTTTTCAAATTTATTTTTCATTTTCTTATAAAGAATAAAGAAAATAAAATTGCCAAAATCATAAACCGGAATGATCCAACCCGAGAATCGGATGGGGACTAACTGGTCTAATTCTTAGTTCCAAGAACCTAGGAACTAGCCCTTCCAGTTCTCAATTCTAAGATGGACTTGGTGTAACTTGAGAATTGATTATCTCTACAAGTGAGTAAAAATAAATTTACCCTCTTTCTACAATAATGTGGTCAATCTAACTAATGATAAATTAATATACTTTATTTTCAAAATTGAAATACGCAATATGCTTAATGACGCTTATAACCAATGATAATGTCCATTATAAAATTATTAACCTGACTTTTTGGACATTTATTAATCTCATGTAATGAGATATTTAGGATTATCTGTCAACAATTTGAATCGTGCATATGCATGATATGTTATCGAAGCACCGGTAAAAAGCTAAAAGATCTTAGGAAAAAAATATCGATCTATCAATTATATCTAATTCTTTCAAGTGTGAAATGATATAAGTAAATTAATTTGTTCAGTGACCCAAGCAGTTCTATTGTAAATTGTTTTCCTTAGCTCAACCTTTTAATTTCTGTAAAGTGATATAATATTTACTTTAATTGTAAGTAACAGCATATTTCTTAATTATTTATCACTCACGTTTTAAACCTATATTTTGGATATATAAAGATTTTTATTTATATTTATATCATACAACGCATGAGATCCGGAATGTTCGGCTTAAAGCAACTAATTATTAAGGCATACTCATCATCGTCGCCTCACTAAAGTACTAATCGGAGTAGAGCCAAAATACTCCTAACGCCCAGCACAAATCGAGAATTTGTTCACTGAGCAAAAGAACCAAGGTTTCCTCAGATGGAGGAGCGATCGGGAATTTGTTCACTGAGCATGAAGGCTCATAACCGCATGAGAATAAGCCGTACACCCCTAGACGGACCACCGACACTGGCCGTCGTCCACGTCCTCCGCCGGTGGTCCTCGTCCTTGTCTTCTTTGTCTTCTTTGTTGTGCTTTCCTTCTAGTGTGAAGCCTGTTCCTCCATGGAGGGATTTACTCATGGAGTTTGATCAAGATTTACTGTATCCGGACTTTCCTTGATTAGAATGTCTAGATAAGGTCATGATCAAGTTCCAACAGAGACCAAACTCTCAATATCTCTTTCAATCGAATCCACAATCATCCCTTGAATCGAATTCGACCCACAATTCAGTAGGGTTTGCACATGCCTGAAGTTTCCTTGGTCGTGCGTGTCTCAAAATAGGTGAATACCTCCGTCAATCTTCAAATCTGTTTTTTGTCCCCAGCTCCAATGAGTGGATGCGACGCTTATTTTGGAATGTCAATCCTTTTTGTAGATGTGATTTGTAATTCAACGTTTTCAGTCTTATAATTCGACCCAAAAAAGAGTCTTATAATAAGTTTATCAGCTCAAAATTTGCTTTCCCTAATTTACAATTAGGAAGAGAAAATGAGGATACATTCTAGAAAGAGTGATATCGAAATGGCGCCGCATTCAACTTAAATATAATGAGGATGAATTTTCAGCGAATCCCTGGGATTCGTTCCTAGGAAATTGGTGACTGTTGGATTGCAAAAGAATAGAATAGAGGATAACTCATTTCAAAATAACAGCTTGAGCTAGAATGTATTCTAGATAAGTTGAATATATCAAGGAACCGATTGAATTCAACTGCCTAAACCTGCCAGACAAACTAAATTATATCCCGTATGATTCAGATCAGTCAAGAACCCAATTCAATTCAATTTTGCCATCCCTAACGATCCTTTGAAAAAAAAAAAAAAAAAAAAAAAAAAAAAAAAAAGCCAATGTTCAGAACTTTCCTTCATGACCAGTTCAACTCTAGCTCCTCTTTCACCAAATGTCAACTCGATTTCAATTGAACTTCCGGTGACATCATGCTTGAGGTGATTCGCAGGTCGGAAAGAGGATTAAAAAATGACCCAAGAGAGATCAAAGTCAAGTCTTAAATCCAAGTTATACCTATCTCAATCTCGGATACAATAATGTCCGCGCATAATTAACTCGTTTGTTTGTCTGAGTCAAGTATTCAGACATGCACGAGAGAAAACGAGAAGACCTGTTCCTGGTCGTTCCAATGCCTTAGTGGGAACGCATGATTTCTCCGATCACGAGCCACGAAGATCTCCCTTTATTCTCGTTAGTCGTTTTAGGCCACCTTCCAAGAATAGCTTCCGTCGATTCCAACCAGTACAAATCCTCTCAACAATTTCCAACTTTAGTATATATTTCCCTCCATAATTCTAGGTTTGTCTTTCTTTGGCTCTCTCTCTCTCTCTCTCCCTGTCTGTTTCTCGTTCTTCCTCAATCTCCAATTCACCATGCATTCTCAACCTCAACCAAGAAAGGGTTGACAATTCTCAACCGAGTTTCGACAAACTCGAAAGAGAAATTCCTCCATCTTCGTTGGTTTCTGGGATTTGTGGTTTTCGATGGGGACGTATAGGTCGGATGACGACTACGACTATCTGTTCAAGGTGGTGTTGATCGGCGACTCAGGTGTCGGCAAATCCAATCTGCTCTCAAGGTTTTCGAGGAACGAGTTCAGCATGGAATCCAAATCCACGATTGGGGTTGAGTTCGGGACTCGTTGCATTCGAGTCGATGATAAGGTCGTCAAGGCACAGATTTGGGACACCGCAGGCCAAGAAAGGTTTGACCCAATTTTATAATATCTACATCTCCTCGTCCTTTCTATGGATTGCCATTTATTACGAATTATAGACTCCACTGCTTTTAATTGAGACTATCTTTCTTAGAAGGATGTCGCCTTTTCTAAGAACTATCTTTTCAAAATTAGAATCTGCTAATGAGATCTTAGTCAAACCTCAAGCAATCCTTATTATAGACTCTAGTGACAAATGATTTGATTTTCTTAAACCTGGTTTTCGTCAGGTTTTTGTGGATGTCTGGTAGGTAAGATTGACAATGTTTGGACGTAATGATCCACCTTGATCCGTGTATATGGAGAGAAGAAAATTTGGATATGACAGATCTTGAGATGCAAACTAATACATGTGATCAATGAGTCATTGTTAAGTCCATTACGGGTGAAGAAAAGATTTACGCTTAGCGTTGTTGATTGCAAGTCACTGGCAAGCAGTTCGGTTGCAATGGCTAACTCGCATTCTACATACATGGTGCGGTCAATTGCGGATATTCATAATTTGGTTCTTCCCAAATTTGTCATTCGAAGAGAGGATTGCATTTCTGAACCGGCATATTTTACACAAACTAAGGGACATGCTAATGCAAATTGTTGTCAGTGATCATTGACGAAGAAAGCAGCTTAATTGCCAACTTTAGGAATAAGTTAGAGACATTCTCCGTTTTATATTTCTGTGTTTGGTAGAGATCATTACTGGCTAATGTAACATTACGGCGAGTAGAGGCCTGCTTGTGAATAGGAAGTTGTTCATGTTCTGTTCTTAATTATATCTGATCTTCTATTTAGGCGGTAAAATTTGTCTGATAATCTGTTGTGTTTAACATAGATACCGTGCGATCACAAGTGCGTATTATCGAGGCGCAGTGGGTGCTTTACTAGTCTATGATATCACTCGGCATGTCACATTCGAGAATGTGGAGAGGTGGCTAAAGGAACTCGAGACCACACAGAGGCCAACATCGTGATCATGCTCGTCGGGAACAAGGCGGACCTGCGCCATCTCCGTGCCGTCTCCCTCGACGATGCCAAAGCGTTCGCCGAGCAAGAGCACACCTTCTTTATGGAGACATCTGCATTGGAGGCGCTCAATGTCGAAAATGCCTTCACGGAAGTGTTGACTCAGATCTACCGTGTGGTGAGCAGGAAGGCTCTTGACGTCGGCGACGACCCTGCAGCACTGCCAAAGGGACAGACCATCAACGTCGGGAACAGGGACGATGTCTCGGCCGTCAAGAAGGCCGGTTGTTGCTCGTCATGAGAAATCATGGGTTGGGTGTGAAAGTGCTTTGCTCTCCATAGCATTGTCTTTCCAATAGAGGGGGAGTGACACTGAAGACGGACTTCATCGGTCAACATGTATACAAAAACTTAGACACTCTTATAGCATATTAATGTTAGCTAAATTTATTGCACTTAAAAACAAATGATTTTGGCAGATACTCTTTCCTTATTGTTTGCTTCTTGTTCTTTCTTTTTTCCCTTGTGTACTTATTCTGCTGGGTTTCTACACATGTTTCTGAAAAGCATTACCTATTATTCATAATCCGAGTATGGTTCATTATCTGCAATTACTAAAAGCATCATCATGATCAGTAATTAGTGTAAGTGCATTTATAGGAGACTTTGTTACGTGTAGCCTGTATTAACACTAGTTCTGTTACCGGATATAGTGAATCCAGAAGATTGTCAGAAAATCATTTGTGAAGCCTGAAATTCCGGCTATTGCTGCAGAAAAAATTTGTAATAGCAGAACATGTCTAAGAGATATTAACTAGCTGGAATAAAACAAAATTCTCTAATGCAAGACGACCAGTAATAGCCCTGAGTTCTGAGTTATAGCAACTGATAAATAGCAATGGAGCCACGCATGATAGTGACAGGAAAGCTTACCTTGAATCTTAGTAGAGAAACTGTGTCGCCGAGAGGAAACGTATTAGGGTACGAGGGCTCAAATTAATATGTTGCATAGGGGAAATAAAAAATGAAACTCTTCCATGCAACTACCATTCAAAGAGGACAGCAAAACAGATTCTCTATTCTCAAGACTCCTTATGACGGTGTAGAGAACCCCAACAGATCGAACAAATGACACTGCAGTAGTTCAGGAGTTATACACTTCGGTAGGATGTTGCAATTTCCTTCCAGGAATTGATCAGTGTCCTAATTTTGTGACTGAGGACATGAATAGCTCCCTAACTCAAGAGGTCAACTTAGAAGAAGTGAAATAGGCTTTTTTTGAACTGGTATCCCTTAAAGCACCTGGGCTGATGAAATGAATGCTTTCATAGAGAGGATTGGGATATGGTACCGAAGGATGTTTTCAAGGAAGTTCTGTAGTCCTTTGAATCAGGGACCCTCAATCCTCTGTTAAACAGAAGGCAAATTACTCTGATTCCTAAAGTCTCTACCCTGAAAACCTTGATCCATATCGTCCTATAGGCCTACCCAGTTTTGCACACAAAGTTATTGCAAAAGCGATGGCTAAAAGGACTTCCTGAAATGATTATGCCTGAGCAAAGTGCCTTTGTACAAGAGAGACAAATACAAGATAGCTTTATTTCACAGAAAATGTTACATTCCTAAAAAATGTTTTCCGAAAAGTCATTTTTTACGAAAATTGTAATATTTTTCGATATTTGATTGAAGTCTGAAAAAGAATTGGAAAATATCTTTTTCGTTTGGAAAATAAAATCTAATTTAATTTTTCTAAATAAATATAAACTATTCGGGCTTTAGGGATTTGCGCATGGGCAACCAGAGAACCCTTCCATTATGGATGGCAATAGTATGGCCAATTATAAGCATGAGCACCAAGATACATGGGTCAAGCCTTGATGGACCTCGACTTCGGCAAGGCCACTGAGGTCCTAAGCAAGAGCGCTAGCATCGATCTCGCGTCCACATAACCCAAAATCCAGAGGTGCTCGTGCACGACTTCTTGGCACCTTGGTTCAGGCCATAGAGGTTGGTCTTGGAACATTAAGGCTAAGCATGGGACCCCGGGTACCCTGTGCTCGGGCTAGAATCTCCAACAGTCGAGCCTTCGTCCATCGAGGTTGGCCTAGGGATGTTGGTGCTCGTGCCTGGGTCCTCGACAACCAACCCTGGGTCCTCGGCATTTGAACTCAAATCCATCAAGGCTAGGCCAGGGACCCTAGTCTTTAGGACCTAGGCTCGGTTGTCATGGACCTAGGCACTGGTACCGGGGCCCAAGCCCAAGTGTGAGGGATCTGAGCATGGGCACTAGGTCTTGGGCTAGGCCTCAATGGATTCAAGCTTAGGCGTTAGGGACCCAATCGTGAGATGCTGGGAAATGGGGATAAGCGTCAGGGTTTTATTGCCCAAATGTAGAATTTTTTGTCAAATTGCTGATATCTAGTTATATTTTTGAAATGATTTCTGATTTTGTAAAAAAGAAATCATATTCTTGAATTTAAGTATAGGTTTATGTTAACTTTGAAAATATTTTCCATTAACTTATATTCTTAAATGATTCAAACGCTGGAAAATGTAAAAAGTGTTTTTGGAAAAAATTTCATGAAATAAATGAAGTTTAAAGAGAAGAAAAAGGAAAAGAATGCCTAGGGTATCCTAAAACTTGACATCAAGAAAGCCTATGATGGGGTAGAGTGGAATTTCTTGAAACATGTTTTAAGTTTTGTGGAAATTTGGGTGAATTGAATAACTAACGTGTGAAGACTAAACTTTCAATGTCAAGCTAAACAGGGAGCCCTTTCGATGTCAACCCACCAATCTAAACGTGGTAAAATATTAGCAATTGCATGACGGGTATAGAATGATGTTGACACCTAAATTTTAGTGATCCAATCATTTATTTATTTTATAGAAAATTAGGGGTTAATTTTATACCTAAAAAAATATTAATTGCATAGCATATAAATTTAGGTGCATTTGTTTTTAATTTACATTTTTATGCATTGGACCGGTGACGGATGGGTTGGAATTAGTGGTTATGAGTTTTAAATTGACAAAGTAGGACTAAGCTCACGAAGCGAGCAAATTGGCCCAAACCCGTTTTTTTTTAATAATCAAATATCATCTCGTGAAAATAAGAATTTGAAATTTTCCGGGATATCGATTTGGAAAAATTGAAACCCTAATCGATAGTCTATTTGTTCGCGTAGGGTTTGGGGGCCACACAATCGATACAAACGGCCACATTGAAGGAAATATTCAGCCAAAGAGAGAGCGAGGGAGTTGCGAGTTTTGATCCTCGAGCGCGAGCCACCATATTCGCGCTTGGATTCCTACCAATTTCACGGCTCAGCAACTTCTCCACGCGTGCCCTAGTCTTCTTCGCCGCCGCTGGTGTTGTTGTTGCGCCATAATAATCCTCGGCTGGCTGTGAAGCAGTCTTTGTCGAGTTTGTTTTTCTTTTGCAGGGTCTTCTCGGAATACCCAATAGAGACATCAACGAAACAAACCCCGAGTCGCTGCGTTGCCAATCCGCTGTGCTCGAGCCATCCTTGACGTCCCCGACGTCTCCCGTGATTTCTTGCTGTTCCAAGGCTCCAACCAAGCCCACAAGTTTGTCGAAGAGGCCACCTCGGAAAATCTGCCTGACTGGGCCATGAATCTGGAAAGTTGCAACGTGATTAATCATGAGAGGATTACTAGCGTCGACTTGATTCGGGCCATAAAGAAGCGGATCATGATGAAGAGTCCCACGATTCAGTTCTTGGCCTTGGTTTTGCTAAAAACTTGTGCCAAGAATTGCGAGAAAGCCTTCTCGGAGATTGCGGCGGAGAGGATCCTTGATGAGATGGTGAGGTTTATTGATGATCCCCAGATTATGGTTAACAATCGGAACAAGGCTTTGACCTTGATTAATCGACCAGTGAACTTCTTCTCGTTCATGAGGAAACATACAAGATCCTTAGCCCTGCCGCCCTGAATCTCCACTGTGATCCATATTCTATCGATTGGATTTTTTTGGAAAAATTTTAAATTTAGGTAGAGATTTATTTTATTAAGTTATTTTATTTTTAGGTAGATTTATTTTATTATGTAGATTTATTTTCTTAGGTAGATTTAATTTATTAGGTAGATTTGTTTTATCTTGTTTTAGTTTTTGATATTTTATCTCTTTGGTGATTTATTTTCCAATGCATGATTGAAATTCCCTGATATAACATCCGATTCGCAACCGCATGAATTTTTATTCCATCTATAAGGTTTTAGATGGAATAATTATTCACACGGGAGTAAAATTGATCTATTGATCTATTGATCTTTAAGGCTTAAGATCAATTTATTGATTTTATTAGCGAAATAATCAAGTTTGAATTTCAATTTAAATATGGATAATATTTATGATGACCATGTATGATTTAATATTTATCTTTTAATTGTTCTATCCCGAAAATACAAAAAAAAAAATTGCATTTGCATTTCATGTAGATTAGGATTGATTGCATGATAGGTTAGTTGTTTTTTTTAGGAATACATGGTCAGAATCTATTTGGATAGATAACATTTCATTTTAGTTTTCACTTTAGTTAGATTTTTATTTTTCGTGATTTTAATTACGAATTTGCATAAAAATACAAAAAAATCATGCGCACATCATCTAGGATTAGATTCATGAAATGCACGTCATCTAGTGATTGTTGTTAGATTCATTTAATTAGAACTTCCTTATCATTAGAGTTAGGTCATTTGATTAATTTAGATTGCACATTTAATTATTGCATTTCTTTAGAAATTACCTTTACTCATGTCATATAGTTTAGGTCATGTTTCCATGTCATATCAAGTCATGTTAGATTAGTAACATTGCATTGCATGATTCTCATTGAATAAATGAAAAAAAAAAAAAAAAATTGAGTGATTGCGTGTTAATTAGAAATCATATCTATGACTGTTGATGTGAATTCTGATTTAACAATGTTGAGGTAAGTTTTGCAATTTATTTATTTTTTTACTTGGGTGTTTAATTGGTGGTTTGCGCACTCGCATGATCACATCACATGTTAGGAAAGTAAATTAAAATCAATTCAAGTTGTTTGCCAAACATTTTTTTTTTATAAAAAAGAGAGGTACCGAAAGGGTGTTAGAGAAATCTAACGTAATCAAGTCCCCGAACTCACAATCTCTGGTTCGTATGAGTAAAGTAATTCTCCTATTACTTTACTTAGGCGTCTAATCAACCTACACTAAACTGATTAGTGGCGACTCCTAATTGAAAATCATTTGTATGTTAAGAACTTGAACCTAAGTCGTGAATTAGTATGGGCTTGGGAGAGCCCGAGCTAAGTTAAACTTAGCAATCCATTAACCTAATTTTAGGTGGTGCATCTCGAAAATTTAGGTCACGACAAATGAAAAAATTATATATGAATATATAATAACAAGCTCTATATAAAGATATAATAACGTCCCTTCTTTTTCGCATAACTCAATAACAGATGCTGCGGGGTCATAACACCTACCTCGGGAGTTGACATTTATTATTGTCTTAATTAAAAATCCTAACATCAAATAACGCAATTAGCAATTATGTAAGTTGCGATGGCACTTATTGCCAGTAGTTTAGTGTGAATATTAAGTATCCCAAAGCATTATATGTATGCATCTACGTCCCAGTTAATTTATCGAGCACGTAGACCTTAGCCAACTTGCTTAATTTGACTCATAAATTTGGGGCGATAGCAGCAGTTTGAATTTTCAAAATACATATTGAAAATACAATGTCATCCCAGATTTAGATAGAATAACTTTACCACCTCACAGCTTAATTTTTTTTCAACCGAAAGAATTGAGAGTACTTATCAAAATTCAAGGTTGGTTATGAATCAGGTGGGCTCATTAGGGATGTCTTGGACTACTCCTAAACCTCTTTAGTGGGCATGGTATCAGCTCATGTCTAACCCTACATTTTATTGATGGGCCACAAATTATAAATATCACTTACACGCGAATTTAATCATAATTAATTATGGGTGATTCTCACGTTTGTAACTCAATACTCATAGATATGATTGGAGGGAGTTTAGAAAAGTACTACCTGTGGAGCCTTGGCCAGAAAGACCCTTGAAATGTGGGTTTCGAAGCAAATTAAGCTTAGACGATCTGGGCTTTTTACTGACAACTTTGTTAGGTGCCATGTGGGCGGCCTGTTGGCCCAATCACAAGACAAACTTCGTGCAAACATGCCTAATGGAGATTCTGTGGCTGGAGACTGAGGTGCCAGAAATCTTCTTTCTGTGCAGGATGTAGCCAAGTTCGAAGCCTCTTTATTTTGTCATCCTAGACACTTCTCTAAAGATGCAAATAAAGCGCAAACTTCTCCTTCGAAACAACTCAGAAAACTTGACTTGGAGTGCATTCGGATTGATCAAAGCGAAAAGAAGTGAAGGGTCATGATAACCCAGAGGGAAATCTTCCTTCTATTTGGGAAAATAAAATAGGATGTAAAAATGAAGTAACTACTTTTTGCGGCTCATATTTCATCACCAAACAAAGTGCCGGTCACGGGAACAGAGAAAGACACAGAGAGAGTTGGAAAATTGAAAAGAGAAAATTATATTACATTTACTTGAAAAGGTTTAGGACTCCATATGATAAGATAAGAAGTATCAGACTTAGATTTCACACTGCTCAAAGATTTATGATGCTGGTTAAATTTAGGATTATCACTTGCTCTTTTCTTTACATAGGATATACAATTAGAGCAATGTATGGGAATAGTAGGTCTCTTCCTGCATGATTTTCTCTCCTGCCATTTATCTCGGCTGCTGATATTTCTGAAAGCGACTAGCTTGGGCTTCCACATAGATATTTTTCAGAGGATAAAGCCCAAAGGGGATTCTACATCTGACAAGTTGGCCCATAAGCGAGCTTATGGGGTTTTCCCAGAAGCAAGACGCGCTTTTTCGAGTCCCTGCAAAACTTGTCAATGGCCAAAAGATGATGCTAGGTATACTACAATCGGTTAATAAACTTGATTTCTATGACACGCTATAATTTTTTGTCACATGTTATTTGCATATATTCAAATGCTCATCTGTAATCTACTACGTTATTGACATACCAAGTTTTATATCTAATGATAGTGCTCCTTGTTGCGCTCATCTAGTGAAGGTAAGGTATGTGAAATTCAAATACGCAATGAATTGATTATTTTATTGTTTCAATCGAGAAATGTTTGGTAATTTGTTGTAACTTATCATTAAAATATACTTAATGTGGTATCAATGAGATCGATGTATATATATTGAGCATGATTTTTTTCTTTAATCTTTCAAACAGAATTTTTCTATTATACAAGACATGGTTAAAATAGTTCGAGGCTCTACTTATCGAAATTTGGTAATTTACATATTGAATGAAAAAAAAAAATTCATTGTCTTATTACGTCATAAGTTTGGGAGTACACATATAACTTCAAAGATGCTGAATTAACATAAACTGATGATGCGATTTTTATTTCAGCACAAAAACACGTTTAGTATTTTGTTTGTAATATACTGTATTTTTGTACGTCAACTATATTTTGTCAATTACATAAAAATTATAGTTTCAGACAAAAGTTTGAAAAAGATTGTAGAAAGTGGGTCTAGGAAATTATGGGAGTAGCATGGGAAGCACCTTGTCCTCGAATTTAATCAACAAGCTATCCACTACCACAATTAATTTATTAGGACATCGAAAGTGGGAGTAGGTGATTGTCAGAGTCACGTTGGAAGCTACTTTTCCTTGTATTTGATCCACAAGCACCACAATTAATTTATTAAGATATCGAAAGTGGGAGCAGGTGATTGTCGGAGTCACATTGGCAGCAACTTTTCCTTATATTTGAACTTAAAGCTGTCAACCACCAATATTAATATATGAAGATATCGACTAGGACATGACAAGCACTGAAAAAGGATATCTATTAAAATAAACAACAACAAGCTCTTTGTTAGAGATTGCCTCTAAAAGCGATGCACCGGAGTCTAGATTGCAAGGGATTGAGGATTCTCCTTGCAAGCAATATCTCTATTGCACTGTATTATTTTTGCTTCCAACTTGGATCTGTACTGTTCAATATCATGAGTTTTGTTCAACCAAACGAAATAAGCTTCAATGTTGCAAATTAGCAATTACTAAAAATTTCAACATTTTTTTGTGACTCTTCCTATTAGCTATTTCCTTAGAATTTTTTCATGAATTTTCATATTCTCTTTCAATATTTCAATGATCTACTTGACTACATGTAAAATATCGACCTGTCATACAACAAGCACAATTAGGAATTTCCTAACTATTAACGAGTGATTATATTTTACATTATATTTTACCTTGATATAAAATATGAACAAAAAAAAACCCACCTTAATTTTGCTTTATAGGGGAACATTCATATGAACTAGGATACAATCAAATGAATAATGCTGATTCTAATTTTAGATGGATAAACAAATTCACTGCCATGCAAAGCACAGTTATGCTACTAGTATATTATTGAATTGGATGTTTGTGTGCTTCAGGATAAGACGGGACTAAAAGTATAAGATTTATACCATGAAAAACCCCAAACTGATATATATAATTTTTTTTTTAAAATTACTGAATTGAATAACACATGATAATTGACGGATATATTATTTTGTGTTTTACCCTCAGTTTATTAGAGGTGTAGTAATTTGTGGTTTTTCAAACTATTAATTCAATTGAACGGAAATAGACAGAGAGTTTGTCATATATGTACCAGTTTGAGGGTTTTTTTTTTTTATGGTTACAAAATTATTTTGTGATAAATTTGTCACGATTATACTAATTTAAAATTTTTTTCGTAATATTAATCCAAAAATATAACTATATTAATCCAAAAGTATAACACTAGTTAGAAATACTAAAACTAAAGAAGAAAAGATTATGACAAACGTGTTCTTCATTCCCATTTTTCAGAGGTATAGCAACACTTGTGATGTTAATTCTAAGATTAAAGAAATGATATCGTCTATCATTCAAGAATGAGTTTGGGGTAGCTATCCTTTTATACGAGAAATAGCGTTATCTTCTTTTCGATTAATTTTCTCCGTATATATCAGGACGAGGTAACATTGTTTTTGATGAATCATTATTATATAGGAAAGAAGTCGGGAGTTGGGAGAAAAATGCTTTGCGTTCGTGTAAAGACAGCCAAAGTAGCCGATGCTGACTAGGATGACTTGGAAATAAGTCGAAAGTGCGAATTCCACCTAAGACAATGATGATTTAAACTTACGCACATGGGCATCTTTGTCCTAAAAAGCTGAGCAACTATGATTCCATGCGTAGCACATGGATTCACTTGGTCCATGTGCCGAGTGGATCACGGCCTTTTTTTCTTTATAGATCCACTACACGGATTCTGGTAAAAAAGCTTTGATTTCTTCAACGTTATAACGGGCCGTTTGATTCGTTTTGAGAAAATAACTTTACAAAAATATAGATATATTTGAGTTAAATCAGCTTTTCAAAATATTATATTATTTAATAAACTGTAATTTTAAAATGCATTGAAAAATAATTTTAATTTAAATGTTGTTGGGTAAAAATTATATTTATATAAAGTTTCTACTAATTTTTTTTTTAAGTAAGTCTCAAAATAATTTTTTGGTAAAGCTCAATCGCCATTAGACAACCTCGCTTGAAGTCACCCAACCTCAGGGGAGGTTGCCTGAGGTTTTGGCCGTTGGACAGTCTCGCTTGGAGAGGCTACCTTAGATTGTGCGACCTTAAGAATGCAGGGGTTCCCACAACCTAGGCAATGTCGCCTAGGTCGGATGACCTCTGGAGACATCTTGGGTCGCGCGACCCCAAGCGGTGGTCACCAGGGACACACAAGCCCTTAGGTGGTGGTTATTGGCCTCTAGCTCCTTTATGCAAATCAGGTAGATGAACAATGAACATGAATAGCGCCAAAACTTACGTCCCTAAAACGCTAAAAGCCCAAAGTAGGTAAACCTGCCTTGGGCTTTCAGTTGTCTCAATGCTAGTATTTGGCCAATGGGGTTCCAAAACACTTGCAACACCTCTTACTTTTCAGGTCCCTTGAAAAAGCTTAACCAAATGAGGCTAGAGAATGGGTCTAGTGGCCCAATGGCTCAATTTTAGTCCCTATTTGTGAAAAGAGTAGTAGAGGCGGCGCATGAGAAAAAACGTTGCAAATTAATCTTTATTTGTATTTGCCTCGTTCAATATCACAGGCTTTGTTCAAAAGCGTTACTGATGACCCAACCTGATTGCCAATTGATTGTCGTTGAGTTGCGTCGTGGATCAGTACGACCAACAAACACAAACTGACCCATCTGATCGTCAGGTCTCCAAGAAGCAGGCTAAAACCTCAATTCGAGATCTAAATATTGGATTATTCTCACCAACTGATATGACGAATCCTTAGCGATCTGCGCAAAACGAAAATAAAGTCTTAAATATTATAATATAATGTTCAATAGTTTGATGATTAATTGACTTCGCAAGCTAATAGAACCGGAGGATTATGATATTCAAGGGATTCAATTTGATCGAACCGGTCGATAAATTGGGTTAAGCTAGTACTGCCTTTTTCATGGCATCATGTTCTGGATCTTTTATCTATCGGATCATCAATATTTTTTTCTGTGTCTATGGAGAGAAAATATGATCTAATCGCTCTAATTATACATCAGTCTGATCTCTAGGGGTGAGCACCATGCCAAGGTAGACCCTAGAACTAGACCGAATGGACCCTACATGGTGAGTTTTGGTCCAATTTTAGTGTGTACAAGGTAAATTCTAGGTTTGAAAAACTGGGAACTAGTCCAAACATAGTAGGTTCCAGGTTTTAGATTTGGCGCCTACCCACCTTAAAACCGCTCATCCTTAACTTGCACTTTTCATGCTTGTTCAATGGAAGTTGTATTTTCGGGATGGTGCTTGTTTGTCCTATAATACCAAAAGTCACAATCGCTTCCTCAATTGAATGGTGTGCTTTGCAGCTTCTGGCGGCATCCAATTTGTCTCCAACTTGGTGAATACCAACACAATGGGTGAACTTTTTGGGACATGCCTTGTATGATCTTCACCTCCTTCCAAAAATTCATTTTTTTTCAAGTCATTGATGATCTTTAAAACGCCACAATAACATAGCCGAGGATGTCGTATATTTTTCATCTTTTATGCATTGTTACTTTTGGCAAATGAAAATTTCTGTTATTGCTTTAACTTTCATTTTGCTTAACTAAAGGATGGGTTGGACATTTCCAATTGCTTTATATTTTTGTTTGTTTTGCACCGTACTTCTCGCTGTTTCGTTATTCTACTATTTTGATGTAATTCATATTTGTCTCAATTAAAAATTAGGGAACGTTTGACTAAAATTTGTCTTTTGAGGAATAAACAAAATGAAACTTAAAAAAAAGAAATAGTTGGTTAGTTCTCAGGTAGTGGAACCAAACCAGATCCACATGGCCGATTCTAGGGTCTATAAGGTAGGTTCCACGTTCCAAAAATTGAGCATTGGTCCCAATAGGATAAGTTATAGGTTCTAGATTTGGAATATGTCTACCCTAAAACTATCCATATGTTTGTGATGATTTCTAAAGGACCGCGGTGATATTTAGGTTGAACTAGCCAGGATGATGAAGATCTTAATGAGATATGGACAAATTAAATATGATGTTGTGCTCATAAGAGTTTGGTGAATCCATGATCATTAGCTTCTCATAATGTGATCTCTGCGAGTTTATTTGCTTTGTAATTTCATTAGAAAAGATATCGCAAACACTTTTATAAAGTGAGTACCGGACACCTGGAGTGTCAAACTTGGCATGGGGGATACTTAAGTGCCAAAAGTTAGAAAAATAATACTTAAGTGCCAAAATTGGAGCAAAATGGATCAGCTAAGTGCCAACGGCAAGAAAATCTGATGAAACTACTAACGTGATGATTTTTCAGCTAGACAAGTGTAAAACGACATCGTTTTGTTGCTAACGTGGATAAATAATTAAAATAAAAAATTAATTAAATTAAATTTAAAATGAAATTTAAAAAAAATAGAGAGAG
Source organism: Eucalyptus curtisii (assembly GCA_017140595.1). Lineage (NCBI taxonomy): Eukaryota > Viridiplantae > Streptophyta > Magnoliopsida > Myrtales > Myrtaceae > Eucalyptus > Eucalyptus curtisii. Next base: position 28,234,066 of record CM029498.1, read on the forward strand.
AGAGAGAGAGAGAGAGAGAGAGAGAGAGAGAGAGAGAGGAAGGAAGAAGATGAATAGTTGGAGGCGGCCGAGGGCTCGGCCTCTCCATCACCACCGGGGCTTGGCGACCCCCGGCCGACCAATGGGGAGGGGTTGTGAGCCCTCGCCCAAATTTGGGGCGAGGGTCGTGGCCCTCCCCCGGATTCGATGTGGGTTGCCAGCCCTCACTTGGCCAGGCCAAGGGCCAAGGGCCTCCACTGGTTAGGGTTCGCTAGATCTAGGGGAGGGCCGCAACCCTTGCCCCAGATCTAGGTGAGGGTTCACGGGCCCTCGCCGAGCCCTCGCCACCGGTTGGTTAAGGTCGTTGGCCCTTATACCCTTACCCCCCCCCAACCGTCGCCGGCCTTTCCCGGTGACGGCAAGGAGGTAGCGGTGACAAGGGCTGAGTCCTCAGCTGCCTCCAACTGTTCATCTTCTTCCTTTCCCCTTTTTAAAATTTCGTTTTAAATTTAATTTAATTAATTTTTATATTAAAATTCAAATCCATACCAAAATTACGTCATTTTTGCGTTTCTATGTTGAGTCAGCTCTTCGCGAGCGTTGTAAGTGAGCAACATTAATAAAAAATTGCCACATAGGATTTTCGGTAGGATTCGCTGAAGGTGGTACTCAAGTGTCTCGTTTTTAAAAAAAAAGTAGCATTTAAATATCACTTTCCTAACTTTTTGCACTTAAGTGTCCATTCATACCAAATTTTGGCACTTTGACCATTCTTTTGCCCTTATAAAGCCTATCCACAAGCAGCATCAATTGACTGGTGATAATATGCTCATGATGATATTTACTATCAAATTTGAGAATACAAAGTCATTGACGACGCTGAAGTAACGTTCATCTAAGGATGAAAATATAGTCGTTGGCAATTTGGACAAGGCTGCAAAATAATAAAATCATTAGAGAACTGGAAATAGATTTTGTCAAAATTGCAACAATAACCGACGATGTGACAACAGGGACATGACTTATTTTGGGAAATCTTGCTAATGTTACAGAAAAAGACTGTATGGGAAGTCTAGCTTCAAAACAAGCAGATCGCAAAGTCTAGCTTCGAAATAGCAGCTTGCAAAGAATCCTAACAACTCTTTGCTTCTTGGGACCATCTCCAACGGAAAGATTGGAGATGCCTATATAAGAGAAGATTATTTAAGCCAAAAAGAGTTGGACAAAAAATATAGAACAAGCCGAAAGTGTTCATTGTTGTATTTTGATCAAATAGTGTTGAGATTTCCGCTATAGTGTTCTTGTTGCGTTGTAATCGTGAGAAGATTAATGTAAAAGTGTGACATTATTACTTGAGTCCTAATAATGTGATCTATCAGTTAATAGGATTAGTGCTTTTGGATTGTAAGCATCCTAGCCCAAGTTGCAGTTATTAGTTTGGAGAGTGGACGTGAACTTGGTGATAAAACAGAACCACAATCTTTTACCGTGTTCCATTTTCTGAATAGCTTTTATCTGTCTTGTTGCACATCAGCTTCACCGGATCTTGTTATCATTTGCTTCTCCTGATTTCCAAGTATTGATTGTTAAATTCCACGCAATCTTCAAATTTTGTTAAAACAACCTATTCACTCCCTCTAGGTGACTTAGTTAGTGTTAACAATTGGTATTAAAGTTTTGTTGCTTGTCATTTGATGTGTATTATTTTTGTGCATAAAGATATTCATTTATGGTTAACTTTGGTGATTGTGTAAGTGAATCACAAGCTCTAAGCAAGCCCCCATACTTTGATGGAACATTTATGGCTACTGGCTAGTTAGGCCTATAGGATTAACAATGCTGAAGAGTAGAGAATCATTCAAAGTCTAACCATGCTTCAGCATAGGACTAACAATGCCGAGAGTAAGGGATCATTCAGAGTCTTGTCACGCTTTAGGTAACAACCCTAGCGATAGGGCCATCTAGTCCGATACCTTAACCGCTCCAACAGCACTGAAGCCAAGCCAAGGGGGCAACATCAAAATTCCACGGCAACTTTACAGAGGAGCAAGCAAGCGAAGGAGTTAGGACCAAACCCCACTTTGGTGGCTATATAAGAGTAGTAGAATGAGATGGCGAATCACATAATGAGACATATATCAGATGTGATCGGGCCGATGATTGTTAATATGATCAATGGTATCATCTCTAAGGTTGGGACATCGAAACAGTTCATATCAATCCAACCGAATACAACGTTTGCATGGTATGTTCTTCCAACTTTTGGCAAATTAAATTGTGGAAATAATTTAGGCCAAGTAATCCCACCAACAATAAGGATTTTACATAGGAGTGAAAATCCCAATCAATTTAATTTGGTTAATGAGAATACTTAATCTATCAACAATAATAACAGGCGTAACTTGCTGGTAAATTATAACTTTGATAATCAAGATTTGAATAATAATTCTAGGGGTAGGAACGTCAAGTCTATCGACCTATCTACTCTGAACCTAGGGGGCAGGAAGGGCAAATTTATCAACTTGTGAATCCTATTTAATTGGCTGAACTCGTGTTATAACAATTAGGTGTTGACAGAGGGATGATCAGGCTAATATTTAGGAAGCCACATCAGGGTAATATTTAGGAAGTCACATCTTAATTAGGTTGACATTATACCTTACTCAATAGAATTCAAAACTTCTAACTTTGTTGTTTTCAATGGCCAAGATGACCAATTGAGCATTGAACGTATTGGTCAATTTATAGTCGAGTATGAGGAAATAGAGACAAACAAATTTTTAAGACTTATGTTGTCACGCCCCGAATCTCGAGCGCGCGAACATCCCTCGATGGTTGATAAAATTGCGATGTTCCCAGGATGCGTTGCCGACCCATTCGTTTTATGCACATGCGGAAGCGAACTAAAAAACTTCAGACAACAATCAAACATAGGGGATAGTAAAACATGCTAACACATTTTTCATAAAACACACTTTATATACAGTCAAGCCAAACCTACGGTTTATATACAGGAGTCTAGCAAAAAGAGCTACTGAGCCACCTAAGCTCCGAACTCTCCAGTCTTGGGCTCCGAGTCCTCCACGACACCATCAGGGATGTCGATATTCATAGGATGCCTTATTTCCCACTCCTCAGTCCCGATAGGAGGTTCGTCAAAACCCTCCATAGGACCCTCTCGAGCCCCGTTGGGCTTGTTAAGGAACCGCACTTTGAAACAATGAGGTATCAAGTGAGGTAGGCCCTCATCGACCCAAACAGTGGACTCAACTAACTCACGGGTCAAGTTGGTCCCAGGAACAGGGAAATAGGAGTGCTGAAAGTCTACCTCCTATGGGACCCCGAAATGAACATAACGTACCTCCATCTAAGAACCTAAAAATATTTAAACCATGACGGGGTGAGATAAAATCTCAGCGAGTCTACACCCTAAACCCCGATTAGGACGAGAATTCATTCAGAGGCTGTCCTAAACATGCATCACTCACAACTTACCTCGCCTCAGCACCTCTCTGCACATTAGTACCTCTCAAATATCATATGCACACAGCAAACATAATCAATAATTGGAACACATCAATTCATCCTCAAACAATTACAGGGCTCCCGATTATAAGGCCAAATTATTATGACATGTCCCATTCCGTGCCATACAATTTTGTCTCATAATCAGGCGCGGCTATCTCAATCACTCAAGCGTGTTCCAATTATTTATGACCCAACGGCTACGGCCAACTCATCAGTCGGCGGTCATTCGGCATAATCGGGCGTTGTCCCGCTTTGTCAGGCACGACGACGTTTGCATTTAGATGGCATTCCCAAATGAGCATCGGCCCAGCCTCCACTGAAACGGGCATCCGTTGTTAAGGGCATCTAAACTTAATCAGCCATCGTCCCACGTGAACGCATTAGGACGGGTTCCGATAATGACCACACGCACAACCATGCTCGACCAAGAACATCGTGCTTTGCACTCAAATACTTCTATTTCAAATAATGGACTTGTCCAAGTTTCTTCGTATTAAAAATACCCGGTAAAATAATTGTGCGTGGTCACGAATTTAAATTGAACCTATAAACGTGATACTCTCCCATTTTAAAATTCCACGATTTTATATAGTACATAAAACATTTTTGGCGTCAAAACCCGACACCCGATATTTTTCTAATTAAATACCCAAAATTCATATTTTTGAAATAATAATTCAAAAATCATCACCAAGCACTCAATTGCATAATATAGCAATCAATTTCACAAATCAATTCAACCACGATGATCAGCGTAAAATTCTACAAACCGGCTATCCCGGTACAATTTACACTAATTATAATTAATTAAATAAGTTGTAATTAATTAAATAAATTGCAAATTATTTAAACTAATGCACTTAATTAATTTAATTAAGCTAACCAGACTATCCTAATTGAGCTAACTAATTTAATCTAACAAAGCTAACTAAGTTAATCTAATTAAACTAACTACATAACCTAACTAACCCCTAACTAAATTAATCTAACAACCTAGTTCCTCTAACTAAACTAACCAACTAATTAATTACACTAAATAAATTACACAAATCCTAATTAAGACTAAACAAATCCCCTTAAGTGTAATTAACTCCCTAATTAGAGATTAGGATGTTAACTCATTGGATTAGCGAGATAACGGGTTCGCGGCGATGGCGGTGCGACGACAATGAAATCCCGTGCCTACGACGACTTCAAAGGAGGTCCGGAAGAGGCTGAAAACAGCCAACAAGCTCACCGTTTGCTGCTGGAAGACCGATTCTGTGGCTGAGCTGGTCGGGGGAGCTGGGTGGCTGGTTGGTACAGTTGAAGTGGCGGGACGGCGAGTTGGGCGAGCTGGGACCGGGGACGGACGGCCAGGCAGTCCGGCGTGCTAAACGGATGGCAGCGACGGGCGGCTCGGCGGACGCGCGAGGGACGGTTGAGCTCGGGGCGGCCTTGGCGTTACGGGCTGGACTTGCGGTTGGAGGCGGGCGGGTGGCTCGGACAGGCGACGTGAAGGCTGGACTAGTTTTCTGAATGAGGCAGCAGCAACCACACAGAGGAAAAATGGAGGAATGGAGAAGAAGGAGAGCTAAGGAAGAAGAAGAAAGCAGAAGGGTTGAGCTAAATGGAGGAATAGTTTTCAATCCACATTTGTGCATCCCCGACTCGTTGACGACTCTCGGTTGTCGTAAAAATCTTAATGTTTCAATTTCAATTACGGGTACCGAGTACATAATCAACAAAAAAATCGGCTTAGTGCCGTTCGACGCGAATTTCGCAATAAGGTGGAATCACTCACAACTTAATTACGTGCTTCTGTCGAATCGACGTTTCTCCGACCTTTAATAGATTATAACGGTGCTTTGTATTGACCCTTTCCAATTAGCACAGTCGAGCAGTTGATTTCTGATCAAATTATCAAGTATGTCGCGTTTATATCTCTTAACGGCTTCACATGATAGATTAGTTAACTCGAGAGTGATCGGCTCTAAGAAAAAGGACCATAGGCGCGTTGATGAAAAGCTCATTTCATATTATCGAAATAGGGTCGAATTTTCAGGATGTCACATATGTTATTTCCTTTGTCTTTGTTGAAAATTGCTTTACCTACAACACTAATTCACCACCAAATTTGGTGTGTAACTGGGGAGAGATAGAAAGACAAATCCATTCGAATTTTTGAGAAGGAAACTTGAGGTGCTGATTGCTGATTTGGCTAGACTCAATCGGTATAATGATGTGATGGTTGATTAGTTTGTTCAATTTAAGAAGGCTAGACATAGATGCCTTACTTTACTCTCTTAAAAAGTTTTTACGAACTTGGCTTTCAATGGATTAAAATCTATCTTTTAAAAAAAAAAATCGAATGTCAATATTTTGCTGATTTCTTTCAATTGACAATGAGGGTATCTAAATATGGGCAACCACTTAAAGATAGAGATAGAGGGTCACATGAAAAATTTGCAGAAAACATGGTTTTAATAGAAATATAAGAGTAAGATGATGAATTTGCCTAGGATAAAATTCGACAAGGAAAAGTCAAATTTGACGATGACAAGAGGGCATGATGGCTCTTGATTATCGCATGATGGCTCTTGATTATCTTATCTAAAAGAGTCGAATGATCAACAATTTATTCGATCGACAATTTATTCGATTCTTTTAAAGGAAGCAAACATGGACACCAAAAAAATAACCAACTTTTGCTTATAATCGACAAATGATAAATTTGGTCAATAATAGCAATTTGGTGAACAGTAGAAGTCATTAATGAAAGAACATGTTACGACTTGAAGAGCAATGACAACTAATGAGTTATCGATGGCAAACATCAGTTATCCTAGGATGAAGTCATCAACGTTGAATTGTAATTGCCAAATAGCAATATTTTCGGATACGGAAACTCTTTTAGATAAGTGTTACTAGATAATAACAAATTGCAAATAATGCAACTTATTGTAACCATAGATATGATTCGGAAGTTACTTGTTTCAAATATAGGATTAGGAAGTTATCTTTTTAAATTGAATAACCATTTGTAATTGTCGATTGTAAGTTTTAAATAGTCATATCGAATTCTTTGTAGAGCCCCCCCCCCAAAGCAATTATGACAAAAACTTGTTATTTTCCAATTCTATGCCTTAAATGAACTTTCTAGATATTTCGTCATCAACTAAATTCTGGCAAAGTATCTTTATGTCATTGCACTTCATTGTCAATTAAATTCTGATGAAAATTTTATGCCATTACACTTCACTATAGATTAAATTCTATCGAAGCATATTTGCTTCTTGTGCTCCATTGATAAGACTCATGTCCAGAATCGTTATAAAATTTGTCCCTTCTTGATAAAACCAAAAAACAAATTTCGGTGACAAATATTTCATTGTTGATTTAATTTCAGCGAAATAATAATATAGTGTACTTTGATATGTCAATTATATATTTTCAAGTACATAAAATTAAAATTTAAGACAATTTATAGAATAATAATGAAAAATCACATTTAAAAAGCAAGAGAAAAAAAGTTCGAAAAAAGATAATGGAAAGTGGGAGCAGGTGAATGTGAGAGTAGCATTAGAAACAAGTTTTCTTTGTATTTGATCAACAAGCTGTCGACCACCAATTTTAATCTATTAAGGTATTGACTAGTGCACGACAGGTAAGAGTAACAATATCAACAATAAATAATATATAACAACAAGCTCTTTGTTTTAGGGATTGCCTCTAAAAATAAGACATAGGACACTAAAAATTGCAAGGGATTGATCATTATGCTTGTAAGCAATACCTTTATTACACTATCTATTCATTTTGCTTCCAATTAAGATTTGCACTTGCCCCATTCAATACTATGAGTTTGTTCAGCATAAAAGAATTGTTCTGATGAGCTTTAATGTTGTCAAACAATGTATTTGAATTTAGGAAAGAGTATAAAGCCATGCTTTCTTTTCTTTTCTTTTTGAATTTTCTTGCTTATCCACATCCATTTTATTCTGGTAGACTCTGAATGTTTCCTTATTGCCTAACTAATCCCCATTTATCTTCTCTTCCAGTAGATTTTCAATGTTGATTATGTCTTAACAAATCCTAATGCGTCCTCTTTTGGAAGACTATAAACATTGATTAGCTCCTGAACTCTTCATCCTTTGTCTTTCTGGTAGACTTTAAGTAGCATTCTTCTTTCCATATTAGATATCTGCCAAAATCATTAACAATATTAGACTTCGTAGTATTACATTTGTTTATCAAGATGATAGATTTTCAAAAGGATATATGCACTAAAAGTCCTAAAATTAATTACAAAAGTGCAGTTAAGTCTTAAAACTTGCAAAAAATGCAATCAAGTCTTAAAAATTGTTAGGTTGGAACAATTGAATCCTTCTATTGATTTTGTCCAACTTGGCCGATGAAATATGCATATGTGTCTTTTTTAATATTTCCCTTCTTCTACGTGGCGATGACGAAGCTAAAACACAAAACATAAGGCTAAAACGGCATTATTTTGGTCCAAATATGATTTTTAGTACAATTTATTTTTATTTTTTAAATTTTAACTTATTATCTTCTTCTTTTCTTTATTATTTAATTGAAATAAATTTGTATTAAAAATTAGATTTGAACCAAAATGATACATTTTAGTCATACCATCGCCACATAAAATAGAGAAAATAGTAAAACAAGGGCACATTTATATTTTTTATTAGTCGAATTGGACAGTTAGCAAAATGAATCAATTGCGACTCATGCTTTTCTGACAATTTTTATAACTTCCCGGCGAACATATCCCACGTTCAAAAGTCTTTAACGTCATAGAGAGAGGAGGGGAAATGGTGGCCCAGGCCCAGTAAGCTCGATTTTATTAATCCCTGTATAGCCAAATGAGGGTATTTTCGTCTTTTTACTGATTGGCTTGGCTGTAAATAGAACGGGAGAGCATCCTCCGCAAAGGAAAAAGAGGAGGCGGAGGATCCCCTTCACCTCCGAAGAGCCATGGCGGAAGCACTCATCTTGAGAGTAGCTAAACTTCTCGATGATTTCCGAAATGATGGCGGCGAATTTTCCGAGCTGAAGAAAACCGTTTCCTTTCTCCGAAGTATAGTGCCCGATGCGGAAAAGCTGAGATTCAGAGAACGCTGGAGAATCGGAACATGGCTGGGGGATCTCAAAGATGCTTTCTATGATGCGGAGGACTTACTCGAAGAATGGAACATTGACGTCATGCCATTACGAGAATCGCCGAGCAAAGATGAGAAGTTGAAGCAGGTAATTCGCTCCTCCTCTTCGCCTTCTGAAAAACCTCATTTAAGGCTGGAGATGAGCGTCCGTGCGAAGCAAATCAGGTCGAGATTAGAAGGCATCGCTATCGAAGGGAGGTATTTGCGCTTGCGAGAGTGCGCGGAGGATGTGCGGATAGAGAGAAGAGAGCGGTTGGACTCCTTTGTGTACGATGAGGAGATTATAGGGAGAGAGGACGATAAAAGCGTAATTATGAACTTCTTGTTACACTCCGACACTGATGAACAAATTTCCGTCCTTCCGATATGGGGTGACAGTGGGATTGGAAAGACTGCTCTTGCTCGATGTCTATATGAAGATGAAATGGTCAAGAAGCATTTCGATTTAAGGATATGGATCTGTGTGGATAACAAAGACTTCCGTTATCTCGAAAGGGAAGTGCGAAAAATCAGAGGGAGAGAGACAACAGAGAGAGTAGATGACATGGAGCAATTGCAAAAATATCTCCTAGTTATTGACGGTCTGGAGGATGTGGATCCTGAACAATGGCGGAGCTTGAAAAATTTATTGATGGGAGGTGCCCGAGGAAGCAAGATTCTGATAACTACACGCTATTGGGACGTTGCGGACACTACAAATACATCCCCATCTTATTGTCTTGAGGCCCTTCGAACAGAGTCGTCTGTTGATTTATTGATGAAAATGGCTTGCCAGGAAGAAGAAGAGACCAGAAATCCAACTAAGGTAGATATCCAGAGGTGGATAGTCACAATGTGTGGTGGAGTCCCTTTGGCAATACGAATGATTGGAAGTCTATTATTCTCCAAGAAAACTGAAGCTGAGTGGTTACATTTTGATCACGAGATGTTGGGATATTTTTCATATCAGATTAGTTTATCTTCACTAATTGAGCTTAGTTATAGTCATCTCCCATGGCAGCTAAAACAGTGCTTTGCCTTCTGTTCATTGTTTCCCAGAGACTGGGTGATTGATAAACAAATGTTGACGAGTCTCTGGATGGCAGAAGGATTTATCCTGCCCATAGACAATGGAGATTGGGACATGGAAGATATTGCTCATGACTATTTCATGGATCTACTCAGGAGGAATTTCTTTCAAGACTGCACTAAAGATGAACTTGGAAATGTGACGTCTTGTAAGATGCATGATTCAGTATATCAACTAGTGTGCAAACTTACTGAAGGCGAGTATTCTCGAGTAACTGATCAGGAACTGTGGTTAGGGACTAAAGGAGCTCGCCATCTATCGTGGGAATCAACATGGCGGGATTCAATTTTAGATTTATCAAAGTCACATCGTCTGAGGACATTCATCAAAACTAGTCAAAGAAAAAGCTCGAGGTGTGAAACTCAAATGGGTGAAAAAACTCTTCACAAATTAATTTCTAGTTTCAAGTTCTTACGTGCCTTGGATTTGCATGACAGCGGTATTGAGAAGTTGCCGAGTTCTATTTGTGAGTTGAAGCACCTGACATTTCTAGATCTCTCTGAAAATGAAGAAATCGTAAGGCTTCCTGATTCTGTGACAAGATTGGAAACCTTGCAAGTACTTAAACTCAATATGTGTTACAAGCTAATAGAATTGCCAAGGGATATAAAAAAATTGGTCAACCTCAGGCAACTGGAGATTAGCAACTGTAATGCCCTATCTTATATGCCACAAGGGATGGGCGAGTTGACTCTTTTGCGCATGCTAACCGATTTCATTTTGCCCGGGGATGATTCTTGCCCAAAGAATTACGGTGGGCTAGGGGAGTTGAACAGGTTAAACAGTTTGAGAGGAAGCCTCAGAATTGAAGTTAAGGGTGAAATAAAATATGCAGTAGCAGAATCAAAAGCTGCCAACTTGAAGGAGAAGAATTCCTTAGTTTCACTAGTATTAGTGTTTGCCGGAAAAGAAAGTGATGAAGTTTTACTTACGGAGCTGCAGCCAAGCTTAAATCTACGAAGCTTAGAAATAAGATGCTATGGGGGCAAAAGGTTTCCAAGCTGGATGTCTTGCATGCCCAAATTAGTTCAGCTACGTTTGTTTGATTGTGCAAGATGCAAAAGTCTCCCATCACTTGGTGAGCTCGCTAGCCTAAAGCATTTGGAAATTGGTGAGCTACCTATAGCGGAGTACACAGAAAGTGATATTCATACCCTCTCATCACTTCCTAATCTGTCTACATTAAGGATATGCGTGTGTCCTAATTTGGAACGGATTCTACCACTTGTGCATCTCAAGGAGTTGAAACCTCCTAGATTCCCTTGGGAGCCGTTGCAGACTTTAGTTGCCACTGCTGAACTTGTAATTGGTATTGATGATCGAGTGAAGGATGTAATCAAGTTATTGGAGATAGAGGATGATGAGGTTGAAGCGCGCATTGTTGGAATCCATGGAACTGATGGAATTGGCAAGACAACTATTGCAAAGGCCATATATGACCGACTCTCCTCTTGTTTCGATAGTTGTAGCTTTCTCGCAGGGATTGGAGAAACTACACAAAATGTCGGTGGTATTCAGTTTGTGCAAACTAAGTTGATATCTGATGTTCTTGAACAAGATGGAGATGTTTCTTCTTTCGAAGGAGGAATCGAGTTTTTCCGTGATGTATTTCGTACTATAAAAGTTCTTATTGTCCTAGATGATGTGGAAGAACAGTCTCATATTGATGATCTTGTAGGAGACCAGCTTGACTGGTTTGGTCCTGGAAGTCGGATAATTGTTACTTTAGAAAATGGTGGAATTCTCCAAACATATGTTTCTCGAGGCTTGGCTCATATGTATGAAGTGAATGAGATGGATAATGATCGAGCTTTTGAACTTTTTTGCAAGCATGCTTTAGGAACAAACTGTCCAAACTGTCCAATACCTGGCTATCTTGAAATTGGGAAGCGTATTGTCAAAGCTACAGGGCAGGTTCCACTTGTTATTGAGGTTATCGGTTCATTTCTACGTGGAAAAACAATAGAAGATTGGAGGAAGATAGAGGACCTGATAAAACTGCAAAAAGAGAACTCGCGAGAGATTTTGAAGGATTGTAGGGAGATTTTGAAATTCTGTTATGAAGCATTAGATGAAGAGCAGAAACAAATATTTTGGGACATAGCATGTTTTGCCAATGGGGTGGACAGCCGAATTGCATCATATTCGTGGCCCGATCGAGATCTTTTGCCTTCTCACCATGTTTTGATGCCCCTAGCAAAAATTGGAGGAGACAACATGCTGTGGATGCATAAACTGTTGAAGTGCCTCAGCAGAACTATAGATCAAGAAGAACCTAAATATCCTGGAAGGCGCAGTAGACAATACTTGCTTGTTACAGACCTGGAAGTAATCAACAGGAAAGAGGTGAAGGCTTTTGGTTCAATTTTTGTTTTCTTCTGTAAAATGAAAGCCTTGATGTATAAGGTCTAATTTGTTTTCCAGTTCTTCAGTTAATTTCCATCTATAGGTCTTCTTTGCGTGCATGGAAAAGAAAGCACCTTAGTCCTTTTTGCTTAGCAAGGTTTTCCCATCATGTTTTATAGCTTTGGACTGATTTGTTACTCTTGGCAAATGTAGGGGATGGAAGTGGTGGAAGCCCTTTGCTTTGACTTCAAAAATCTTCATCGGCATACATTTACGGAAACGGATTTCAAGAGCATGCCAAACGTAAGGTTCTTGAAATTGGATCATGCAAGCATGACTGGGAATTTCACAAATGTATTTCCAAGCTTGAGGTGGCTTAATTGGCGAGGTTGCTCGAGGGATTTCGAGGCAACAAAATTTATTCTAATAGAACTGGTCATTCTTGATCTTTCATTGAGCAAGGTCACTGGAGACTGTGGAGGTTGGAGGTTAATCAAGGTGGTTTTTTAATTTACAGCTCTAATGCAATTATTCTGTTAATTATCTCGCAATTGACCTTATAATATTTTCTCTCCTGTTTTACAGATGGAGCAATTGAAAGTCTTAAATCTCACCGGTTGCACTGACTTACTGATAAGTCCTACATTTTCTAGCTTCCCCAATTTGGAGATATTGATTCTAGAGCGATGCTCTCGGTTGGTCCATTTAGATCCTTCTGTCGGGGATCTCAAACGGTTGCTTTGTCTGAATTTGAAGTCCTGCACTGAACTCAACATGTTGCCTGCCGAACTGGGTGGCTTGGAAGCTTTGAAAGAGCTACTCATTGATGAGACTTCTGTGCATGATATTCCCTTGGGAGGTGATTCAAGGAAACTTGAAACTCTTTCTGCCTCCAATTGCTTATCATTGAGTCTCCTGCCCCATTCATTTGAACGTCTGACATCACTTTCAGAACTCTCAATAGATAATTCAAACATTACTGAACTCCCTGATGGAGTTGGAGAGCTGGTGAAACTCCGACGCTTGTCCTTGTCGAATTGTCATTGGATACAAGAACTTCCAGAGTCCATTGGCCAATTGGGAAGGTCTTTAGAGGAGCTCGATATTTCGGGAACGGGCGTTTCAGAATTGCCAGATTCGTTTGGAAATTTGCGAAGTCTGAAAGTGTTAAAGATGGACTATTGCTTCATAAGCGAATTTCCTAGTTCTATTTGGCATCTACGTAGCCTTGAAGAAGTGCATGCCTCCTCGTGTACGAATTTAGAAGGGGAGATTCCTGGAGACATTGTGGAGCTAATTAATCTGAGAATCTTGAAGCTGCGATATTCTCCTATTTCCAGCCTACCTCCTGAAATCAAGTTTCTTTCTAAGCTGGAGACTCTTGATCTACTTCACTGCGACATGCTTCATGAGTTGCCAGCACTTCCGTCTGGTTTGTTTATTGTGCATTTGAGTCCAAAGCTAAAGAAAAAGGTGTGTAACCTTTTGGTGGATCGTCGTTTCATCATTGTGTAACTTGGATGACAAGGTCACTGGAACCTGTCTTTGTTCTACTTAGCCTTGGCTATGCTCAATTAATTATCCGGATGATTGTTCTTGTTTCCTTTCAAAATATCTGAGCTTCCCCTGATATTTGCATGCTTGTTTTTGTAATATTAGTCTCCAGCCAACTTGTCGACAACGCACAACGGGTTCTCCTTAGATTGTCATAATTTGGATTATTTTGGGTGTCAACAAAATGGATTTACCTCGTCTATCTTCGTTCAAGTTTAATGTTCTATCATGAATATATATCCCAATTTGATTGAACAATTACGCATGTTGAAAAGAACTGCTAAGTACTGAAATATTTATATAGAATTTTGCAATTGACTAAAAATTTTCAGTTTCCAAGCGCCACATCAGAAAAATATTTATAAATTAAAAAGAAAATATAATCTAAATTGGATTAAAAAACGAAAAAGCTAAAAGTATAAAAAAAAAAAACAAAAAACAGAAAACAAATTGAGGCCCTCACTGGCTAGTGCTGTCACCCATCGCCATAAATGGTTCATGGAGGTAGCTTGGGCCTCATTGACTTGGGGCGAAGCCTTGGTAATTCTTGGCGAGGGCTTGGTGACCCACATTTGGGGAGGACGCGACCCTTACCTCAATTTTAAGTGAGGGTCGGCAGCCTCCACTTGGGTGGTGGCCATATGCAAGGACTTGTTATCTAATTTTTTTTTTTTTTAACTTGGTTTTTAAAATTTTTCGTCCTTTTTAATTTAATTTAATTTAAGTAAAATCAAAAATGGAAAAAGAGACCACTTAGTAGAGAGAAAGTAAGAAAAAATGTTACATCAATATTTTCTGTTAATCCGAATAAATAGAATTAAAGAAAGGACTTGATTAAATTAACTTGGTAAGATTTAGGACTTAACTATATTTTTTAAAAATTTTAATACTCAATTATACTTTCGTATTAAATTTTGTAGAGCGTATATGCTGTCCGCAGAGTAATAATTGCCCTCTCGGAGGTCTGACCCGGTCATTGGAAGGATAGAACTGCGAAAGAAAAAGAAAAGGAGAGAGAGAGAGAGAGAGAAGGAAACACGGCTCGACTCTTTCACTTAAGCCAAGCGAAGACTAAAAAGAGAATCGAAGTCAACGCTCCAGATTCAGAGTCTCGATCTCCATTGGAGCTAGAGTTTCTGTGTACGCTAATGGATGCTCAAGTCCCCAGTGGTCGCTCACCGTCAGCCAACGGTACTGCTGAAGAGTTGCCCGTCTGTAACTACCAAGTCTTCCTCAGTTTCAGAGGACCAGATGTCCGCCATAACTTCATCGAATGCTTCTACGACCACCTCAAAGGCTCCGGGATTGTGGCATTTAGAGACCGCGAAGAGATCAATCCTGGTGAAAGGATCAACACCAAGATCGTGGAAGCCATCAAGCGTTCCGACATCTGCATCCCTGTCTTTTCCAAGGACTTCGCTTCCAGCGCAGCTTGCCTGATGGAAGTTGCCCAGATGGTGGAGTCGGAGAAACCCATTCTTCCCATTTTCTACGGCGTCAAGCCCTGCGTTGTTCAATACTGGCAGGGGACGTATGGAACGGCCTTCATCAAGCACGAGGGACGCAGGGATGCCGAGACAATCACAAAGTGGAAGAATGCTCTGGCAAAGATTGCTGGGATTTTGGGATTTGAATTGGCGGATGTGGACAAGGGGTAAGTCTGACGGCTTGATTAGTCTTCCTTTACTTGTCTAGCCTTCGGAATGAAAAGATTAGAGAATTGGCTAGTGTATTACACTCACCACGCTCCTTCTAGATCAATTAACTTCTAGGGATTTTTCTTTTTTTTTATTTATAGCAATGCATTTTCATATCTCGTCTTGTCTTCTCTCATGTTGCAGTAACCAGCATCTCCATCTTCTATCTATTAAAAAAAAAATAGCTGTTTTTCAATTCGTAGGTATCACAAAATTATAAAGAAGGTTGATTCCCGACTTAGACAACTGTTAAGAACGGATAAGCAACGCCTGCCTAAAGATTTAGTTGAAATAAACAGAGATGTGAGAGATATGATGAAAAAACTTGGTGTCAGTTATGAGAATGGACGAGTTGTTGAAGGACAGAAGACGATGGGGAAATGCGTGGTTGCAGTGTGCGGTTTGCCAGGGGTTGGCAAAACCACTCTCGCAAAGGTGGTATACAACAAAATCAGTCACCTCTTTGATGGTTGCAGTTTTCTTGTAAATGTTCGAGATGATATTGAACAGAATGGAGTGGTATCTCTGCAGAAGAAGTTACTTCAAGACCTCAATAGAAGAGACCCTCCAGAAGTGAAAACGTCGAATGAAGGTAGCACATTGATAGAAAGGCTATTCCGAACACGAAGAGTTCTGGTTGTCTTGGATGATGTGGACCACTTCAACCAAATTAAACCATTGGCTGAGGCGCTAACTTGGTTTGGTCTGGGAAGCCGGATCATCCTAACAATCAGAAACAGAAATGTCATAGAAGGTTACGAGGATGGAGAAATAAAGGAACACGAGGTTTTACCTATGAATGATGGTCATGCTCTTGAACTTTTCTGTAAGCATGCTTCTCGATTGAAGTTTACCCTAAAAAACTACGGTTCTCTACCAAAAGACATCATCTCTGCCGTTGGAAACCTTCCTCTTTCTATTGAAATTGTGGCATCGTATTTGTGTACGAAGGACAGGAAGAGTGAAGCAATATGGAAAGAGACTTTGCAAATATTAGAAAGAGAGCCGGGAAAAGAAGTAAAAAAATTGTTGATACAAAGCTATAATCTTTTGGAGGAAAATACAAAACAAATATTCCTAGATATAGCATGTTTTTTTGTAGGGGTTGAGAAGACAATCCCCTTTTACATGTGGGAGGTTTGTGAAGGTTGCCCAAATAGAGGTGTTGATGAACTTAAGAATGTCTCCTTCCTAAAAGTTGGAGAAGAAAATGAGTTTTGGATGCACAATCAATTAAAAAAGCTGGGAAGAGAAATTGTCAAGAACGAGAATATTAAAAGCCCTGGTGAGCGCAGCAGGTTGTGGGATTACGAAGATGTCCAAATAACATTAAGCGAAAACGAGGTAAAATCACACTGAGATTTCTTAGTATTCTTGTTAAGTTTTCTCTGGATATAATGATTATATTATTGTTTCATTGCAGACATCTTTGTGTTAGTTTCACACTTCCATTTGTTAACCAAATTGGCAGGGAACCAAAAAGGTTGAGGCTCTTCGTGTAACCCCAAATTATAACCAAGATGAACCAGAATTCGACCGTTTTCATTGTGAAAAATTTCATCCTCTATCGAATCTGAGGTTTCTGGAGTTGGACTATGCCGATATTGAAGGAAATCCTAAGAATCTTCTCCCGAAGCTAGTATGGCTGGATTGGCGTGGATGCAATGAGATATCTAAGTTGTTTGCATTTAATATGCAAAAATTGGTAATTCTCAGTTTATGTTCAAGCCCAATCCGAATGAATTTAAGAGACTGGAAAAGATTGATGCAGGTAAGGCATGTGTGTGCTTGTTTTTTTTTTTTTTTTTATGAACAAATGCCCCTTGCACTTTACCCTAGGACATTGTTGTTGAAGTAGTAACTAAAAATATGAATCATGTTGTTTTGGCAGGAGGCTAAGAGATTGAAAGTTTTGAACCTAAAAGGTTGTTTATGGATCATAGCATCTCTCGAATTCCCTACCTCAAGGTCTTTGAAACACTTGATCCTGGAAGGTTGTCCATTATTATTACCAACAATTCATGAATCCATATCTAGCTTAGAGAATTTAGTTATCTTAAACATTAAGAATTGCAGATATGTTAAAGATTTGCCACAAGCACTATATTCCTTGAAAGCATTGAAGGAGCTTCTCATTGATGGAACTAGAATTGAAAGTCTTCATTTCATGGAAGGCTCTCTGCCAGCCCTTGAAATTCTTAGTGCTTGTGAATGTGAACTTTTGAAAGAAGTCACTGATTCCATTGGATTGTTAAAGAATCTTCAGAAGCTTACTTTAAGAAGTTGCAAACATCTAAGAGGACTTCCACATTCCATAGGAGAGCTTGTTCAGCTAAAAGAAATGGATTTGTCCTACACGTCAATTAAAAAATTACCTTCTTCATTCAAGGATTTGAAAAATCTTGAAGTTCTAAAGATGGTTCGTACTTCAATTAAAGAATTTCCTGAAGCCATAAAAATTCTTGAGAAGCTTGAAGAGTTGGATTTCACCCTCTGCATGATTATGGCTGGAGATTGTGACATTACAAGGTTGTCTTCTTTGAGAATCTTGAGATTAAAATGCACGAAAATTTCTCGTATGTTTGCCAAAGATTTTGGGCAATTTGACATCCTTGAGTTAGATGATGACGTTGACATGCAGACGGTCTCATAATTTCGCTCTAGCTGAGACCTTGTTATGGACAAAATGGAGATGATCCTGTGATGTCAAGCTATGTTTCTAAAGAGCTTGAACATGAAGCATCTTCCAATCATTTGAAGTACGAGTTATTCAACAAAGAGAGAGATCTTGTATTTGGAAAGACATTACTGTTGATCCCTGTTTTACTTTTTGGTGCTTGGACACATTACACTGCCTTTGACAGCATATATCCAGATATTCTTATCGCAGTTTACTTCTTGGATCTCTGATTTTTATATGTCGAGTTTCATCTCAAACTATGTGAGCATTTTTGCATCATTGTGTTCCATCATCTATGCAAATGGTTCCGTTTTCTCTTTCTTGCCAACACATGATTGGCAGGGTCACTTTAGTTGTTTTTGCTTTTTATTTGTCTTAATTTATTGAGCTTTTCTTATGTAATTTTGGTTTTTTCTTCTTTCTCTTTCCTTTATCTGTCATTCATTTTTCGCTCAGGGCTATCATCAGCAGTAAGGAAAAAAAGACTGTTATCTTATCACATGGTTCAATACATATTAATTCAGTGGTCCCCATCTTAGGACTACAAGCATATACTACCAAGTTCAATTTGAAGTGATAGAGGACAAAGCAGAGGGAATTTCTTTGGAAATGCAAGAAGTTTGAATGACCTAATGCTATTCCTTGGTCTGCTGCTTGCAGCATCCTATGATTTAACTCTGGTTGTACATAGGTGCCAGATGCAAAACAAGTCTCAAGGAGCATGGGCAAGCTGTTGCTAAACCCAACTAAGACTTCCTAGTTCAAGGCATAGTTGTTTCACATTTGTCGTTTTCTCATTGTTATAGCGGTCCTCTCACTAGGTCTCTCACGTTCTAAGTTTTCTAATACTCATAGCACGTCTTCACTGTTGTTGGTTTGTCAACAATCATATGCAAGGATTGAGTAATCTTTCTGTTGAAGCTTGTATTGCCTTGTCATTCACTTCCATTTACCTGTAAATGGTTTTCGCAAATTCATGAATTCGCTCATGACCCAAAATATTAAACGAAAGTTGTCCCTCATGAATTTACTGGGTTGATCAGTCAATAAGGTCCTGACCTCCAGAGATGAACGGTCCCAGTGCACCTCCTGTTTTTGGAATGGAGGTTCTTGGTCTCACTGGAAAATAGAAACAGGACTAGTGGCCGACAGAGAAATCTTTTTGAGGGCACGAGTATTTCATAACATTCATATTGTATATGCACAACGCAGGGTGAAGATATGAAGTAACAGCACGAGTTCATTACATTTCCGAATATGTGGCAGAATGTGAAGTGATGATGGCTTTGAGTGGCTAAGATTTTTCACTTGGATCCCTACTGGAGTCTTGAATTCGCAAGCTAGATGGTTAAATTCTGGGGGTTCTTGGTCGCCCATCAGAATTCGAAATATTTTGGTTCCAATGACTTAAAAGTGGGGAGTGGTTTTAAGCTTACATGGTAGTCATTTGCACGAGCAGGAATATTTAACGAACTGAGTGGGAAAGACTCGGTTGGTTGAAACTGAACGATGGCGAAAATCAGAAGTTCCTCATAAAAGGAGAGTCTCATTTAAAAAAGTAAAATGTCAAGAAAGGAAAGGCTCATCCCTTTCATAGCAGACACAAATGGATTCGATCCACTAGATTCTTGATTTTGTTCGTTTTGAGTCCTAGTCTTGCCTTCGCTCGTGGAACAAGTAATACTCAGAAACCTTTCAAGAAGCACAAATGAAAATATACGAATAGGTCGGGCATGGCGGGTATCCATTTACGTCGTCACACTTTCCCAGGACCTCTATTTCTCCGGCTTCTTCACGTTCATCTCGTGGGTTCAAACTCTGTCCTCTTCCTCTTTCTCTCTCCGAATGCTGCTTCTTGGTAGTCTTATCTTGATCAACCATCCACAAGAAATAATTGAGATGCCACTGGAACAAGCAAAAGTGCATTGTGTTGGAACTGTCATAGCGCCTCCATCCCAGTTAGTCTATCAAGCACGTGGCAGTCCCAATTGTCAGAACACATACTGAAAAACAATATCAGGCTTGACCAAACCATGAACATTGGCTGTAAATACCTAACGAGAAAGCAGCGAATCGTTACTTAAGTAGACACGGTGATAACACATTTGATTAACTGAGTCGTGAAGCATTTGAGTTCTATGCTTCCAGATGGGTTCACTTTTGGAATGCAGCCCAGGAATTGAGTCATCCGGAGTCATTCTCAGGGGAGAGCTGGCTTTTGAGATTATACGTCTGTTTGCTTAAAGTAGATTCGAGTCTCAGTTTGAACCATATACCGACGTCTGGAAACATTTGCCTTAGCTCTTGGTTTGTTGGAAGACTTTCCAGTTATGGTCACAGAATCAGATATATTAACTTTGTCGATTCATATTTTGAATCCTTTTTCCTCGTAAAGAAAGACCCAATTCCTCGGATGAACTGAAAGAACTGAAATATCCTATCACGATTCAAGGTTGGTTAGAGTCAAGTGATCAGAGTCTTAAATAGGCTATAATTAAATCAATCCTTTTCATCTGCACTTCTATGGTCTTATTTCCAGAATTCACTTGTTTTACGCGATTATCTTCGATTTTTTATTTTTCGCAACGATCCATGTTGTCTAATCAGCCTTCTCATTTGGCTCAGTGTTAGCAGATCAACTTATTCATGATTACACTTCTTGGAATCTGACATCTTCGCATGGCTTAATCAATTTATTTATTTCACTCATAAGGATCAAATAATTTATGTTCTTCTACATTAGGTTATCATGCCATTTACTCATCTTTCAAGTCCATTGTACTAAGAGTTTGCTTGCCTTGGCGTTGTTGAGCTCGAAATTCTCTTAAAAGAATGGGACCTGAGTACGAAGCATCTCATGAAACTGACTGAAATCTGAACTCGATCTGCTCTAGCTTTGTTCGCTGTCCCACAATATACTTTGACATTGCTAGTGAAGATCGTGCATATTATCGAGGCAAAGTGGGCGCTTTACTAGCCTATGATGTCACCCGGCGTGCCATCTTTGTGGACTACTATGCTTTAGAGGCACTTAATGTTAAGAGTGTTAGGGAAATCCCTTATGATGTTTTGAAGATGACAAAATAAATCAAAGGCTACTAACATGTTTAATGGTTAAGTAATAGACCATGCAGATGATAGAACATGTAAAGGATATTGTCAAAGTGTGAAGACGACCAGAAGACTGAACGTAACACATGTCCAGAGTATATTTTGAAGATTTCCAGACTTTAGTGTCAAAGTCTGTTCTACATCAAGTCTGTCAACTCGACTAATTCCATCGAACGTGAATGATGAACCGTAAGATGACTCTATCTTTGAACCGAAGACGGAGATGACTCTATCTTTGAAGAGAATATGTTCGACTCAGATTGTAAAGTCTATCGCACTCGGACTCGAGATTGTAAAGTCTATGGCTCTCGAGACTTTACATCCAGTTCGACAGAACGTAACTCAAGCCCAATCATATAACGGCTAGTGATCTGGTTTGGATTCCACATCAAGATTGATTTGATTGACTCAATCTATTTGATTGACGATTGGATCTTGAAGACAAGAACTTTCTATACGAAGAAGCTTTACTCATGGAAACCAAGATTCCGTTTGTATGGGCGATCGGAATCAATTTGGGATTTTACCTTTGTCACTCAACGGCTACCAAATCTTCTAGATACAGAGCTGTCCAATGGGTATATTGGAAGACGATCCTCAAGATACTTCCGACGGGTAGTTTGGAAGTGGAGGAGTATTTAAGGAGATGAAGGACCGATGAGCAAGTAAGAGATAGAGCGTAGAATTTATAATTCCAAAGTCCGAGCGACCTTCGATCATATACTTGTCTCTTGAGAGCTTAAACGTTTGTGATCATGAGAGAAATACCAAAAGAGTGACTTAGTGAGATAGTGTGATCTACTAAGTGTTTGCACTCAAAGTTGTAATCTCTTGTTGATTGCATAGTGGAATCCACCAAGAAGGCTGTTAGCGTGGGAGAGTGGACGTAGGCTTGGATTAAGCCGAACCACTATAAATCTTGTGTTCTTATTCTCTTCCCTAACTCCTTTGTTTTACTCGAAGTTTATTTTATTCCGCATATATTTGCCAAGGTTTAGTTTAAACACCTATTCACTCCCCTCTAGGTGTTCATACTAGCACTCTCAATTGGTATCAGAGCCAAGTGCTCGGTTTATAAAAGTGTTTTTTACTTTTGAGCTAAAGATCTTCTATGGCTAGTATCTTGGCACCAGGACTTATGGAGGGACAAAGCAACACAAGGCCACCATATTTTGATGGAAAAGAATACAACGTGTGGAAGAACAAAATGAAAGCATTCCTAAGATCCAGAGATCCCTTGCAATGGGATGTTGTGGAAAGAGGAATCAACCCCATTGCTGCGTCCATATCAAATAAGAATGGCGAGACAAAGAAACCAAACCCCCGCTCCTATGTCTCGGACGGAGTTGTCCAAAAGAGAAGCGCTTGATGCAAAAGCCATTTATTCTTTATATTGTGCCTTGTCTCCTGCTGAATATAATAGAATCTCTTCATGTGAAACAGCAAAAGAAGTTTGGGATAGACTTCATGTTACATATGAAGGGACCGATCGTGTAAAAGAGACAAAAGTAAACTTCCCGCTCGGCAAATATGAATCCTTCAAGATGAAGCAAGGAGAGTCAATTGGAGATATGTTCAGCCGTTTTACAGAAATTGTAAATGGTTTAGCATATCAAGGTCAGCAAATTTCTACCCCGATGAAGGTCAACAAACTCTTGCGAGGTCTCTCAAAAGATTGGAACCATGTCAAGACCTCAATCCAGGAAACTCGAGGATTATGCCACTTTCCGTTGATGAATTGATTGGCACTCTTCAATCCTATGAAGTGGAACAACTCAACGATGAAGATCCCGAAGGTAAGAAGTCCATCGCTTTAATATCTAATGCTGTTTTTGATGAAACAGACTCAAAAATGACATGGACAACGAAGAATTTGCTTTTATGATCGATAAATTCAAAAAGCTGAGTAGAAAAGGAAGGAAGTTTAGTGTAAGACAATACAAGCAGAATGGCCAGAAAAGAATAATGAAAGAAGATGATGAGCAAGGAAATATATGCTTGACGGCACATTCGTAATCTGAGTCGACTCGGACACGGACTCGAAATCGAGTCTCGATTCAAACACGGACTCGAAATCCGATGAGGAAATCGAGGTAAGTCATTCAAAAATTCCTCTCAAAGTTTCAAAGTATATAAATGAGCTTTGCTTAAATCTCAAATCTTCTCTTAAAAGGATCTCCGAACTTAAAAAGGAGAATTTTCGGCTTAGGCAACATGATCTTTCTCAAAAAGAAAAGTTTGAAATTTTGCAAAAAGATTTTCTACAAACAAAAGAAAGTCGAGATTTACTTGTCAAAGAAAATGATTCTTTAAAGAAAGAATTTTCAAATATTTCGACAAGATTTTCAAATGGTCAAAAACATTAGAGCATATCCTTTCTATACAAGTTCCTTACTATAATAAGTCGGGACTTGGTTTCAATAAGGAAAAAGATTCTCTAATTGATTTTCCTAAAGTCAAGGAGAGACTTAGACAAAGACCTTCAAAGGCATTTTACAAAAATCATTTTCAAAAGAACTTTGTAAAACCTGTTGGTCGAAATGCCCTCAAGTGTTTAAATTGTGGAGATTCAAAACACTTTGAGAAAGATTGTCCTAAAGACTGGAGACCTATCAAGAAAAATTGGGTAAAAACAGCATACTCTACTAACTCTCATGGACCCAAGAAAAAATGGGTACCAAAGAAAAGATGAGTTATTTTTGCAGGAAATAAAGGAAGAGAAGAAAGAGAGTTTGGTAAGGAATTTTTTTATTCTCAATTTGATTTGGGCAATAATTCTTATATTCGATATATCCTTGGTTGATTGAGATTTTATAATGATCATATTTTGCTTTATGGAAGAAAGAATCGTATGATTTGTTTTTGTGATTTGTGAGTTGAGATTTGATTTAGTAC
Organism: Eucalyptus curtisii; assembly: GCA_017140595.1. Classification (NCBI taxonomy): domain Eukaryota; kingdom Viridiplantae; phylum Streptophyta; class Magnoliopsida; order Myrtales; family Myrtaceae; genus Eucalyptus; species Eucalyptus curtisii. Next base: position 28,258,087 of record CM029498.1, read on the forward strand.
GTGTGATTATTTGAGATAATTCAGATTATTTTGTCTAATTTTATATTTCAGATTTAATCATATTTTGCAAAGTGAAAATCTGTTTTACGTGATGATGCAAGATATCCTTAGATATTCAAGAATTTTATTCTCTATGTTTTTATCGTACCATGACTAAGTGAGAATTTATTTTTCAAAATATCATTGTGCATAATATTCTTTCTTTGAATACTTTGTTACGATGAATTAAGAAAGAATATTTGATTATGGAGATTTTCTATTTTACTCTAACGTCAAGGAAGGATCCAAATTGATGGATACCAAAAAGGAAATGAGTTGATTGCAGGAAATTCTATAAGGGAAGAGCGATCGTGAATCTACGCAGATTTTAGTACAATCTGAAAATATCTCCTACGAAGATTGGTAATGATTTTTTTTAATCAATGGTATATTTGAAACATATACCTGGGTAAGAGAAATTTTTTATCATCCCGCATTGCAAATTTCTACATGCATTTATCATGATTTTGGATGATTGTTATATTGCAAATATCTTTTGTCATAAATATAAGGTATTGCAATTTTGGCACACGACAGAAATATTTATTTTCCTTTTGCAAAATGCATATCTGAAATTTATGCTCAAGGAAATCGCTTTGATCTCAAAAGATATTACTACATATTCATGGATATTCTTGCTATATTCTTAGAAAATATATTATATCTAGCAAGTTTGATCCGCAAATCAAAGGAAGATATTACGTGACATTTTTGCAAAGATGATTATCTATTATACAAGATTTTGCAGGTGACAATAGAATCTTCCATATGAATTTTGGAAAGCTCGATCAGATAATCATGGAGATTTTATTCTATCTTCTGGAGGTTCAAAAATTCTATTCCTTGTGCAAAATTTTTGCTTATTGAGGAAATCCCTTATGCGTCATACGGAAGGTTGAGTAGTTCTGAATTTTAATTTTACATATGCTATTCAATTTATTTATTTGAAGAAAGGGCATTATATATTATGTGGATATTATTATAGCTTATTTGTGGAAAAAGTTTGTTAAGTTTATGCAGGTTGAATTCGAGATGAGCTTGATTGAAGAAAATAAAATTTTGCCTCGAATTTCAAAATGCAAGTGATCGTTGCGGATGTTGTTGCTACAAAGGAAATACTGCAAAAATATTCTGTTCAACGTGCACAAGCAACAATTCTATTCGCAAATATTGTCATGATCACAGGGGAGAAAGCAAATCCAAAAGAAAAGGAAAAGAATCGTGATAATCTCAAAAAGGCAACAAATTGAGGGGGAGCATTGATCAATTATGGAAAAATCTTTTTGAATTGATCGTGATCTTATTATGGATGGAAGGAAAGGTAAATGTGTCAGAATTTGTTATAAAAAATCTGGTTAGTGCATCTTTTATTACTTTTTGTCATTGATAAATCTTGTATTGATATTATCATTTTATTATGACAAAAAGGGTACGTGAATTTTATGATGCATCCGTGATTTTCATTGGATATTTGCTAATATATATGATCGAAGTGAGCTATATTGCATATTTTTAATATTCGATTTACTTTATAAAAGCTGATTTTTGGAAATTGTGTTTCATGCAAGACATATATTTATCATTTTATATTCTCTACGTGACTCTTTGTTATCGCTTTTTGATTATGACAAAAAGGGGGAGAGAATATGAATATGCATATGTGAAGATTGGCTGATATTATTTATTGCATAATATTGAGCTGCGATTATTTTTCTATATATTGTTATGCTCAATCTATTTGCTATCTTCTGATATCCTTTGATTTAAATTAATATTTTTAAAAGCGTGTTTACAAATCTGCATATTCAGAGATTGTTTTGTCATCATCAAAAAGGGGGAGATTGTTAGGGAAATCCCTTATGATGTTTTGAAGATGACAAAATAAATCAAAGGCTACTAACATGTTTAATGGTTAAGTAATAGACCATGCAGATGATAGAACATGTAAAGGATATTGTCAAAGTGTGAAGACGACCGGAAGACTGAACGTAACACATGTCCAGTATATTTTGAAGATTTCCAGACTTTAGTGTCAAAGTCTGTTCTACATCGTGTCCGCCAACTCGACTAATTCCAGGTCGAACGTGAATGATGAACCGGAAGACAGACTCTATACTGGTGAAGCCGAACCGAGAAGATGACTCTATGCTGAAGCAGAATATGTTCGAGACTCAGATTGTAAAGTCTATCGCACTCGTACTCAGATTGTAAAGTCTATGGCTCTCGAGACTTTACATCCAGATTCGACGAACGTAACTCAAGCCCAATCATATAACGGCTAGTGATCTGGTTTGGATTCCACATCAAGATTGATTTGATTGACTCAATCTATTTGATTGACGATTGGATCTTGAAGACAAGAACTTTCTATACGAAGAAGCTTTACTCATGGAAACCAAGATTCCGTTTGTATGGGCGATCGGAATCAATTTGGGATTTTACCTTTGTCACTCAACGGCTACCAAATCTTCTAGATACGAGCTGTCCAATGGGTATATTGGAAGACGATCCTCAAGATCTTGTCCGACGGGTAGTTTGGAAGTGGAGGAGTATTTAAGGAGATGAAGGACCGATGAGCAAGTAAGAGATAGAGCGTAGAATTTATAATTCCAAAGTCGAGCGACCTTCGATCATATACTTGTCTCTTGAGAGCTTAAACATTTGTGATCATGAGAGAAATACCAAAAACGTGACTTAGTGAGATAGTGTGATCTACTAAGTGTTTGCACTCAAAGTTGTAATCTCTTGTTGATTGCATAGTGGAATCCAGCCAAGAAGGCTGTTAGCATGGGAGAGTGGACGTAGGCTTGGATTAAGCCGAATCACTATAAATCTTGTGTTCTTATTCTCTTCCCTAACTCCTTTGTTTTACTCGAAGTTTATTTTATTCCGCATATATTTGCCAAGGTTTAGTTTAAACACCTATTCATCCCCCCCCTCTAGGTGTTCATACTAGCACTCTCAAAGAGTGCCTTCACAGAAATGTTGCTCAATCTGTCGTGTGGTCAGCAGGAAGGCCCTCGACATCGGTAACTACCCTGCAGCTTTGCCAAAGAGACAGACGATTAACATCGGAAGCAGGGATGATGTCTCAGCTGTTGAGAAAGCCAGTTGCTGCTCTTCATGGGAAATCATGGTTGTGGTGCAGAATACACAAAATTTATTTACTCTTCATAGTATCATGCTCACATACAAACGAAGATATTAAAGATGGACCTCATGAAATCATCACGTAATTAGACAAGCTAATTGCATGTTTCTGTTTGCTAGATATTTCTCAAACGGGTATGACCCTTTGGGGTACGTGAAGCCCCTGATTATTTTTCCTTCAAGGACGGAGTCCGTGGACACTTCAACGAATGAGGTAGAATGGAGAAAGATTTTTCATAATTGTGCAAGAACTATACTCTGGTTTTCATATGTTTTAACATAATCGACAAAACTAATTAACAGAAATCCTCAGCAAAAACATCTTGAATAAGTAACAGGATTAAAGGTAACATATTGAGATGAACAGGCCTGCCAGAAATTGAGGTTGGTAATCAACTCTGTTCCACGGCAGATAGACCTAAGGATGATGAGGGCTTCGCGCATCTCATTTTACTTATTATCATCTTCTCTATCATGTTTCAGCTGCCAACAAAGTCGTCTAAAAGTTACTCTCATTCCATTTACCTCTGTAGTGTGGGATAAGTATATTAGAAGTGTCAAAAGTTGTGTATAGCACTTACTTTAGTGCCAAAAGTTTTCGCTAGCTCACTTAAGTGCTAAATCGAAGGAAAAAAAAAATACTTTAGTGCCAATGGTGAGAAATTCCGACTAAATTGATTACGTATCATTTATAATAAAATTATAATATAATTGGACAAAATTTGTAAAAAATCCAATTCACTTGGCATTTTCGTGTGGCATGTTTGGCATTGAAATAATCGTTTTTTAAGAATGACCGGCACAAAAGTGATCACTTTAAATAAAATTTGACACTTAAATGATCACTGTTTACAACTTTTGGACAACGTTCTTTAGGGGATATATACTAACTAGACATGCCGGTAAATCATGTAGGAGTGAGAAACTAATAAAATGTAGCCACATTGATTTCCAGTAATCTAGACTGGAGTTGGTGCTTAAATAGTCGTTTTTTATTTATTTTAAAAGTAGCACTTAAGTGATTTGAAAGAAACTTTTGGCATTAAAGTAAGCGCCGTACATAACTTTTGGCACTTTTAGTGTACTTACCCATGATAGGCAATGACCTTTAAACCTAAATGACTAGAAAGAAACTTCTTCGGCCATCATAGAAAATTGGCCAAATCACAATTATAATGTCTCATGATAAATATGTCCCAGAAAAGCACGTTGACGACGGTAAGGGAATCACCTTACGAATGTCCCAAAAAAATGAAGCCATTGATATCTTTTTTTTTTTTTTTTTCAAAACGATCATACACAATAGCAATTCAATTTGATTGACCAACAACTAATTAACTGGTGAAATTAGTAATTTGTAGGACATGTCAGAAGTTTGATTGAACAATGATGCCAAGTACATACGAAATGTGACATTTCGAATTAGGCTCAAACTTTCGCTGTTCTACAACCATTTTTGTCCCTCGAGTAAAAGCACATGCTACTCTTTAGAATATTTGAACAGTGGGTCCATTTTTATCCTCAAAGTATAAAAACACTATATTTCTCACGTATGATCATAGAAGATTGAATTAACCTCGAAACATAGTATTCCCACTTCAAAATCAGCCTAGGGTACATTAAGCAGAGATGCTTGGCACCGTCATCACCCCATAGCTACGATAATGAAGTATAATACATACAGCCTTGTTCTTGTAATCACAGTGCCCATTTATCGTGTCATCTATCAACATTATCCATACGCGGTTCTCAGCCTGACACAACGTGGGAAAGAGCAGTCATCTGCCGTAGCAACTTCTGAGCAAAAAATTGCTCTGCAAACAAGCCGAACGTCATAGATTTTCCAGATAGTCACCAGAAACGCCTTTATTCGTAGGAAGGCCAATCGAGAACAATACCACATGCTTTCAGTAGTAATACTGGGAAGAGAAACTACTCCGTCTGCACCAATTGTTAAAAACTGATTTCTTTAATCTTCACATATTTTTTCTTGTTGTTTTGCAAGAGAACACTCCTTCGTGTGCTCTCTCTAAGGATCATTTGCGAGCTTCTGCCTTCTTCTGTTCTTTGGCTGTAGATGAAAGAGAGTTTTTGAATCAGTTTTGGTGATAAGGGTGAGACCAGGACGACAAAAATATAGCAGCCTCAAAGACTTCCCCAGCTTTCTGTTCTTATCACCTCTTGGCAGCTTTTGCTCGCTTAACAACAACACCTCCAACAACAATGAGAAAGATATTACTCTTAAAATCTTACTGAGGCAGCTCTACATCCTGCTACAGAGAGCAATGCAGATTTCTGATCTATATGGGAAGGAAGAAAAGAAATGAAACGACATATAGATTTCCCATTGTATAGTCCCAGTCTTCCTAGTTGGATTTATCTCAGATGAGATTCATACCAAAAGCTCAGACGCTCCTGATAGAATATATGCAAGCACTTATTTAGACGCCAATGTCAAACCTGAACCTGCTAGCCAGGGAGATGCAATATAAACTAAATTACAAAATATGGACTGAGCAGCTAAGGTTTATCTTGGGATAAGCTATGACTTGCCGTAGCTTTTAAATTCTGATATTCAGGATCTTTCTTGAATCTCATGTATCAAAATTGACTATGACTGATTGTGAATAATTTCAACACTATAATTCGATAGGCGGTCCAAAATGAAGGGCTCAAATTAAACTCTCTGGCAGTAAACTTTAGCAATGAGAGTATAAATTTTGTGGGCTTCAGTGAACTATCAACACAGACGAGGCATGACACTGCTTATCTTTGCCTTTTGTTTTGATTGATTGACTTAACTTAATCTTACAGATAACCATCCGAGTTAATCCCCTACACCAAGAAGGCAGCAACTGTCTACCAACCTGCCTTGTTTAACTTCTCCCTCCTCTGCCAAAATATACTGTACTTATTCAATCAGCCTCATATACATATTGATTACAAAATATTTCTAATAAATGCAAAACTCGCCAAGATGTTCATCCTAATAACTTCAATTTCAAAGTCAACGAGACGTTTAACAAGATCATCATATGTTTGCAATACCAACACTACCAAAAGTTTCTTGAGTAGAGTTAGTTTTTTTCTTTGTCATAGCTTGATTATCGTAGTTAACTAGCTAGAAAGTCGCTGCCTTCCCTGTAGTAGATTCTAAAAACTATCGAAATCATTTCAGCAAAGGCGTAATCACATTACAGTTTACATGATATAACTAAAAAAAATACCAAAATATGTTGGACATATAAACAGCAAATTATTTTACTGACTCGTCAAACTAAGCAGGGGGTTAAGAAAATTAAGAATTCACATATAAATGGACACATGGAATCTTGTTTCTGTTCAACTAAACACTGCTTACCTAAATCTTTCCTGGGTTGCTCTGTTTTTCCTTGTTCCTGTAGCCTCATGTTTCGTTCGAGAGCTTTCTGCTTTTCTTAGGACTACAAGTATATGCTGCCAAACTCAAATTTTGAAGTGATAGAGGACAATGCAGAGAGAATTCCTTTGAAATGCAATAAGTTGAGTTTGAATGACTTAGTGATATTTCTTTAATTTGCTGCTTGCAGCATCCTGTGATTGGATTCAGGTTTTGAATAGATGCCGATGCATAACTAGTCTCAAGGAAAATCGGTGAGCTGTTGGTAAAGCCAACTGGACTTCCTAGTTCTAGAAATGGTTGCTTCAAATTATGTTGTTTTCCCATTGTTTTAGTGGTCCTCTCCCTAGTTTTGTCATATCCTAAATTTTCTGATACTCATAGCGCGTCTTCACTGCAGTTGGTCTGTAAACAGTCACTTTCCTGTAAATTGTTTTGTTTGAGAGTTCATGAATCCACTCGTGACCCATGATATCAAAGGAAAGCAGTCCCTTATGCATTTAGTGGGTTGAACACTCAATGAGGTCCTGACATTCAGAGATGATAGGTCTAGGTGCTCTTTTTAATTTAGGAATGGAGCTTCTTGTTCTGGTTAGGGAAAAAAAAAAAAAAAAAAACACGCCTAGTATCCAACCGAGAATTTTTTTATTTTGAGGGCATCAGTATTCCACAGAATCCATAATATATATCCACATCGCTGGACGAAGAATATGAAGTGACAGCAGGAGCTTATTACATTGCTGAAAATGTTCCAGAATGTGAAGTGATGGCCTTAAGTGGAAACAAGGCGGACCTGCATCGTCTCCGAGCAGTTTCGAGTAGAGATGCGTTTTCTTGTGGACTGCGATGCTTTCGAGGCATGAGTGCTTTCGTGAAAGTGTTGACTCAGATCTGTCGTGTGGTCGGCAAGAAGGCTCTAATCATAGGCGATGACCCTGCAGCTTTGCTGAAGGAGGCGGCCAATAAACTTTAGGGACAGGCCAATTGTTGGTCTTCATGGGAAATCATGGCAACTGGGGTCTTGAAATTCAACACGGACTGCTCTCTGGTGGAAGGAACGACCGACCGGAGCTGTTGCTGGCATGTGTCAAGACTCGAACGGTGTAGCTGTGGGTGGATTCGGCAAGTCGATCCGTGCTCCGTCAGTAAATGGGGTCGAAACCCTAGCTCTGTAAGAAACGATAGCCCTCGTGAAGCAACTCCTTGATCTGCACTCTGGAACTGATCTGCAAGTGCTAATTGAGAGCAATAGCTTATCTTTAATGAGTTCGGTGTTGGACGCTGATCAAAACCTGTGGACCATCCGGCCATGGATTGAAGATTGCAGAACCCAATAGGGCCGGCTCAATTGTGTACCGCTAGCCTATTGTTTTCGGGACACAAATCAGGTTGTGGACTAGATTATTATGACCTCTAAGCCCCTCTTAAATTTCTTGTACTCAGATGTTTCACAAACGTCACTCTAATTAGTGAAACTGGCATTTCTCGCACCCGGATGCGGTAATTGGACCGCCTATGTAATTTTTGGCACACCCCTCACGAAAGCATGCGGGGGGTAGTGTCGGTACAGTAGGTGAGAATGCGAGGTATTGAAGGTAGGTCAATCATGGCTGCGCTTAGATATTCAATGACGATTATTTCTTGACGAAACGGAATTTGTCCTCTTCTGGAAGACTTCGAACGTTGGTTATTTCATTATAGGCTCTTGGTCATCTCAACTCCAAAAGATTTTGTGACCCAAAAAACAAAAAAAACTTCAAAAGATTTTGGAAAGAGAATGGTTGTTGGGCCTCTTGGCAATGTAAGGATTGAAAATCGCCTCAGGGCAATGTGAGATACTGTAAGATTAACATTGTTCTTCCATTGCAATGCCTTGTTTATTTTCGCTCAAGAAGATGATATGATTGTCCAAGAAAATCTTTATCTCCATGGTGGCATAATTACTCATGTTTTAATTCCTGTATTGTTAAATGAGAGTATTTCCGTCTTTTTCCACGATGATCGGCCACGTAAACCTACACGGACTGACATGACCGATTCTTGGTGTTCTGCGCAGATCGGAATATTATGACATTAAAGAAATTCAATTTGATCGAATGGGTCTATTAGTTGGGTCAGGCTGGCACGGCCTCCTTTTTTGTTTTTTTTTTTTTTTTTTTTTCGATCTCTGATCTGTACATGTCCAGAAAAAAATATATAATCCACATCTGGTTTCTCCAAATCGTCCGTTGACTCTTGAGAGAGAGAGGGAGAAAGAGAGAGAGGAGCAGGATCGCTACCGCTCCAACCCCAGAGAGAGCTATGGCGGAAGCCATCGCCTCGAGGGTGGCTGACATTCTGGACGATTTCGCAAGGGATGGGAAGTTAGGCGTGCTTTCCGTGCTCGTGAAAATCGTTACTGATCTCCGAAAGGTCGTCTCCGATGCGGAAAAGCGGAGCCTCGAGAGCCGTGCGATCGAAGCATGGCTTGAGGATGTCAAAGCGGCTTTCTACGATGCAGAGGACTTGCTCGAAGAGTGGAACCTTGAACTTACGCGACCACGAGAATCGCCGAGCAAAGATAAGAAGTCGAAGCAGGCGAGTCCCTTCTTGTCACCTTCATTCCGACCTGCCGGACGGCTGGAGGTTATCAGGAGGAGAATGGAAAACATCGCGTCTAGAGGGAGGGCTTTGGGCTTGGAGGGGTGCCCGAAGGATGTGCGAGGAAAGAGTGGATCGAGGAAGAGATTGCGGTCGGACGCTTTTGTTGTAGAGAGAGATGGTGCTAAAAGAATCGCTGCCGAAGGCGCTATCAATGTTGACCCGCGAGAGCGCGCGAAGGATGTGCAGGATGAGAGAGGATCGAGGAACGGGGAGCGGTCGGACTCCTTTGTGCACGAGGAGGAGATTATCGGGAGAGAGGATGCTAAAAGCGTAATTATGGAGTTCTTGTTAGACTCTGCAGCTGAAGAAAGAATTCCCATCCTTGCAATATGGGGTATGGATGGTTTTGGAAAGACTGCTCTTGCTCGGTGTCTATACAAAGATGACATGGTCAGCCAGCATTTTGATTTGAGGATATGGGTCTGTGTGGGTGGCATCTCTAATCTCAAAATCGTGTTGCAAATAATCATACAAAGTGCAACAACAGAGAGAGCATATGGCTTTGAGTTGGAGGGATTGCAAAATCAACTTGAGAAACACATTCGTGGGAAAAAATTTCTCCTAGTTCTTGACGATGTATGGTTACAGTTTCATAAACAATGGGCGAGCTTGAAAAGTTTATTGATGGGAGGTGCTGAAGGAAGCAAGATTCTGATGACTACATGCTTGAGGTCAATTGCAGATTTCATGAGCCCAACCAAATCTTATTCTCTTGAGGCCCTTCCAGAATGCTTGTCTCTAGACTTATTGATGAGAATGGCTTATAAGGATGAAGAAAAGACTAGAGATCCAGAGAAGTTACTTATTGGGAGGCAGATAGTCAAAGAATGTCGTGGAATTCCTTTGCTTGTACGAACAATTGGGAGTTCATTGTTCTTCAAGAAAACTAAAGCTGAGTGGTTAAATTTTAAGTGCGAGATCCTGGAACTCTCTGCAGAGTCACAAAATGATCGCGTTCGCACATATCTTAAGCTTTGTTATTGTCATCTCCCATCCCATCTAAAACAGTGCTTTGTCTTATGTTCATTGTTTCCCAGAGATTGGGTAATTGATAAACTAATGTTGACGAGTCTCTGGATAGCAGAAGGATTTATCCAGCCCATAGACAACGTAGATCAGGATATGGAAGACATTGCTCATGACTATTTCATGGATCTAGTTAGGAGGAATTTCTTTCAAGACTGCACTAAAGATGAACTTGGCAATGTGACGTCTTGTAAGATGCATGATTTTTTAAATAAGCCGGCATGTGCAGTTGCTCGAACCGAGTGTTCCCGCTACATTGGTTCAGGATGGTCATTAATTGATGAAAGAACTCGTCATGTATCAGTGGATTCAACTTTAGATCTATCACAGGGACCTCCAGCTACTGTACTCAGAGCAAAACATCTGGGGACATTCATCAAAATGGATCAAACAAAAAGCTTGAGGTGTGAGACTCTACTGGTTAAAGAAACTCTGAATTCATTTCTAATTTCAAGTACTTGCATAACTTGGATTGGCATGATAGTGGTATTGAGAAGCTGCCAAGTTCCATTTGTGAGTTGACGCACCTGACATTTCTAGATCTCTCTTAAAATGATGGAATCATAAGGCTTCCTAATTCTGTGACAAGATTGCAAAGCTTGCAAGTACTTGATATCTGCTACAAGCTAATGGAATTGCCAAGGGATATAAGAAAATTGGTCAACCTCAGGCAACTAGAGATTAGCAATTGTAATGCACTATCTCACATGCCACGTGGGTTGGGCCAGTTGACTCTTTTGCACACTAACAGATTTCCTTATGCCCAGGGATCATTCCCGTCCAAAGAATTGGGGTGGGCTAGGGGAGTTGAGCAAGTTAAGCAAGTTGAGAGGAAGCCTTTGAATTGAAGTTAAGGGAGAAATAGAAGATGCGGTAGCAGAATCAAATGCTGCGAACTTGAAGGAGAAGGGTTCCTTAGGGCCTGTTTGTTTGTGTTTCTTTTTTCTGTTTATGAACAGTTTTTTTGTTTTTTTGTTCCCGGGAACAAAAAAAGAACAAAACGCGTTTGTTTGCGTTTTTGTTCCAAATCTGTTTTTTTGTTCCCCGGGAACAAGAAAAGAACAGAAACAAGAAACAAAAAAAAAAAGTTGTTTCTTGTTTCCTTTAACAATTTTTGGGAACAAATTTTCTCTCTCCACTCTTTTCTTTTCTTTTCTTCTTCTTCTTCTTCTTCTTTTCTTCTTCTTCTTCTTCTTCTTCTTTTCTTCTTATTTTTTCTTTGGCCGGTCGCCGGCCTCGGCCACGGCCGGCGACGGGCCGTCGAGGGCGGCGACGATGTCGAGGGCCGGCGACCTCGCCGAGCATCGCCGACCCCGGCGAGGCCGAGCGTCGCCGGCCCCGGCGAGGCTCGGCCTCTCCTTGGCTGGGCGAGCTCGGTCTCGCCCGATCTGGGCGAGCCCGAGCTCGCCCGGCCTTGACCCGCGCCTCGAGGCGGGCGAGCTCGGGCTCGCCCGGATCCGGCGAGGCCGAGCTTGCCCGGCCACGGCGAGGCTCGGCCTCGCCGGGCCACCGCCAGTCGACGTCCCCGGCGGTGGCCCGGCGAGGCCGAGCCTCGCCGGGCCGGGCGAGCTCGGCCTCGCCGGATCCGGGCGAGCCCGAGCTCGCCCGGCCAAGGCGAGGCCGAGCCTCGCCGGGCCGAGCCTCGCCGTGGCCGGGCGAGGCCGCCGACCCTCGTCGGCCGGTCGCCGCGCCATGGCCAAGGCCGCGACCGGCCAAAAGAAGAAAAAAAAAAAAAAAAAAAAAGAAAGAAAAAATGAAAAATAAAATGAAAATATTTAAAAATTAAAGAAATAAAAAAAGAACACAAATTTACCAAACATGTTTCTGTTCTTTTTTTATTCTAGGAACAAATTTACCAAACGCGTTTTTTTGTTCAAAAACTATTCCCCGGAACAGAAATAGTTTTTTCTATTTCATTCCCCGGAACAAAAAAGAACAAACACAAACAAACGCACCCTTAGTGTTGCCGGTATTAGTGTTTGCCGGAAAGAAAGTGATGAAATTCTACTCAAAGAGCTGCAGCCAAGCTTGAATCTTCGAAGCTTAGAAATAAGAGGCTAAAGAGAGCGCAAGGTTTCCAAGCCGATGTCTTGCATGCTTAAGTTAGTGGAGCAACGATTGTTTGATTGTGCAGGATGCCAAAGTCTCCCACCACTTGGTGAGCTTACTAGCCCCAAGCGTCTGGAAATTAGTGCGCTACCTATAGTGGAGTACACAGAGAGTGATCGTCATATCCTCCCATCACTTCCTAGTCTCTCTGCACTGAAGATATGGAAGTGTTCTAATTTGGAACTGTTGTACTTAATTAGTACGTCTATGATGGAGTGCGATGAGAACGCACCGTTTCATCTTGATACGCTACGATGGAAAGACACCATTTGAAAGGGCATGAGGGACTTATATAAAATTCTTCTGAAGATAACCGTTGACACGGTTGACAGAACGTACGCTTAGAAATTCCTCTCATTTTTTATTGTCCCCTTTCCATCAAAAGAAAAAGGAGGCGTTCCATTTCTCATTTATAAGAACAATTGGCATTTACGCTATGAAAATCGAATGCTTTCCTCGTGACTACATTCAGACCAACGTGAAGTAATTTTGCTTTTTTTTAGTAAATAAGTAATTTTGCTCGTCATTCATCCGCAATTCAACGATCACTCCGAGATAAATTGTTGACTGCGCATTGGAAACAGGCAAGTCATCTTCCGTCGACTTTCTTCAACATTGGTATCAGAGCCCGATTGTGATTTCTGCCTTATTTTTTATTGAATTTTCTTGTTTACCATTTGATATCGAGATCAAGAGAATGAAATCTACACTGTTTGGATGTTTATTGCTCGGAATTGCTATCTGAATCATCGAAAACAAATCGAAGTGAAGAACGGGTTTGGGGCCGCGTACACCCGTACAGTTTTGGCCATTTTTTGGAATATTTTTTCGGCCAAAATCATTTTTCAAAGATACATGGTGAAAGTATTTGTCGAAACGAGTCTAACGGTGGGTTGAGCATCATCGGAGGAGGCCGAACGTGCCCACACGCGCAGCCAGAAGTCGCGGCGCGTGGGAGCCACGCGCTGAGAACACCAGTGCGTGAGCGTCACGTGCGTGTCGGCAAACCGACGCGTGCTAACATCACGGATGATGTCATCCAATGGTCGGTAACCGCCGGATGACATCATCGATGACGTCACTGACAGCGAGCGGTTGGCCAGCCGGCGACCCGACCCGACCCGACCGAGACCCGACCCGAAAATCGACCTAACTCGTTGACCGTTCAACCCGTTGGACCGGTCAACCGGTCCGGTGGTCAAACTGGTCGCCGGTCGAACCGGTTGGACCGGCCAAGAGCCTTTAAGACTCGTTGGCTCGTGCGCCACACACTCGGGTGGCGCGTGTGGGCGCGTGAAGCTCCAATTGGAGTGTGGTCGGTGGCCTTTGGTTCGTATGGTTGAGCTCTATACCGTAGTGTAATTATTTTATACTTTTGAGTTTTTTAAATGTGTAAAAGTGTGTAGAGAACCCTAAGTACGCGTATTTTTAGGGTATAAATGCATAGTTTATTCATTTTTAGCTTGTATTTTTTTATAATTTTGGAAATACAGTAGGTAGCCTATATGAAAATGATGTCATATATGCTGTGTAGAGTTTGGTTCGATGATAGCATGTATATAGTTTAATATACTTGCAATTTTCTAGTTCCAAGAAAATTTGAACAATGGTAGGAAATCCTTATTTTTCCGTTACATATTAAATTGCGGTTTTGATTGTAATTGCAGCATGATTTTTTTTTTTTTGTACGTTGGTTCACATCATGCTATGCTTTTGTGTTAATGAAAAATGTAAAAATTACATAAGGTTATGTAATTATTTTTTCTAGTGGGAGTTCGTAGGTTGGTAAAATTTGAATGAATTCTCACCTATAACTTAAAATTTGCGCAAATTAAACTAATTAATGATAATAGAACAATCATACATAGGAGTTGATTGAGAACATAATGAACTTTCGTTTCTGTGTCTTTTGTTGAATTATCATTAATTTAGTTTGTTTTTGCTGCAAATTAAATATATGTGTGTTATTGTAAAAAGTGTGCTAGTATTGATTTTGCGTTTATTATGTCAATGTGTTATAGCAATTGATTATGGCTTCGGCATCTAAGACCATTGTGGCTGACCTCAATAAGGGTGAGAAGCTGAACAGTAACAATTATGATATTTGGCACCGAAAAGTTTAGTACATTATTGAGGAGCAAGATGTTTTGGAAACCCTCAACCACACCATGGATGAATCTAAGCATGAAACTTCAGCTCAACACACGAGAGATCTAGAAGTTTACCAAGCTTGGAAGAAGAAAAATAATATTGCTCATATCATGTTACTGAGCTGTATGCAAGATGATATCATGTGTGAGTTTGAAAGTTATGATAAAGCTCAACTTATGTGGGTTGCCTTGAAAGATAAGTTTGGGAGTACATCTGCTACTAAGTAAGTGCCCAAATGTAATGATGAGGCAGCATCTTCGGGAGATGTCAAACATGATTCGTGAGCTGAAATCGGCAGGTCACTCCCTTACTGATGAACAGTAAGTTCAAGCTGTTATAAGGTCTCTTCCCGACAATTCGGAACATATAAAGATTAATATGGCGCATAATGAGAATATTGTCACTTTTGATGATATAGCGCGTCATTTTGAATTAGAGGATGAGCGCCTAGAGGCCGCGAGATCCTCTACCCATGCTTATGTTGCTAAATCGAGTTCGCTCAAAGTTTCAGGCTTCAAGCGCAAAAAGAATCATCAATTCAACAATAAAGGGAAGAAGACTGATCAAGCATATGAAATGGCTAAATTCTTCTGGACCTAGTATGACTTGAATGGCGTAGAACACTAAGAAAGCTAGTGGAAAGCTAGTGGATGCCCTGAGAAATCTAAGTTATGTTCTACTTATGTCAAGTTCGGACAAATTGACCTTGAAAGAGTGGGATCAATTGATGGAGGTGAGGGTTATTTGTGCTTGTGCACTTCTTTTTGTACAAATGTGCCTGCACTTTATCTTTAGAGCTATAGTTGAAGTAGCAAATAAACATATGTGTTTTTTTGTCAGAAGGCTCAGAGTTTGGAAGTCTTGAAGCTAAAAGACTACTTGGATCAATGCATATCTGGAATTCCCTGCCTCAAGTCTTTTAAAATGTTTGATCCTGGAAGTTAGACACCCAATTCTAACTTTGAGAATTTAGTTTCCTTCAACATGAAATATTGCAGATGGGTTAAACATTTGCCGCAAGCACTGTGTTCCACGAAAGTAGTGAAAGAACTCATTGATGGAACTAATATTGCAAAACTACAATTTAAGAAAGGCTCTCTGCACTTGAAATGCTCGGTGCTTGCGAATGTAAAGAATTACGTGAAGTCACTCATTCCATTGAATTGTTAAAGAATTTTCGGAAGCTGATTTTAAGAAGTTGCAATCAGCTAAAGATGCTTCCACATGTCTTTGGAGAGCTTGTTTTGCCACAGGAAATGGACCCGTCGTACACCTCAATTGATGAATTGCCCCCTTGTGTCAAAAAATGCAGTAAACTTAAAGTGCTAAAGTGAAGCCATAAAAAATCTTAGGGAGCTCAAAGAGTTGGATTTCACCCACAGCGGAGGTCGGAGTAGACAACGTTGCGACATTACGGGATTGTTTTCTTTGAGAATTTGAGATTAAAAAGCATAAAAATATCTGCTCGTCAGAGATGAGGGGCGATTTTGTCTCCACATCCTTGAGTTAGATCGTGGCGTCACTTGGCAGACTGAGACCAGTCAAACGAAGAGTAGTGTCTCCAAGCTTAAAAGAAAATGGCAGACTCGGACCAGTCAAAAGAAGAGCTGTGTCTCCAAGCACAAAACCAAAAGGGACGAGGAGTAGGGTCTCTACAAATACAAGATCTCTGTTTCTGTCTTGAACAACTCGTCCTTCAAATCGTCCCAAAGATGCTTCAAGCTCAAGCTCTTCAGAAATATATCTATTGACGTCAGAGCCATTGAAGCATCAGTGGTCATGAATAACGTCAAGCTATGTTTCAAAGAGCTTAAACTCAAAGCGTCTTTAGAACCTTTGAAGTACGAGTTATTCAACAAAGAAAGAGATCTCGTATTTGGAAAGACACTTCTCTTCACAGTTTACTACTCGTATTTGTGATATTTATATGTTAATATCTCAAATTATGTGAGCACTTTCGTATTAGCTTGTTCCATCATCTATGCAACCGATTCTGTTTTCTCTTCCTTGCCGTCACATGATTGGCAGGGGTTTTATTTAGTAGTTTTTGTTTCTTATGTCTCAATTTATTGATTTTTTTGCATGTAACTTTGTCCCCCCATCCCCGCCCCCCGGGCCCCAAAACCCCAGCCGCCTTCTCTCTTTCCTTTCTCTGTCTTCTTTTTTGTGCATAGGGCTATTATCAGCAGCAAGAAAAAGTAGATTGTTATCACATTAGTTCGGTACATACCAATACAATGATTTCCATATTAAGACTACAAGCATATACTGCCAAATTCAATTTGAAGTAATAGAGCATTAAACAGAGGGAATTTCTTTGGAAGGCAAAAAGTTCAGTTTGAATGACCTAATGCTTTTACCTTGGTTTGCTGCTTGCAGCATCCTATGATTTAATTTATGTTGTGCACAGGTGCCAGATGCAAAACAAGTCCCAAGGAAACTCAGCCAAGCTGTTGCTAAACTTAACTGAGACTTCTAATTCAGTACATGGATGCTTCACATCATGTTGTTTACTCACTGTTATGATGGTCCTCTCACTAGTTCTGTCAGGTTCTAAGTTTTCTATTACTCATAGCGCATCTGAACTGTGTCGGTTTGTCAACAATCTTATGCAAGGATTGAGTAATCTTTCCATTGAAGCTTGTATTGCCTGAGTCCATGAATTCACTCATGATCCTAGATATTAAAGAAAAGTTGTCCCCCATGCATTTAGTGGGTTGAACATTCAATGAGGTCCAGAACTCCAGACATGAACGGGCCAGGTGCTCTTTTTGGTTTAGGAGTGGAGCTTCTTGCTCTGGCTGGGAAATAAAAACATGCGTAGTGGTGAACCGAGAACTTTTTTAGAGGGTAGGATTCGTATGTATATACACATTGCTGAATGAAGAGTATGATGTGACGACCAGAGCCTATAACATTTCTGAAAATGTGGCATAATGTGAAGTGATGGCCTTAAGTGGCTAAGATTTTTCCGTACTGGAGTCTCAATTTTACAAGCTAGCTGGTTAAGTTTTGGGGATTGTTGGCCGTCCATCTGAATCCAAACTATTTTGGTTCCAATGACTTAAAAGAGAGGACTAAGCTTTCGAGATAGTCATTTGTAAGTCCATGTTGAACTTGAACCTTTATCAAACCGAGAGGGAAACAAACGGTTGCTTGAAAGTGGACGATGGCGAAAATCCAAAGTTCCTCATAAAAGGAAAAGTTTCGTTTAAAAAGCGAGTGTCAAGATAAAAAGGCTCAGCTCTCTTATAGCAGACAAGAATGGATTTGATCCAATAGATTCTTGATTTTGCTCGTTTGGAGTCCAAGGCTAGCCTTTGCCCCTATAATAAGTAATACTCAGAAACCTTTTGAGAAGTGTCACGACGAAGGGTCAGGAAAATGACAAATTGAGAGGTAATGTTAAGGGTGAGGGGTACTCGATCGGCACGAGCTCTCTCAAACCCTTTGATTTTCAATTTAGTTCGATCAATCCTATAAGGAGTCACCACTAACTTATTAGGTTCCATTAAAAATCAAGTGAGGTGTTGGAGCATAGCTACTTGTCATGACCAATTTTTCGGGTGAACCACCTAAAATTTGGCTAATGGATTGTTAAGCCTAGATATAACTCGGGCTCTCCCAAGCCCATACCAATTCGCGACTTATATTCAAATTCTTAACATGTAGATAGATTTTATCTAGGAGTCGCCACTAATCTATTTTTGGTGGGTTGATTAGAAACCCAAGTAAAGTAGTGAGAGTTTTACTTTACTCCTATGAACCGGAGACTATGGGTACGGGGACTTGGTTATACTAGATTTCTCTAATGCCCTTTCGGTACCATTCTTTTATTTTCAAAAATGTTTTTGCAGGCAGCTTAAATTAATTTTAAATTTATTTCCCTAACATGTGAGGTGATCATACGGGTGTACAAACCACCAATTTAACACCCAGATAAATAATGAATAAATTGCAAAAACTTACATTAAAACAACGAAAGCATCTGCAGTGTTAAATTAAAATCCACATCAACAACCCTAGATATGATTTCTAATTAACACGCAATTTTTTTCCTCACATGATTAATGAAAACCATGCAATATGCAATGCAGTATTAACTAAATAACCTAATTCTAATGACAGACAATTTCTAATTAAATTGACCTAGCAACAATCACTAAATGACATGTGTTTCAATGAATCTAATCCTAATGACGCGCATGACATTTTTTCCTAAAAGAATGCAACTTATCCTAAAAAATAAAACTAATTTATCCTAAGACATTTTTGTATTTTTTCATGAAATTCGGAATTAGATAAAATGTGAAAATTATCTAGTTAGATTAAGATCCTATTCAATTTGCAGTAGGAATTACATTAAACCAAATCCTAATTTAAACTAAAATATTACCTTAACCCAAATAATCCTAAAATGCAATCTATTTAAGAAAATACCTAAACTTATAATAAATTAAGAAAAATATTATCTAAAATCAAACTAAGGGCAATTTTGCCCTAATATGCAATGACGTACAAAATATGCCCTAATTCTACATGACATATGCATGATGATTCTTTTGTTGTTTTTCCTTTTTCCTTTTTTTTTAATTTCGAAATTAATAATTGCCAAATAATTATGCAATCCAAGTTAAAAAAACTAGCAACCTAAATTAATTGATTTGAATTTTGATTTTTTTATTTCGAAAATTCATGATAAATAGAATGTTTAGCCTAAATATGCAAATAACCCTAAAACATGCAATATTCTAACTCAAACATATTTCAAGATAAATAAGGCAATCAAGACCATTCAAAATTACCAAAAATATCACACATCTTTCAGGTCAAGGGATAATATTTCGCTAATAAAATCGATAAATTGATCTTAACCCTTAAAGATCAAAATATCAATTTTATTCCCACTTGATTAATTATTTCATCTAAAGCCTTATAGATGAAATAAAAAAACCCTGGCGTGGTTGCGAATCAGGTGATATATTGGGATTTCCAATTATGCATAGATAGGTATTTTAACCAAAGAAAACAACATATAAAGAGATAATAATAAAAAAAATAAAGAAAAACCTAAACTTGCCTAATAAAGTAAAGCAAAAATACCTAATAATTTTTTTTTTTTTTTTATAAAAAAGAAAAAAGAAAAAGGGAAATGTTGGCCGCTAGTTTTTGGGGGGAATCGTCGGTGAGGGTTTCCGGCGAGGACACCGGGAGTGGCGCGACAGCGGCGAGGCAATAGGGAGCGTCGCGGGTGAGGGACTCCGAGCGCGGGCGAGGCAAGGCGGAGACGGCATCGGGGCGCTTCAACGAGATCGGCGGGCAGCATCGCGGGCGGCATGGCGGTCGGCGGGCGGCATCGCGAGCGGAGCGGATGGCGTCGGATCCGGACCGACGACCGTCGGGGCTCCGGGCAGCGAACAACGGAGGCAAGGGCGGCGTCGGATCCGGACCGACTACTATGGGGATCTCGGATCTGCGGCGGTGAGTGGAGGTGACGTCGGGGCGGCATGAGCTGCGGGCGTTGAAGCCGTAGAGGGCGAGCGACAGCGGCGGGGCATTTGGGCGGAGGTGAGCAGGGGCGCTGGGACTCCGACTGCAGATCGGCGATGGGGCGGCGCGAGGGCGCGAGGGATCGAGTCGCTGCTGCGAGCCGCGGCTACGCGGCGGATCGGCGGGGCGGCGGTGCTACTTGCGGTGGCGGGCGACTTAGCCGCCGGTGTGGTCGAAAGGGGGTCGCCGGTGGCTCGGTTGCGGCGCAGTGTGCCGACGCCGTCGAGGGTTTCCCCTCGAGGAAGACAATGGGTCTTCCTTTTCCCTTTTTGTTTTTACTTTTTTCTCTTTCTCACGTCACTCACCTTTCACCTTTTTGCTTTTTGTGTTCTTTTTTACCTCAAGAGAAAAGAACCCAATTGTGAAGCCAAGTATTCAACGTAATGTGGCCTCCTCCCCAAAACCCTATGCGTATTAATCTATTTATAGGCCACGGATTAGGTTTTTTTTTTTTTTTTTTTTTTTTTAAATTTTCCAAAACCATATCCGCAAAAATTTCTTTTCCAAACGCAATATTTGCCTTTCCAAACACAATATTTGCTTTTGAATTGAAATCTCACAAAAATAAATCCGTAAAATCTCCCCAAGGATATGGGCTTGGGCCAATTTGCTCTCTTCGTGGGCTTAGCCCGACTCATCAAATTAAAGTTTCTGAAGCATCAATTCGAACCCATCTGTCACCGGCCCAATGTAAATGCAAATTAAAAATAAATTTACCTAAAACTATATGCTATGCAATTAACTATTTTTTCAGGGATAGAATTAATCCCTAATTTTTTTAATAACTAAACGGGTCGTCAAAATTTAGGTGTCAACAGCTGCCCTTCTTTGAAGGTGAGCTCAAAGAGGTTGTCTTCAAAGACAAATTGAGACCTAAATTTTGACTATGCACATGCTATGAATGATTTTTTTTTTGTTGGAAAATGAATTTCATTTTTGAATGCAATTTATATGATGCATGGAAATGCTAATGCAAATGATAAATGAACCTGCATGGAATAACTTACCTTCAAGGAGGGAAGAGTAATTCGAGATAGTTGGTGTTACATGTCTAGGACCCGTACCATTCTACGGTTGCCCATAATAGTAACATGACTTTATAAAGAGACTGCTTTCCCAGGACTCGTACCATTTTACGGTCGCCCGGTATGATAGTGTTTGGTCGTGTTCAGGACCCGTACCATTCTATGATCGCCTTGATAAAGAAATTGACTTTTCAGGACCCATACCATTTTACGGTCGCTCAGAATAGTAACATGACTTTATAAAGAGACTGCTTTCCCAATACCCGTACCATTTTACGGTCGCCCGGTATGACAGTGTTTGGTTGTGTCTAAGACCCATACCATTCTACGGTCGCCCAGAACGGGGAAATAAATGTTGTCTAGGTACCATACCATTCTACGGTCACCTAAACGGGGATTCACTTTCCAAGACCCGTACCATTTTACGGTCGCCGAATAGCGAAATAGGTGTTGTCTAGGACCCGTACCATTCTACGGTCACCTAAACGGGAAAATAAGTGTTGTTTAGGACCCGTACTATTCTACGGTCGCCTTGACGAAAAAATTGATTTTCCAGGATCCATACCATTCTACGGTTGCCTGAATAGGGAAATTGCTTTTCTAGGACCTGTACCATTCTACGGTCGCCTGTTAGAGCAAATAAGTGTTGTTTACGACCCGTACCATTCTACGGTCACCTTGACGAGAAAAATGATTTTCTAGGACTCGTACCATTTTACAGTCGTCTGAATGGGGAAATTGCTTTCCAAGACCCGTACCATTCTACGGTCGCCTGTTAGAGCAATAAATGTTGTCTAGGACTCGTACCATTCTACGGTCGCCTAAATTGAGATTTTGCTTGGCTAAGACCCGAACCTTTCTTCGGTCGCCCAGCGTTGCAACATAGATCATCTGACCAGAACTCGAACCTTTCTTCAGTCGCCTTAATCAGAATGAGTCTGGAGAAAAATCTTTGGGGGAGAACGCAATCAAGTGTTGATGTAAAGGACTCTTGGTTACGAAAGCACGCCAGGTTGATTTAAGAAAACCGGGCTACGAAAGCACGTCGGGTCGATAAAGAGAGACTCTGGGCTATAAAAGCACGCCAAGTCAGGAACTCCGAGGCTACGAAAGCACGCTGGTTCAATAAAAAGGACTCTAGGCTACGAAAGCACGCTAGGTCGGGAACTCTAGGCTACGGAAGCACGCCGGGTCGATAAAGAGGGACTCTAGGCGACAAAAGCACACCAGGTCCGGAACTCCGGGCTACAAAAGCACGCCGGTTCAATAAAAGGGACTCTGGGTTACGAAACGCCAGGTCGGGAACTTCGGACTACGGAAGCATGCCGAGTTGATAAAGAGGGACTCTAGGCTACAAAAGTACGCCATGTCAAGAACTCCAAGCTACGAAAGCACGCTGGTTCAATAAAAGAGACTCTAGGGTACGAAAGCATGCCAGGTCGGGAACTCCGGGCTACGGAAGCACGCCGAGTCGATAAAGAGGGACTCGGGCTACAAAAGCACGCTAGGTCGGGAACTCCGTGCTACGAAAGCACACCGATTCAATAAAAGGGACTCTAGGCTACGAAAGCACGCCGGTCGGGAACTCGGGCTACGAAGCAAGTCGGGTCAATAAAGAGGGACTCTAGGCTACAAAAGCACGCCAGGTCAGGAACTCTGGGCTACAAAAGCACGCCGGTTCAATAAAAGGGACTCTGGGCTATGAAAGCACGCCAGGTCAATATAAAGGACACCGAGTTACGGAAGCACGCCGGTTTAATGAAGGGGACTCTGGGCTAAGAAAGCACGCCGGGTCAATAATATAAAAGACAGCTTGACCGAGTCAAGTGTTGATGCACTTGAGAGAGAATACCTGCACAATGACAAGTAATTAGAGTATGGGTAGAGATATACTTACCTGGTGATATCTCTGATTCTTAGGGATATGTCTTCCGGAATTTAGATATCGTGTGGAGGTCTTTCACCTCCTGGTAGAAATAAATTTTGGAACATCAAGGATGCACCTTGAATGTTCGTGAATGTTTCTCATCTCTTAACATCATGAGGCATTTTGAAAGGAAAATGTCAGGAAATCTTGGGTTTTTGAGAAAACATTACCTGTCATACATGATTTAGAGCAAAAATGCATTTACCAAAGAAATAAGCAATTAAGGCTATTCTAGAATGCACACTTCAAAATTCACTGAAATTTTTATTAATTTAATTGGGGTTCATGCATAATGACCTTTGCATCACCCAAATTTCCACTGGAGAGAATCATCGTTCAAGACAATTTTCATGACATGGATTTTCTAAAAATACTAAATGAGAAACTTTCAGTTAGAAAGGACTTTCACTCCCTCTCATTCAGAAGGGCTATTTTATGATAATCACTCAATCTCCATATCATCATACCAACAATGGTCTGAGTATTCTCGCAAGCAATACGACCTTACCAATCTGAGAGGTCTTTAATAGGGACCGTAATGTGGGCTTGGTCAATGGCTTAACAAAGGGACTCTTCGAGTCAAAGGCAATCGAAAGAACAATTCTATAATCATCTCCGGGTTTACAAGTCAAGAACCCTGCAAAATGAGAAAGAAATAATCTTGCTCACACTTCTTCGAGTGATGCTTATAAACATATGAACTCCTATGTTAATTCAAGTGCCCTAATCATAAGAGACTTTGCAAGGGACGTAACGTAGGCTGGACTCTTGGGTTGAGAAATGAAAGGGTCAATAGGCTCAAAATATGTGTAAAGGGTGAGAGCTGATGATCATCTTGGCATTGCCACCAGTTTTCTTTTTCACCATTGGGGATTGTCTTCATGAAGTGCTCCATTGATTGTAAAAACTCAGCATTTGAATTCTTTGAGTATTGCTCCTTTGGGATTCAATTCTTGCAATTAACAGTCACCTATCTTGACTCTTTTTTTTTTTCATCTATGGGCATCGGCCTTGCTTTTACCAGGCACCCTAGTTTTCACTTCTTCTTCTTTTTTCATGGGCATTGGCCTTGCTTTTACCAGGTACACTGTTTTTTCATGCTCCTTAGTTCTATCTTGATTTCTATGCATGCGTCAAGCAATTACACTTTGAATGACACTTGAACTTTCAAGGGTCTTCATCTGCCTTTTGCCTTGCCCTAGTGTGGGGGATGATCACCAACTGGGTTTAAAGAAATGAAATTGCAGGCGCAAGTGGGCTATGCAAAGGATATAAGTGTATATGATAGAGAAAGAAATGCTCTTCGTCACCCTAAGGCACTTAAATTACCACATGAATTCAATGTAATAGCTATGATTTGAAGATTGATGCAAGTGAGAGCAAGAAAATTTCAATTCATTTTCCTCACCTCATGATGCTGTTTTACCTCCAACTTGCCCCGATGTGGGGTAGTTCTTGACAGGGGTAATTTGAAAAGAATTTCCACAAGTGTATAAGGCTCAAAAGAGTTAAGCAATGGATCACCTATTGTGTTTGGGATACATAAATAATGCCTCTCATCACTTCCATCATCCTACCTTTTGCAAGAGAAGTCTTTACCTTGCGGATATGGAACTTGCTACACTCATCTCACAAGTGTATGAGTAGGGGACTGTGTATAGGATAAGGCTTGCCTTTCATCGTCCTGATACATCTCATTCGGCATTCTTAAACATTGATGTCACTCTATTGAGTTGTCTATCTTGACAAATCTCCACATGAAATTGGTGAGCTAAATCAATATGAAAATTCTCTTTTCAAAAGAGTCCAGCAACTTTAAGCATGAAAAGCGTTTGTGACTTTAAAACAAACAATTTATCACACTCAAAACATGATTTTATGCATTCATTCAGGGGATTGCTCCACAAAGGGATTGCCTCAGCAATGGATGTCTTTGGATTGTCTCTATTAATCAAAAGTGAAAATCTGTTTTTGCCCCTACACAAAAGAACGTACATGAACAAGATACTATGCAACATTAAAGTAAATTCAAATTACACATCCATTTTGGCTTGGATCAAGATTTTATCTTAGTCGGGTCACTACCAAAATCTGCCATGCCCCTAATCTGTCATCTGATGCGCCATTTTTAGATGTTTTCTCATCAGGGCAAGAAAGTAATGCTCTGAAACATGAAGTAAATGAGTCAGAAAATTAAACAGGGCTAACCTAATGCATGCTTTTGGAAATGGCTTGAAAAATGATTTTTTTTATTCTCCTTTTTTGGGATTTTTTTTTTGATGAGGAAGCATGAAGAAGCCTAATCCCCAGATTTTCTCCATAGATGATATTTTCTTTTCATTGTTGGATATCATCATCGGCTAGTTTGGTGCACCCCATCATGTCCTCAAAACAAAACTTGTAATTTTACTGATATTCATCAATCGAATTACATTTATTGGAATGTGATGTTCAAGTACAGAAGAAATTGAAATCAATCCCTAAAAAACGATAAAAATTCTCACGTAGGGGAAGGGGTATGCCCCTAATTAAATGAGGAAATCGAACTACTTAGGACCATGAATCATGTGTACTTGAATTCTTCACCTTTCTTGATCTTGTGATGCAAACCCTCCAGGTCGATACTCTTCCATCTAGATATGTCGCTAGCCTCTTCATGATGGCATCAAATTCGACTACCTCAGGAAAATGAGAAGGTTCAAAAGGTTTTCTTGGCTCTCTTCTTGGAGTCACAATTTCTCATTGAAGATAGATCGCAGCACTTTTGCTTGACGAGATAAGCTCTTTTTTATACATCATTTTAGCTCCTGATTGTGAACAGATGGGTGAGCGGGATCATTCCGTAATCACCTAATTCAAATGAATGGGAATATGTAAGCATGAGGTGTAAATAGAAAGTCAATCCATGATAATGATCTAATCGATTTTTCCATTTTTTTTTCATTTATTCATGAAAAGTTCGTAGAAGAAAGGCGTTTCCTAAAGAGAGCTAGAAAAATAGACACCCTAGCAAGATCAAATTTCCTAAACATGAATTGAAAACAAATTCTCCAAAGTTTTTTTATTTTCCAACTGATTCATTGCATGTCAATTTTCTCATTTCATTTCTAATTGACAAATGAATTAAATCAAACGACTAGCCTAGATTGTCATGAATGGACCAAAAGTAAATGGCATAGTATAAGGGTAGAAGACTTACTTCACCAGGGAGAATCAATGACAATCACATTGACAAGCACATGATAAGTGGAGTTCGATTTCTACTCTAAACAGACTAAGCCGGAGTTAGGAACTCTAAACAGACTAAGCCAGAGTTAGGAGGACTTGACTTAGGAGGGCAGCAGAGCGGCAGTGTGAGCTCCCCAGTGGAGTCGCCAAGCTGTCGCGACCAATTTTTTGGGTGAACCACCTAAAATTTGGCTAATGGATTGTTAAGTCTAGACTTAACTCGGGCTCTCCCAAGCCCATTAACATGCAATTTTTTTTTGTTTTCCCTTGATTAATGAAAATCATGCAATATGCAATGCATTATTAACTAAATGACCTAATTCTAATGACAGGCAATTTCTAATTAAATGGACCTAGCAATTGTGGCACCCCTCGACTCGCCTAAGGTCGCCACATGTACCTATTGCTATACCTAATGAACGCTAGTTACATCTCTTAGTAGAAGCATCGCAGTTCATAAGCATTTTTTTTTTTTAAGCGGTCCCGGCGCAACTTATTAGCGGAAGCATAATTTAATATCACCATCTCTCCCTCCAATAATCATGATACAATGCACACCAACTAATACATCATATGAAAAGATGAAGCCGAGCCACTTTTATTTACATATATTTTCAAGATGGATTTCACGGGTCGGTACAATCAAAAGAAAGGCCAAGATTTTCATCTAGACTCGGCCACAACCCAAAAAGACAACTCGACCCTATGTCTATCTCACGTATGATCCTCCATCTACAAGTGGAGGCTATGTCCAAAAAGTGTCATTAGCTCTCTACCCTCACGCGGCCATCACACCCATCCTGGCGCGTCGGGCGGTGGTGGTGGCAACATCCCCCTAAACTCTCCATCTCGGCGGACATGAACCGATATGAAACTCCCCGAATGACGGGCCCCCGCCAAGCCCACCTCGTACATGACCAATACTCGCATGCACAAACGTCGACCGGGGATGGTAACGCAATCGATCTCCGTACACTCTACCTCCACATCGGATGGGAGGCCATAAAGGTGCCCCGCGTGACGGTAGGGAGCGGCATCTTTCTAATCTGAAATGTTGGTCCCCGAAGGGGTGAGTACAACCACTCGGCAAACATAGTAAAGGACCAATAAACCACTCAATGCATCACACAATACAACATATCAATCATAGCATATCATCATGCCATCCATGCATCCAAGCATAACTTACCTTGCATACCATGCATATGTCATCACATCATCATCATCATCATCATCCATACTCATCATCATCATGTCACATACATATCATCATGCCATAGGTGATCATCATCATGTCACATACATATCATCATGCCATAGGTGATCATCATCATGTCACATACATATCATCATGCCATAGGTGATCATCATCATGTCACATACATATCATCATGCCATAGGTGATCATCATCATGTCACATACATATCATCATGCCATAGGTGATCATCATCATGTCACACATCCATATGTATGTCATCACATCTCATGCGCATGATTCAATTTCCACTTTTATCTTTAAATTTGATCACCACATCTCTTTCCCGGGACCAGATGTAATTGTGTCCCACACATCACCACTCGCACCCCATCCTCGGCATCGTGAGAACCCTCCGGCACACATCACCGGGCATCCGGCACCCCCACTTTCCGGGCATCTCGCATCCCAACTGGCATCACGAGGCACTCCCCGGGCACAGACCTCCGGGCTTCCGGCACCCAACCATTCCGGGCATCTCGAAACTCCCGAGGGCATCCGGCATGTATCTCAATACATCCGGGCATCCGGCACCCCCCATCCCGGGCATCCTGACACTCCCAGGGCATTATCGGCCGCCACTAACAATTTCCTCATTCATCATGATTCATGTTTACCACTTTATGTCTCAAATTCAGCATGGCACACGATGTAATGGCAAACAAGATCACTTTCATCATTTTAATTCTTTTTATATGCATTTCCAATCATCATCATACATGCAGCAAGATACAACCACTAATGACAATATAATTCATGGGGTCCACACAATTTAGAATAGTCCATATATCATGCCTTTTTGAAATTTACTAAATTCCAGCTTGCACAATTTAGGAAAACATTTAAATTAAATATCCATATGATTCTCAAAAATCATGAAATCAAGACATGTAATAGACAAGACAATAAGATAACAATTTCATGAAGAACACATGCCCAAAAGAGTTCCACACAAGAAGATATAACTCACACAGATACAGCATGCAATTTCGGATGAAGTCAGATTGCGCAGTTTTTGAAATAATTCGATTAAAATAACCAAATGACCTCCGAAAATTATGAAATTTTACCAGGTTATATTTAAGACACTAAAATAGATTTTTCATGAAGACATCTAGGCCAGATTCGTTCTAGATAATTTTCTATAGACGTCCGAAGCTCCTGATTCTAGCACCGCAACGTTCAGTGTAACTATCTCCGAAATGTCGAGTTTTCACCCACTTATCCTTCTTTGTACCTCTGAAATTTGGATATGTTTTGCTTCAAGAGGTCCCCTACAACTTTAATTAAGGGATCTAGGCGAAATTTCCAAAGAATAGTCACCATATGGGTCCAAGAAGTCTCGGGTGTCCAGTACCGTGTTTCCAGATTTACCGTCTTCAAGAGAAAGTCGATTCACTAGGCTACACTTGCTCATTTTACCTCAAATTTGAGTATGTTAGTATTTAGGATGTTTTTTACAAGTTTCATGAAGAAGTCGAAGAGAAATTCTCGGTAAAAATCAACATGCAACCACAAAACTACCAAAAGGTCAGCAAAGTAGTTCCAGATCTAGTGTCTTCGTAGGAAGAGGGTTTTACCCCTTAAATCTCAACCATTTTGTCCCAAATTTTAGTATGTTGTATTTTAAGATGTTTTCTACAACTTTCATGAAGGAGTCGAAGTCAAAATCCAACTCGAAACATGCATGCAAGCCTCCACAAGATTCTGGGTCGGGCGGTATATACGAAATCAGCAAGCCTTTTCAAGAACAAGTCACACTCTAGCTTCGGTTTTGCCTATCCTAACATCCGAGATCTACCACCAACAAATCACACATGCAAGACACACATGCAAGAGTGGAAATTGATCCTAACTTGCCTCTAAGATCAAGCGGACAGCGGCACACGGACGGCACACCGGCGGGACGGGCGGACGGACGGCGACGGCGGACGGGCGGACGAACGGCGAGCTCCTTCCTCTCCTCCCGGTCTCGGCTCCTCTCTCTCGCAACTCACTCTCTCTCTCTCACCCCCTCTCTCCGGCGACACTCCTTTCCCCCTAAACCGGTCACTTTTCCCTCTAATCTTCCTCCCTTCCATCATTAGCAATGATTAGGTCATGCATGGAGGACACTTGGATGAAGGGGACTAACACTTGGCCATCTTCATGCAATATGGGCTTGGAAGTGGGCCTCATGGGCCGGGCCCTCCTTGGCCGACGACAGCCCCTTCGTGGGCTTCATGGGCCGCCCCTTTTGGCCCATTAAGGGTCCACACCCTTGGGCCTAAGGCCCAACCCTAAATAAATTCCAATTTCTACTTTTTATAATTTACTTTTAATCTTCCTTTTAGAGATTTCAAATTTAAATTTCATATGGCCAAAATCTTGTAACATTTAATCTATAGGAATTTATTCTATGAGGTGCGTAGCCAAAAATAAATCCTTCTCATAAATTTATCCTATAACACTAATCTCAAAATTCATGAACACAAGCATATATCACTTAGTCTTAAGAGGAGACTAATGGCTAAAGCATAAAACTTAGGAAAATTTCATTACCTAATTATGGGCTTTAATACACCTTAGAGCTTGTCTTGAATTTTTTTTTATTTTTGGGATGCCACAATTCTCCCCTCCTTAGAGAATTTCGTCCTCGAAATTAGACGTTACTCGTGTCCTTTTGAAACAAGTAGGGGTACTTTTCCTTCATCTGATCTTCACTTTCCCATGTGGCTTCCTCCATACCATGATGTCGCCATAATACCTTAACCAGAGGAATTGTCTTGGTCCTAAGAATTTGTTCCTTTCGATCTAATACTTGCACAGGCTCTTCAATGTACCTCACTTTCTCATCCACTTTGATGGCTTCATGATCGAGTATGTGGCCAGGATCCGGCTGGTATTTTCTCAGCATCGATACATGAAACACATCATGCAAATTTCCCAACTTAGGAGGCAGCGCCAAACGATAAGCCACATCTCCTATTCTTTCAAGTATCTCAAAAGGTCCAACAAATCTAGGGCTTAACTTACCCTTCGTTCCAAATCGAGATATTCCTTTCATTGGAGATACTTTAAGGAATACATGATCTCCCACACTAAATTCCAATGGCCTTCTACGCCTATCTGCGTAGTCTTTCTGTCTATTCTGAGCTGTTTTAAGTCTTTCCCTGATAATTTCAACAGCCTCAGTGGTAACTTGTACCAATTCAGGTCCTGTCAGTTTCTTTTCACCTACTTCATTCCAACAGACAAGAGTCCTACATCTCCTTCCATACAATGCTTCATAGGGAGCCATGCCTATACTTTTCTGAAAACTATTATTATAAGCAAACTCCACCAAATGCAATCTTTCATCCCAATTTCCTTTGAAATCAATTACACAAGCCCTCAACATATCTTCTAATGTCTGGATTACTCTCTCTGTTTGTCCATCTGTTTGAGGATGAAAGGCAGTACTAAACTGAAGTTTAGTTCCTAAGGCAATTTGAAGACTCCGCCAAAAGTTCGAAGTAAATCTCGAATCCCGATCTGAGGTAATAGTTACTGGAACACCATGTAAGCGTACCACTTGACTTACATATATGTCCGCATATTTGTCCATTGGGTAGTCCATGCGAACCGCTAGGAAATGAGCAGACTTAGTTAAACGGTCCACTATAACCCAGATAGAGTCATGATTGCTGGTCGTCCTTGGTAATCCTTGCACAAAGTCCATTGTTATATGCTCCCATTTCCATTCTGGTATGTCTAACGGTCTCAAGAGTCCTACGGGTTTGCGATGTTCCGCTTTTACTTGTTGACACGTCAAACATTGAGAAACGTACTTAGCCGTATCTGCTTTCATACCATTCCACCAAAATTGCTGACGTAAATTTCTGTACATCTTTGTACAACCTGGATGAACACTGTAATTACTCTTATGTGCCTCCGACAAAATTTCCTTCTTTACTTCTTCATTGTCGGGAACACAAAGTCGTCCTTGACATCTTACCACCCCATCTTCAGAAATTTGAAATTCTGGTCTTTTTCCTAAAGACACTACATTTCTCACTTTCATAATTTCCGGGTCAGATTCTTGTAATGTCTTAACTTTTTGAATAATTTCAGGTTCAATTCTTAATGCACTAAGCATACCTGTAAGACAATCCATTTCCAATTTAAACTCTGAGTCCGCTACGGACTCTAATAAGCTCCATTCCGCCATTCTTAAACTAGCCATCTCCATAGCTGACTTACGACTAAGAGCATCCGCTACTTTATTCGCCTTCCCTGGATGGTATCGTATCTCGCAGTCATAATCCTTTAACAACTCCATCCACCTCCTTTGTCTCATGTTCAACTCTTTTTGTGAGAATAGATACTTCAAGCTCTTATGATCCGTATAAATCTCAAACTTTTCCCCATATAAATAGTGTCTCCATATCTTCAAAGCGAATACTATGGCTGCTAATTCTAAATCATGCGTTGGGTAGTTCAATTCATGGGGTTTTAATTGTCTGGATGCATAGGCTATGACCTTGCCATGCTGCATCGAACACACACCCGAGTCCTTTGTGAGATGCATCACTATACACTGTAAAACCATCCGATCCTGTTGGTATAGTCAAGATTGGAGCCGAGGTCAATTTTCTTTTAAGCTCCTGGAAACTCCTTTCACATTCCCCATTCCATTCAAATTTCACGTTCTTTCGAGTCAATTTAGTTAAAGGACCTGCCAATCGTGAAAATCCTTCAATAAACCTCCTATAGTAACCGGCCAATCCTAAGAAACTCCGTATTTCGTAGGTGTTGTCGGTCTCGGCCAATTTATTACCATTTCAACTTTCGCCGGGTCCACTGCAATTCCTCCTCTTGACACCACGTGCCCTAAAAATATTATCTGGTCTAGCCAGAATTCACACTTGCTAAATTTGGCATACAGCTTATGATCTCTCAGAGTTTGCAACACTATCCTCAAGTGTTGTTCATGCTCTTTAGGCCCTTTCGAATATACCAGGATGTCATCAATAAAAACAATCACAAACTGGTCTAAATAAGGTTTAAATACCCTATTCATTAGATCCATGAAGGCAGCCGGCGCATTTGTCAATCCAAATGGCATGACAAGAAACTCGTAATGTCCATAACGAGTCCTAAACGCAGTCTTAGGAATGTCCTCCTTCTTAATTCTCAGTGATGATACCCCGACCTTAAGTCAATCTTAGAGAAGACCGAACTTCCTTGGAGTTGATCAAATAGGTCATCAATTCTAGGCAAAGGATATTTATTTTTAATGGTCACTTGATTTAATTGCCTATAGTCAATGCACAAGCGCATCGATCCATCTTTCTTTTTCACAAACAAAACCGGCGCACCCCAAGGTGAAGCACTTGGGTCTAATGAATCCTTTGTCAAGCAACTCTTGTAGTTGCACTTTCAATTCCTTCAACTCGACTAAGGCCATCCTATACGGGGCTTTCGATATTGGTCCTGTTCCGGGCATTAGTTCAATTTCAAACTCAATTTCTCATCATAGCGGTAATCTAGGTAACTCCTCAGGGAATACATCTTGAAATTCATTAACTACTCGAATTTCATCAAGCTTAGGCTCTTCCCTAGTATAATCCTTAACCATGGCCAGATACCCTTGACATCCCTTGTCAAGTAACGTACGGGCTTCTACTGCCGAAATAAGTGCTACAGGTAGGTGGGTCTGACCTCCCAAAAATTCACAACTAGACTGATCAGGTAAGACAAATTGGATCACTTTTCTATAACAATCCATTTTGGCCCGATACTTACGAAGCCAATCCATTCCTATAATAACATCAAAATCGTACATAGCCATTACGACTAAGTTTATTTCCATAACCTTTCCTCCCATTGTTATCCTACAATTCCCACACACCAGCGTAGACAACACTACATTCTTTAAAGGCGTAGAAACACAAAGAGGCGTCTCAAGAGGCGTAGTTTCTATTTTACTCAACTGTCTATACCTTTCAGACACAAATGAATGCGTAGCACCCGTATCAAACAATGCATATGCCTTTTTACCATTTATAAGGATCGTACCTGAGATAACATTTTTGGAAGCTTCCGCTTCCTCTTGGGTGACCGCATACACCCTTCCTTGCGCTGGTGGCCTTTGAGGATTCCTTGAAAGGTTTGATCTAACCGTACTCTGTTGTCCCTGTCGCACCGAGCCAACACTCATTTGCGACCTTTCTTGTGGGCAACTTCTCCTAAGGTGGCCCACTTGTCCACAACCAAAACATCTCAGTCGTCCATTACAAGGCCCTGGGCCATGTCGCCCATTACACCTTTGACAAACATCAGGCTGATAGGGTGTCCTCCCTATATTCAGGCCATTTCTTGCTCCCCCAAAATTTCCAAAATTGCTCTTTTTCTTCATATTCCAAGTCTGACTTTGACCAGGGTAAGGTCTCTTACCTCGTCTCACATCACTAAAAGACGATTGTCTCTTATTCTCCGACTGTTCTCTTACTAACTCCTGCTCCACCAACTGTGCCCTTTCATAGATCTCATTATAATCTCTTATGTTCAAAGGCACCAGTTGTTTCCCGATATCGTCCTCAACCCTTTCGAAACCTCTTAGCTTTCTCTTCTTGATCCTCAATTAGTCTAGGAGCATATCTAGACAGTTCGGAAAATCTTGCTTCATATTGATCTACTATCAGCTCCCTTTGTTCTAGCTGAACAAATTCTGTAATTTTCTTATCCTTAGCACAGTCGGAAAAATGCTTTCTATTGAAAGCTCTCACAAATTCTCCCCAATTAACATCAATACCTGGTGGAAAGATTATATCCTTCGAAGCTCTCCACCAAAACTTTGCATTTCCCTCCAGTGGTACTCTACCAAGTTATTTTCTCAGCATCATTGCAGTCCAACAGCCGGAAAATTTGTTCCATCCCATCAATCCAATGCTCCGCCTCCTCGGGACTTCCCATTCCACTAAACCTTGGTGGTTTCAATTTCAAAAATTGCTCCACCAGTCCACGAGTACGGCGTTCGCTCCAGTCAATTCTTTGCGCTTGTCTTTCCATCAGATTTCCTATATTGGCCAATGCCTGCAGGATATCTTCCATTCGGGGTTCAGCCCTTGCAGCGAGAGGCTTCAGCCCTCGATGGATGTTGACTTCCATATCGTACCATGATTTTCCTGCAGTTTCCAAGCATTCGCCTCAGGAAATATCTGTGACTCAATGTCTTCATTAAAAACAACAGCAACTAAGAGAAATAAGTAACATAACCATGTTACGGTACCTAAAAGCAACTAATAACAACTACTAAGGATCTACGAGTGATTACTCATCACCCGTTATTCAAAGTTACTTAACTATTCTAATCAATACCCTATGGTGTGCATTGTCATCATGTTCCCCAATTTCCAAATGAGGCTCCTTATCACTCCAATCTATAACCATTGCTCTGATACCAATCAAACCGGGCTGTGGCACCCCTCGACTCGCCTAAGGTCCCACAAGTACCTATCGCTATACCTAATGAACGCTAGTTACATCTCTTAGTAGAAGCATCGCAGTTCATAGGCATTTTTTTTTTTTTTTTAAAAAAAAAAAAAAAAGGTCCCGGCGCAACTTATTAGCGGAAGCATAATTTAATATCACCATCTCTCCCTCCAACAATCATGATACAATGCACACCAACTATACATCATATGAAAAGATGAAGCCGAGCCACTTTTATTTACATATATTTTCAAGATGGATTTCACGGGTCGGTACAATCAAAAGAAAGGCCAAGATTTTCATCTAGACTCGGCCACAACCCAAAAAGACAACTCGACCCTATGTCTATCTCACGTATGATCCTCCATCTACAAGTGGCGGCTATGTCCAAAAAGTGTCATTAGCTCTCTACCCCTCACGCGGCCATCACACCCATCCTGGCGCGTCGGGCGGTGGTGGTGGCAACATCCCCCAAACTCTCCATCTCGGCGGACATGAACCGACGAAACTCCCGAATGACGGGGCCCTCAGCCAGGCCCACCTCGTACATGACCAACACTATGCACTCGCACAAACGAATGTAAGACCGGGGATGGTAACGCAATCGATCTCCGCACACTCTACCTCCACATCGGATGGGAGGCCATAAAGGTGCCCCGCGTGACGGTAGGGAACGGCATCTTTCTAATCTGAAATGTTGGTCCCTGAAGGGGTGAGTACAACCACTCAGCAAGTAAAGGACCAATAAACCACTCAATGCATCACACAATACAACATATCAATCATAGCATAACATGCCATCCATGCATCCAAGCATAACTTACCTTGCAGCCATGCATCACATCTCATGTACTCATCATCATCATCACATACATATCATCATGTCACATACATCATCATCATAGGTCATCATCATCATGTCACATCATATCATCATGCCATAGGTGATCATCATCATGTCACATACATATCATCATGCCATAGGTGATCATCATCATGTCACATACATATCATCATGCCATAGGTGATCATCATCATGTCACATCATATCATCATGCCATAGGTGATCATCATCACACATACATATCATCATGCCATCATCATGTGATCATCATCATGTCATCATACGTCATATCATATGCCATAGGTGATCATCATCATGCCATATATCATCATGCCATAGTGATCATCATCATGTCACACATCCATATGTATGTCATCACATCTCATGCGCATGATTCAATTTCCACTTTTATCTTTAAATTTGATCACCACATCTCTTTCCCGGGACCCGCAATTGTGTCCCACACTTCACCACTCGCACCCCATCCTCGCATCGCGAGAACCCTCCGGCACACATCACCGGGCATCCGGCACCCCCACATTCCGGGCATCTCGCATCCCAACTAGCATCACGAGGCACTCCCCGGGCACAG
Organism: Eucalyptus curtisii; assembly: GCA_017140595.1. NCBI lineage: Eukaryota > Viridiplantae > Streptophyta > Magnoliopsida > Myrtales > Myrtaceae > Eucalyptus > Eucalyptus curtisii. Next base: position 28,294,461 of record CM029498.1, read on the forward strand.
ACCTCCGGGGCTTCCGGCACCCAACCATTCCGGGCATCTCGAAACTCCCGAGGGCATCCGGCATGTATCTCAATACATCCGGGCATCCGGCACCCCCATCCCGGGCATCCCGACACTCCCGGGCATTATCGGCCGCCACTAAAATTTCCTCATTCATCATGATTCATGTTTACCACTTTATGTCTCAAATTCAGCATGGCACACGATGTAATGGCAAACAAGATCACTTTCATCATTTTAATTCTTTTATATGCATTTCCAATCATCATCATACATGCAGCAAGATACAACCACTAATGACAATATAATTCATGGGGTCCACACAATTTAGAATAGTCCATATATCATGCCTTTTTGAAATTTACTAAATTTCCAGCTTGCACAATTTAGGAAAACATTTAAATTAAATATCCATATGATTCTCAAAAATCATGAAATCAAGACATGTGATAGACAAGACAATAAGATAACAATTTCATGAAGAACACATGCCCAAAAGAGTTCCACACAAGAAGATATAACTCACACAGATACAGCATGCAATTTCGGATGAAGTCAGATTGCGCAGTTTTTGAAATAATTCGATTAAAATAACCAAATGACCTCCGAAAATTATGAAATTTTACCAGGTTATATTTAAGACACTAAAATAGATTTTTCATGAAGACATCTAGGCCAGATTCGTTCTAGATCATTTTCTATAGACGTCCGAAGCTCCTGATTCTAGCACCGCAACGTTCAGTGTAACTATCTCCGAAATATCGAGTTTTTACCCACTTATCCTTCTTTGTTTCCTCTGAAATTTGGATATGTTTTGTTTCAAGAGGTCCCCTACAACTTTCATTAAGGGATCTAAGCGAAATTTCCAAAGAATAGTCATCATATGGGTCCAAGAAGTCTCGGGTGTCCAATACCGTGTTTCCAGATTTACCGTCTTCAAGAGAAAGTCGATTCACTAGGCTACACTTGCTCATTTTACCTCAAATTTGAGTATGTTAGTCTTTAGTATGTTCTTTACAAGTTTCATGAAGAAGTCGAAGAGAAATTCTCGGTAAAAAGCAACATGCAACCACAAAACTACCAAAAGGTCAGCAAAGCAGTTCCAGATCTAGTGTCTTCGTAGGAAGAGGGTTTTGCCCACAAATCTCAACCATTTTGTCCCAAATTTTAGTATGTTATTTTGAGATGTTTTCTACAACTTTCATGAAGGAATCGAAGTCAAAATCCAACTCAAAACATGCATGCAAGCCTCCACAAGTTTCTGGGTCGGGCGGTATACACGAAATCAGCAAGCATTTTCAAGAACAAACACACTAGCTTCGGTTCCTTACTTCTAAACATCCGAGATTCAACCACAAGCACAAAAGACACACATGCAAGAGTAGAAATAGATCCTAACTTGCCTCTAAGATCAAGCGGACAGCGGCACACGGACGGCACACGGCGGGGCGGACGGCGTGCCGGCGACGGGCGGACGAACGGCGGCTCCTTCCTCTCTCCCTCTCGGTTCCTCTCTCTCGCAGCCCTTTCTCTCTCTCTCACCCCCTCTCTCCGGCGACACTCCTTTCCCCCTAAACCGGTCACTTTTTCCCTCTAATCTTTCTCCCTTCCATCATTAGCAATGATTAGGTCATGCATGGAGGACACTTGGATGAAGGGGACTAACACTTGGCCATCTTCATGCAATATGGGCTTGGAAGTGGGCCTCATGGGCCGGGCCCTCCTTGGCCGACGACAGCCCCTTCGTGGGCTTCATGGGCCGCCCCTTTTGGCCCATTAAGGGTCCACACCCTTGGGCCTAAGGCCCAATCCTAAATAAATTCCAATTTCTACTTTGTATAATTTACTTTTAATCTTCCTTTTATAGATTTCAAAATTTAAATTTCATATGGCCAAAATCTTGTAACATTTAATCTCTAGGAATTTATTCTATGAGGTGCGTTGTCAAAAATAAATCCTTCTCATTAATTTATCCTATAACACTAATTTTAATAACTCTTGAACACAAATATATAACACTTGGTCTTAAGAGAAAATCAATGGCTAAAGCATAAACCATAGGAAATTTCATTACCTAATCATGGGCTTTAATACATCATAGGGGCTTGTCTTGAATTTTTTGCAAAGCAAGCGGAGACGGTGTCGGGCGGCTCAACGAGATCGACGGGCGGCGTGCGCGGCGGCACGGAGATCGGCGGGCAATGTCGCGGGCGGAGCGAGGATGGTGTCGGATCCGGACCCGGTGACCGTCGGGCTCTAGGGCGCGAACGGGGAGGCAATGGCGGTGTCGGATCTGGACCGGCTGCTGTGGGGATCTCGGATCTGCAGGCGGCGAGCGGAGGTGACGTCGGGCGCGCAAGCTGCGGGCGTCGAAGCTGCAGAGGGCGAGCGACGGAGGTGGGGCGTCGGGGCAGAGGCGAGCAGGGGCGCTGGGTCTTCGGCTGCAGATCAACGGTGGGGCGGCGTGGCGGCGCGGGATCGGGTCGCTCGTGGGCTGCGGCTACGCGGCGGATCGGCGGGCGGCGGTGCTGCTCGCGGCGGTAGGCGGCTCGGCCACCGTTGCGGTTGAAAGGGGGCTCGCCGGTGGCTCGGCTGCCGGCCTTGGTGTGCCGCGCCGTCGAGGGTTTCCCCCTCTCGAGGAAGATGATGGGTCTTCATTTTCCCTTTTTTTTTTTTTTTACTTTTTTCTCTTTTTCACGTCACTCACCTTTCACCGTTTTGCTTTTTGTGTTCTTTTTTACCTCAAGAGAAAAGAACCTAATTGTGAAGCCGAGTATTCAACGTAATGTGGCCTCCTCCCCAAAATCCTACGCGTATTAATCTATTTATAGGCCACGGATTAGGTTTTTTTTTTTAATTTTCCAAAACCATATCCACAAAAATTTCTTTTCCAAACGCAATATTTGCCTTTCCAAATGCAATATTTGCTTTTGAATTGAAATCTCACAAAGATAAATCCGTAAAATCTCCCTAAGGATACGGTTGAAGCATCAATTCGAACCCATCCGTCACTGACCCAATGTAAATGCAAATTAAAAATAAATGCACCTAAAAGTATATGCTATGCAATTAACTATTTTTTCAGGGATAAAATTAATCCCTAATTTTTTTAATGACTAAACGGGTCGCCAAAATTTAGGTGTCAACACTACTTCCTATGCAAGTAGAAATCTAGGGTTGGAAAACTTAATTACACTAATTATCTAATTAGCACCATTTCGGCATCCAAATTTGATTATTTATCAACTAAAGTGTTCAGACAATCCTTTTACAAAATTATGAATCCTAAAGTTCTCGCTAGCTAAGTGTCCATGTGACCTTTTTTTTTTTTTTTGGTGTTTATTATGATCCTAAAAAGTAACATAACCATTTAGCTAAAGATAGCAAATCACAACATAGTAAAGCAATATGCAAAAATCACAATCAATTGATCTAAGGAAGTAATAAAAAGCAAGTAAAAAGTTAAAGTGTGGTAAGGTAACTCGATACAAGCTGGGTAAAGAATATGACATGGATTTGTTATTAACCCTTGGGACAGCAACCCCCATGAGTTACAATCAAATTAAATCAAATTCTTGTCTAAAAGATTAATCCACCAAAATCAAACCTCCAAGGTGTTGACTAAAATATCTAAACTATATGATATTAACTAAAAGACACTAAGCTAAATCTAATACTAAGACCAAACTATCTAATCAAGACCTACATTCTATTTTTTTATTGTTCAATTTTTTATTATTTATTAGGAAAAAAAACCACAAAAAAATCTCAAATTTTTACCATTGTAACATATTTACTCTTAGCTATTTTTTGTGATAGAAAAAACATGTGACACATTTATCCCTAAACTTATTTCTATAATATTATAAACCATAGGCTCATATATGCGTAACACATTTACTCCAAACTTTTTTCCCAAACTTTTTCCATGACATCAAATTTTTGAGGTAAATATGTTGCATAGATATAAGCTTGGGATTTTTAGTGTCGTAAAAAGAAATTTAGGATAAATGTGTTACATTATATAAGTTTGGGATAAATGTGTCACATATGTATAAATTTGGAATCTTAGTGTTCTAAAAAGAAGTTTGCAATAAATGTGTCACAGTGGGGATTTTCGAGATTTTTGGTGGCTTTTACCTTGTTTATTATTTATTTTTCATTATTTTATTTTTTTTATTGTTCTCATAAGAGGGGATTCGGACTGGGCAATTGAGCCCAATCCGAATATGGTTCAATATGGCTCTATGGGTTTCGGTCAAATTAGGCTAAAATTGGGCTTTAATACTTCAAGCCTTTCTTAACTATATATTCTCAAAGCCCAACTCTCGTTACAGCTAAGTTTAGCCCAAAATATCTAAGCCCAATCAAACCCAAATTTATCTGAAAACCAATCAAGCCAAATTATCTTCTCCTCTTTACATTCAATCTCCCATCTCCAGAATAAGAATTCCTTTTTTATCTCATCTTTTGCCTTAGCTAAATGAACATTTACATGTAATACATGAAATCATCAAATCTCTACCATTTTTAATTGGCATTCACCATCAAATCATTTCCATTGTTGACCTCCATAGTCACCATCGGACACTAGTAACAGCTTCTATGGCCACAATAAAACAGAGGTATCATCGGATAAGAGATAAGATACACAAACCAGTATCATCAAGCTTAAAAATTGAGAACGTCGATTTTAGGGCAGTTCCTCATCGAAGATCATTATGGAACGCAACAAGAAGCCATATAAACACCGAGCAACATATGAAAAAAAAAAATAGATGAGTCCATTCTCTCGATATGCAGAGATCATTTGTGGCATCCCAAAATTCATGGCAATCTCTAGAGGCATTAAAGTCTATGAATAGGTAATGGAAGTACCATCAAGTTATATTGTAGCCATTTGATCCATAATTTGCAATGAGATTTATGGCCAAGCTTTTTAATGGATAATTATTTGATAGGAAAGAAAATCCTATCATTGGCCATGTGTGTTGTAAATTGGAATTTATGGATTTATGACTACAAGTTTTATGGCCATATTATTTTTGTAAGTTAGGAATTTATTTAAGTGGAAGATATTAGTAGATTAAATTAGAGAAGAGTGGGCCAAGACTCTTAGGCCAAGACCAGCCCACGATCACCCACCATTCGGCCATATGGGCCTGGCCCGCGAAGCCCAAGGGAGAGGAGGAGCTGCCATCGACCAAGCTGGCCCAAGCCCAGCCGGATTCAAGCCCATCTTGCATGGCAATTACCAAGTGGCGCCGGCATGCAAGATCCTGATTGTTAATCATGAGGGGGGAAGAAATTAGAGAGTGAGGGGGCGGATTAGGCGAGGAAAGGGAGAGAAAGAGAGGGAGTCGTCCGAGAGAGAGAGGAGAGAAAGAGAGAAAGGAAAGGAAAGGAAGAAAGGAAGAGAGAAGGGAGAGGCTGTGTGTGCGAGAGGAAGGAGGAGGGCCGTCCGCCGATCGTCCGCCTAGCTCGCCGCCGTTCGTTCACCGCCTTGCCCGCCGTTTGTTGCTGTTTTGTGCTTAAATTAGAGGCAAGTAGAGTCCTAAAACCTACCCTTTGCTTGCTGTGATGTGTGTGTAGAAAATGGTGAATTTTGGTTGTGGTGGAAGTGATGAAATTTCGGAGCTTTGGGGAGAGATTTGTTGGCCTAGCATGCTGTTTTCTGGAAAAACCAGTCCGACCATTCATGAGTTTGTGAGCTGCATGCGACTTTTTAGTTGGAATTTCGCTTCGATCTCTTCATGAAAGTTGTAGAGAACATCTTGAGGAATAACATACTAGAATTTTAGATAAAACGAACAAATATTACTTGGTGAGTCGATTTTCCTTTGGAGAAATTAGATCTGAAATTTGTTGTGCTGACCTTCAGTGATTTCGTGGACTGTAAAGTAGCTTTCTTGTGAAAATATCACTTTGATCTCTTAATGAAAGTTATAGTGTACTTGTTGAAGTATAACATATAAAAAATTTAGAGGAAATGAAGAAAAATAGGTCGGTGAAATCGTTGTTCTTTGAGGAAACTGGATCTGGAAAAAAAGCTACTTCGACCTAGTATGATTCTGTGATTTTTATAAAATCACCCAGTTAAAATTTGATCATATGTCCTTAATGAAAGTTGTAGGTAATATTATGAGGAATAACATACTGAAACTTTAGAAGAAACGAACATATATAGGTCGGAGAAACGAGTTTCTTTTGAAAGATGATAATCTGGAAAAAGAGGACACCGAGAACAGGGGGAATTAATCGTCTATATCTATTAACCTAGAACGGTTTGGGTTTCGATTTCTTCATGAGATATTTACCTTTAGGTCTTTTATATAACATGTCAAAATTTCAGAATTATTAGAGTTCATTTGGGTATTTAATTTAAATTACTTCCGAAACTGTGCAAGCTGAAAGATTGAAGTTTTGAAAACTGTGATGCATGGACCGTACTGTTTTGTGTGGAATTCTTTTGGTATGGTATTTTTCATGAGATATCTGCCTTTAGGTCTTGTCTATAATGTGTCAAATTTTCAGAATTTATTAATGCCATTTACTAATTTTTCTAGATTTTTAATTAAAGGAGTGCATTCTGTTTTATCCGAACATTGATGTGTTTTCAAAAATGAATGGAATTTTTTCATGAGTTGTAATGTTCTGAGTGGTTGATTTTGCTGCACATGTGGTGACATATGGCATGTTATATGGCATCAAAAACTGATTGAGACCCTTGATATTGTTGCATCAAATGCCATGTTGGAATTGAGATACATGTGTAAATATAAATTGAGATAATAACAAGACCGTCGGAGGTGTGAGCCGACGATGCCTCGGGAGTTTCGAGATGCCCGGAGTGTGTGTGCCGAATGCCCCGGGAGTGTCGGGATGCCCGGAGGTGTGTGCCGGAAGCCCTGGAGGTGTGTGCCAGGGGGATACCTCGTGATGCCAGTTGGGGTACGAGATGCCCGGAGGTGTGTGCCGGAGGTTCCTCGCGATGCCGGGTTGGATGCGGCGATAAATGGGGGATGCAAACATTGGTCCCAGGAAGAAAAAATGATGTGATCCAATTGAAAGACGAAATTGGAAATTGAATCATGCGCATGGATGTGTGCATATGGCATGGGATGAACCTCATGGAAATTCAAGCATGTAGTGCATGGTGGTATATGCATGTTGCATGGTGATATATGCATGGCTGCTTGATGATATATGTAGTGCATGGTGGTATATGCACGTTGCATGGTGATATATGCATGGCTGCTTGATGATATATGAAGTGCGTGGTGGTATATGCACGTTGCATGGTGATATATGCATGGCTGCTTGATGATGTATGCATAAGTGCATGGTGGTATATGCACGTTGCATGGTGATATATGCATGGTTGTATGGTGAGGTATGCTCGAATACATGGATGATATGTGCTTTATTCATGATACCTTGATTGTTACGTCGACGCATTGTGTAGTTTGGTGGATCTTTACTGCCGAGTGGTTGTACTCACCCCTTTGGGGATTAACATTTCAGATTGAAAGATGCCTTTGCCACCAGTCGCTCGTGGTACTTATTATGGATTGCCTTTTGATGTTGAGGTGGAGTGCTCGGAGCATTCCTGCGTTAGTGTACCTGGTCTGGTGTTTATCCGTGTCCGTGTCTTGGTTATGTACGATGTGGGTCTTGCTGATGGCCCTGTTATCCAGGAGTTTTTGTCTGTTCATGTCCGACGGGATGGTGTGATGATAGGGATGCTGCCGCCGCCTCCTGCTGATGCACCGGGTTGGGTGTGATCAAGCTTATGGCTAGTGGAGGTTGACACTTTTTGGGATGGCCGACACTAGCGGATGGATAGATGTACATGTCTGATGTATAAGCGGGTTCTTTTTGGGTTTAGCCGAGCTTACTTAAAGTCTTGGCCTTTTGTTGTACCGACTTGTAAAATCCATCTGAGTTATGTAATTAAAAGTGATTCGGCCCTAAGATGCATATATATATATATGAAAGGTTGTAGTTGGTGTGTATTGCATTGTATTATTTAGTTGTGTACGGGTTAGGAAGATGTTAAGTATGCTTCCGTTAAGTTGAACTATGACAGGACCGAGATGGTACGAACCCCGGGATTGATGGACCCGCTACAATTGAAAAGGTATCGGAGTGGCACAATATTAGGCCCAACGGTAGGTGAGTAAGCTGTGGCGACCCTAGTGGTTCGGGGGTCGCGTCGAGGGGTGTCATAGCCTATTGTTTTGGTATCAGAGCTTAAGGTTTAGATGTGGAGTGATAAGAAGCCTCATTTGGAAGTTGAGGAATATAATGACAATACACACCATAGGATATTAATTGGAATAGTTGGGTAACTTTGAATAACGGGTGATGGGTATTCACTCGTAGATCCCTAGAAGTTATTATGAGTTGTCTTTAGGTGCCGATAACATGTTTATGTTACTTATATAGCTGTAGTAGTTTTAAATAAAGACTTGGAGTCATAGATTATTCTGAGGCAATGCTTGAAACTAACAGGAGAGTCATGGTACAAGCTGGAAGTTCTCATCCATCGAGGCTGAAGCCTCTGCTGCAAGGGCTGAACCACGAATGGAAGATATCCTGCGAGGCATTGGCCAATATAGGAAATCGATGGAAAGACAAGCGCAGCAACAACCCGAGTGGAACGTCGTCCTCAAGGACCGGTGGAACAATTTCGAAGTTGAAGCCACCAAAGTTTAGTGGAACAGAAGTCCCGAGGAGGCGGAACACTGGATAGGTGGAATGGAACGGATTTTTCGGTTGTTGAACTGCACGATGTTGAGAAGATAGTTTTGGAAGAGTACCAACTAGAGGGAAATGCTAAGTTTTGGTGGAGAGCCTCAAGAGATTCAATCTTTCCACCAGGTACTGATATAAATTAGGATGAATTTGTTAGAGCTTTCAATAGGAAGCATTTCTCTTACTGTGCCAAGGATAGGAAGATTACTGAGTTTGTTCAGTTGGAACAAAGGGAGGCGACGTTGATCGGTATGAGGCAAAGTTTTCTGAATTGTCTAGGTATGCTCCCAGTTGGTTGAGGATAGAGAAGAAAAGGCTAAGAGATTCTGAAAGGGTTGAGAACGATATTAGAAAGCAGCTAGTGCCTTTGAACATAAAAGATTACAATGAGATTTATGAAAGGGCACAATTGGTGGAGCAAGAATTGATGAGAGAGCAATCAGAGTCTGAGAAACCGTTGGCTTTTAGTGATATTAGAAGGGGCAAGAGACCTTATCCTGAACAAGGTCAGACCTGGAAATCTAATAAAAAGGGTAATTTCGGAAACTTTGGAAAAGTCAGGGATGGCCTGAACTTAGGAAAGACACCCTATCAGGGTAATGCTTGTCGGAGATGTGATGGGCATCATGGCCCAGGACCTTGCAATGGACGACTGAGATGTTATGGTTGTGGATAGGTAGGTCACCTTAAGAAAGATTGTCCACGAGAGAGATCACAGTTGAGCGCCGGCTCGGTGCGGCAAGTGTCACAAAGTAGTGCTGGACCAAATTTGTCAAGGAACTCACAGAGACCACCAGCACAAGGGAGGGTGTATGCAATCACCCAAGAGGAAGCGGAAGCTTCCAAAAATGTTATCTCAGGTACGATCCTTATAAATGATAAAAAGGCATATGCATTGTTTGATACGGGTGCTACTCATTCATTTGTATCTGAAAGATATAGACAGTTAAACGAGTTAGAGACTGCGTCTCTTGAGATACCTCTTTGTGTTTCTACGCCTTTAAAGAACATGGTATTGTCTACATTGGTGTGTAGAAAGTGTAAGATAACAATAGAGGGAAGGGACATGGAAATAGACCTAGTTGTGATGTCTATGTATGATTTTGATGTTATCATAGGAATGGACTGGCTCCATAAGTATCAGGCTAAGGTGGATTGCTATAGGAAAGTGATTCAGTTCATGTTACCTGACCGGTCTAGTTTTGAATTTTTCGGAAGTCAGACAAGCCCCTCTATAGCCATTATTTCAGTGGTAGAAGCTCATAAATTACTTGAAGATGGATGTCAGGGATGTCTAGCGATAGTGAGGGATCTTACTAAGAAAGAGGCAAATATTGATGAGATTCAAATAGTCAGGGAATTTCAAGATGTGTTTCCTGAGGAATTGCCTGGATTACCACTGGAGCGAGAGGTTGAATTTGAAATTGAACTAATGCTTGGAACTGGACCAATATCAAAAGCCCCGTATAGAATGGCCTTGATGGAACTAAAGGAATTGAAGGTGCAACTTCAAGAATTGCTTGATAAGGGATTTATTAGACCAAGTGTTTCTCTTTGGGTGCACCAGTTCTATTTGTGAAAAAGAAGGATGGGTCGATGCGTTTATGTATTGACTATAGACAACTAAACCTAGTGACTGTAAAGAATAAGTACCCCTTGCCTAGAATTGATGATTTGTTTGATCAATTGTAAGGAAGTTCAGTCTTTTCTAAGATTGACTTAAGATCGGGATACCATCAGTTGAGAATAAAGAAAGAAGACATTCCTAAAACTGCATTTAGGACTCGTTATGGACATTGAATTCCTGGTTATGCCATTTGGGTTAACGAATGCACCAAATGGGCATTCATGGACTTAATGAATAGAATATTTAAGCCTTATCTGGACCAATTTGTGATTGTCTTCATTGATGACATCCTGTTATATTCGAAAGGACCTGAAGAACATGAGCAACACTTGAGGATAGTGTTGCAAACTTTAAGAGATCATAAATTGTACGCTAAATTTAGTAAGTGTGAATTCTGGCTAGATCAGATCATATTTTAAGGACATGTGGTGTCGGGAAGTGGAATTGCAGTAGATCCTGCAAAAGTGGAGATGGTAATAAATTGGCGGAGACCAACAACACCGACTGAAATATGAAGTTTCTTGAGACTAGCTAGTTATTATAGGAGGTTTATTGAAGGATTCTCATAATTGGCATGCCCTTTAACGAAATTGACTCGGAAGAGTATGAAATTTGAATGGAGTGGAGAATGTGAAAGAAGTTTTCAAGAACTTAAAAGGAAATTAACTACAGCCCCAATTCTAACTATACCATCTGGATCTGGTGGATTCACGGTGTATAGTGATGCATCTCATAAAGGACTGGGATGTGTTCTAATGCAGCATGGCAAGGTCATAGCCTATGCATCGAGGCAGCTGAAACCTCATGAGTTAAATTATCCTACTCATGACTTAGAATTGGTAGCTATAGTTTTTACTCTGAAAATATGGAGGCATTATCAGTATGGAGAGAAGTTTGAAATCTATACAGATCATAAGAGCTTGAAATACTTATTTTCGCAAAAAGAGTTAAACATGAGACAGAGAAGGTGGATGGAATTATTGAAAGATTATGATTGTGAAATACAGTACCACCCAGGAAAGGCAAATAAGGTGGCAAATGCCCTTAGTCGAAAGTCAGCTATGGACATGGCTAGTTTAAGGATAACAGAGTGGAACCTGTTAAAGTCAGTGGTAGACTCAGAGTTCAAGTTGGAAATAGACCATCTTACCGGTATACTCACTGCCTTAAGAATTGAACCCGAGATTATTCAGAAAGTTAAGATTCTGCAATCTGATCCGGAGATTGTGAAAACACGAAACGCTGTGTCTTTAGGGAAAAGATCAGAGTTTCAAATCTCTGAGGATGGGATAGTAAGGTGTCAGGGACGACTCTGTGTTCCCGATAATGAAGAAATGAGAAAGGAAATCCTATCGGAAGCACATAGGAGTCAATATAGTATCCATCCAGGAAGTACAAAGATGTATAGAAATTTACGCCGGCAGTTCTGGTGGAATGGCATGAAGACGGATATAGCTAAACACGTTTCACAGTGTTTAACATGCCAGCAAGTGAAAGCGGAACACCGCAAACCCGCAGGACTATTGAGACCATTAGACATACCAGAGTGGAAGTGGGAGCATATTACGATGGACTTTGTGCAAGGACTTGAAGTCATCAAGTGGTCATGATTCTATTTGGGTAATAGTAGATGTACATGTCGATGTATAGTCGGGTTCTTTTTGGGTTTAGCCGAGCTTACTTAAAGTCTTGGCCTTTTGTTGTACCGACTTGTAAAATCCATCTTAGTCATGTAAATAAAAGTGATTCGGCCCTAAGATGCATATATATATATATATATATATATATATATATATATATATATATATGAAAGGTTGTAGTTGGTGTGTATTGCATTGTATTATTTAGTTGTGTACGGGTTAGGAAGATGTTGAGTATGCTTCCGTTAAGTTGAACTGCTACCGGGACCGACGAGATGGTACGAACCCCCGGATTGATGGACCCGCTACAATTGAAAAGGTATCGGAGTGGCACAATATTAGGCCCAACAGTAGGTGAGTAAGCCGTGGCGACCCTAGTGGTTCGGGGGCCGCGTCGAGGGGTGTCACATCATTCTACCGCAATGTTAGCTTTCTTTTCAAACCCTAAATTCATCGATGATTACCACCGTGTTTTCCTCTTTGTACAGATTATGGCCTTCGAGCTCTCCTCATACATCTCTTCCTTCACTTAGCAATTACCCACAAGTTCCAAAACCCATCTCTTTCCCCTAATGATAGACTTTCACCTTTACCATCGCGTCATTTCCTTCCCCCCATCTCTTGCTTACTACAGCCTCAATTGCTCTGCTCGGATATCTTCCTTGACCGTCTCGCCCCAAATTCTGTCGCTTTCGATGCATTGCATGTGGGAGTACCCACCCAGATCATCCCTCCCCGCCAACAAAATCTAGTGTATGATCGTGAATGGAACACATCGACTAGGAAGAAGATATTCGTCTCGCTGCACTCTGCAATAGATTGGGCCGCCTATGGTTAGAATAGGAAATTGAGGTATGGGATGATGCGGCACTAGCAAAGAAAATAGAGGAATGCAAACTGATTCTGGTGGGTAAGATTCTCTCAAACCCATCCATTAATTTCCAAGCATTTCAAAACACAATGAAGCGCGCTTGGCGCACTGAAAAAGTAGACATATCCCAACGCAAAGCTGGGTTGTATATTGTCAAGTTCAGTACTAAAGGGGAAAAACAAAGAGTATTAAATAATGGACCTTGGCTTTTCTCGAATTACCTCGTCATTTTAAAGCCTTGGATACTGAACACTCCCCGACACTTTTACGACTTCACAACTTGCGCATTATGGGTTCAAGTATTTGGGCTTCCTTTGGAACGGTGTATTGAAAGTATGATAAGCAAAGCTGTGAGACATGTTGGAATGGTGCTGGATGTCAAAATAAAGAACAAAGAAGGAACAACCCTTAGAGCTGGGAGAGCCAGAGTGGAAATCAGATTACAAGAGCCGCTAAAAACAGGCCGGTGATTAGATTAGAAGGGAAGAACATATGGCTGAATTTCCATTATGAAAAATTATCACACTATTGCTACTCATGTGGCAAACTCGGTCATTATGCTATGTACTGCAAATATTTTCCTTTTGATGAAGAAAAAATGGAAGGGAAAGATAAAATGTATTATGGCCAATGGCTACGTGCTGAAGTCTAGGAACATAGCCCATTTTGGCTAACCTTTTATGAGACACACAATAACCGGGAGGAGGCAGCATATATTATTCCGGAAACCCCTCATTCATCCACTCAATTAATACCTGTGGAACAACCAAGAAAGAACAAGAATAAGGAACCTATGGAGGTAACAGCTGGGCGACCACTTGTTACCCACATAGAACCAATTCAGTGGCCACACCAAGCAGGTGAACCAATAGGAGCCGAACATGCCACAGCAAAGATCCCTGCATCTAAACAGCTTGAAGATTATAGGGACTCAGCTAAAGGATCAACAAAACCGAAGAAACTGAAGAGTACACACCTGAATCCCAAAGCCAGCCCTAATAAGAAAGCTAAGAGGTATAACCCTTACGAGCTGAGAACTCATGTACAAGAGGGGATATATGAAATGCACCTTATGGATACACCAATCTTTGAGGTGGAAGGGTCTGGAAGCTGGGCTATGGTGGCTAGCCCTAATAAGCCACCAAGCGACAAATGAAGATGGTAAGCTGGAACTATCAGGGTTTTGGGCAATTCCCTGACAGTTCGAGCATTACGGGCCCTAGTGGCCCAAGAAAAGCCCAACGTAGTTTTTTTTTATGGAAACTAAAAATCAGGAAGTAGTGCTTCAACAACTCCATAAGAGGTTGAAATTCCCAAGCTATCAAGTCGAAAATCCTATTGGCTTGGCTGGTGGCTTGGTGGTGTTCTAGAATGAACGGGTTTCTCTGGCTGTTGACCATCAGACTTCGAACTATATGGATATGATCTGCACGGATGTAGCGTGGAATACCAATGCGCCTCACATGCCTTCATGCGCTAGTGGTGTATCAACAAAGACAAAGATTATGGGCAGAACTGCGCCGGACCAGCCACTATAACACCTTACCGTGGGTGTGTGTTAGGGACTTCAATGAGATTATCTATCATTGGGAGAAAGTTGGTAAGCGGCTAGCAGAACCACATCGAATGCACTCCTTTCGTGAACTTTTAAATGATTGCTCACTCATGTATGTGGAAAGCAAGGGCTGTACTTTTATGTGGGTCAATAATAGAGATGGAGAGGACTTTGTGAAAGAACGACTGGATTAAGTGCTATGTACTATGGATTGGCGACTAACATTCCTAGAAGCTGAAGTTTTTGCCTTACCCGCCCTGGGTTCTGATTAAGGCCCGCTCTTGTTAACCACTGAAGCCACCCCAGTCAGAAGAAAGAAGGGCTTTACTTTTGAAGCATTTTGGCTACAAGATGAAGAATGCCGTATGGTCATTGCATATTCATGGGCATCCTCACAGGTGAAAGCCTCAGCCCTATCCAACAAGTTAAAGACTGTCTCGGAGGCCCTCGCCAGCTGGAGTCGACGGAAATTCTCCAAGGGCCATCATCAAATCAATACTTTGAAACAACAACTCCAAAGTCTTTCAAATCAACCTAATGGCCAATACGATAAAGCGGAGATCACTCAACTGAAAGCGGAAATACAACACTTATGGCAACAGGAGGAGCAGTATTGGGCGATGCGATCAAGTGTTAATTGGCTTAGATGGGGGGACAAGAACACCAAGTTCTTCCATGCCACCACTATCCAAAGAAGGCAACGAAATCGAATAAGTATGCTGCAAGATGAAAATCAAAGGTGGGTCCGAGATCCAAAGCGGTTGAAGGAGATGACGATGGATTTCTTTGAAAACTTGTACAGATCAGTGGGACATCGTGACTATGGGCCTATCCTGGAACAATGTCCACAAGTGGTAACAGAGGAGATGAATACTATCCTCATAGATGCGGTCACTCGAGAGGAAGTACAACAAGCAACCTTCCAATTGGGAGCTACTAAAGCGACTGGGCTTGATGGATTCAATGGACTATTCTACCAACATCACTGGGATATTTTACAGGAAGATATATTCCTCTCAGTGCAAGACTTCTTTACCTTCGGAGTGATGCGATCTGAGATTAACAGAACAACTATATCCTTGCTCCCCAAAGTACCAAACCCAAAACGGCTAGATCAATACCATCCAATTAGCCTATGTAATTCTGTCTACAAAATCATCTCCAAGGTGCTAGCCAACTATCTGAAACCATGGTTACCTGAGCTGATATCCACGGAGCAATGTGCTTTTGTTAATGGCCGGCAGATCCAAGACAACATATTAGTCGTCCAAGAGGTACTCCATCAGCTTAAGATTAGGAAAAGAAAGAAGACTTTTCAGGCAGTTCTGAAGCTAGATATGCAAAAAGCCTACGACCGGGTGGAATGGGATTTCCTACAAGACTACTTACTCAAGATGGGATTCCATGCCAAATGGGTACAGTGGGTGATGCAATACATTACAACAGTCTCCCTTAGTGTAAAATTCAATGGAGAACCCTTAACCTACATTCATCCAAACAAGGGGCTCAGACAGGGAGAAACTCTCTTTATGTACCTCTTCATTCCGGTGGTGAACGTCTTATCCACACTTATCCAACAAGCCGTGGACATGGGAAATATCAAAGGAATCTAATTAAACATGTGGTGTCCTACCCTATCTCATCTTCTTCTTCTTTTTCAGACGACGCTATATTTTTCCTAGATGGAAAACTCTAGGAATGCCGAACTTAGCAAACGTACTAAACCAATGCTTGTTTAGCAACGGGACAAGCTGTGAACAAGAATAAATCAGGAATTTTCTTTAGTAAGGCTTGTCCCGTTAGATTACAGGAAAACTTGGCGAGAGAATTCCGAGTACTTGTGCTTACAAACACTGATAAATACCTAGGCATACCGTCTGATTTGGGGAGATCTAAAAAGGAGGTGTTTGCTTGGATTTTGGATCGAGTGAGTTCAAAGTTGGAAGGGTGGAAAGAGCATCTAATTTCCAAGGGCTGTAAGGAAACTTTGATTAAGACAGAGTTCGAGGCAATCCCACAAAGATGCCATGTCTATTTTTAAAATTCTTATGTCTATTTGTAAATCCATTGAGCAGAAAATTGCAAGATTCTGGTGGCAAAATCATTGCAGCAAGTCCGGCATTTATTGGAAAAGATGGGACATACTCAAAAGCGGGAAGGACACTCTGGGAACTTGGCTTTCGAGACCTCATCACCTTCAACAAAGCTTTACTTTTGGAAAACGGGCGTGGCGACTAATCCAACACCCATCATCCCCGTGGAGTAAAACTTTTAAAGGCCTTTACTTTCATTCTAAGGAGTTCTGGAATGCCGAAAAAATGAGCTAGACCATCCTAGGGCTAGCAGAGTATACCGATAGGCAGGGACTCAATATTGAATCAACTCCAATGGTCAGTTGGTGACGGACAACGGATCAGAATCCGAGAAGATAAATGGCTATCCAAAGGTATAATAGATGGGCCTGCGCCTAGAGGAGAACCCGTGAAGGTGGCGGACTTTATTATTCGGAACAAAATATTTGGAATGAACCTCTACTGCGCAATAGTTTTAATGATCAAACTGTCCAGGAAATTCTTACTTTTCAGCTTCGCACCCATTGCACAGCCGACCAAATCATTTGGAAAGGGACGCAAAACGGTGTGTATACAGTGAAGAGTGGATACAACTCTCTCAAATCTACATAATACAATGACACTCACAGCCGTGCCTCCTCATCCTATCAAACTCCACGGAAACTATGGCGCAAGCTCTGGACTATGAAGACCGCCCCCAAGCTACGCATATTCATGTGGTCCTTATGCCATAATGCCTTGTCTACAAAGGATAATCTATATCACGAGATGAATCATTCCAGATCCAGTATGTCAACTATGTCACGATCAAATCCTAGAAACAATAGAGCATATTTTCCTCTTATGTCCATGGATGCAAGCCATTTGGTCACACCCACAAGTCAAAATCACGATGGCATCACATGGAATACACAGAATAGATGCTTGGCTTGCAGATCTGATCGAGAAACGAGATCTCTTACCTGATTTGGAGACTCTTGCTTCCATTTTGTGGCAGATCTGGAAGGCCCGAAACAACTTTGTCTTCCGCCGGATGCCCCCCGATCCAGAACAGGTGGTGGCGGTGGCTCTCGCGAATGCAAATACCGCCCGCTACTGTGACAGAGTGATGTCGAGATCAAGGCTACAACCACCAAATCCAGATCAAGTGTGGTGCCCACCGGAGCCCGGAGTACTGAAGATTAACATTGACGGGGCTTATCCAACCGCAAGCAATGAAGGCGCCGTGGCGTGTGTGTGTCGTGATCACTCCAGCCAGCTCATTGATGGCTTCACCAGCAGTATCACAGCCTCTTCGGCACTGCATGCAGAGGTACAAGCACTCAATCTTACTCTCAAAAATCTGCTGCAGAAAGGGAAGGAAAACGGGAAAATACTCGTTGGAATCGACTCGCCTTATACTCATAGAAGCCGTGCATCAACCTAGCTCGACGCCGTGGGAGATCCGAGCGTTGTTCTCGAGTGTGTGGCGCTGCTCCCTATTTCCCTAATCTTCGGATTCTGCATTGTAGAAGAGAGGCCAATTACATTGCTTGACTTGGGCCGCTAAAGCCCATGGGCACCGAAGCCTTCCTCCGAATTGGGCTGTATCACCCCCCCCCCCCACACATCCTCTTTTGGACCTTCTTTGTTCTCAAGCCCTGGACAAGGGTTGTTCCTTTTGCTAGATTAAATAATATCCTCCGTTTTCGACCAAAAAGAAAAAAAAAAAACATGCAAAAAAAGAAAGGAAAATGTTCAGATTTGGTTTTGGTGGGAACAAAATGTGCTAGATATCAAGGAGGAAATTTTAGCCATGCATAATATATCATTATGCACTCAAAATTGTACTCGGTTTAGGCATTCTATTGAACACATAGTGGACAATTTAGTTGCTGAGTTGATATATGAATCTACGGTAATGACCCATTCCATTGTATTGCAATAGGCACTAATAGAGATCTATACCATCGGCTTAGCTTCGCACAAGATTTAACTACTGTGTCGCTGAAATTTTCCCCACGACGAAATATCTTTTACCTAAAAGTCATTCTTCAATGTTTTGAATTAAAGGAGATAAGGTTCTATGGCGATTCCAAACAAGAGGTACCTAGGCAAACTAGGGAATCAATAACTCCACTTCGATCGAAACTTGAGCCATGTCGGAATTGAATTGACAATAAAGCCCAGAAAGTACCATAAGTACAAATGTAAGCAACTCCGCCAAAATTTTATCAATGACAGGATCCGACTACACCGAGATGCCACATTAGAATTTAATCGATGACTCAAATTTGAAAGCTATAGCTAGGGAAATTGAAAATACAGTGCAGGAAAGCTTAAAAATAATTAAAAGATAACATTTTGTTTGATTTGTGCGAGGGATGGAGCATAATTGATGTAGTAATCAAATTTACCGTTTGATTCCCCTAGCGTCCCTATATTAGGGTTACCTTCTTTATACCTTTGTTTAAACAACTTTTATTTTACAGGCTGCCGCCTCGGGTAAACAATCCGATCAACCATTCCGGGGCGATCTCATTGACCAACCGTATTAGGCAGTTGGCATAATTTTGTTGACGACTAGTCTCAGCACCTTGGATTGGAGTTTCTGTACGCAAGACTCTCCCTTTTGGTGGAGTATAATAATTCCGATTGACCTTCTTGCATCAGTACAAAAATTCGAACGTTGTAATGCCTTGCCCTTAGATATCAGCGACACCATGCCAGTCATAACAAGAAATGGATCGGTATCAACCTCCACGGGAGCTTTCTCCTTCTCATCAACAAACGTAATATTGTCCTGTCGAACTGCTTCTTGAATATTTTTTTCTCAACACAATACAATCGATAGTATCGTGACTCCAAGAATGATGCCACTTGCAATATTTTTGGCCTGCTAATTCATCTTTACTTGGCCTTCGGTCTATTTTATTTGGCCATCGGCCAAAAGCAGATCATAAATCTCGTTTTCCTTGTTTATATCGGAGAAGTAATACTAAACAACTTTTGCTTTGCCCATGATACTAGAATTTTCTTTAACCTTTGCTGGCTTCAGAGCTTGGCATGTGTATGGCCTATTCATCATCATTCTGACTACAGCTACTTTAGCATATTCTGTTTGACCTATATTATCATCGAGCTCATACTCACCGACGAAATTCACATCATGTTTACCCTGTCTCTTGTCTTTTTCTTTTAGCAAGCTTTCTTACTTAACTGCTAATTTTGCTAATGAGAAAAGATCATAGAAGTTTGCCCAACCACTGAGCAAATTTTATATAGTTAAAAGGCAAACTCTGCAAATGTCTTCTCTGGTAGCAGCACAAGACATTTGTTTCTCGCCTTCTAAATTCGAGACATAAACTGGTCCACCAATTCATTGTTCTGCTTTTCATAACTGACAAATCTATGGTAGACATATCTAGAACAATTCTCTAAAACTGGTTATGAACGTTCTTTTCATTCGTTCCCAAGAAAAACTGAGTTGGCTGGCAAAGATGTATACCGCGTAAAAGCGGTTTTAGATAACGACAATGGAAATAGTCGTAATTTCCAATGACCGCCATGTTACATCACCACACATTGCAGTAACCCGATTAATATGTTCATATGTCAATTGATCGTCCTCAGGGGACTTTGTTACACTAGATTTCTCTAATGCCCTTTCGGTACCAAACTTTTATTTTCAAAAATGTTCTTGCAGGCAGTTTAAATTGATTTTAAATCTATTTTCCTAACATGTGAGGTGATCATACGGGTGCGCAAACCACCAATTTAACATCCAAGTAAAGCAGTAAATAAATTGCAAGACTTACCTCATAATAACGAAAGCATATGCGTTGTTAGATCAAAATTCACATCAACAGTCCTAGATATGATTTCTAATTAACACGCAATCACTCAAGTTTGGTTTTCACTTTATTTAATGAGAATCATGTAATATGCAATGCAATATAACTGAATGACCTAATTCTAATGACATGCAATTTCTAATTAAATGGACCTAGTAACAATCTCTAAATGATGTGCATTTCATGAATCTAATCCCATGCACATGACATTTTTCTTTTTTCTTTCTTTTCCTTAAAAAGAATGCAATTTATCCTAGAAAATAAAACTAATTCATTCTAAGATATTTTTGTATTTTTTCATGAAAGATAAAATGTGAAAATTATCTAACTAAATTAAGATCCTATTCAATTTGTATTAGGAATTCGGTAGAGCCAAATCCTAATTTAAACTGAGATATTATTTTAACTTAGCAATCTCTAACTTAAGATGCAATCTATCTAAGAAATCAATCTAAACTTAAAATGAAACATGCAATTTTATCCTAAGATGTAACGACATGCAAAGAATGCCCTAATTCTAATTTCTTTTTCTTTTTCTTTTATGAAATTCGAAATTTAAAATTGCCAAATAATTAAACATGCAATTCAAATTAAAGAAAACTAACATCCTAAATGAATGCATTTTTTTTGGATTTTTTTAAATTTAAAAATTTGAAATAAGATTGCAATTCTAAATATGCAAGATAAACCTAAGATTAGGAATATTCTAAATAGAATCTAATCCTAATTTAGATTTTTTTGGATTTTTTCCTTTTACTAAAATAAAATTGATTCAAACACCACATAGCAAATCAAACGGGATAAGATTGATATCCAAAAATTGACGAACCATATCTCGTGCATGAAATCGGATTGGCCAATTTTAAAATAAACCACGAATTAAATCTCGACCGTGAGATCGGATTGACGATTTTGCAAGGGATTGCGAGCCGGATTTCGGGCGCGAAAATCGGACTGTCAATCCCTAATTTGAGGGCCTATTTCAGAATATCAATCATACATCCAGGAACAATTTTACTAAAAAGACAAAATAAATTACATAAAAAATAATAATAAAGCAAATAAAAGAAGAAAAAAAGGCTACCTAATGAGATTTTCCTTTTTTTTTTTTCTTTTTCTTTTCCAAGCAAGGCTTGGCCGTTTGTCGTGTGTACGCAGCCAAGGGCAGCTGGTCGAAGGTCCGGCCAAGGGGAAGCTCCGGCAAGGTCCAGCGAACAAGGGCGGAGACGCGGCGGGGCAAACCCGCAAAGACGGTGACCGGGCGAGGTGCGAGCGAGGGTGGAGACAGACGGGCCGAGGCGCGAAGCGGGAACGAAGCGCGTCTTATGCCGTCGGTTGCGGCGGCGGATCGCGGGTGATGGAGTTTGACCGAGAACAACCCGGCTGCGACAGAGGTGCGGCGAGGGGGCTCGCGGGCTACCGCGAGCCGTCGTGGACACACGGTGACTGCGTGTGGAGGCGAGGCGGACAAGTCGAGCCGCGGAGTCGATTGGAGACGCGTGCTCCCGTGGGTCGATTGGAGACGCGTCAAGATAGGCGAGCAGAAGCGTCGGCGAGGTAGCAACAGTAGGTGGAGACGTCGTCGAGCGCTGGACTGGCAGAGGCAGCGCAGCGGTCGGCAGCAAGCGGTCGTGGGCGGAACGGCATGTGGCCGACGGAAGGAGTCCGCAAGGAAGATGAACAACAGCCCTCTGTTTTCTTTTTTTTCTTCTTTCTCTCTCCTCTCTCGCAGCACACGTCTCACTCACCGGTCTCTCGCTTGCTCCCTTCGTACTTTCTGCAGCACTGAATTTGCAGAAGGAAAATGTCAAGACCGCCTCCTCCCACAAACCCTAAAACCGAAGGACCTCTCTCGCTCGATTTTTTCTTTCTTCTGGCAATCGAGAGAAAACCCCCAACGTGGCCGTATCTTTCTATTGTGTGGCAAAACCCTACGCATTTTTCTTTATATAAGCCGTGAATTAGGGTTTTAATTTTTTCCAAATTCATATCGGTGAAGATTTCTTTTCTGCATGTAATATTACTTTTTATTTTCCACATCTCCTGAATATTCTCTACTAATTTTATCGCCTAAAGATAATATTGCAACCCGATTTTCTTAAATTCCAAAAATCCACCATAATATTATTTCAAATCTCCATATAGGTAATTTTGTCATTAAAAGAAAATGGGCTCGGGCCAATTTGCTTGCTTCGTGGGCTTAGTCCGGTTTGCCAAATTAAAGCTAAGAACCACTAATTCGAACCCATCGACCATCGAGTCCTAAAAATAAAATGCAAAACGTGTAAATTAAAAATAAATGCACCCAAAAATTATATGCTATGCAATTGAATTATAATATTTTTTCTTAGGGGTTAAAAATTAATCCCTAATTTTTTATGCAATAAATAACTAAATGGGTTGCCCAAAATTTAGGTGTCAACAGGCTTTTTCGCCAATACGATAGGTAGTAGGCAGTCCACGTGAGTTCTTTAAGGCATCGTTTTCGCACAGTGATATCCTTAATCACCGAACCACGCCTGCCCCTAAGTCATAGATCACCGACAGTCTGCGTGCGTTCTTTAAGGCATCGTTTTCGCACAGTGATATCTTTAATCACCGAACCACGCCTGTCACAAGTCATAAACAGTCTACGTGCATTCTTTAAGGCGTCGTTTTCGCATAGTGATTTCCTTAATCACCGAACCACGCCTGTCTATACTTCGTACCTAATCGATCTCAGCCAATGGAATTTCCAGTTCACTCTCACAATTCTTTCCACTTTACAACTCACCAAAGTATCATAAAGGTTAAATAACCATACTCGGTCATTTACCAATCAAGCATTCAATTCTACTCAATTTGCACAATTAATTCAATTCAGCACAATCTGGAGCTCAAATAAATAAATGAACTGCGCCACGACAATCGCATGAAATTTCGGTCGTCACCATCCCAACCTTAATTTTCGAAAAATTAATAAATAATACAATAATTCCAATTTAGCTCAAAATAGAGCTCAATTAAATAAACGGACTTCACCACGATCACCAGCATAAAATTCCGGTGACCGACCATCCCAGTTGAATTTTCGGAAAATAAATAAATAATTAATTTAATTTCGAAAATTAATATTTAATTATTAAAAATTCCATTTAGGCCCGAAATGCCTAATTGAAGCCCGATAAGGGTCGGGAAAAATCCCGAGATACATTCAATAAATACTATAGGCAATTCTCTACCTAAGTACACTAACCACCTAACTAATATGCAATGCAATTAACTAATAATCGCTAATACATTCTAATCTAACTACCTAATCCTACTTAATTAACACTAATAAAAACTTAAGTGTAATTAGTCTACTAAGCAAGGATTAGTGAGATTACTCACCGGAATTGCGCGCAACTCGGATCAATCCGACGGGGGATGACACGAGGGTCGTTTCTTCCCAAAGCAACTCACGGGTTCGGGGCCGGAAACGGCCCAACATGGCCCACGAACCTGCTGGAAACCCACTCGGTGGGTTGCTGGTTTGGCTGCAAAACAGAGGGCAAATGAGATGGTTGGGGGCAGAGAAGGGTCGGGAAGATAGGTGACGGTCCGGTGAGGCTGCACGGTGACTCGGCGGTCGCTCGGCCGCTCACGGTGGCTAGTCGGTCCCTCCAACGGATGAACAGAAGCTGCAGGGGTCGGGGTTGCGGGGACGGCACACGCGACCAAGCGGGGTGCAACCGGCGGTTCGGCGAGGTGGCGTGCGCGTGTGGTGCTCCCAGCTCCGGTGCGACGATGTCCATGTGGCTAGTCGCAGCTCCATCTGACGACGCTAGTCGCTGCTTCTACTTGGCTGTCTTCGATGAGCGGAGAGGGAGAGGAAGAGAGATGTCGAGAGAGAGAGAGAGAGAGAGAGAGAGAGAGAAGAGATAAGATTCGAAAAGTCAAAAAGTTAAAGTGAAAAAGAGAGAAGCAAAGTTGGAACCGGCAAGGGCATTCGGTGGAGGGGGGTTCACGCACGAGGGAAAAAGAAAAAGAGGGAGAGAGAGAGAAGGAAAGAGAGAAAGGGGGAAAAGAGTGTTTAGCCAAAAGGGGAAAAAGAAATGGGAGGAAAATTAAAAGAAAAGAATTTCCTCATATAGAAAATTCTTATCCCAATTCTTTTGAATAAGTTCAAATAATCCTATAAGAAATTCCAAACTAGAGTTTTTTATCCCCACTTGCATTTCTGCATCCAATTTTCCTCTTGATTTTCTCTCAATCGACTCTCACAAAAATCAATTGATGTCCCAATTATCAAATTGATTATTTTCCTCATCCAAGAATCCCTCATGCTTCTCAATTTCATAACCAGAATTAATCCCTGGCTTCAACTGCACGAAAATGGCCATAGACTGACTTTTTCCCAAAAAGTCTCAGTTGTCAGAAAAATCTTCTAAGACTGAGTCGATACTCCTAGAATTTATTATGACATAGCAGAAACTTCAATTTCTGAAATCGGACTAGAATTCAGTGTTAATTTCACTTGGCGCGTTTTTAGTGTGACCTAGGCTACCGGGTAACTTTTAGATATTTTTAAGTACAATTGACTCGTGGCCGATTTTCTTCAAGCCACTATGAACCCACTCGACTCATTGGCGACTCTCAGTTGTCGTGAAAATCCCGAGGATCCAAATACGGACACAAGGTACCAAAACAATAAGAAAATCGAGTCTAGTGCCGGTCGACGATAATTTTCCAATTTAGTGGTGTCACCCACGATTAGCCGCACATCTCTGTCGATCCAGTCTATCTCTGATCTCAAATCAATTTTTAACTGTGCCGTAATGGCCTCTAAAGATGGACACGGTCGAGAAGCGATTCTACGATCGAGTTCTCAAGTCTATTGCCTTAAAATTTCTTAATAATTTCCCCCGATAGTCTAGTTATCTCAAGAATGATCGGTTACGAGAATAGCCCTATCGGCGCATCAATGAAATGCCCGATTCATTCAAGAAGACAGGGTTGAAAAATCTGGATGTCACAGGTCCTGCATTCGATGACTCAGCACGTCCTTACCTCTTGATAAGAGGGCGTCAAGGCAAACTATTACTGGTAACATTATCAGGATCAAGATGGCTCTAATTCCCAGTATGTGCCATTATAACTCTTCAAACCACAAATGTCAAAGATGTTTCGCTAGAATTTTCCCCACAACGAAATATTTTTAATCAAAAGTTATATTTCAATATTTCAAATAACGGTGATCAGGTTTGTGGCGATTTTAGACAGGAGGTATTTAGACGAATTGAAATCAACAACTTCACTTCGATCAAAACTATACAAACTTGAGATATGCCAGAATTGAATTGACAACAAAGACCAAAAAGTACAATAATTATTAATTTAAGCAAGTACTACCGGAATTTAATCGATGATAGGGTCCAACTACCTCGAGATGCCATGCTGGAATTTAATTGACGATGCGGACTACAAGCTACAGCTTGGGAAATTGAAAATAACGTGCAGGAAAGCTTAAAGATAATTGAAAGATATTGATTTGTGCGGGGGAATCTTCTAATGAATGATCGATGATATTTTTAATGGTCTTGGGATAACTGCTTTTCGACGGTTACTCGCAATTGTGCTCTTTGGATAACTCTTGTCAGTCACTTTTGTGCCTCTCCTATCTTCATGGACTACACTCTCATGTTCCCAAACAGCTGTTTCCGCCATGTATTTAAGTGTTCCGCGATCGTCAATAACTGTCCCATGACCCTGTTTTTGAGCAGTGATCGAGTGACTATGATCTCGATTACTTCGTCGATTCCATATCCTGAAATGGTGCCCAAATGTTACTGGACGCGTGGCATATTGATAGCAAGTAACACGTCCACTTCTTATATCTATTAATAGGCTCATGTACGTGTCATGTCATGATACTCGTGTTATGCACGTGACTATCTATTCTTGAGCTTCATTTTCATGTTTGCCCTCATCCGCCTGTTAGGCATGCGCTTGCCAATCACGGGATTATTTTGGTGTCAACAACTACATTTAGCAATGAACAGAACATGTAAGCGAATGTAGATAGAAATCAATCCAACCACAGATGAAAGACACTCTCGACCAACAAGAGATGAAACGACAAATACGTCCAGCGATCGGTATTTTGGACAGAATTTTCTAAAACTCATTAAATAGCTCTCAAATCAATCAATTACTCGAGCTAGCTGGGATGGATCTAACTTGTGTATTTCATCGAACACATCAATGAAACATAGCTCCAGTCCTAATCGTTTCCCAGACAGCTATATCGATTTCAATTTCTATTTTCACTAGTATCGTAATCTGTAAAGTAGCCGATATAAATGTTTTCGAGTCCTACCTTGCTTAGGAAAAAATCTGATTGCGACTATCCGTCAAGCTAACATGATAAGATTCCGGAGGGTATCTCCAGTGAAGATGAACGTCGGAAATGAAGCTTCCAGCGAGAATAAACCACCTCGAATCCTCTTGGGCAAAGAACGGGGTGAAACAGGAAAGATCCAGGACAGCGAGTTGATGGAGACAACCGCCGCAGGCAGTATTCAATGACAAAATGTTTTCCGAACTCTCTGTGAACTGGATTCGACAGAGATGAAGGACACTGCGATGGAGGTTTTGGTGCATATCGGAGGACAATTGGCATGATGAAGCTCGCGGTGAAAGATCGTTGCTTATGAGCTAGATCTGCTGCGGTCATCCGTCGGTCTGTCGCCACGCCGGTTATTTCTGCTTGCTTTGCTTGAGCCTTTC
This sequence comes from Eucalyptus curtisii, assembly GCA_017140595.1. NCBI lineage: Eukaryota > Viridiplantae > Streptophyta > Magnoliopsida > Myrtales > Myrtaceae > Eucalyptus > Eucalyptus curtisii. The sequence continues at coordinate 28,321,566 of CM029498.1, forward strand.
CGTCCGTTCTTCGTATTCAGCCGTGAGCGAGGTAGGAAAAATGTTTTCATGGGCCTCATAGTAATGTGAACTGGGCTGGTAGATGAGGGGCTATGGATTCATTTCAAAAGGCTTGGACCAGAATTGCGAATGTGAATCGTACGAGTTGGGCTGGATTGATAATGGCCAACCGGGCTTTTTATTCTTTTTTGTCTCTCTTTTCTTTTTTTTTCCCTTCTTTTTTATTGATGTTATTTTCATTTATTTACTTGATGTGTCGATAAAAATTCAGATGTCCTTTCCTCTTACTTATTATCTAGATGGCAAATGTGAGTGCTAATGTGAAATGCAGTGAATTCTGGGAGTATAAAAGGTATTCAACTCATCATAATTTTTTTCAACACTCTCACGTCTTCTATTTGCAAAGATTCACTCTTCTTTTGGATTGGACACTAAAATCTCAACAACCAGCCAATGTGCTAAACCAATGCTGCTTTATTTTCTAGGCAGACCATCAATTGGAACAACATGACTCACGAGCAAAAAAGTTAGTGAATCTAGCCTGGGCAATATGGACACTTCTTCTAATCATGGTGCGTCGCAATTTATGAACATTGCCTACATGTAAATTCAACCAACATTAAATATTGGTAACGTCCGCATCTATAACCTGCCAATAAGAGATATAATTAGAGGGAGTTTCAGACGCTGCTGTCCTGCTAAGCATTGGCCAAGTAGTGAAAGAATCATGGAATGGGGGTTTCCGGAAGCAAAATAAGCCTAGACAATATGGGCTTTAATAAAAACTTTGTTAGGTGCCATGTGGGCAGGCTGTCGGCCCAACCACAAGACAAGCATCGGTGGTACAAGGCTGGTAATACGAGCCCCTGCCTCCATTTCATGTAACTTCAGAGGCTTTGTGGCTTTAGACTGAGGTGCCAGCATCTAATCTTTCTGTGCAGGATGTAACGAAGTTTGAAGAATCGATCTTTCATTCAATTGTTGAATCTCTCTTAGATTGATTAATGTGTGGAATTTCGAATCCTCTCTACTAATGGAAGCAAAATGATCTTTGAATTGATCAAAACATCATTTCAATTGGTTAGAAAACTTTATTTGAATGAAACTATATCTCATAAAATTATCCTAAAAACTTTGCTAAAGATGCAGTAGCACCAGATTTTTCCCTCAAAACGACTCTTGAACTTGATACAGAGAGTGTCTGGATCAAGGAAAGTGAAAGCAAATGAAAGGTCATGATAACCCAAAGGAAATCTTTCTTTCAATTTTTTCTTTTTTACGGTTCATAAGATAGAAGGTAAATGTTGTAATTTATTTCTATTTACGGTTCATATTTCTTCTCAACTACAGCTAAAATGTTCGCAAAGACAAATCAGCTAATTTAATCTGTCACTTACTTTATTTCTTTCCACATTGTTTATTTGGATACATAGTAAAATTCCAATTTCACTATTATCTTTTTGCCATGGCTTTTTTTCGTTCTTTTCGTCTATTCCTCTTAACTTAAATCACTAAACAAAGCGACGGAGAGAGAGTCCAAAAATTGAAGAGGAGAGTTTATATTACCTTTACTCGAGTAAGTTTAGGACAACATCCATTACGATGGAAAGTATTAGTCTTAGAATATCGCTTTGTTCGAAGAGGGTTAATTTAAATACGCACAGACGTTTTGTTTGTCTGTAAAAGAGTGATAGAGACAGCGCATAGGACGTTGCGCTGCAGTTGACTTCCGCCCATCGACGCCGGCCTCGCACAGTTCACGAGGAGGTCAACGCTAGATAGAGAACGTGCAAGCACACGTGACACTGTTCTGTTCGATGAATTAACTCCCATTTTTTGTTTTTGGCAACTTCTGTCGATTTCCGACATTGGGTGTAGGTCTAGCTGTTCTATTCAAACACATCAGATCTAGACAGTAGACATAGAGAGCTAGCACGTTTTCCAACTACACTCTGTTCATTTGGCTTCCAATTACCATTTGTGTTTTTCTCTTTTGATATCACGAATTTAAAAAATATATATATTTTTAATGAACTTTGTTTTTGCAAGTTAACAATTATTAAAAATTCTAACATATTTTTGTAACTGTTCATATTAAGTATTTCCTGAGTTTTTTATTATTTTCTTCCAACATTGCTATAAAATATTCCTTTGTCATCTAGTAACTATAAGTAAGAATTCTCGATCTACTATTGAGTCCCTATACTTTACACCGACGAAAAAACATTAATGAAGAAACCCCCCTCTATCTTGTTTAATAAATAATAAATGTTGAAATATATTGTCCAATTCTGCATAAATAAAAGTATTCACTTCCCTGCAACGCACATATATACTATTCAATTAGATTTGGTATCCTCTCAAAAAAGGTAGGAATAGAAGTAGAGCACTAATTAAAAGTTCATAAATTAAATAAAAATAGGTCATGGAAGGTGGCCGGAATCGAACATTGCCCGTAATCATCACGTATTACTACCCAAAAGAGGTTGCTAAGAGTGACAATAACAATCATGCGATGATTATCGGCCTCGGTTCTTAGATTTCATACAAATGGACGTGCGCGGGAGTGCACTTGGAGAGAGAAAGGGGACTATCAAACCGATTAAGGACCACCTCGTGGCTAGCTGTTCGTGGCAGCTATCATTACGGCAGTCCCCTCTCTCTCTCCCCTCTAAACAATTCGCTACAAGTACTAGCATATACCTTTCTTTTTTTAATTTTCAAATTTGACATTTTTTTCTTTCTCCCGATAATAGGGGTAAACATATCAAACCGACCGAACTAGGAGCAGCCTATACCGGACTGATTGGTATGGTCTGATTCCTGTTTCCGAGGAGAACTAAACTGACTCTTTTTTTAGAAAAATATTATTTATTTCTTAAAAATGGCAATGAACCCTAAAATAATAACAACTCTAGCATTATTTTTTTTTCACTTTTTTTTGGCTAAATGATCGGTTTCATTAAACCGGTTAGTTTGATCTGGTAAATTGGGAACCGATGATCCAACTCCTCGTTCCTAGATGGGACTGGATCGAATTGGACTAGGAATCGATCACCCCTATCCAACAAGACAATATGTGTAATACCTTTTAATTTACGAAATAAGCAATTTTTTTTGTTAATGATGGATTTGAGGATGGGAAATCAGTACAACAACCTGGAGAATTTATCTGATTCTTCATTCCCTTTTTTCAGAAGCAAGTATTGCAAGAGTTGGCATATTACTTCTAAAGATTAAAGGAATGATCTCGTATATCATTCAAAAAATGAGTTTGCGGTAGCTTTCGATTTACCCGGGAATCACTTTATCTTCTATTTGTTTAATTTTCTTCGTGACATACCTGGAGGAGGTAACATTGGTTTTGACGAATAACTATTATATAGGGAAAAAGTCAGGGAGTCGTGGAAAGATGCTTCGCGTTTGTGTAAAGACAACGAAAGGAACCCGATGCTGACTTGGATGTTTTCGATTGCCGTGCGGTGCATGTGCAATTCCACCTAGATAATGATGATTCAAACTTACGCACCTCGGCTTCTTTGACCTAAAAAGCTGAGCAATAGTGTCCATGCGTGGCACACAGATCCACTTGGTCCATGTGCCGAGTGGATCGCGGGTTTTGTTTTTTATAGATCCACTTGGTCCTTCTCGTTCATGGGTTACAGTTAAAATATATGATATCATTAATGTCATAGAGAGAGAAGGTAGGAGCTGGTGCTCCAGGGGACTCGAAAAGTGTTAAAATGAGGGTATTTTTGTATTGATTGGTCGTGTTAGCTCGCGCGAACCGACCTAACCTGATTGTCACTGAGTTGCGTCATAGATTAAAATGACTAAAAGACGCACACTGACCCAACCTTGATTATCAAATCTCCTAAAAGCAGGCTAAAACTTGAATTCGAGACCTAAATATTGGATTATTCCCAGCAACTTATCTGGCAAATCCTTAGTGATCTGCACAAAATGAATATAAAGTCTAAAATATGATGATATAATGTTCAATAGGTTGATGACCATTATAAAAGATTTCACATGCTAATTGAACCGGAGGATTATGATATTCAAGATATTCAATTTGATCGAACTGGTCCATAAAATCTAGATTTGCCTTTTTCATGGCATCATGCTCTTGCATCTTTTATTTATTGGATCATCAACATTTTTTTCTCTGTCTGTAGAGAGAAAATATGATCTAACGGCTCTAATTAAACATTGGTCATGTAATCACTATAAAATGCTAATCCATGAACCCTAAGGGTGAGCACCATGTTAGGGTAGACTCTAGAACTAGATCGGATGGACCCTACATGGCTAGTTTTGGTCCAATTTCATGGTGTATAAGGTAAATTCCAAGTTTGAAAAATTGAAAACGAATCCAAACAAGGAAGTTTCCGAGTTCTAGGTCTGGAACCTATTCGCCTTGGAACCACTCACCCCTAACTTGTACACCATTCATACTCACCTAACGGAACTTGTACTTTCAAGATGATGCTTATTTGTCCTACAATACCCAAAGTCACAATTGCTTCCTCAGTTGGATGGCATGCTTTGCAGCTTTTGGCAACATCCAATCTGTCTCCAACTTAGTGAATGCCAACACATTAGGCAAACTTTTCAAGACATGCCTTGTTTGATCTCCACCTGTTTCAAAGAATTCAATTTTCAAGTCATTGATGTTTTTTAACACTCCACAATAATGTAACTAAAGATGTCATATATTTTTCATCTTTTATGGATTGTTGCTCTTGGTGAATGAAAATTTTGTTGTTGCTTTAACTTCCATTTTGCGTTACTAAGGGATGAGTTGGATACTTCCCAATTGCTTTATATGTTTGTTCTCTTGGCACCATACTTCTTGCTGTTTTGTTGCTGTACTATTTTAATGTAATTGATATTTGTCTTGATTGTAAATTAAGGAACGTTCTACTAAAGTTTCTCTTTCAAGAATAAAAGAAATGAACATAAAAAAACAAATAATTGGCTGGTCCTTAGGTAGTAGAATCGGACTTGAGAGACTAGGTCGATTTTATGGTCTACAAGGTAGGTTTCACATTCAAAAAATTAGGAACGAGTCCTAACAAGATATGTTCTAGGTTCTAGATTTTGAACTTGTCTACCCTAAAACTAATCACCCTAATGATCGACCCAAGGGTGTTGGAGAAACATTCCTAGGAATTTTGATGATTCCAAAAGTATCCCAAAAGCATCTTTAGTATAATATCTACTATCGTTAGTGCGGATGTTCGTGATGATTTCTAAAGGACTGCGGTGATATCCATGATTTCTATAAAGCTTACGTTGAACTAGCCAGGATGATGGAAATCTTGATGAGATATGGACAAATTAACTATGAAGTTGTGTTCATAAGAGTTTTATGAATCCATGATCATTAGCTTCTCATCATGTGATATCTGCCAGCTGATTTGCTTAGTAACTTCATTAGAAAAGATATTGCAAGTCACTCTTATACGGCCTCTCCGGAAGTAGTATCAATTGACTGGTGATAATCTGCTCATGATGATTTTGAGTCTCAAATTTGAGAATATCAAGTCACTGACGATGCTGGAGTAACGTTCGTTCAAGAATGATCATTGAGGATGAAAATACAACTGTTGGCAACCAGAATAGCGCAGTAGAAGAATCATTATTCGTCACATAATTGGAAACAGCTTTTGTGAGAATTGCGATGGTAACCGGCGATGTGACAACAACAACATCATAACCTATATCAGGAAACCTTGCTAATGTTTAAAGAAAAAGATTGTGTGGGTAGTTTAGCTTCAAAATAAGTAGCTTGCAAAGTCTAGCTTTAGAATAGTAGTTTGCGAACAATCCTAATGGCTCTTTGCTTCTTGGGACTATATCGGCAGAAGTATAGCCCAAGTGCCAAAACTTGATACGGAGGGACACTTAAGTGCCAAAACTTTGAAAATGTACACTTAAGTGCCAAAATCAGAGTAAAATGGATCACTTAAGTGCCACTCCGGCTAAAATCCGACCAAATTGCTAACGTGGCAATTTTCCGGCGAAATTGATGCAAAATGGCGTCGTTTGCACGCCGATGTGGCGAGAAAATGCAAAAACGGCATCATTTTTGCTCTGACGTGTAAATAATTAATATAATAATTAATTAAATTAAATTTAAAAATAAATTTATTTAAAATATTCTAATTTTTTTAAAAAAAAACTTAAAATTTAAAAGAGGGGGGGCGAATGGGGCGGGCGAGGGCTAAGCCCTCACCGCGCGCCTTCCCGCCGCCACGGGAAGGGCCGGTGACGGAGGGGGAGGGTCGGCCGAGGTCGCCGGCCCCGGCCGACCGGCGGTGAGGGCTCGCAAGCCCTCGCCGGATCGCGGCAAGGGCCGCGACCCTCGCCGACGGCATTGCCAGCCCCTCGGTCGACCCGGCGACCTCGGCCGATGCTCCCCCATCGTTGCCGGCCCTTCCCGGCGACGGTGGGGAGGCAACGAGGGCCGCGGGCCCTCGCCCGTATTTGGGGTGAGGGTCGCGACCCTCGCTGCGATCCGACGAGGGCTCGCGAGCCCTCGCCGTCGCCGGCCGGGGCCGCCGACCCTAGCCGACCCTCCCCTCCGTCGCCGGCCCTTCCCCGGCGGCGGGGAGGCGACGGTGGCGACGGCTCACCCTTCCCCCCCCCTTCGACCCCGCCCCCTTTTTCTTTTTATTTTTTTTATTATTTTTTTATTTTTTAAAAATATTTTAAAATATTTTAAATAAATTTAGTTTTAAATTTAATTTAATTAGTTTTTATATTACACGTCAAAGCAAAAACGACGTCGTTTTTGCATTTTCTCGCTACATTAGCATGCAAAACGACGATATTTTGCACCAATCTTGCCGGAAAATTGCCACGTTAGCAATTTGGCCAGATTTTGGTCAAAGTGGAGTGGCACTTAAGTGATCAATTTTACTCTGATTTTGGCACTTAAGTGTACATTTTCAAAGTTTTGGCACTTAAGTGTCCATCCGTGCCAAGTTTTGGCACTCTAGGTGTCCGTATCTCGACTATATCCAATGGAAAAATTGAAGATGTCTATATAAGAGAAAATCATTTAAGCCAAAAGCTGGTGGACAAAAAATATAGAACAAGCTGAAAGTCTTCATTGCTATATTCTCATCAAATAGTGTTGAGGTTTCATTGCAGTGTTCTTGTTGCATTGTAATAATGAGAAGAGTAAGTGTACAAGTGTGATAGTGGCACATGAGTCCTAATAATGTGATCTATCATCTGATAGGATCATTGCTTCCTAATTGTATCTTATCTTGGTGATTAGTAGTGCATTCCAGCCCAAGTTGCGGTTGTTAGTTTTGAGAGTGGATGTAAACTTAATGACAAAGCCAAACCACAATATATTACTATGTGCCATTTTCTAAATAGCTTCTATCTGTCTCATTGCACATCAACTTCACCAATCTCATTATTATTTGCTTCTCCTAATTTCCAAGTATTGAATGTTAAATTCCACTTGATCTTCAAATTTTGTTTAGAAAAAAAAAAGAAAAAAAAAAGCTATTCACTCCCTCTATATTGCTTAGTTAGCCCTAACAATTGGTATCAAAGTTTTGGCGCTTGTCATTTGGAGTGTATTATTTTTTTTTTTATGTGCATAAAGATATTCATCTATGGCTAACTTTGGTGATTTTTGTGTAAGTGATTCATAAGCTCTGAGCAAGCCAACATACTGTGATGGAGCAATTATGAATACTAGCAAGTTAGGCCTATAGGATTAACAATGCTGAGAGCAAGGAATCATTCAGAGTCTAATCATGCTTCAGGATAGGATTAACAATGCCGAGAGCAAGGAATCATTCAGAGTCTAGTCATGCTTCAGGTAACAATCCTAGTGATAAGGCTGTCTAGTCCTATATGTAAGCCACTCTAGCAGTAGTGAAGCCGAGCCAAGTGGGTAATGTCAAAATCCTATGGCATTTTATGGAGGAGAAGGCAACGGAGTTAGCACCAAACTCCACTACCATGAAGTGGCCAAACTCCACTACCATGAAGTGGCTATTCGAGAATAGTAGAATAAGATGATGAATCACATAGTGAGCCATATATCATATATGATCATGTCGATGGTCATTAATGCAATCAATAATGTCATCTCGCAAGGTCGACATTGAATTAGTCCATATTGATCGAACTAAATATGACAGTTTCCAAGTATGTTCTTCAAACTTTTAGTTAATTGAACTTTGGAAATAAATTAGGCTAAGTAATCCTATCAAGGAAAATTGCCAAAAAAAGTCTTAAATCAATTGTAATTGTGCTAATTCAATTTTTTTTTTTTTTTGCCAATTCAATCCTAAACTTTTTGTAATTATGCCAATCCAACCCATTTGACTAATTTTGGTCATCGGTACTAAAGTGGATGCCGATCGGCGTCAACCGTTTGGGCGACGCCGACATGGTTATTTATTAATAATATTTTTTTTTATTAATCTTTTATTCTTTTCTTTTCTTTTCTTTTTATCCTTTTTTTCTTTTCTTTTTTATCCTTTTTTTTTTATCCTTTTCTTCCTACTTTCTTCTTCTTTTCCCCCATAGCGGCCGACAAAGCCCTTGCTCGGCCTCACCCAAATCTAGGTGAGAGCAATCTTGCCATGGCCTCATCGGTTGCAAGCGAAAATGGTCTTGCGCACAGCTAAAGAGGCCATGGCCACCTTTGCTCGGGCCCTTGGCCTTCACGAGGCGCTTCATGGTCCTCCCTCTCTATCTTAGGCGCACTCTCTTTACCAATGGCCGTCAAGCCCGATTGAGCCTCACCACAACACTTTGACCTTGATCTAAGGTGACCACACCTCACGAAGGCTAGGAGGCCACAGGAGAAGGCAACCATGGCCTCACCGATCGTGGGTGAGGTCCCCTTCACTCGCAACAAGCGAGGGCATGGCAAGGCTAGCCTCGCCTAGATTTGGGTGAGGCTGGGCGAGGGTCACGACCCTTGCGGTAGCTAGCCATTATGGGGAAAAGAAGAAGAAAAGTCGAAAGAAAAGAAAAAAACAAAAGGAAAAAGAGAAGAAAAAGAAAAGAACAAAACAAAACATTAATAAAAAAAAATTAAAAATAAAAAATTAATAAAAAATTGTCACATCAACGTCTGTCGGTCTTCGCGTTGACGACCAAAATTGGCCAAATGGATTGAATTGACATAATTGCTAAAGGTTTAGATCAAGTGACAAAAAAAACTGAATTGATATAATTACAATAGGTTTAATATTTTTTGGGTAATTTTCCGGATCCCATCACTAACGGGAATTTTATAAAAGTATGCAAATCCCAATCAATTAATTTGGTTAATAAGAACACTCAATCTATCGATGATAATACTAGCATGACAAATCAAAATGTTCCACAAGTAGAACCTTTTCCGAAAATGGATATGTTCGGGTCCCAGGACCGATTCCAAGTGTGGATAATGTAAGGCCATTTGGTGTACTTCTGCTTCTTAATGTGGAAAATGCACCTTATAGCCCTAAATTGCTAGTAAATTATAACATTGATAATTAAGATTTGAATCCCAATCCTCGGGGGAGGAAGGTCAAGTCTATTAACCTATCCATCCTAAACATTGGGGGTAAGAGAGGCAAGTTGAGTTCATCAACTTGCAAATCCTAATCAATTGGCTGAACTTGTATTACAATAATTACGTGCTGACAGAGGGATGGTCAGGCCAGTTTATAGGAAGCCACATCTTAATTGGGTTGACACTATATCTTTACTCAAGAGAATTCAAAATTTTTAATTTTGTTGTTTTCCCTAGCCAAGATGACCAATTGATCATTAAAGATATTGGTCAATTTATAGTTGGGTACGAGGAAGTAGGGACAAACAAGTTTTTTAGACTTACGTTATTTCCTTTGTTTTTGTTTAAAATTGCTTTACCTACCACACTAAGGGTGCGCATGGCAACGTTTCTCTTCGGGGAAGAGTTTTTTTTTTTTTTCAGAAATAGTTCTTTTCAATTTCTATTCCGGGAACAATTTATGAGTAAAAGAACCCATTTGTTAACTACACAAAATTTCTACTCTTGGAATAGAAAAAGAATAGAAATACGTTTGGTAACGCAACGATTCTTTTTTGTATTTATTTATTTTTTATTCTTGCTCATGGATCGCCGGCGGCCGGCGAGTGACGACGACGTAGCCGCAACGGCGGTGGCGGTGGCGGGCGGTGACGTGGCGGCCCGACGACGGCGGGCGGCGGCGGCGACAGCGACGGTGCCGGTGAGCGGCGGCGGCCAACGCCAACGACCGGACCGGGCGGTTGACAATCGACGATCAGGTGGCGGTAGCGAGCGATGACCGGCGATCGGTGCTCGGCTAGCGGCGCGCCGGCCGGCCACATGATCGGGTTCGACCCGAGTGGCGGTGCTCGGCCAACGACGGCCCGAGCGGCGGGCGGCGGCAATGGCCGTGCGACGACCGTGGCGATAACCGGCGGCCGGCGATCAGCGGGACGGGGGTTGGCGGCCGGCGACCGGCGGTAGCCGGTGACCGACAACGGTGGCTCCGAGGTGGCCGCGGCAAGAGTGAAGAATAAAAGAAAAAAAAAATTTTGACTTATTTCTAGAAATTGTTCCCGGACAAGAAGCAATTTTTTTTGTTTCTCGTTTTGCTCCAAATCTATTCCTGGGCTAACTTTCTATTCCGGGGAATAGAAAAACAACTTGGCGTTACCAAACGGATTTATGTTCTTTTTTTGTTCCAGAGAACAAAAGAACAGAAATTCTTAGGAAGAGAAATGTTACCATACACGCCCTAATTCACCACCTAATTTAGTGTATAATTAGGCAGAGATAGAAAGACAAATCCATTCTAATTTTAGAGAAGGAAACTTGAGGTATCGATTGATGATTTGGCTAGACTCTATGAGTACAATAATGTGTTAGCTGATCAATTTGTTCAATTTAAGAAGGCTAAAAATAGATGCCTTACTTTATTCTCAGAAAAAGAGTTCATGAGTTTGGCCTTCAATGGGCTAAAATCTATCTTAAAGAAGAATTCAAAAGTCAATATTTTGCCAATTTCTTTCAATTGGCAGCGAGGGTATCTAAATATGAGTGACCACTTAAAGATGGTGATAGAGGGTGACATGAAGACTTTCTACTAAACATAGCTTTAATAGAAATGTATGAGTTCGATCATAAATCTAACTAATATAAAATTCGACAAGGAAAAGTTGAAATTGACAATGACAAGGGGCACAATCGCTCTTGATTATCTTATTTAAAAGAATCGAATGATCGACATATCATTCGATTATTTTAAAGGAAGCAAATACTAACACCAAAAAATGGCCAACTTTTAGTTATGATCAATAAGTGATAATTTTAGTCGATAATAGCAATTTGGTTTATAGTAGAAGTCATTGATAAAGAATAGTCAACAACTTGAAGAGCAACGACAACTAATGAAGTTATCAATGGCAAACATTAGTTATCTAGGATAAAGTTATTGACATGGAAGCGTAATTGCCAAGTAGCAATATTTTCACATATGGAAACTCTTGTATTACTAGATAATAACAAATTGCGAATAATGTAACTTATTGTAACCTCAGGTTTGATTAAGAAGTCACTTGTTTGAAGATTGGATTGGGAAGCTTTTTTTTTTTTTAATAAAATAAAATAAAATAAATAACCGTTGGTAACCGTTGATTGTAAGTTTTCAATAGTCACATCAAATTTTTTGTAAACCCCTCCCCCAAAACAAACATGACAAAAACCTATTAATCTTCAATTCATGTACCTTTACTATACTTTCTAACTATTTCATTGCCAATTAAATTTTGGGCAATATCTTTTTGTCATTGCACTTTATCGTCAATTAAATTTTAGCGAAGCTTTTTATGTCATTGCACTCCATCCTTTATTAAATTCCGTTGAAGCATATTTGTTTCTTGTGCTTCATTGATAAGACTCATGTCTAGAATCATCACAAAAACTATTTCTTCTTAATAAAACCTAAAAACAATTTTTGGTGAAAAATATTTTGTCGTTGATTTAATTCTAGCGAAACAATAATATACTATATTTTGGTATGTCAATTATATATTGTCAAGTACATAAATTATGGAAAAAAATTCTAAATAAAGGTTTGAAGTCATTTTCTAAAATATGGGCCTAGAGTGGACATTGTTCTAAATAAATGCCTCAAGTACCTTCATTTTCTCCAATAAGAGTCTTTATTTTTTCCAATAAAAGTATGAAGTGGATTTTATTTCAAATAAACGCTTGAAGTGTTTAAACCAGTTTCAAAAATGGCTTAACTCTAGTTGGCAAGGGCATTTTCATCCTGTACCATTTTTGAATTTTTTCATTCTTTTTTCTTTTTTTTTTTGTTACTCTGTATTTTCTTCACCGGTGGTTAGTCTCAAGCGATGGCTGACCAATGGAGAGGGCTGGGCGAGGGTTGCGCTTAGATGATTTAGCAAGGATCTTGGCCTTCACCAAGCAAATGGTGAGGGTCGTTGGACCCTCGTCGGAACAAGCTAGAAAGGAAAAAAAATGAAAAGAGAAAAGAGAAAAAAGAAGAAAAAAAAGAAAATATAATTTAAAATTTAAATTATCTTTTGACAAAAAATATCCTTAACCGGCCATAATATTTAACCGGCTGGTGACTCGCGAGGTCAGACCTTTATTTGAAACTACCATAGCCACTTCTTACCCTTATTTGACACAATGTCTACTTTAGACCTTTATTTAAGAAAATGAGAGCACTTTATGTCCTTATTTAAAATTTTCCATAAAATTAAGTTTTAGCCAACTTATAGACTAATAATGTAAAATCAAATTAAAAAAAAAGTAAGAGAAAAAAGTTGGAAAAAAAGATAGTGGAAAGTGGGAGCAAGGCAATGTAAGAGTAGCATTGAAAAAAACTTTTCTTTGTATCTTATCAACAAGTTGTCAACCACCAATTTTGATCTATTAAAATATTATCTAGTGCATGAGAGGTACAGAGTAGCAATGTCAATAATAATATATAACAACAAGCTCTTTTTTCAGGGATTGCCTCAAAAAATAAAACATAGGACACTAAATTTTAAGGGGTTGATCATTGTGCTTGTAAGCAATACCTTTATTGCACCATCTACTCATTTTGCTTCCAATTAGATTTTGTACTTGCCCCAATCAATGCCACGAGTTTGTTCAGCATAAAAGAATTGTTTTAGTGAGCTTCAATGTTGTAATACATTGTATTAGAATTTAGGAAAGAGTATAAAGCCGTGCATTCGTTTCTTTTCTCTATAAATTTTCTAGCTTATCTTGGTCCACATTTTCATTCCGGTAGACTCAATTTTCTTCATTGCCTAACTAATCCTTATTTATCTTCTCTTTCGGTAGATTTTCAATGGTGATTATGTCTTAACAAATGCTAATGTGTCATCTTTTGGAAGAGTTTAAACATTGAGTAGTTCCTAAACTCTTCATCCTTTGTCTTTCTCGTGGACTTTAAGGGTCTGCATGAGAACATTTCTATTCCTAAGAATTTATGTTCTTTTGTTCCCCAAACAAAAAAGAACAAAACCCGTTTGGTAACGCTTGGCAAAGTTGATTTCTATTCCCCTAATAGACAAGTTAGCTGGGAATAGAAATGAGAAACAAAAAAAAAATTGCTTCTTGTCCAGGAACAATTTCTAGAAATAAGCAAATTTTCTTTTTTATTTTTGTTTTATTTCTCTCTTACCGTGGCCACCTCCAACCGCCCGGAGCCACCACCGACCGCCACCCGCCACCGCCACCGGTTGCCGGCCGCCACCGCCGTCGGTCGCCGCCCGCCGCCGTCGACCGTGAGCAAGAATAAAAAAATAAAAAATAAAAAAACAAATAAAAAAACAAATAAAAAAATAAATAAATACAAAAAATACAAAAAAATACAAAAAAAGAAATAAATACAAAAAAAGAAATAAAAAACAAATAAATACAAATAAAAAACAACGCAAGAAAATAAAAAAAAAAACAAATAAAACAAATAAAATGCAAAAAATACAAAAAAACAAATAAATACAAAAAAATAAAAAATAAAAAACAAAAAAAATACAAAAAACAAATAAAAACAAATAAATACAAAAACAAATAAAAAACAAAAAAATACAAAAAAACAAATACAAAAATAAATACGAAAAAACAAATAAATACAAATAAAAAACAAACTCAAGAAAATAAAAAAAACAAAAAAAAACAAAAAAACAAATAAAAACAAAAATAAAAAACAAATAAATACAAAAAAAAGAATAAAAACAAATAAAAACAAATAAATAGAAAAAAAGAATAAAAACAAATAAATACAAAAAACAAATAAAAACAAATAAATATAAAAAAGAATCGTTGCATTCCAAACGCATTTCTATTCTTTTTCTATTCCAAGAAAGAGAAATTTTGTAGCTTAACAAACGGGTTTTTTCTTTAAACCTGTTCCTCTAATAGAAATAGAAAAGACTATTTCTAAAAAAAAAAAACTCTTCCCAAACAAGAAATTTTACCACGCGCACCCCAAGTAGCATTCTTCTTTCCACATTAGATATTTCCCAAAATTATTAACAATATTAGACTTTGCACCATTACATTCGCTCATGACGATGATAGATTTTCAAAGGGATATATGCACTAAAAGTCATAAAATTTGTCGAAAAAAGTGTACTTGAGTCTTAAAATCTGTAAAATATATAATTAAGTTTTAAAACTTGTTAGAATGATGCAATTGAGTCCTTCTGTTGATTGCGTCTAACTTGGCCGATAAAAAATGCGACATGCCTTTTTTGAATATTTTCTTTCTTTTACGTGATGATGACGAAACTAAAACACAAAACACAAGGTTAAAACGACATCGTTTTGGTCCAAATATGTTTTTTAGACAATTTTTTTCCTTTTTTAAAAATTTATTATTATTATCTCCTTCTTTTCTTTATTATTTAATTGAAATAAATTTATATTAAAAATCAGATTTTGATCAAAACATATCATTTTAATCACGTCAACATCATATGAGAAAGAGAAAATATTTTAAAAAGCCACATTTATATTTTCTATCAATCAAGCCGGGCGGTTCACGAAATGAATAATTGCAACTCGCACTTTTCTGACGAATTGCGAACATATCCCATTTTCAAAAGTCTTTAACGTCATAGAGAGAGTATGGGAAATGGTGGCCCAAAAGCTCGATTTTATTAATCCCTGTACCGGCAATTGAGGGTATTTTCGTCTTTTCGATACTGATTGGCCGTGCATAGAACGGGCGAGCATCCTCCGCAAAGGAAAAAGAGGAGGCGGAGGATCCCCTTCACCTCCGAAGAGCCATGGCGGAAGCACTCATCTTGAGAGTAGCTAAACTTCTGGATGATTTCCCAGAAGGCGGCGAATTTTCCAAGCTGAAGAAAACCGTTTCCTTTCTCCGAAGTATAGCGTCCGATGCGGAAAAGCTGAGATTAATCGATGAGGAAAAGCTGAGATTCAGACGACTCAAGGAAATCGATGCGGAAAAGCGGATCATCAGAGAACGCCATGAAATCAGACCATGGCTTCGCGATCTCAAAGATGCTTTCTATGATGCGGAGGACTTACTCGAAGAATGGAACCTGGAAGTTATGCAATTACGAGAATCGCCGAGCAAAGATGAGCAGTTGAACCAGGTAATTCCCTCCTCCTCTTCGCCTTCTGAAATCCCTGATTTAAGGCTGAAGATGAGCGCCCGTGCGAAGCAAATCACGGAGAGTATGCAAGCCGTCCTTGCTTGGGGGAGGGTAATCCCCTCCTTTTCAACTTCAAAACAACTTGCTTTAAGGCTGGGGATGAGCGCCCGTGCGGAGCACATCAGGGAGAGAATAGAAGCCATCGCTGCCAGAGGGAGGGATTTGGACTTGCGGAAGCGCGCGGAGGATGTGCGGGTAGAGAGAGGATCGAGGAACAGAGAGCGGTCGGACTCCTTTGTGTACGATGAGGAGATTATAGGGAGAGAGGATGAGAAAAGCAAAATTATGAACTTCTTGTTACACTCTGACACGGATAAACAAATTTCCGTCCTTCCGATATGGGGTAAGAGCGGGGTTGGAAAGACGGCTCTTGCTCGCTGTCTATACGAAAATGACGAGGTCAAGAAGCATTTCGATTTAAGGATATGGATCTGTGTGGATAACAAAGACTTCCGTTATCTCGAAAGGGAATTGCAAAAAATCAGACGAAGAGAGACAACGGAGAGGGCAGAAGACATGGAGCAACTGCAAAAATATCTCCTAGTTATTGACGGTCTGCGTCTCAGGAACAATGGGAGAGCATTAAAAGTTTATTGATAGGAGGTGCCCAAGGAAGCAAGGTTCTGGTAACTACACTCTCTGAGAGGGTTGCGGACTATATGAGAAATTCCCCATCTTGTTGTCTCAAGCCCTTTCAACAGATTCGTGTGTTGATTTATTGATGAAAATGGCTTGTCAGGAAGAAGAAGAGACTAGAAATCCAATTAAGGTAGATATCGGGATGCAGATAGTCAAAAAGTGTTGTGGAATCCCTTTGGCAATACGAATGATTGGAAGTCTATTATTCTTCAAGCAAACTGAAGCTGAGTGGTCTAATTTTAAGGACGAGATTCAAGAATCTTCTCCAAATTTTCATTACTTTAACTTCAATACTTAAGCTTAGTTATGTTCATCTCCCATGCCATCTAAAAAAGTGCTTTGCCTTCTGTTCATTGTTTCCCAGAGACTGGGTGATTGATAAACAAATGTTGACGAGTCTCTGGATAGCAGAAGGATTTATCCAGCCTATAAACAACAAAAGCCGGGACGTGGAAGATATCGCTTATGCATATTTCATGGATCTACTTAGGAGGAATTTCTTTCAAGACTGCACTAAAGATGAACTTGGAAATGTGACATCTTGTAAGATGCATGATTTACTGAATGACCTTGCATGCAAGGTTACTGTAGGCGAGTATTCTCAAGGAACTCATCAGTCACTGCGGTCAATCGATGGAAGAACTCGCCATCTATCGTGGGATTCAACTTTAGATTTATCACAGGGACTTCCACCTACCCTACTCAGAATGAAATGTCTCAGGACATTCATCAAAATGGACCAAACAAAAAGCGGGAGGTGTGGTACTCAAATGGGTGAAGAAACTCTTTGCAAATTCCTTTCTACTTTCAAGATTTTGCGTGCCTTGGATTGGCATGATAATGGAATTGAGAAATTGCCAAGTACCATTTCTGAGTTGAAGTACTTGACATATCTGGATCTCTCTGAAAATGAAGGAATCATAAGGCTTCCGGATTCTTTTACAAGATTGCAAACCTTGCAAGTACTTAAACTCAATATGTGTTACAAGCTGATAGAATTGCCAAGAGATATAAGAAAGTTGGTCAACCTCAGGCAACTGGAGATTAGCAATTGTAATGCCCTATCTTATATGCCACAAGGGATGGGCGAGTTGACTCTTTTGCGCACACTAACAGATTTCATTTTGCCTGGGGACGATTCTTGCCCAAACTATTATGGTGGGCTGGGGGAGTTGAACAGGTTAAACATTTGAGAGGAAGCCTCAGAATTGAAGTTAATGGAGAAATAAAAGATGTGGTAGCAAATCAAATTCTGCAAAGTTGAAGGAGAAGAATTACTTAGTTTCACTAGTATTGGTCTTTCCTGGAAAAGAGAGTGATGAAATTCTACTCCAAGAGGTGCAGCCAAGCTTAAATCTTCAAAGCTTAGAAATAAGAGGCTATGGGGGCACAAAGTTTCCAAGCTGGATGTCTTGCATGCCAAAATTAGTTCAGTTACGCTTGTTTGATTGTGCAGGATGCAAAAATCTCCCATCACTTGGTGAGCTCACTAGCCTCAAGCATTTGGAAATTGGTGAGCTACCTATAGCGGAGTACACAGAAAGTGATATTCATACCCTTTCATCACTTCCTAATCTGTCTGTATTAAGGATATGCGAGTGTCTTAATTTGGAACGGATTCTACCACTTGTGCATCTCAAGGAGTTGAAACCTCCTAGATTCCCTTGGGAGCCATTGCAGACTTTAGTTGCCACTACTGAACATGTAATTGGTATTGATGATCGAGTGAAGGATGTAATCAAGTTAATGGAGATAGAGGATGATGAGGTTGAACTGCGCATTGTTGGAATCCATGGAACTGATGGAATTGGCAAGACAACTATTGCAAAGGCTGTATACGACCGAATCTCCTCTTGTTTCGATAGTTGTAGCTTTCTCACAAAGATTGGAGAAACAACACAAAATGTTGGTGGTATTCAGTTTGTGCAAACTAAGTTGATATGTGATGTTCTTGAACAAGATGGAGATGTTACTTCATTCGAAGGGGGAATCAAATTTTTCAAAGATGTATTTTGCACTATAAAAGTTCTTATTGTCCTAGATGATGTGGAAGAACAGTCTCATCTTGATGATCTTGTTGGAGACCAGCTTGACTGGTTTGGTCCTGGAAGTCGAATAATCGTTACTTTAGAAAATGGTGGAATTCTCCAAACACATGTTTCTCAAGGCTTGGCTCATATGTATGAAGTGAATGAGATGGATGATGATCGAGCTCTTGAACTTTTTTGCAAGCATGCTTTAGGAACACACTATTCAATACCTGGCTATCTTGAAATTGGGAAGCGTATTGTCAAAGCTACGGGGCAGATTCCATTTGTTATTGAGGTTATTGGTTCATTTCTCCGTGGAAAAACAATAGAAGACTGGAGGAAGATAGAGGACTTGATAAACATAAAACCACAGAAGGAGAACTCCCGAGAGATTTTGAAAAATTCTGTTATGAAGCATTAGATGAAAAGCAGAAACAAATATTTTGGGACATGGCATGGTTTGCCAATGGCGTGGACAGCCGACTTGCATCATATATGTGGCCCAATCAAGATCTTTTCCTTCTCACCATGTTTTGATGCCTCTAGCAAAAATTGGAAGAGACAACATGTTGCAGATGCATAAACTGTCGAAGGGCCTCAGCATAACTATAGATCAAGAAGAACCTAACTATCCTGGAAGGCGCAGAACACAATACATGCATGTTACAGACCTGGAAGTAATTAACAGGAAAGCGGTAAAGCCTTTTGGTTCAATGGTTTGTTTTCTTCTGTAAAATGAAAGCCTTGATGTATAAGGTTTAATTTGTTATCCAGTTCTTCAGTTATTTTACCATCTATAGGCCTTGTTTGCATGCATGGAAAAGAAAGCACCTCAGTCCTCATCACTTAGCATTACCATTGTGTTTTGTAGATTCAGATTGATTTTTTACTCTTGACAAATGTAGGGAACGGAAGAGGTGGAAGCCCTTTGCTTTGACTTCAAAAATCTTCATCTCTGTACATTTATGGAAAATGATTTCAAGAGCATGCCAAACATAAGGTTCTTAAAATTGGATCATGCAAGTATGACTGGAAATTTTGCAAATGTATTTCCAAAGTTAAGGTGGCTTCGTTGGCAAGGGTGCCCGAGGGATTTCGAAGCAGCAGAATTTAGTCTGACAGACCTGGTCATTCTTGATCTTTCATGGAGCAAAGTTACCGAAGACTGGGGAGGCTGGAGGAAAATCAAGGTGGTTTCCTATTTACTGCTTTAATGCATTTATTATGTTAATTATCTGGCAATTGACATTATGATATTTCCTGTTTTATAGATGGAGCAATTGAAAGTCTTAAATCTCACCAGTTGTACTGACTTACTGATAAGTCCGACATTTTCTAGCTTCCCGAACTTGGAGATGCTGATTCTAGAGCGATGCTCTCGGTTGGTCCATTTAGATCCTTCAGTTGGTGGTCTCAAAAAATTGCTTTGCCTGAATTTGAAGTCCTGCACTGAACTCAACAAGTTGCCTGCCGAACTGGGTGCCTTGAAAGCTTTGAAAGAACTCCTCATTGATGAGACTTCTGTGCATGATATTCCCTTGGGAGATGATTCAAAGGATCTTGAAACTCTCTGTGCCTCCAATTGCTTGTCATTAAGTTTCCTTCCCCATTCAATTGAACACTTGACATCACTTTCAACACTCTCGATTGATAATTCAAAGATTGCCAAACTCCCTGATGGAGTTGGAGAGCTGGTGAAACTCCGATGCTTGTCATTGAGGAATTGTCGTTGGATACAAGAACTTCCAGAGTCCATTGGCCGATTGGGAAGCTCTTTAGTGGAGCTGGATATTTCGGGAACAGGCATTTCAGAATTGCCAGATTCCTTTGGAAATTTGCAAATGTTGAGAGTGTTAAAGATGGACTATTGCTTCATAAGCGTATTCCCTAGTTTTATTTGGCATTTACGTAGCCTTGAAGAATTACATGCCTCCTTGTGTAGGAATTTAGAAGGGGAGATTCCTAGAGATATTGGGGAGCTAATTAATCTGAGAATCTTGACGCTGCGATATTCAGCCATTTCCAGCCTACCTCTTGAAATCAAGCATCTTTCCAAGTTGGAGACTCTTGATGTACTTCACTGCAACATGATTCATGAGTTGCCAGCACTTCCCTCTGGTTTGGTTAATGTGCATTTGAGTCCAGAATTGAAAGAAAAGTTGTCTAACCTTTAGATTCTGTCTTTGTTTTGAAGAGTTTGGTGCTGGGTGTTTGAGATCACGTCCGGTACGCATTTGGTGGAGCATTGTTTCATCATTGGGTAACTTGGATAACAAGGTCGTTGAAACCGGTCTTTGTTAAACTTAGTTTCGGCAATGTTGGAAAAAGGATTTGATTTTATTCTTTTCTTCGATTCTAATTGATTCAGTCATGGATATTCAGAGATAAAAATAGGAAAATGTAATCATATTTATTTTTGTGTTATAAATATGAATGTATATATGTACAAGGAACCGAACAACAGATTACAATTACGTCTTCCAAGTATTTTTCTTTATTTCGTGTCAGGCTATGCTCTTTAAGTTATCCGAATAGTTGTCATTCTTTCTGCTGATATTTCCTTTGATAGCATCTGAGCTTCCTCTGATATTGCATGCTCGTTTTTATTTTTTTAGGCACTGTTTGGTAACCATCCAAACAGTGCCTAATTCTGATTTTTTGTTTTTTTTATTCCGGGACCAAATTTGTTCCCTAAACAGATTGGGAAGAGAATCAAGAATTAAAAAAAAAGTTCATTCTTGTTCTAGGAATAAAATTGAGAATCAAAATTCTTCTTCTTCTTCATTGACCACCATCTCACAACCGCGCCCCGCGGGCCCGCCGCCGTCACACTGCCATTCGCCCGCCGCCGTCCGCCCCGCCGCCGCCGGTCGCCGTCCGCCGCCGCCGGTGGCCGGCAACTAGTCCCAGCGAGCTCGCCGGAGGCTCGCCCGGCCTCGCCGGTGGCCGGGCGAGGCTTGTGTGGCCACCGGGAGGCTCCCCGGCCCGCCGGTGGCTGACGCGGGCCTCGCCCCAGCCACGTGAGGCTCGCTGCCACCGGCGAGCCTCGCCCGGCCTCGCCGGTGGCCGGGCGGGCCTCGCCGTGGCCGGGCGGGCCTCGCCGGTGGCCGGGCGGGCCTCACCCGGCCTCGGCGAGGCGGCCTAGCCACCGACGAGGGCCGGCGACGCCCGGTGAGGTCGCCGGCCCCTCGTCTCACCGGGACGAGTCGCCGGACCGGCGACCGGCCTGAAGAAGAAGAAGAATAAGAGAAAAAAGAAAAAAAAAAAGGAAAAAAGGAAAAAAATATATAAATTATTTAAAAATTAAAAGAAATTGATTTGGAATAGAATCAATTAACACAAGATCTCAAACACAATTCTATTCCCGAGAATCAGAAATTTTAGTCGGTTACAAAACGCATTCTTTTACTCGAAATCGCCTTAAGAAACGAATAAAAAATAATCGTTTTTTGTCGTCAATTTTTTTGCGAGAACAGAATCATTACCAAACATGCCCTTAGAGGCCCAAGACACTGTGCGCTGTTTGACACTTGTTGATTGGTGGATCATACAAAAGACGGCGCTCACATTTTTACATTGCCTGGGCAGCGATTTTTCCCCCTTAGGGTGCCCGCAGTCTCTCTCTCAAGTCTTTAATTGTTGTAGAAAATTAATATTAAAAGGACTAATTAAAGCAATAGTTGGGGACTGTAGTAAGTTGGTGGCGAGGAGGAATCGAGCAAACGTGGGCTTCATTTGATACTAGGCGCGGCCATTTCCACTGTGCATATCGGTGCTTTGTAAGAGAAAAAGTTGAGATTTGTATAAATTGTTTTATAATTTTGTGAAAAAATATCATACTTTATGAAGGTCTATGATTAACAAGCCATAAGTAGAAGTCATAATGTTTGAGAAAAATATCTATTTATCTACTATTGTAATATCAATGTAATGGGTATAATTATAGCGTTTGACATCCGCATAGTTAAAAGGAAAAAATTAATGATTTGTGTTACATATATACAAAAGTTATTTCATTTCTCAAAGTGAATTTATTTATTTAGTACAAATTTTTCTAATGGACTAAATCAAATTACTCAAATGAAATCAATTAAAACTTTAATTAGCAAGAATACATAACCCATATCTAGAATGAGATTTGAATGTTCTATTTTTGTCCATTTTCACTTTTTTATTATTAAAATTAATTGAAAGTCATTTGGGTCATAAAATAAACAATTCTAAAAGTAAAAAAAATATATGCTTGCATACTTTTTTTTTCCTTTTTTGTCAATTCTATTATAACTCTCAATTCACTCTTAAACTTTTATCTTATCTTTTTGTAGGCCATAGAAGTCGAAACTCACACATGAAAAGCTAATCATCATCACTCCAACCTCCCTGAGAAGGGGGACATTTGAACCCCCAACTTCTCTCTTCTCATTTGGGAAGCGTGACTACTGGAGCACACCCCTGAATAACATGGAGGCTTGTTTGGCGCATGAGTATCATGAGTAAGAAAGTTGTTAAAGTTAGCCATTTAAACAGATTTTTATGCTTAAAATTAAAGCACTGTAGATAACAAGTAATGAGACTCTTATATCAATTGGTAGGGTTAAAAATGCAACTCCCAAGTGGGGTTGAATAGGTTGAGTGAAGCTAATGAAAAACTTTCACGATGTTGCGATCTCCCCAAAGTGGGTGGAACCATATAGGGTTTGGTTAATGAAACACTAATCCTAAACTTAGCTAAAGGTTCTTCTAAGACCATACTAATTTGGAACTTAAGTTCATGTTATTTAGCATGCAAATCATTTTCATTTAAGAGTTGCCACTAATCAGTTTTTGATGGGTTAATTAGACATTTAAGTAAAGTATTGAGAATTATACTTTATTCTTATAATCAAAAGATTGTGAGCTCGGGGATTTGATAATGTAGGATAATTCTAACGTCCTTTTGGTACTTTTTCTCTTTTATTTTCAAAAAAAAATTTGCAGGCAACTCATATTTATTTTTACCTACTCCTAACATGTAGGTGACCATGCAAGTGCGCAACTATTATTTAACATTCAATAACGCAAAGTAGTAAAAAAATTACAAACATGGAGAGGAAAAACTTACTCTAGAGCAATGAAAACATTTACAATATTAGCTCAAAATTCACATCATAAATCTTAGACATCATGTTTAATTAACAAGTAGTTGCTTAATTTTTTTAAGTTTCATATACTTAAATGAAACCTAAAAACTGTAAATGCAACATGCAACTTAAAATGCAAACTATATGTCATGGAACATTTATTAAATGACCTAATCTAACGATGGGTAAAAATTAATGCACAAACATGTCACACGCTTTAATTTAAATGATTCCTAAACATGAAACTACTAAATGACATGCATCTGATGAGCTAATTCAACATGACACGCACATGATATTTTTTGTTTTTTTATCATGAAAATTCGAAATTAGAATATAACTAAAATAAATTACCTAGTCTTAGATATTACCCAATTCAATTTAAGGATTAAATTAGGCCGAATGCTAATTTAAATTGGAATGTTATCTTAACTAGATAATCCATAACTAGAATGCAACCTATCTAGAACGAGCTATCTAAACTTTTTCTAATTAATTTTTAAATAATATTATATAGAATCAAATTAAACATGCAATCGTATCTAGATATGCAATGTTATCCAATTAAAAACTACATCTCTTGTGATTTTCCTTTTAAATAAGAAGACAAATAAATCAAATAAAATCAAGCAACAGATTACATCCACCACCCAAGATATAATCCATATCCATCTAATTTTGGAAACAAATAAAATTGACGAAACGTATCTTGAACATGAGATCAGATTGGTGATTTTTCGCGCGATCTCCAATCGTATTTCGGGCATGAAATCATATTGTTGATCATTGCACATTGTGAAGCTAGAAAATTTCCTAATTCACGAGGATTCAAAAGATTTTTTTTTTTTTTTTTTGGATATGACAATATTGACCAAACATTCAAACAAGATCGCAATTTTATGAATTAAGCAACGAGATATATGAAAATCGAACTAATCATCTTACTTAATTCATGATGTTGATGTTGTGATGACATTTCCGAATTCGGACGGACTATGGATCATGTGAATCACGGTGAGGATGACCGGCGATTGGTGGCGCTCACAGTTTTTCAGTAGTCGTTAGATGGGTTCCACAAGACCCGCGAAAAATCGTTAATGGACGGGGGCAAGGACAGCAGGTCTCGGTCCTTCGCTGTTGGTGTTTCAGATCGAGCTTGCGGTGATGCTGATCACGGTGTGTTCTCCTCTGTTCGTTCGTTTCTCACTTACCCAATATTCTGGAATTCAGTCCAAGAACTTCGGCTTCTTTTGACTTTGCTATCAAGCTTCACCCTTCAAAAAAGCTTGGGCAAAACAGGACAAATTTCACCCCTTCTTTTGTATTGGGAACGCCTTCTTGATCCCTTTGAAGAATCCAGACTCGCCGATGTCGCCAAGAACCAGCAAAGGAAAAGCGCAAGCATGATTGATGTGGGGGCTTGCTGGCCGCAGGAGGCTAGCCAGCGTCACATGACTCGGAGGGGAGATATCAGGACAGCATCGCCATGTTGCAGGAAGCTGGAGGCACGGTGCAGCCCGGTCCACGATTTGTGCGTTGATCAAATTTTGTTTTCTTCATCTTTTCAAACATTTTTTTACAATACTAATAAATTTAATGTCAGAACAGCCTAGAGCCCAACTGAAGGACCTAACAACAGTGTGAGGATTGAAAATCGCCTAAGAGCAACGTGATTTGGAAATGCTGTAGGATTACCGATGTCCTTTCATTGTAATGCGGTGTTTACTTCCGTCAACGAAGATGATACATCTTCAAAAGTCTTTAACGTCATAGAGACAAACGGGAAATGGCAGCCCAGTTACTCGATTTTAGTCCTTGTATTGTTGATGGGGTTTTTTCGTCTTTTAACATTGATTGGCTATGTATATTTAACAAAGTGAGTGTATATATATGATTGTTCTTTTTTACTTTGACTAGCACTTGGAAAATATTTTCTCGGGAAAGTATAGAGCCCTATTTACTAAATGAAATATAGCATCATTCGAAAGAGTGGAATTGAAAGTTCATAAATCAGATATAGCTGATTAACCATTTTTCAGAATGAAGTCCAATGCCTTCTCCTGTTGTTAACTTGGAGACACCCAAAGTAATTGAAAAGTGTTAAATTAGAATGAGCCCAATATCATTTATACAATTCGATTGTCTCTTTTGTGTGTCTCTAATATCTATATATAATACTCTTTAGTTGGGTTATGGTGATCAACTCTTTACAATAATCAACATCAAGAAAAAGTGGATTAGAGAGTAAGTTGTCGGTGCATTTTGACAAAAAAAAGTACAATGAAAAAAAATCCTAAAAGCTAGTTATCTTGGATTTTCAACTTAGATACTGTAGATCACTTATTCAAATTCCACCAACTGCATATAAGCTACTCGGAATCAGGACTACTTACATAATTCAAAGATCCGAACTTAATTGGTTTGGCTTGTAGGATGTTCCTAGTTCTCATACCTTCAGATTATGAAAGCAAGAAATAAAAAAAAAAAAAAAAAAGATGTGGACAAGAGCAGGTGTTAATATGTATTCTCTCATTTTTAACACCTATCAAATTTTACAAGGATTACAAAGTTCGGACTATTTGTTTATGGAAAAAAAAGATGCAAAGGTATATGAATAATAAGAAGATATTTAGTGTCACATTGGTAATTCAATTATATGGGGTATCAGCTGCTTGTTATTAATTATTATGGAATGAATTTAGTATTCATATTTTAAATTTAATTTTGACTGTTATTTAAAACTCAAAATGATACCATCATTCAAATTCTATTTGACAAGCACACGAAAATGATATGATAATTTTCCTAAATGCTATACCCTGTGTAATAATTTTCCTGTCTCCCATCATTGGGAGGATGGAATTGCCAAAACATCAAAACGAATAAAATAAAAAGAAAAGAAGAGAGAGGAGACAAGTCTTCACACGGAGGAAGACTAAGACTAAAGAAGGATAATGAGGTCGACGCTCCAGATTCAGACCTGTGAACTGGAACGACTTTCATCATCCTGATCTCCATTCGAGCCAGGGTATGAGTAGGCAAATGGGTTTTCAAATTGCCGTCTGTAACTATCAAGTGTTCCTCAGCTTCAGAGGACCAGATGTCCGGGACAACTTCCTCGAGTGCTTCTACGACCAGCTCAAAGGCGCGGGGATTGTGGCATTCCAAGACCGCAAAGAGATCGAGTACGGTGAAAGGATCGATGACAAGATCGTGGAAGCCATCAAGCGTTCCTACATCTGCGTCCCTGTCTTGTCCGAGGACTTCGCTTCCAGCCCAGCTTGCCTGATGGAAGTGGCCCAAATGGTGGAGTCGGATAAAACCATTCTTCCCATCTTCTACGGCGTCGAACCCTCCGTTGTTCGCTACCAGCTGGGAACATATGAAAAGTCCTTCGCCAAGCACAAGCGCAAAAACAGATATCCCGACAAAATCGAAAAGTGGAAGGCTGCTCTGGGAAAGATTGCTGGGAAAATGGGACCGGTATTGACGAATGTCAACGGCGGGTAAGTCCGACCGCTCGATTGATCTTGCTGTATTTGTTTAGCTTGCGGAATGAAAAGATAGGATAACTGGCTTGTATATTGAGATGCTCACCGCCTCTTTCTGGGATCCAATTGACTTCTGGATATTCCCTTTTTTCTTGTCTTTTTAATAGAAATGCATGGGTGTATCTCGTCTGGTCTTCTCACTGCAGTCTTCCTCATGTTTTTTTCTCGTGTTAATTCATGTCACCGGTGCCATCTGCACCTTCCCTGAAATTAAACCGTTCTGTAACCGGTCTGGGACCTAATTGTAAGGTGGAGAGGGAGTGCTAGCGCTGGTCGCCTCTCCTTGCCTTTTATCTATAAAAAAAAGAAAAACAAGAAAAGTAAACTCCCGTTTCTCATTTCTTAGGTATCTCCAATGTCTAAAGGATTTTGTTTTCAAACTTTGGAAACTCTTGAGAATGGATGAGCAAGACGTCACTGAAAATTTAGTTGGAATAGACAGAGACGTGCCAGAGATGGTGCGAAAGCTTGGATTTTATGAGGATGGACAAGTTGTCAAAGAACGGGAGATGACAGGGAGATGGTTGCTTGTAGTATGGGGTCTACCTGGGGTTGGCAAAAGCACTCTCGCAAAGGTGGTATACAACAAGATCAGTCAGCTCTTTGAAGGTTGTAGTTTTCTTGAAAATGTTCGGGACGAGATTGAAGAGAAAAGAGTGGTGTTTCTACAGAATAGGTTAATACGTGACCTCAAGGGAGGGGGAGATTCTTCAATCGTGGAATCCCCAATCAAGGTACCAAATGATACGACAGCTATTTAAAGAAAGCAGAGTGCTCATTGTTCTGGATGATGTGGATGACTTTGAGCAAATCAAACCATTGGCTGAGCTAACTTGGTTTGGTCCGAGAAGCAGGATCATCCTCACAACCAGAAGAAAAGATGTTTACCAGATTCAAACAAGTGAGGATCCAGTCATTTCGTGTGGGCATGATCACGAGATATTACCTATGAATGAAAATCATGCTCTTGAACTTTTCCGTAAGTGTGCTTTTGGACTGGATCATCCCCTAAAGAGTGACGATAAAATATCAAGGGAAATAATTTCTGCTGTTGGAAATCTTCCTTTTGCTATTGATATTGTGGGAAGATATTTGAATGGAAAGAACGAAAATATATGGAGACAGACTTTGGATGACTTAAAAAGCGAGCTGCAAGAAAAAGTGGAACGAATGTTGGAGGCATACTATAAACTTTTGGGCAAAAAGGCAAGAGAAATTTTCCTTGATGTAGCATGTTTCTTTACAGGGGTTGAAAAGACAATCCCCTTTTACATGTGGGCTGCTCGTAAACTTGGCCCTGATATAGGTGTTGATGAGCTTCAAAACACGTCTTTTCTAAAAACTGGAGAAAAAAATGAGTTTTTGATGCACGGCCAACTAAAATTCCTGGGAAGAGAAATTGTCAAGAAGGAAGATGAAGACCCCCGGCAGCGCAGCAGGGTGTGGAATTACGAAGATGTCCAAGCAACATTGTGTGAAAAGAAGGTAAAATCACACTGAGATTTCTCCACTATCCTTGTCAAGTTTTCCTCTTATTATTTTACTGTTTCATTGCATAGTTCTTTGTTCTTATTTCACATTCCATTTTCTCAACGAATTGGCAGGGTACCAGCAAGGTCAAAGCTCTTCGCGTAACCCGTGATTTTATTCAAGTTGATGGTGAAGTGTTTCATCATCTGTTGAATTTGAGGTTTCTTGAGTTGGACAATGTTGATATTGATGGAAATCCTGAGAATCTTCTTCCAAACCTAGTATGGCTTGATTGGCATGGATGCCATGATAAATATAAGTTGTTTGCTTTCAAAATGGAAAACCTGGCAATTCTCAACTTATGTACAAGCTCAGTCAAATTGAATTCGGAAGACTGGAAACATTTGATGAAGGTAAAGCATATATGTGCTTGTGCTCTTTTTTAATGTACAAATGCGCCTTGCACTTAATTGTTAGAGTTGTAGTTGAAGTAGCAAATAAACATGTGAATCATGTTGTTTTTGCAGAAGGCTGGGAGTTTGAAAGTCTTGAACCTAAAAGATTGTACTTGGATCCATGGATCTATGCAATTCCCTGCCTCAAGTCATTTAGAATGCTTGATCCTAGAAGGTTGTTTATTATTCAGCCCAACAATTCAGAAATCCATTTCTAACTTTGAGAATTTATTGTCCTTAAACATGAAGCGTTGCAAATTGTTCAAACATTTGCCGCAAGCACTATGTTCCATGAAAGAATTGAGAGAGCTTCTCATTGATGGAACTAAAATTCAAAGACTCCATTTCGAGGAAGGCTCTCTACCGGCACTAGAAATTCTCAGTGCTTGTGAATGTGACATATTGTGTGAAGTCACTGATTCCATTGAATTATTAAAGAAACTTCAGAAGCTTGCTTTAAGAAGTTGCAAAAACCTGATAGAACTTCCAGCTGTCATTGGAAAGCTTGTTCTGCTACAGGAAATGGACTTGTCGGACACCTTAATTAAGGAATTACCTCCTTCTGTCAAGTATCTGGAAAATCTTGAAGTGCTAAAGATGGTTGGTACTTACCTAAAAGAATTTCCTGAAGCCATAAAAGATCTTAAGAATCTTAAAGAGTTGGATTTTACCCACTGCAGAAATTTGAGGGGAGATTGCAACATTAGGGGATTGTTTTCTTTGAGAATCTTGAGATTAAAATGCACAAGAATTTCTCATGTGCTCGCCAGAGATAATGGGCAAGTATTTCTCCACATCCAGGAGTTAGATGATAACATCGTTTGGCAGACAGTTCCATAAATTTGCTCTAGCTCAGACCTTGTTATGGACAAAATGCAGATTATCCTGGGTATATGATGCTTTTAGTCTTGAAGGTGGAAAACTAAGGAATGTCTTGGAAATTTCTTATCCATGCGGGCTTAAAGGTGTTTGTGGATAACTGAGACAGTTGACTTTGTCAAACTGCTCTTTTTACAGAATACATAACTATTGATGTCAGAGCCTCTGAATTCTGCATGTGATTATGAATGATCTCAACCCATGTTTCTGAAGACTTGCACTTGAAGCATCTTTGGAACGATTTGAAGTACGAGTAATCAACAAAGAAATAGGGGAGATCTTCTAATTGGAAGACACTACTCTTCATTCCTTCTTTTTGTGTGTGCGTGTGTGCTTGGAGACAGTACTCTTCTTTTGACAGCATGTATCTGGACCTTCTTATCGTAGTTTACTCCTTGTAACTGTGGTCTCTATATTGAATTTAATCTCAAACTATGGGAGCATTTTGAAATTGCTTGTTCCATCATTTATACAACTGGTTCTGTTTTGTCTCCCTCCCCTTCACATGATTGGCAGGGTGAGTTTAGATTTTTGTTTTTTATGTCTCAATTTGTTAAGTTTTTTGTATGCAATTTTGTTTATTTTCTCTGTCTCTTTCCTTTCTCTGTTATTCTTTTTTCTGCATAGGGCTATTATCAGCAGCAATTAAAGTAAAGATTGTTAACTACATAAGTTCAGTGGTACATACCAATCCAATGATCCCCATCTTATGACTACAAGCATTGACTGCCAAATTCAATTTAAAGTGATAGATGAGAAAGCAGAGGGAATTTCTTTGGAAATGCAGGGGGTGGAGTTAGTATGACCTGGTGCTATATCCTTGGTTTGCCTCTTGCAGCATCCTAGGATTTAAATCGTGTTGTGCATAGGTGCCCATTGCAAAACAAGTCTCAAGAAAATTTGGGCAAGCTGTTGTTAAACCCTATTGAACTTCCTAGTTCTAGACATGATTGTGGCAACCTTTTCCAAGATGAACCACAAAGGGAAAGCTAATAATTATTAAGTTTACACTTAGCTTGGATTCTCCCAAGTCCATACCCATCACAATTTAAAATTTTTCACTTTTGCAAAATTAATCAAGCAGTTTAATTCATTTAGGAGTTGTCACCTATCTATTACAAATCAATTAGAAATGGACAATATTTTCTTATATGAATCAAAGATATCTTGGACATGGATACTTAGCTACAATAGATAAATCTAATCCCTTTTCAGTATGGACACGAGTGCTTAGTTACAATAGAGAAATCTAATCCTTTTTCAATACATTTTCTCTTTGATTTCAAAAATATTTTACAAGCAATCTTGATCAATTTTAATCACAGACAACTAAAATGTTAAAGGTGATCATGCGGGTGCATAAGCAAAGATTTAACACTTGATAAAACAAAGCAATAAATAAATTACTATAAAGGGAAAAAGAATCTCAACGTGTTAAGCAAAGCAAAGGCGAAATTTTATTATCATCCAATGCAATAAAGGATTTGCAACGTATTTGTCACAGAAACTAATCATGAACTTGCAATTAATCAACATGAAATCACTATAAAAAATAATAAGGACATTAAAAAAATTACGTAATTCGATACAAATGTCAATATCTACATTTATAGGAAAAGCTTATTAGTAAATAATTCATTATAATTGAAAAATCAAAATTATAACCATTTGCATGATCAATGTGTCACACACTTAAATTTATCAAAAAATATGGTTATAAATAAACTCAATTAAACGTAAAACTCACATCACAAGTCACCGGGTGTTCAGGCCAAGCAAGAAAGAGCTGCGTATGAACTTCTGTACGTTCTTGAATCCACTTCTCGCGGCCTATGTAGCACCGACACGGACACGCAACACGCGACACGACACGACACGACACGTCGACACATCATTTCTTAAAAATAGAGAATTTCGACACGTTCCGACACGTTATATATTACATATATTTTTATATATAAATACATAAATAAATAATAAAAATAGCCTAGAATTAATTTACACCAAAAAATATTAAATAATATCATTCATTATTTTACTTTGTTACAATAATACATAAAACTTAGAGGAAAAAAACATCGTTTAAAGAAAAATGCTGAAATGATATTTTTAAATTTATTTATTTATCATATATAGCATTTTTTATTACTTCTTTCATAGTAAAAGACTTTTTAAAAAACTAAAACAATTCTAAAAAAAAAAAATTGAAAAAAAAAAAAATTGACCCGTGTGTGTATATGTATAGCATTTTTATTACTTCTTTTGTGTATATTTATATTTTGACCCCACAAGTATTAGAAATTTTTAAAATTGACCCCGTGCGTGTCGGAATCGCGTGTCGGAATTTTAGACTCGCGTGTCGGAGAGAGTTGACCACGTGTCGGATTTTTCGACACTCGTTGACCGCGTGTCGGAGTGTCGGACACAACACAAAGACTTTCGAAGAGTGTCCGTGCTACATAGCTTGCGGCTGCCACCTCCTTTTGTTACTTCTCGCCTATTCTCGAGAAAACCCGCAACCGAGGAAACCCACTAGAAGCAAAAACCCTTACTTTTATTAATGTCCTTTTTATCTGGCTTGGCCCCACGCGCTTTCCTTTCGCACGGCCAGAACAGAGGAGGCCCTTTTCACTAAAGCTTTGATCATGGATGCACATATCCAACTAAATGACAAAAAATATACAGAGAGTAATTATGTGAGCCCCCTCTTTATTCGTTTCCACCCAACACAGTTACTTCCCTTTGACTTACATAACCATCTATCCTTATCTGACCGCTCCCCATTTAAAGTCATTGTTGGTTCTAGCAACGTTAGCAATTTCCTAGAACAGTATTAGTGTGCTTTTGTCGGTTTATCTTATCGCAACCCACTCTCGAAAATGGATTTAGAGGTAATGCTTGTAAGACGTCCGGATGGTTCATCTAATTAAATGATTCTAAGGATCCAAACGGTCAATTAGAAGCACGGGCTCTTTCAAGCTCAAACCTCACATTTCATTTTCAAATTATTAACAACTTTATAGTGCTAGGAGTTGGTACAAATCATTTGGGATCAACTAGAAATCAATCGAGATGTGGGAGTATTGTCTTGATTCATACACAATCAAATTATCTAAGTTTGGTGACTTGATTATGCTAGTAGGCCCTTGTAGTACCTAACTTGAAATTGTGTTATCCGAGCAACCATTATTCTTGATTACCATCTATGATCCTAAAGTCATCAATCTTCTAAGAGAGCATGCAAATGTTTTTAGAGGGTTTATTGAAAGTATAATTTAATCATATATTATTCTAGGAAAACAATTAACAATCAAGGTATTGAAAGGCAGTGTGATAAGTAAACGCCCAAGTAATTGAAAGTATCTATCTAAGTGCGAAAATGTGAAACCCAATACAAAGTTGGACAAAAAAATATACAATGTCTTGTGAGGGCGGTTGGGTAATTATTCTATTTCTAGAAACAATTTTTGCTTAGAAAAGGGTTTTCTTGATTATGTTCCCAGAAATAATTTCTAAGTATTTGAAAACGCTTGATAAACTATCCAAAATTTTTATTCTCGGAATAGAAATGTATTTGATAAAATCCTTAAAATTTCTAATACAAACCATTTTCTTTTAAATTTTGCTCTTTTTTTTTTTTTCTTTTTCCCTTTTCATCTTCATCTTTCTTTGGTCGTCGGTCATGGTTGGCGACCAGCCAGATGAGGGTCGACCACATCACCGGAGTGTTGCGGGCCCTCAACAACTCGAGCCATGACAAGGCTCGTTAGCCTGAGCCTTGCCCAGCCATTGGCGAGGCTTGGCTCCCCTTGGCTAGGTAAGCTCAACCTCTCCAGATCGCCGGGCCATCTGGTGTGTATGGTGATTGTTAACAAATTAAAGCAGATGATAAACACTAAGGATCACATAGCAATATATAGTGATTTTATACTCAAGCCTTGGTCTAATCTCCAACAATTAGCTCAACAATAGCTAGAATTCACTAGAAATCGATATTGTTAGTTATAAATAGCAAGTGTTGTTTCTTTCACAGGATGGATTACATTTTCGAGACTCAACCACTGCACTTATACTTGTACACTTGGCTATTTGCTATTACAAGGCTAAACTTTTACAGAGAGATATCAACAAAGATGATTTCTAGCTTAAAGCACGACTACAACAATTCTCGAGTCCAACATCTTCTAAGCTTCAATGGTCCTTCTTTATAGAAGTCTTTAAGCCAACCGTTGGAGACCTTTAAAGAGATCTAGCTAGCCGTCTTAGAGTTATCAAATACCTGTGCCAAAATCGGGATTGCCTATACAATCGTTTCTTTTTCCCTTGACTGTTTTCTAAAATGGAGTTTGTTGCATCACTTTACTAAAGTAGACACCTGTCGGTTGCTTTTTAGATGTCTGTCACGACCACTTTTTTTCGTTCAGGGGAAAAGGAAGAAGGTTTAGGGGTATTTGCCTAAAGAGGCGGGCCAATGGCCCTAAATTAGGCGTGGGCTCTCCCAAGTCCATACCTCGTGCGACGTTGATTTTTTTTTTTTTTTTTTTTTTTTTTTTATTTCTTAACAACCTATGTAATTCTAGGAGTCGCCACTAGCCTATTGGGGTCGGCTAGAAATCAATCAAGACACGGGAATGTTGTCTCAATTCCTACGCAACCAGAGATTTCTAGGAACGGGGACTTGTTTACGCCAATGTTTCTATTAGCGCCCTTGCGGTACCACTAACTTGGAAGGTTGTTTATCTAAATGGCCACACAATCTTGATTACCAATTATAATCTTTATGAAACCACTTAGTGTCCATGCAAATGTTTTTGTAGGTTTTTTTTTTTTTTAATATCTAGACTAATCCTAACATAATCTAGAAAAGAAAATTACACTCAAATTATTGAAAAGCGGTGT
This sequence comes from Eucalyptus curtisii, assembly GCA_017140595.1. NCBI lineage: Eukaryota > Viridiplantae > Streptophyta > Magnoliopsida > Myrtales > Myrtaceae > Eucalyptus > Eucalyptus curtisii. The sequence goes on from CM029498.1 coordinate 28,356,317, forward strand.
GGTAAATAAACATCCAAGAAATTGAAAGGACTTGAAAGTAATGCGGAAAAGAAAGACCTGATACAAGTCGGGCAAATAATATTACATGACCTTGTTATCACGCCCCGGGACAAGATCCCCGTGAGCGAAATGAGAATTTAAATATGCATGAAATTACTCTAGATGCATGAAATTACTCTAAATAATTTTAATCTAAGCAAAATAGATTATTTACAAAATTGGTTATAAAATACCAAAATATCATTAAATTAAGAAAATGACCTTTAAAAATTAGGAAAATTTCCTAGATGTCATTTCTATCATAATTTAATATCATCCATCATTTTTATAATTTTTTTTTTTTTTTTGAAATTTTCAGATTTTTTTTAAATTTTTTTAAATTTTTATTTAAAATTAATTCCCTAAACCGATATATGCCGATTTACACTAATATGGGACTGCCCAGCACATGAATATAACAAGAACCAAGCTCAAATCGACCGTTTCAAGATCGAAACTTGGTTTGCGCATTTTGTTGAACACTTGGCGTGCATCAAATCATCCCAAACCAGCTTCCTCGGGCCATGTTTGCAGCCTTCAATCTCAACGCATGAGCAATCTTATGTGGAACTAAAGTATCAAGATTATACTACCACATGCAGGGAGCAAGATCAGATAGAAATAATAACTTAAAACACACAAGAAATAGGTTGAAATCGGTCTCAAATATGCAAGTCTGAACTGATTTTACAAATATGGGTTTGAATCCAAGTCAAACAAACAGGTTGCATGCCCATATTCAAGCCCCGACACTTATCACATGCAAGATCTAAGGGAAACATTAATTAATTCGAGTGAAAGTAGGTAACATGAGCTTTCAAATATAATGAGCATCATAGAGAATGACCGAACGAACGCATCAAAACGACCTCTCCAAGAAGCACACACGCAAAACTCTTGAAGAGATTTCACCACTTAGAAAAATTCCAGCCTCAGAAATAAGTTTTCCGGGCTGGTTTTCCTCTTGATTTTTCACTATTAAAACACGTTCAAACTCGAATAAAAATACATCTAGGATACTTACCTTGCTTACTAGTTTCGTTTGCAAGTGGTTCTTGGCTGAGGAAACCAAAAACTTATCTTCGGGAGGCACGTGGAAGTTGGCTTCTTCAACTAGAAAACAAGATCTGCAAAGAAAGAACTGATAACGAATGTTTTCATTGACCTCCAAAATCAAGCTTCAGAACCTCTTTTGTTGACCAAATTCAAACAAAACCAAACTATATATATCTAGTTTGTCTTGTAAGTCATGGATTTCCTCATTTGTCTCTCAACTTGCTCAAAAACACTCACTTTCCCTCACTCGTGACCAATCGGGCTCAACACTCAGAGAAAATTCTGAGTGTTTCTTGGCCCGCCAGGAGGGTGTTTTTCGGGGGCCTTTAGGAGGCCTTCCTGATCTCTATTTGGGACGTGCGACCTATGGTTGGAAAGATATTTGAGTGAAGTTTCACTCTTTAGTTGAAGGTTTTGGCTAATTTTGGCTACAAGTTTGTAAAAATTTCACTTTTCTCCCTAAAGGTTGATCTGGAATTTCTGGGTTTCCTTTCCTGGAGTTGCTTCTGGAGGTCTTTTTGGAGGACGACTGTGAGCTCTCCATTCTCCCTCTCGTCTCCTATCTCTCTTCTCTTGAAAGAGCTTGCTTCCCCTGATCTTATCCCCTGAATTAAGGGATTTTTGGTCGGTCTTTTGTCCACCTACCAAGCCTGTCAACATGGCTACTTCAACAACTTTCTGACTTAGCCAAAATTTTCCACTTCTACAGCTGTTGAGTGTTCAGATTTGGTTCGACTTTCCCGTGCCTTCAGTAGCTTATCCCTGACCAAAGTTTGTCCACTTGCAGTACCAATAATGGTCTTCCATCACGTGCAGAGATCCGGCTGGTTGGGCAGCTGAGGAGGATATGGTGGGGCCACCAGATTCTTCTCAAGAACTCCGAATTGGTACAACTCGTGACCGAGTTTTGGCTGCTTGATTTGAATGCTTTAATGCATCAATTTGGCTGCGGTTTTTGATTAATTAGCTAGATCATGTATAGAATTTTAAGATCTCGACCAGATTTCGTAATTGTGCCCACCCAATTTTGCAAGAAAGTCTCTCAAAGTTAGCTATTTTCTTATCCGAAAATACCCAATTCAATGCAAATTTGGTCCTTTTGGCTCGATTTGATTGATTCGACCTGGCCCAAGCTCAATTTCAACTTAATTGGGGGCTAAGATGATGATTTAAGGGCTCGGGTGAAATTTTGCAAAATTTGCGAATTGGTCCCTCAACTTTTGGAAATTGCATTTTGGCCCCAGTTTGCCATTTTAATTCCAATCTTACCTCCTGGACTTGGCTAGTCACATTTAGATCATTGGCCCCAAATTTTTCTTCTTTTTTTTCTTCTTTTTTTTTTTTAATCTTTTTTTAATCATTTTTTTTATATTTTTAATTTTTTAATTTTAATTTTAACTTTTTTTTTTAAGGAAAAACATCTTCCATTTAAAAAAAAAAAAAAGCTATACTAAACACCTAGATAATCTATATGCAAGAATTTGACATGAAATATTTTTGTGGAAAAACAAGTTTCCATTTTTTCGGAAATGATTTTTTTGGGCAAAAATTTAGGTGTCAACAATGTCTTTCTCGGCTAATATGATCTCTAGCAAAGTGATGTCTTACCTCGATGTGTTCAGCTCTTCAGTGTAGGACTGGATTTCTGGTCAAGTCTATAGCACTGGTGTTATCGCATATGATGACAATACATTTCTCATCTTTTCCAAAATTATTGAATCGTTACTTCATTAAAATGAGTTGAGCACAACAGCTTCCAGGGGCAATTCAACGTCAGTGATTGAGAGAGTGACTGAATTTTGTTTCTTTAAGAACCAAGAGATCGGCATGCTTCCTAACTATGAACAAGTACCTGATGTACTTTTTCAAACAACTTTACAATTTGCAAAGTCAACATCCGAGTATCCAAGCAACATAAAATTTGTATTTTTGGGATACCAGATCCCTAACTTTGAGTGGATCCAATGTATTGAATAATTCATTTTACAGCTGATAGATGTGATTCTTTTGCATCTGATTGCAATCAAGCACATAAACACGTACTAAATAAAATATCAAGTCTAGATGCCATTAGATATAAAAGTGAACCTATCATACACCTATTTAGCTTAGGGTCGATAGATTTACCTTTCTATAGAGCAAGACATTGATGTCTCTATTTTCTTGCATCATTTCAAACCAAATTTCTTTACTATTTCTCTTGCATACTTCTCTTTATGTATGAAGGTACCTTCAAGACATTGCTTGATTTGGAGTCCGAGAAAGAAATTTAGTTTACCAATCAGGCTCATCTCGAATTCACTCTTCATCATTTTTGCAAAATCCTTACACAGCACACCATTAGTAGCTCCAACGATTATATCATCAAAGTATATTTGAATGATAAGCAAATCTTTACCTTTTCTCTTGATAAAGCATGGTGTCTACCTTATCTTTTTTGAATTCATGATCTGTCAGGAAATTACTTAATCTTTCATACTAGGCTCTCAGTACTTGCTTTAGTCCATAGAGTGCCTTCTTAAGTTGATAAACATCACCAAGTCTATCCGTTTCTTCAAAATCTAGTGGTTGCTCAACGTACACCATTTTTTTATATAACCATTCAAAAAAACACTTTTAATATCAATTTGATATAATATGAAATCATGAAAGTAGCCATAAGCTAATAATAAATGTATAGCTTCTAGCCTAACAACAAGGACATAAGTTTCATCAAAATCAATACCTTCCTCCTGTAGGTATGTTTTGGCAACTAGTCTTGCTTTGTTACGTACAACATTACTTGCTTAATCAACTTTGTTCATGAATACCCATTTGGTTCCTATTATAGTCTGATCTTTAGGTCTAGCAAGTACTTCCCAAACATTGTTGACTTTTTGTATTGATGTAATTCCTCTTGCATAGCTTCAATCCAGCTTTCATTTTTGAGAGCATCTTTGACTTTCTTACGTTCAACCTGTGATATAAAAGCTAAGGAGTTGATAATACCTTAGAGAGATGATCTTATTTTGATTCATTCATCTACTTTTCCCATTATTTGTTCCTTAAGATGTTCAGTCTTGAATCTCCGATCTCTAGAGGATTGACTTTGATTTGAAAGATCAACTGGGGGTTGTGATTGCTACTGTTTATGAGGAACTGGTGCAGATATATGTATGACATCTTCACAATCATCAATTTGTACTCCCTTTTGATCATCCATGAAATTCACATTTATGGATTCTTCCACTACCTTTGAATCTTTGTTAATAGGCTTGCCTTGTAGTAGAGTAACCAAGAAAGATGTCTTCAGTAGCTCGTGCATCAAACTTCTCGATGTTGTCATTTATGATGTTGTCATTTATATTCTTTAAAATGAAACATTTGCATCCGAATACATGGAAGTATTGCAGAGTAGGTTTTCTCCCTTTATATATTTCATATGGAGCCTTTTTTTTTATTATTATCATAGATCTCAATAATACTCTACTGAGAGTGTAGCATGTGGTGGCTATAGCTTTAGCCCAAAAATAAGTAGATACATTACTTGCAATCAATATTATCCTTGCCATTTCTTGCAGTGATCGATTTCTTCTTTCAGCTACTTCATTCTATTAAGGAGTGTAAGCAGTGGAAATTGTGTTCCACTCCATTTTCGTCACAATATTCAGCAAAGTTTTGATTGTCAAATTCTCCTCCGTGGTCAGTTCTGATAATGGTGATGCCGTATCCCTTCTCATTTTGAACTTGTCGAGCAAATTTCTCAAAAGAATGAAATGCCTCATTTTTATGTGATAAGAACATTACCCAAATGAAGACACCCGGACCCCTCGAGTGCCAAAAGTTGGCACAAATGGACACTTAAGTGCCAAAAGTTACGAAAGTGATACTTAAGTGCCAAAATCGGAGCAAAATTGATCACTTAAGTGCTACCGGCGAGAAAATCCGGCCAAAACACTGACGTGGCAATTTTTCGGCGGCTGCGTGCAAAACGACGTCGTTTTGCATGCTGATGTGGCTAAACAAAGGTGTCAAAACGACATCATTTTTGTGTGTGGTCTGTTGAGTCAGCCTTCCGACGAGCCACATAGGTGAAAAAATTAATAAAAAAATGCCACGTAGGATTTCTAGTGAGGTTCGCCGGATGTGGCACTCAAGTGTTTCATTTTTCATAAAAAGTGGCACTTAGGTGTCACTTTCATAAGTTTTGGCACTTAAATGTCCATTTGTGTCAACTTTTGGCACTTGAAGGGTTCTTTTGCCCCCAAATGAATCTTGAGTAGTTATATATAATGACCAAATGGTATTTTCTTCCTCCTAGACTTATTGTTCATGTTGGTCCGAGATAAGTCCATATGCAGTAACTACAAAGATCTGTTGGTAGCAATACTTTTAATAGATTTGAAAGAGCTTCTCACATATTTTCTCAATGTGCATGCATTGAATGTGTCACACTTGCTATAATTGATTTTTGGCAAACCACAAACAATACCTTTGGAAGATATCTTTTGAATCTACTTTGCAATAATGTGACCTAATTTCTTGTGCCATAGATCATGTTCTTCCTTGATAGACATTAAACAGTATAATTCCTCAAAATTTATGTCAAGTAAACAGATATTGTCATACCTATTTCTAGTGAATGTTTGTGATATGTCCTTGCTAGTGCCTATACACTTACCTTTCTCGAGTTTTATTTTGTAACTTTTGTCACAAAGTTGACTTATACTAAGAAGATTGTGCTTTAGACCTTGCACGAGTGGAACATCTTCAATAACTAGGTTTCCCAACCTTATGTTTCCTTTCTCGATGACTCTTCCTTTATCATTTCCTCCAGATGTAACTGTATCTCCATCTACAATTATAAGTGTTATGAACTTGTTGTTGTCTCTAGTTATGTGTCTGTAGCAGCCTCTATCTAAATACCACTTGTTTTTCTTCAAGATAACCTGAAATCAAAGTAAATCTCATCTTTTTTTTTTTTTTGTACCCATATAAACTTGGGTTCTTTGTGGTTAGATTTCGATTTAGGATCGACGGACTAACCAGTTTTCTTGAACTTCTTTTGCTGTTTTGGACAGTCCATTTTGAAATGGCCGTATCCTTCACATATTGAGCATTTAGGAAACTTCTTGCCAATAAATTTGGTAAAATGTTTAACAAAATAAGTTTTTAAAAATGTGCAAGAGGTCTGTGCTTTAGTCTGTCTTTTATTTTAGGAAAATGATTCGTCTCGTCTTCATTTCCTTCACGTCCAAGACCACTCTTGTCGTAGTGTTGTAGTGAGGAATTTGGATAAAGAGAATGTACCGTAAAGTTTTTTAACCAAGAGAGAATTTGGTGCTAATTTTTCAAATTTCATTCTTAACATGCTCATTCTCAACCTGCAGGAGCTTTAATTGATTTATTTGAGAATCAAGCTCTTTCTTCAGATTGTCAATGAGAGTTTTATCGATGAGGTTTTCAATGGTAAGATCGTGAACCTCATTTTTTAAAGCAGAAATTCATTTTGAAGCTTTTTGGTGTTCTTCAAATATTTCTTTTAAAAAGCCTTAATTCATCATAAGATAGTTCGGAATCATTTATCTCATATTCTTCTAGTTCAGAGTTAGCCATGAGACAAAGATTTGCTTCTTCTTCATCACTTGTTTCATATTCAGTGTTGATCCATGTTTCAGCTTTCAGCACCTTTTTCTTTTTCTCGAATTTCCCTTTCTTCTTCTTAATGGATGGACATTCTAATTTTATGTGTCCAAACTTCCTGCATTCATAGCACATGATGTCCTTGTTAGAGAAAACTCATTTATTGTTTTGAAGTTGACAAAATCTTTCCAAGTCTTTATCGTCAAAGTCTGAAGATCGACAAAACATCAGATTTTAATCTCAAAGTCGATCCCCATTGACAGTTCCAGACTTAAGTATGAAGACTTATTCAAATGCAAGATTATTATCCAGATGCAAGATTATCTTCAAAGTTTCGGTTCGTATGATTATTGGAAAATCTTATAGCTGGGTTTCACACCTACTTGATTGATGATTCTTATTGGAAACTACTCCGATATGAAAATCTTTGAAATGCGAACTAAGCTTGGAAGGTTCTACTTATGGAAACTCAAGATCATAATTTGTATGGGTGAACATGATTGACGGGCTTTCAACACCAATCATCTAACGACTCGAGATCACCTTAATTGATTCTGTCCAACGGGTAGATTGGAAGAATTCCTTTGGAAAGTGCCAACGGTCAAGAAGGCATGAAGGAGTATTTAAGAATTGAATCTTTTATTGTTCGGAGAGTGCTTGAAAGAGAATTCCAAAGTCTGAAGCCTTGTTGTCTCTTGCTTTTCATTCATCGAGCTAAACATTGTATTCAAAAGAGAGAAGCTCTTAGTGAGACTGTGTGAGAGTTTGATAGAGACTCATCACTGTGATAGTTGAGATCACAAGCTGTAACATCTCTTTTGATCCTTAGTGGAATTCAGCCAATAGGCTGTCAACGAGGAGAGTGGACGTAGGCTTGATCTAAGCCGAACCACTATAAACTCTGTGTTCATATTTTCTTTTCCCTGAACTCCTTTCTTTTCCCTGAACTCCTTTCTTTTCCCTGAACTCCTTACTTTCATTTACTTACTGTCTATTTGCTTAAAGTTGAAATACGCTCTTCGAAAAAGATAAATTACTTTCATTAAGTTCTGCGAAAATTTTTATTTACACCTATTCACCCCCCTCTAGGTGTACTCACTAGCCCTTTCAGTCCTTACCTTTGGATTCTTCCTTGTTCTTGTAAGGTTTCTTTTCGTCAACGTGCTTAGATAATCTTTCTCCTTTGTAGTTTCCTCTCCTCATGAAGCTTTCGAACTTCTTTGTTGGCAATGCCATGTCTTCATCACTTTCTTCATCATCAGAGGACATCTCTCTACCTGTATCATCATGGTTAGTTTTAAAGGCAATGACTTTCTTACCTTTAGAGTTACTTTCTTCATTTTAGAGCTCAACTTCATAGGACATGAATGTTCCTGTAAATTCATCCATGGTGATTGGTTGATCCTCATGGTTTCCTATAATGAGGTCTTGACAAAAGACTTCATTCCATGGGAAGAGCTCGCTGCAATTTATTTACTTTCTCAGCATCTATGTAGATTTTTCCTTAAAGAGCAAGTCCATTCACTATTTCAGTGAATTGTGTGAACATTTGAGTTACTGTTTCATCAGACTTCATCTCGAATAGCTCGTAGCTCCTGAGCAAGATGTTCTACTTAGTTTCTTTAACTCTTTTTGTTCATTCAAATGTTAGCATAATGCAATCCCAGATTTCCTTTACTGTATCACAAGAAAAGATTATGTTAAATTCAAAAGGTGGTAATGCACAATACATGAAGTGTTTTGCTTTAGTATTAAGAGTGGCTCTTTTTTGTGATTCTTCTGTAGTGTTGATGGCTATTGCTTCCTGGCCTTCTTGTCGAACAAGAGCTAGTATTTACGGACCGTTTGTAACTACATCCCACATGTTTAGATCTGCGACTTCAATGTAAGATTTCATTCTTTACTTCTAATAGCCATAGTTGCTTCCATGGAAGTATGGCGATTTGTTGAGAGCTTGAGTATCAGTGGTAAAGAAGATATTAAGGTTAGCCATAATAAGTGATCTTTGTACTCAGAAGAAATACACTTCAAATAATGAGCAACAAAGCTTTGATATCAATTGTTGAGGCTAACAATACAACCTAGAGGGGGGGGGGTTATATAAGTTGTTTTCAAACTTTGATGATCTTTTGCGGAAATTAACTAATTATTAAATTAAGATTACCTCGATCTAACGTTTAAGCAAATGCTCTCCAATTGTATTCCAATGTATGTGTAAGTGAATAACAGTGGGATTGAGAGAGTTATAGTGGTTCAGTTTTGTCCTCAAGCCTATGTCGACTCTTCATACGAGTAGCCTCAAAACGGGCTAGATTCCACTAACAATCTGCTTGGAAAGTTACAATCAGCTAGCACTGATCCTTCATGTGATAGATTACACTATCATGTTGCTCTTACACTTGTACATTTAATCCGTAGCACAATTGCTAAACGGCACGACAAACAAAACAGTGAGATAGAGAGCTTTCAACAGAGAACAATAGTATGTAGCCTACTCGATCTTTTGTGTGGCGCACTCTCTCTTGGTTCTTCAAAGCCTTTTATTTTATGCTCTTCTTCAATCTATTCGTTGAGGTTGGTTTAGAATGGTAGAAGATTGTTGGAGAGTATTCCGTTGAGTTACCATCTAGGAAGGTATTGCCCATACAGCTTCTTTCCTAGAAATTTTTATAGACTAAATAAAAATAGCAACTGTTGTTGTCTTCTCACTACAGTCTCTAACTAACTTGTCAAACACTCTAGCTATTTTGCTGCATGCTTTATTCCAATTATGCCGTTGTACAAATCTATTTTCAACGACTCTTTAGCTGACTCAATGAACATCAACTTATATACTTGATTGTTATATCACTAGTAACCTGATTTTTACTACTTCGATATAAACATCATTAGTACCTGATCTTTTTGGTTGACTAGTGTTGTTTGTAATAATAGAACATTTACAAATTTCTTTCCAATGGTTCACACCATGGATGTTGCATGGTCCTTTGGTCCAAATATTTACAAACAACATAGTAAGTAATATACTAAGGATAGTTTGGACACCATCAAAATCACTCGAAGATGTTTTCTCCAATACAATTCTGAACTATTTTCTCAATCTCCTTGCCCTTGTCACCACAAAATTGATGATTCCTTAATGCAATTTCAAATTGTTATCAATAAAATGTATAAGGAGAAATAAATAGTTCAAGTTTTGGATAGAACTCCATGTAACAATCATGAGGGCAACCTTAAACTTGAGCTTGCAAAAAGTAAATCTTCAAACTTGTTTTTTTTTTTCCATAAAGATACAACTTCTCTAGTCACTATAGATCGTGGGATGTGATTGTAGAAATGTTGCAACTGATTAATAAAATCATAGCTCAACCATCAAAAAAAGTTATTCATCCATTATGATTATCCGAACAAGCATTTGCCTATAGTAATATTGATCAAATTTCCATGTCAATAAGATATTAGAACTACCAATACTAGTATTGCCCCATTGTCATTTAAATCACATCTACTTTGCATGTGGCAAACAAATTTTAGTTCTTTTCTATATTGCAAGGATACTTGTTACACTTTTGTAAGTACTTCAACATAGTAGAAGTACCATTATCAACATAGCACATGTACTTGACTCCACAATAAATGCAAAACACCTCAATTTACTCTTTCTCACCTTTTGCTTTACAAAAATGAAACCAAACTGTTGATTTTCATTTATCAAAAGGACAAGTATTAGATACCTTAGTTGTGTTGGACGCCTCTTCAAGGTCTTATTCACCTTCATATTCTAGTAAGTCCATTACCGGATTCATAGCATCATTGGATCCACTTTCATTAACCTTTAAATGAATCACTTGAATCAAGCACAATATTGATTGGAGCCATCAAATTGGAACACCCATCAAATTAAGCTTTTCTACAAGCTGTGAGATGGATTCCTTATGTAAACAAGGATAGCTATTAGAAATCCACTAAAACAAGCATGGTTTTACAAGTTTGATGAATTTGTTTTTCCAAGTCTCACAAAAATTTAGTTTCAAATACAATTTTATGAGGAGAAACTACTGAAATCAAAGTGAAAAACGAAAAGGCAAGATAATAGAAAGGAAGTAAATAGGTTTTTTCATGGAAAAAAACGAAATCCCACTCCTAAATTACAATCAAAGGATTCACCTACTAATTTAATTTCGAATTGATGCTGATACAGAGGAAGAATCAAAAGCAGAACAATATAACAATAGACAAAATGCAAAGACATTTGAGGCCTTTCCAAAATTCCATGATTGAAGAGAGGTTTCGAAGGAGAGATGAAGGATACTTACGAAGCATAACAAGAGCATAAGCGTCGGACAAACACCACAGGAACTACAAGAGGGATGCCAGATGCGACTCACTGACTCGGGTTGCAAGCAAGAGAGGAAAAGACTGCAAGGCGTGAGAGGCAAGTCGTGTGGATGGGAGGAGACTAGTTACTAGAGAAGCATGTTGGATGCAAATTGAGCAATCCCAAGATCTCCATAAGTAGAACAAGAACATGCATAATTGAGTAGAAAGATTAATGCACCTATTTTGGGATCCATGATTCTTCAAGCGGAAGCGGAAAACTGATGTTCCACGCACAAGTCATTCTCCTCTATTGCCCTCCGTATCACTGGCTCAATGAGACGGCCTTCTCACCCTTTAGCGTTTGGTAAACTCTCCTTATGTGAGGATACGTGTGAGAATTAGGGTTAGAGAAGAGACTTGAACACTATTTATAGAGTTTCCAGCCAGACCCTCTCATTACCGGCCAGACTCAACTCGGCCCACACTAGATAGCCTCATATTAAACTAATTAAGAAACATTTTTATCTCACCTTAGACCAACCCCGTTTTACGGTAACCGTAAAACAGTAAATTACAATATCAATTAATGTAGCCCACATCAGGAAAACTCTTACATTCTCTCACTTGGGTTATATTAGTTGAAATTGTACTGTATGTGCGCACATAGGTCTAGAGATAATTCTTAATAGTCAATCTTATCCCATAAAGTCTCAAACATCGAATCATGACGGTAACTGCATGTATACACACAAAACCTTCCATGGTCACGAGTGCTTTCAACTTTATTGATATGGATTCGGTATGGTAGTGTGTCAAATGAATAACATCTCTCATAGAGAAATCCCATTTGTCGGTCACCATTTTCTTACCTTAAGCGTCACAAAAAAAAAAAAAAATTTGCCACTAGAAAATGTCTTTATGGTTCCAATAAACCCACATATGCCTTGTCCTTACGGTTAACCTTTCTTTATGTATAACAAGGCATATGCACAATACTAATAACCGGATGCCCCTAGCCTTCACTCAAAGTTTATACAATACCTTAAGACTTTATCAATATATATGTAACATAATAACAACACATTCAAAATATTTTATTGAATGCAAAAGTTGATATATATCAAACCGTTAATAAGTCTAATGAACACATATGTAAACTTTATTAGAATAAAGTCAAAATAGCTCACACTAAACAATAGTATCCTAAGATACCCCTAAGCCCATGCTAATAACATGTCGCTCAAATATACATGGGCGTAGGCCTTTAGTTAGTGGATCTGCAACCATATCATATGTGAAAATATGTTATATTTGACTGCCAAATATTTAGACCCCTTGAGACCTCTGTTGTTAATAAATACTACAATTTATTATCTCAATACAACCATATGGGTCAATCCATAAAATTAAAAACGGCCAACTCATTAATGAGGTTCCGGAGCCTAATAGCCCAAGTTATAGCATAAAAAAATGTTACTAACTCTACTTACATAGTAGAAGATGCCATGGAACTTTATTTACTGCACTTCCTGCTAACATTCTTGGCATGACTTCCTATTTAAGTACCTTAAAACCTTCTTGGCAGTAACCCAATGATTGTGTCCTAAATTTGACTGATGTCTGCCTAGAAGTCCCGTCGCAAAGACGATATTTAGTCTAGTGCAAATTTGAGAATACATTATACTTTTAAGTGCACTGACACTAGGTACACCATTTAACTAGATTTTCTCAATATCTAAATAAGGACAATGTAATGGATTCGATCCATCACCCTTAACGATAGGAGCAATTCCTAGCTTGCAATGATGTATATTGAATATTTCCAAAATACGATCAGCAAATGTCCTCTGAGATAAATCTATTAAAATATGACGAGAACAATCTTGACAAACCTTAGTGCAAAGAACAAGAGATGCCTCAAGGTCACTACTTGTAAGCGAAATATCATGTACATAGAGTATGAAAGAAATAAATTTCCTCCCACCGATCTCGTAATATATAGAGAAAAATAAATTGCCTCCGGATGCCATGTTCACTCCGAAAGAATATTTAAAAATACTAGAAAGAAATATTTATTTCTTAATATCTATTAACTGTCCACCCCTCTTTCAGAGTGAAAATTTTATCGTCTTTTATGGCATTGTTTTGCAGTGCAGTCAGTTGGTAAACCATTTTTTCAAGTGTTCCCAAATGGAACGCTTCATGGACAATAAGCAAATTCTATTGCTATTTTCCCAAGCAGCAAATCATATGCCCACTACTTAAAACTTGAAGTAGTAGAAGCCTCAATAATAGTGGAGTTATTAATTACAGAAAATGTGACTGAAAAATAAGCAATGTATATAATTAGCATCATGTGAGCATTGTGTAACTTGACGTACAAGTACACATCCAGAGAGCTATATGCAAAATCATATAATCATCTTTGGGCAGAATATATGACATGTAGTTGTACACTCCCTACATGATAACGGTTATGAGAATATATTCCAATCTTCGTGAATTCATCACCTTTGGGCATATGAACCACTAAGATCAGTCACTCATCCACCACACCATCATGTCTCTCTCCATGAACTAATACACAATCACCTCCTTCGGGAGTATGACCACGCATTAGACTAGGAGACATCACAATCATTATACGAGACCGATATTTCTCAAACCCAATCAAACGTGCCACCTTGGCGGTTACTACTCAATTGAATCCTTAAAACTCTCACATACCAGGGATATAAACTTTACTTCTCACATACACCATATACATGTGATTTTAATTTTAGTTATAGGGGCAGTAAATCACTAAAATCACATATCATGCTAATTACATTGCTTTATACTTTATTATATATTATTAATGAATTATACTTTTATAATGTTTATGTGATAACATACCAATAACCCAACACCTGTATTTCCAAAATCACAGAAAATACAAGAAAAATACAAAAAAAAAAAAAAACACTAAAAATATGAAAAAATACAATAAAAATACGCATATTCAGGGTTTTGTATGTATTTTCACATCTATAAAACCATCAAACATGTAAAATAAATATGCCACAAGATAGATGATGAACATACGAGTCCAACGCGCTGCCAGCCACACGCCGTTAAGAGCATGCATGTGCCCGCACGCACCGCCTGAGTCCGTGGCACGTGGAGCTCACGCGCGGGCGTCAAGGCTGGTCAAAAACCGGTCCGACCAGTTCCCGGTTCGACCGTCCGGTCCAACCACCCGGTCTGATTGGTTGACCAGTCCGGTCAACAGTTGACCGGGTCAGGTCGGTCAACGGGTCGGGTTGGTGCCAATCAGGTTGGGTCGGGCTCGGGTCCTTGATGTCATCGTGACGTCAGCACCCGCGTGCGTTGCATGCGAGAGTCGCGCCCCACGTGTGGGGGCACGTGAAGGCGCATGGGGGGCGTCTTCAACACCTAGGCGGCGCGTGGCCGCACGTGGGGGTGCGTGGAGCCACCCTCGGCAACGCACCACCCATGGATCTGCTCGTCTCGACCAGCCCAGTCCGAATATATAATTTTATTTTATTTTTATTTTACGAAAAATCACGAAAATCTCAAATTAGGGCAAAATCCTATGCGTTCGAGTTTTAGGATTATGGAGGCTCTAATACCTCATGTTGGATGCAAATTGCGCAATCCCAAGATCTCCATAACCATAACAAGAACATGCATAATTGAGTATAAAGATTAACGCACCTATTTTGGGATCCATGGTTCTTGAAGCGGAAGCGAAAAACTGATGTTCCACGCGCAAATCCTCCTCTATTGCCCTCCGTATAACTGGCTCAATGAGACGGCCCTCTCACCCTTTACTGTTTGGTAAACGCTCCTTATGTGAGGATACATGTGAGAATTAGGGTTAGAGGAGAGACTTGAGCACTATTTATAGAGTTTCCAGCCAGACCCCCTCATTACCGGCCAGGCTCAACTCAGCCCACACTAGACAGCCCCATATTAGACTAATTAAGAAACCTTATATCTCACATTAGACCAATCCCGTTTTACGGTAACTATAAAACGGTAAATTATAATATCAATTAATGTAGCCCACATCGGAAAACTCTTACAAAGCGAGAGATCGGGGTCTTCTATTGATTTAGGACATTAGGTCCTTAAAGCTTAAGTCATGTGCTATTCTTTAAGAAATTTTAAAAAAAAATTATATATATATATATATATATATATATATATATATATATATATAATTGGTCCATTGTGGTTCCTATCCTGGAATCGGAACTAAACCAACACCTCTAGAATCACCCAAAATTGGCCAACACAATCTAGTCTAATCTAGGCAATTCCTGATTTGGACGATCCTCTATGCTCACTCCTCCTTCACCATCAAATGCCAAGATCTATGATTGGTTCTGGCATTTTCGTCTAAAAGGGGATGATAAAACCGAGTTGAGTTAAGGTTCGATCTTGTGTCTTCGCCTCTCTTATCTTCTCCATTACTCAATTATGGTTTTCTCTGGTCCGCTAAGCTTAACTGTAACGGGTTTTTTTAGCTAATGACAGCCTGTATTACTTATCCACTATGCTCGTTCTCCTCGGTACATCGTCTTACGGACTGGCTCCATTTAGCCTTAATTTCAGTAACTTGGCTTGATTTAGAGGAAGGTGACACAAGACTTGAGGCATGTGTCTCTATAGAAGACCCGTTAGGAGATATTGAATCGAAACTTTGCGCAACTACACCCAAAGATTAGAGAATGGTGGCGCCAACGATCGCACAAAAGATCCAGGATGAAGATGAAAATTTTAACACGCAGAGAAGTAACATAGGACCACGTGCACTTTGGGAACAAACGCTTAAAAAGACCCGAAGCCAAAATGGGAGTAAGCTTGCAAATCGTGGACATAAACAGAAAAAGGGCGGGGAAAAAAACAGTAGATAAAGATAGCCATGGAGAACAATTAGTCGACCTCCTCAATCTTAGGATCAGCTCCGCTTCCACCACGAGCAGGACCATCCAGCAGCAGGACCATCATCGTCCATTCCTGCACCCATGTCGGCACCAGCACCTTGGTACATCTTGGCGGTGATGGGGTTGCAGATGCTCTCCAACTCCTTCTGGTTGCCGTCCAACCATTGGATGGCCTGCTCGGTGGCATCGTCAATCTTCTTATCAGCAGGCAGAAGCTTGGCGCCGATCTTTTCGTCCTTAATGGTGTTCCTCATGTTGTAGGCGTAATTCTCCAAGGCGTTCTTAGCCTCAACCTTCTTCTTGTGCTCTTCGTCCTCAGACTTGTACTTCTCTGCCTCTTGAACCATCTTCTCGATCTCCTCCTTGGATAGCCTTCCCTTATCATTGGTAATGGTGATCTTGTTCTTTTGACCAGTGGTCTTGTCCTCAGCAGACACGTTCAAGATACCATTGGCGTCAATGTCAAAGCACACAGTAATTTGAGGGACGCCCCTAGGAGTCGGGGAAATGCCTGAGAGCTCAAATTTACCCAACAAGTTGTTGTCACTGGTCCTCGTTCTCTCACCTTCATAGACCTGGATGAGCACACCGGGCTGGTTGTCTGAGTAGGTAGAGAAAACTTGCTCCTTCTTCACGGGGATGGTGGTGTTCCTTGGGATAAACAAAGTCATGACACCACCGGCAGTCTCGAGACCAAGGGAGAGTGGGGTGACATCCAACAGCAAGAGATCCTGTACTTTCTCATTTCCCTCATCACTTAAGATGGCAGCTTGAACAGCAGCACCGTAGGCAACGCCCTCATCTGGGTTAATGCTCTTGCAAAGTTCCTTGCCATTGAAGAAATCCTGTAGAAGCTGCTGAACCTTTGATTCCACCAACAAGGACAAAATCATGGACAGTACTCCTATTTATCTTGGCATCCCTCAAACACTTCTCAACCAGCTCCATACACTTCCTAAAAAGGTCCATGTTGAGCTCCTCAAATCTGGCACGGGTGATGGTTGAGTAGAAATCAACACCCTCATACAAGGAATCAATTTCAGTGGTGGTCTGGGCCATGGATGAGAGTGTCCTCTTGGCGCTTACGCAAGATGTCCTCAACCTCCTGAGGGCTCGGGGGTTGCCACTAATGTCCCTCTTGTGCTTCCTCTTGAACTCTTGGACAAAATGGTTGACCATTCTGTTGTCAAAGTCCTCTCCACCATGGTGGGTATCACCAGCGGTGGCCTTCACCTCAAAGATACCCTCCTCAATGGTGAGAAGAGAGACATTGAACGTACCACCACCGAGGTCAAAGATGAAGACATTCTTCTCGCCAACACTGGTTGTTTTCTTGTCAAGACTATAAGGGCGCGTTTGGTAACGATTCTGTTTCCGGGAACAAATTCTGATTAGAAATATTTTTTTTTTTTATTTTGTTCCCAGGAACTGATTCTGAGTAAAAGATTGTGTTTGGTGACTGTACAAACTTTATGATTACGGAATAGAATTGCGTTTGGTACTATACTAATTGATTCTATTCCAAATCGATTTCTTTTAATTTTTAAATAATTTTTATATTTTTTTTCCTTTTTTTCTTTTCTTTTTTTTTTCCTTTTTTTTTTTCTTTTTTCTCCTATTCTTCTTCTTCTTCAGGCTGGTCGCCGGACCGGCGACTGGCTAGACGAGGGCCGACGACCTCACCATCGCCGACCCTTGCGAGGCCGGCCCTCGTCGGCCGAGGCTTGGCCTCGGGGGGCTAGGCGAGGCCCGCCTAGCCACTGGCGGGGCTGGGCAAGCCTCCGGCGAGCTCGCCGGACCGGTTGCCGGCGACTAGCGGCGGCGGCGGGCGCGGTGGGCGGCGATCGCAGGATGGCGGTCGATGAAGAAGAAGAAGAGTTTTGATTCTCAATTTTGTTCCCAAAACAAGAATCAACTTTTTTTTCTTGATTCTCCTCCAAATCTATTCTCGGGAATAAAAATTTTACCAACGTGATTCTGTTCCAAAACTACTCTCAGGAACAAAAAATCATAATCTAGCACTGTTGGGATGGTTACCAAACAGGCCCTAAGCAATTGCAGCTGTTGTAGCCTCATTAATGATACGCATCACATTTAGACCTGCGATGACACCAGCATCCTTGGTGGCCTGACGCTGAGAGTCATTGAAGTCCGCTGGGACAGTGACCACAGCATTCTTCACGGCAGATCCAAGATAATCCTCAGCAATCTCACGCATCTGCATGAGGACCATGGAAGAGATCTCCTCAGCAGCAAACTGTTTCTCCTCACCCTTGTAGTTGACCACAATCATGGGCTTCTCACCAGGCCCAGGAATGACCTTGAATGGCCACAATTTAATATCACTCTGTACAGATGCGTCACTGAATCTCCGGCCAATCAATCTCTTGGCATCTGTAATGGAAAGGCAAGTGTAAATCACCCAAGCAACAAAAACCGTATAGCGGTATTCCATTCAACAAAGAGTATCCCCACCTATGGAACCAAGCTGTCTAAAAGCTAACTATAACTTTGAAACTAATATTTTCACCGCACCAACCCATATTTTTGCCCCCGAAAAAAAAAAAAAAAAAAAACATTGAGACCTAACACTATATATTAAAGTTGATCGAAGCACCGACGTACCGGAAGCATACCAAGTCAATTCTTTCTTGCGTACAAAATGTCGAACCGATCATCCTCTTAAGAAATTGATGGATTTTGAAACAGTAAACTCCAATATCGCCGCCAGACAAAGTCGTTGAATTACAGATGGCAGACAGTCCATAAGGAACATTCACATAAAGCATGAGTAGTTGCAACTATTCTTCCTCCACCGTACTTTACTCTCAGTTATACATCAGGCGAGTACAACAGGCTTGCTTGCAACTTCGAGCCTAGACCTCAAACGCCATAACATCATCGTGATCTACGAGGAAAAAACACGCACTAAGTCAAAGTAAAGGCTGCAAAAAAAACCATAGATCAGCCCGCCTTTGAATGAAGCCTTGATCCAACAAAAACAATCTACTGAACCATCAACAATACATAAAACCAGGTCCTAGAAATTGGATCTCACTGAATACAGTGTTCATCGGGTTCATCGCGACCTGGTTCTTGGCGGCGTCGCCGATGAGGCGCTCGGTGTCTGTGAACCCCACGTACGACGGCGTCGTCCGGTTCCCCTAGTCGTTGGCGATGATCTCGACGCGGTCATGCTGCCACACCCCGACGCAGGAGTAGGTGGTCCCGAGGTCGATTCCGATGGCCGGACCCTCACCTTTACCGGCCATTATGCAGTCTCTCTCTCTCTCTCTTAAGGGTTGTGTCGACGGAGAAGGACGCTTGAAGGAGAAGAATGGAAGGAGGCAATCGAAGAAGGCACAAGCTTGAAGCTTGAAGCTAGGGTTGCTAAACGAGGGAGAGTGGTGGGGGGAGCAGCGAGGCTTGTATAGGGGCCGAGGAACAGAGCTTCGAAAATGGTCCGTAGCTCGAATCTTATTGGCTGTGGGACCGGCGCCGAATTTGGACGGGCCGCATGTTTCCATGTTCTTCGGACTGGGGAGACTGGGTCTCGATGAAGTCGCTTAGCCGCCTTAAGAATCGAAAAAAAAAAAAATTGCATATTTTCAATCATTTGTATTTATTAATAGAGAATGTTGTCAATAAACTTTTAATTTATTCAATATATTACTTAAACGACAAATAAGATATTATTTTAATGATGTAAATTTTTATATATTGAATTAGAATTTCAAAAATAATAAGTCAATATGTCCATCTATCTTTTTAGATGAGGAAAAAATATTTGTTGACATTGATTATTATAATTTTATTCACATGAATATTTTGTGTGAATAATTCATATGTAACTTTTTTTTGTCTATTGTCCAAATTTAACGGATTGGAAATCACATCAACAATTTTCATTAATTTGAATTAATGGAAAGATGATATTAAATATTTTTCATATAATTTAAAAGTAGATCGAACGCGTTTATAGATAGTTTTTTTTATTGAAAAAACATTTATAGATACTTTATAAACCATGTTAAATAAATTAATATTTATGAACCACGTTACATATTGGATCAAAATTTGGGAAGCATTTTTGTCTTTTTCTCTTATTAGTTTGTCACTCCACATATTTGTAGAATTAAATTAAAATCCAAAAAATCAAAAAATAACATAAAGCTTGGAAGCATGAAATCGTTTCCTTCTCCAGTTTAGATTTAGGAATGGCTAAAACAAAATATTTATTGAAAGTAAATTTAAATAATCTATTTGAGGGAATTTCTACTTTTGTTAAAACCGAACTTTAGGCACTTTCCGGGAAAAAAATAAGTAAAAAACTTTGGGCACTATGGTATGGCCTTGACTACATGCAAGTAAAAGACGGAGGCATTTGTAGCCGATTGGCTTACGAACTATAGCATCACATCTAAACCAGACGATTTTCTTTCTTTTCCATCTAAAGATTTAAACTCTGTCCTATTAGATCATAAAGTATGATCCACTTATATTAGAATTTAATGGTTCATTTGTTTCACCCAAAAAAAGTGATTTGAAAAATACTTTACAAAAAATGATCATTTATTTTACTTGCAAAAAAAATAAATGAAAAATATATTCAATTTTCACGAAAATATTTAAACATAAATTGTTTTCAATAATAAATGCATTTTTATTGATTGATTTTTTCAAATGTTATAAGCAGTCAAATTTATAAAAATATTTTCTAAATTATTAATGTTTTGCGAAACAAACATAACCAATCAAGCCTCTTTTACCACAAAAAAAAAAAACAAAACAAAATTATCTATTTTATTGCATGCTAAAGTGGAATTTAATGTTTCTACCAAAAATTGTAGAATTTAATGTTAAATTAAAATACCATATCACCAAAAATTAATATGTTCTGTCTCTAATTAAGTCTCACTAATCGGTGATAATTTATTACATTATATCGTTGCAACATTAATGGCTATTATGCCTACTATATAATATCCATTAGCGTAATAATTTATTCATCATTCTTTTTGGTAACATTGTTATTACCATAATCTCTCTCCTTATCAATTTTGGTTGGATTTGTTACAAATGGTGGATGCAAGCAGGAAAGAGGTAGTACTTAACTCCAATAATATGTTAGAAAGTTGCCTCCAAGGGGTTGGTAGAATGGTAAGGGCTTGGGCTTATGGGTGATTGATCCCAAGTTCAAGTCCCCTTGCCCTCCATCTTACAATATCATTCACTTACATGGAGGCTAATTTGTGGGGCTAAACTAGCTCTCCTCAAGTTGGTGCCGGACCAGTGCGGCTGGTGCAAAAATCCGAGTCATAAAGTCTATCCCAAAAGATATCTTTAAAAAAATGTTAGAGAATCTATCCCAAAAGATTAGGTGAAGGGAAACTATATATTTAAGCAATATGAAATATTTTGACATACTTCATCTCCACAAGCTTATTATTTTACATTAGTCTTACTCCCATAGATTTGAGCTCAATCTTTAGAAAGTTGAATGATTTATATTAATCCGTCCCAACCTTTATAGATAAATGTAATTTAACCGATTGATTTGATGCATTGACTTCTTTTAAAGGCATGTCATGCCATTACAATAATTCAACTAAGTCGGCATTAATTCGTCGATTGAATCTTTCATGGAGTTAAATTTAGAAGGTACACATGAAAAGAAAAATGTGCAATCATTTACTTACATAGGAAACTCGTTGCTAACTATTTGTTTCTTGTTGTATCTCCTCAAGAGATCTCTTTGCTTAAAAATTATTTTTTTTCCTATCTGTAGCGTAAATGCAACGCTATTACCGAATTATTGATTAAATGAAAAAGGCAGACTTCAAGGAGCAAGAAGAAGCGACATCAGTGGTTTTTTTGGGCTTCTCCGCCGTGCAACTCTCCGGCCATCCAAGGCAACCTCGACTCAGAAATCGCCAACAACCTCATATTGTCACCCGCATCTGCAGAAAGCGACTCATCCGGCCATATGATGGCGTGAGTTCAGTACATTCCCAGCCGGAGGTCATCTTCATCACCAAGTCCACGGACCGTACCTAAGCACCTTGTTTGTCATGTTTGGTGGCTTTGCGTGCAATTTCGCTATGTTGTTAGCTTGTTCAATTTTTTCCTTTTTAATTAAATGTCCATCAAATTGACTTCTATTACGTATCTTCTAGAATTTACATTTTAAAATAGATTATAATATTTTAAAGGTTGCGTGGAAAATTCTCTTCTTTTGGAAAAAGGAAACAATGCTCCATAAATTATAGGTAATTACGTTTAAAAAGTGGATGCATCTTTTTTCGTTTCTTATAGGTAATCTTATCTTAATCTTTCAATTCAATGAGCTAAATACTAGAGCAATTTATGTACTATAAAATAATGTTGTGCTCGAATCATAATATTTATTAGTAGTATATGTTATTATGAAACTTTAAATTAAATGGATTTCTTTAATTTCAAAAGAATATAAGGTCACACAAAGGGCTAATAGTTGTTTCTGTAATCTCAAGCAAGGTATATTTACATGGCCATGATTCTAAAAGTCTACCAGAGAGACAATTGGGCATTTTAGACAACGTTCAAAGTAGGACAAACTAGGATTACTTAGGACGTAGTCAAGATTAGACATCTGCCAGAAGAGAAGATAAACGAAGATTAGTAAGATTTCGGAAAAATCAACGTTCAAAGTCTATCGACAATGCTTATATAGAAACGCTAGTTCAAAACGATATTGTTGATAAAGCACAGCCATGAGTTGCCTCCTTCATCCCTCGCATTCTCACCTCCTGTATCGGCGAAAGTTGAGCGAACACTGCCGTCGCGGCCTTTCATGTGGTCTGTGCCGGAATGACATCAGCGGACCGATTTCCGTCTATGGCTGCAAACAGTGTCGGTTTTATCTTCACAAATTCTGCGCTGAATTGCCTCCTCGGATCCGACACCCACGTCATGCCGACCACCCCCTCGACGTCCAAGTGGGCGAAGAGGGTGACCATGGGCACACGCCAGTCCTTTTCCGATGCGATCCTTGCGACTTTGAGGAGGACGCCGACATCGCAATGCTGACTTTGTGGGTTGGGGTATGTTATGGTCCAAAGTTGCGCGAAGCCAAGGCTGGGGCCGGCAATAATCCGGCACTCTGACGGTTCTCTCGCGAACATCCGCTCATGTCCTTTCTCACGAAAGCCGAAAGCATTGACATCCTCTTTTGCATAGATTGCAAGAAGGGAATCTCGGAGGAGGAATGCGGGTGCCAGGAGTACGGTATCTTCCTGCACAAGGCATGCACCGACCCGCCCCTAAAGATAAACCACCACCCTCTCCACACCAACTGCCACCCTCTCCGTCTCACGCTGGTTATACATAGGCTACCGCTGTGAGAAATATGAGTGATGACACCTAAATTTTTCCATTTTACTTAAGACTTAATCGCATACAAAATTAGAAAATAATCGCTTAAAAAAAGGAAAAAAAAAAAAAAACGCCTAGAGGTCGGGTCGGGCCGGATCCGGCATTGGCCCGGCCCGCCGCCCGCTTCTCTTTCCCCTGCGCGGCCCAGGCCCATTTCCCCTTTGGCCCGGCCCACGCCAGCCTTCTCCCTCTTGGTCCTTCACGCGTTCTGCAGAAAGCAAAAAAAAGCAGAAGCACAGCGACAGAGGGCAGGGAGAACAGAGACTGGGGCGGAGCTCCGACCAGGGGTGGGTGGTCGGGGTCAGGCCGGCACTGCCAGCCAGCATCGCAGGGGGGACCTCGCGCACCAGCTGGTTCGAGCGAAGCACGCGAGCAGGAGGAGCAGAGCAAAAAGCAGACGGCACGGCTGGAGCAGAAAGAGGGGAAAAGGGAACAGAACAAGGAAAACCGTGGGGGGTTGCGAACCAGAGGAAAACCGGAGAGAGAGCTTGAGTTTCTTTACTTGGTTCAAACCTCCCTTGCCCGAGGATCCCGGCTCGAAGATACCAAGGCGGCAAACTATGGCTCGATTTGTCACGAGTTGGCCCGCTTCCTGCCGTCTTCGAGTTGGGTAGGGAACTCCGTGATGAGATGCTTGTTTGCATGAACCCTTGCTGCTCCACCTTGTTTTGGTCTAACCGGAAGCCAAGTCTTGTTCCTTTTGTTAGTCCATACGCACGCTGAGTTTAAGTAAGTTGATGTGGTCGATTTTGCACGTTTCTCGATGATTTCTCTGGGTCTAGACTCGAGCGGGTCCAAAAAATGAGTTGATAACCTTATCCCGAGTCAGTGCTTACCACGTGTTTGATAAAACGCTTGAACTAAGTTAACGTGGATTAGGTCGTGATTTTCGGATCATTTGGAATGAGTATGCTCCTGTCTTGCGTAAAAGGAATCCTTTATGGATCATTGAGCATGATTTCATTTAGGTTTTGTTGTTGTTACGGCTGCATCCGAACATTTCTTGACTATCGTTTGGGTTTAGGTCTGAGTCCGGGTCCTTGAACCGATGAATACCCTATTTCCGATAGGCATTCACCATGTGTTTGTTAAAATGGCCCGAAGACAAGCCTGGGAGAGCAGCGCCCATTTTGTCCCAATCTGAAGAGGTGTTGACGTAGGTTGATTGTGATTCCTTAATATCTAGGGAGTTCGGATGTTCATTAGTGTCCGCGTTCCATTTGTCTTGTTGTTATTCTTTTGCGCCTGTTCATCTTTCCGTGGGTAGCGACTACCGGTGGACGGGCGATGGAAGGGTCGCCGATTGTTTAGGGCCGTGTCGTTAGTGTGCGGGTGAGATCCGGTGGGAAGGAGCTTCGGTGAGGAAGTTGTAGAGTTGGCGTTGGCTTTAGGAAGGAGAAGATGCAGTAGAAAAGCCGAAATAGGGAAAATGACAAAAAGAGAGAAGAAGGGAAAAAGAAAAAAAAAAGAAATATAAAAAAGCAAAATGAAAAATAATAAAAGAAAACTATGAAATGGCAGAGGGAGCTTCGGGCGGAGAAGGAAGCATGCAGAGAAGACGACCTTAAAAAAAGCTCAAAAGAAAAACAAGAAAAAAAGAAATAAAAAGGGTAGTGAAATGAAATGAAAAAAGAATAGAAAGGTGTAAAAGATGTGGGGGCAGACGTTCGGTGAAGGCAGCCGCGGATGAGAAGATAGTGCAGGGAAAAAGACAAAGCATAGAAGAAGTCAAAAAAAAAAAAATTTAAAAGCTAAAAGATTAATTAGAAATTTTATTTTCTTTTTCAATCCGATAGGGTTGAATTTGGGCTTGGGTTGGGTCAATGGCCCGATCCGAATCCATTTTCTCGAATATAATAATATTAAATATAAAAAATTTCAAAAAAATAAAAAACAAATGTCAGAAAATTCAGAATTTCATTTGAAAAATTTTAAAAACAAACTTTCTGAGCTATTTTCTTAAAAAATTGGAGTTTCTTAACTCTAAAGTATCCCAAAGAATTGAGTAAGCTCTTAGGGCTCTTGTTTCTTAACCTTAGGGTTTCAATCGTCTTCAAAGACAATTACTCTTGTTTGCATGCTTTTGCTATTTTAATTCCTTTAGTCCAGTTAATATTAGCATTTATCTTTTCCTTAATATTAAATATTTGCTCTCCCATGTAATTTATTTAATCGCTTTCCTTGATTGCTAATTATTATTTTAATGATTGTGCACCCGTATGATCACCTCACATATTAGTAGATATATATAAAATCAATCCAAGTTGCCTAACAAAAACATATTTCTTTAAAATAAATAAGATTAGATACCGAAAGGGCACTAATTGGTTAATTAGTGTAATCAAGTCTCTGAATCTAGATTCTCTGGTTACGGAGGAAGTGAGGTGTACTCCCACGCTTCATTTAGTTTCTAACCGAAACCAATAGGCTAGTAACGACTCATTATTGTGAAATTCTTTAGAACACCCAAATGTCGCGCGAGGTATGAGCTTGGGAGAGCCCGTGCTTAATTATGGGCCTTAGGTTCGTCCTTTAGGCAATACTTCTAAACCTATTCTCTCCTCCTGAGGGTAGGTCGTGACATGTAGGGGTTGAAAAGACAATCCCCTTTGCATGTGGGAGGTTTGTGGAAGTTTCTCACATGTGGGTGTTGATGTGTCCTTTCTAAAAGATGGGGAAGAAAATAAGTTCTGGATGCATAACCAATTAAAAATGCTGGGAAGAGAAATTGTCAAGAACGAAAATATTAAAAGCCTTGGGGAGCGCAGTAGGTTGTGGGATTACGAAGATGTCCAAATAACATTAAGCGAAAGCGAGGTAAAATCACATTGAGATTTCTTAGTATTCTTGTTAAGTTTTCTCTGGTTATAATGATTATGTTATTGTTTCATTGTAGACATTTTTGTGCTAGTTTCACACTTCCACTTGTTAACCGAATTGGTAGGGAACTAAAAAGGTTGAGGCTCTTCGTGTAACCCCCAATTACAACCAAGATAAACTAGAATTCGACCGTTTTCATTGTGAAAAATTTCATCCTCTATCGAATCTGAGGTTTCTGGAGTTGGACTATGCCGATATTGAAGGAAATCCTAAGAAATTTCTTCCCAAGCTAGTATGGCTGGATTGGCGTAGATGCAATGAGATATCTAACTTGTTTGCATTTAATATGCAAAAATTGGTAATTCTCAGTTTATGTTCAAGCCTAATCCGAATGAATTTAAAAGACTAGAAAAGATTGATGTGGGTAAGGCATATGTGTGCTTGTTTTTTTTTTTTTTAATGACCAAATGTACCCTGCACTTTTCCCTAGGACATTATTATTGAAGTAGTAACTAAAAATATGAATCATGTTGTTTTGACAGGAGGCTAAGAGATTGAAAGTTTTGAACTTGAAAGGTTGTTTATGGATCATAGCCTCTTTAGAATTCCCTACCTCAAGGTCTTTGAAACACTTAATCTTGTAACGTTGTCGATTATTATTACCAACAATTCATGAATCTATATCTAGCTTAGAGAATTTAGTTATCTTAAACATTAAGAATTGCTGATATGTTAAAAGATTTGCCACAAGCACTGTTTTCCTTGAAAGCATTGAAGGAGCTTCTCATTGATGGAACTATAATTGAAAGTCTTCATTTCATGGAAGGCTCTCTGCCAGCCCTTGAAATTCTTAGTGTTGCGAATGTGAACTTTTGAAAGAAGTCACTAATTCCATTGGATTGTTAAAGAATCTTCAGAAGCTTACTTTAAGAAGTTGCAAACAGCTAAGAGGACACGTCAATTAAAAAATTACCTTCTTCATTCAAGGATTTGAAAAATAAGTTCTAAAGATGATTCGTACTTCCATTAAAGAATTTTCTGAAGCCATAAAAATTCTTGAGAAGCTTGAAGAGTTGGATTTCACCCTCTGCATGATTATGGAGATTGTGACATTACGGGATTGTCTTCTTTGAGAATATTGAGATTAAAATGCACGAAAAGTTCTCGTATGTCTGGGAGAAATTTTTGTGCATTTTAATCTCAATATTCTCAACGCAGACAATTCTGTAATGTCACAATCTCCAGCCAGAATCATGCAGATGGTGAAATCCAACTCTTCAAGCTTCTCAAGAAATTTTATGGCTTCAGGAAATTCTTTGATGGAAGTACGAATCATCTTTAGAACTTCAAGATTTTTCAAATCCTTGGATGAAGAAGGTAATTTTTTAATTGACGTGTAGGATAGATCCATTTCTTTTAGCTGAACAAGCTCTCCTATGGAATGTCGAAGTCCTCTTAGCTGTTTGCAACTTCTTAAAGTAAACTTCTTAAGATTCTTTAACAATCCAATGGAATCAGTGACTTCTTTCAAAAGTTCACATTCGCAAGCACTAAGAATTTCAAGG
Organism: Eucalyptus curtisii; assembly: GCA_017140595.1. Lineage (NCBI taxonomy): Eukaryota > Viridiplantae > Streptophyta > Magnoliopsida > Myrtales > Myrtaceae > Eucalyptus > Eucalyptus curtisii. The sequence continues at coordinate 28,384,104 of CM029498.1, forward strand.
GCTAGCAGAGAGCCTTCCATGAAATGAAGACTTTCAATTATAGTTCCATCAATGAGAAGCTCCTTCAATGCTTTCAAGGAAAACAGTGCTTATGACAAATCTTTAACATATCTGCAATTCTTAATGTTTAAGATAACTAAATTCTCTAAGCTATATATGGATTCATGAATTGTTGGTAATAATAATCGACAACCTTCCAAGATCAAGTGTTTCAAAGACTAGGGAATTCCAGAGATGCTATGATCCATAAACAACCTTTTAGGTTCAAAATTTTCAATCTCTTAGCCTCCTGCCAAGACAACATCATTCATATTTTTTAGTTACTACTTCAACAACAATGTCCTAGGGTAAAGTGCAGGGTTCATTTGGTCATAATAATAATTAAAAAAAAAAAAAAAAAGCACATACATGCCTTACCTGCATCAATCTTTTCCAGTCTTTTAAATTCATTCGGATTGGAATTGAACATAAACTGATAATTACCAATTTTTGCATATTAAATGCAGACAACTTAGATTTCTCATTGCATCCATGTCAATCCAACCATACTAGCTTCGGAAGAAGATTCTTAGGATTTCCTTCAATATCGATATAGTCCAATTCCAAAAACCTCAGATTTGATAGAGGATGAAATTTTTCACAATGAAAACGATCGAATTCTGGTTCATCTTGGTTGTAACCCAACATTTTTGGTTCCCTGCCAATTCGGTTAACAAATGGAAGTGTGAAACTAACACAAAGATGTCTACAATGAAACAATAGCATAATCATTATATCCAGAGAAAACTTACAAGAATATTGAGAAATCGTAGTGTGATTTTACCTCACTTTCGCTTAATGTTATTTGGACATCTTTGTAATCCCACAGCCTGCTGCGCTCCCCAGGGCTTTTAATATTTTCGTTCTCGACAAGTTCTCTTCCCAACATTTTTAGTTGGTTGTGCATCCGAAACTCATTTTCTTCTCCAACTTTTAGAAAGGATACATTCTGAAGTTCATCAACACCTCTATTTGGGCAACCTTCACAAACCTCCCACATGCAAAAGGGGATTGTCTTTTGAACCCCTACAAAGAAACATGTTATATCTAGGAATATTTGTTTTGTCTTTTCCTCCAAAAGATCATAGCTTTGTATCAACAAATCTTTTACTTCTTTTCCAAGTTCTCTTTCTAATATTTGCAAAGTCTCTCTCCATATTGCTTTGCTCTTCCTGCTCTTCCTACACAAATACGATGTCACAATTTCAATAGAAAGAGGAAGATTTCCGACGGTAGAAACAATTTTTTTTTGGCAGAGAACCGTAGTTTTCTAGAGGAAAATTCAGTCGAGAAGCATGCTTATAGAAGAGTTCAAGAGCATGACCATCATTCATAGGTAAAACCTCGTGTTCCTTGATTTCTCCATGCTCGTAACCTTCTATGACATTTCTATTTCTGATTGTTAGGATGATCCGGCTTCCCAGACCAAACCAAGTTAGCGCCTCAGCCAATGGTTTAATTTGGTTGAAGTGGTCCACATCATCGAAGACAACGAGAACTCTTCGTGTTCGGAATAGTCTTTCTATCAATGTGGTACCGTCATTCGATGTTTTCACATATGGAGGGTCCCTTCTATTGAGGTCTTGAATTAACTTCTTCTGTAGAGATACCACTCCTGTTCAATATCATCTTGAACATTTTCAAGAAAACTGCAACCATCAAAGAGGCGACTGATTTTGTTGTATACCACCTTTGCGAGAGTGGTTTTGCCAACCCCTAGTAAACCGCATATTGCAACCACGCATTTCCCCATCGTCTTCTGTCCTTCAACAACTTATCCATTCTCAAAACTGACACCAAGTTTTTTCATCATATCTCTCACATCTCTGTTTATTCCAACTAAATCTTTAGGTAGGCGTTGCTCATCCGTTCTTAACAGTTGTCTAAGTTGGGAAACGACATTCTTTAGAAATTCGTGACACCTACAAAATGAAAAACAGAGTTTTTATTTTTTATTTTTTTTTCTAGATAGAAGACGGATGTGCTGGTTACCGCAACATTAGAGAGAGGACAAGACAAGATATGAAAATGCATTGCTATTAAAGAAAAGAAAAATCCTAAGAAGTTAATTGATCTAGAAGGAGCGTGGTGAGCATGTTAATACACTAGCCAATTCTCCGATCTTTTCATTCCGAAAGCTAGACAAGTAAAGCAAGACTAATCAAGCCGTCAGACTTACCCCATGTCCACATCCTCCAATTCAAATCCCAAAATCCCAGCAATATTTGCCAGAGCATTCTTCCACTTTGTGATTGTCTCGGCATCCCTGCGTCCCTCGTGCTTGATGAAGGCCGTTCCATATGTCCCCTGCCGGTATTGAACAACGCAGGGCTTGACGCCGTAGAAAATGGGAAGAATGGGTTTCTCCGACTCCACCATCTGGGCAACTTCCATCAGGCAAGCTGCGCTGGAAGCGAAGTCCTTGGAAAAGACAGGGATGCAGATGTCGGAACGCTTGATGGCTTCCACGATCTTGGTGTTGATTCTTTCACCGGGATTGATACGAGAACTTCCCAATCGGCCAAGGGACTCTGGAAGTTCTCGTATCCAATGGCAATTCGACAAGGACAAGCATCGGAGTTTCACCAGCTCTCCAACTTCATCAGGGAGTTCGGTAATGTTTGAATTATCTATTGAGAGTTCTGAAAGTGATGTCAGGCGTTCAAATGAATGGGGCAGGAGACTCAATGATAAGCATTTGGAGGCAGAAAGAGTTTCAAGTTTCTTTGAATCACCTCCCAAGGGAATATCACGCACAGAAGTCTCATCAATAAGGAGCTCTTTCAAAGCTTCCAAGCCACCCAGTTCGGCAGGCAACATGTTGACTTCATTGCAGGACTTCAAATTCAGACAAAGCAACTGTTTGATCATCAATACCTATTACAAGTTCAGTAGTGGCAACTAAAATCTGCAACGGCTCCAAAGGGAAACTAGGAGGTTTCAACTCCTTGAGATGCACAAGTGGTGGAATCCGCTCCAAATTAGGACTCTCGCATATCCTTAATGTAGACAGATTAGGAAGTGATGAGAGGGTATGAATATCACTTTCTGTGTACTCCGCTATAGGTAGCTCACCAATTTCCAAATGCTTTAGGCTAGCGAGCTCACCAAGTGATGGGAGACTTTTGCATCTTGCACAATCAAACAAACGTAGCTGAACTAATTTGGGCATGCAAGACATCCAGCTTGGAAACCTTTTGCCCCCATAGCATCTAATTTCTAAGCTTCGAAGATTTAAGCTTGGCTGCAGCTCCGTAAGTAAAACTTCATCACTTTCTTTTCTGGCAAACACTAATACTAGTGAAACTAAGGAATTCTTCTCCTTCAAGTTGGCAGCATTTGATTCTGCTACTGCATATTTTATTTCACCCTTAACTTCAATTCTGAGGCTTCCTCTCAAATTGTTTAACCTCTTCAACTCCCCTAGCCCACTGTAATTCTTTGGGCAAGAATCATCCCCGGGCAAAATGAAATCGGTTAGCGTGCGCAAAAGAGTCAACTCGCCCATCCCTTGTGGCATATAAGATAGGGCATTACAGTTGCTAATCTCCAGTTGCCTGAGGTTGACCAATTTTCTTATGTCCCTTGGCAATTCTTTTAGGTTGTAACACATATTGAGTTCAAGTACTTGCAAGGTTTCCAATCTTGTCACAGAATCAGGAAGCCTTATGATTCCTTCATTTTCAGAGAGATCTAGAAATGTCAGGTGCTTCAACTCACAAATAGAACTTGACAACTTCTCAATACCACTGTCATGCAAATCCAAGGCACATAAGAACTTGAAACTAGAAATTAATTCGTGAAGAGTTTTTTCACTCATTTGAGTTTCACAGCCCAAGCCTTTTCTTTGACTAGTTTTGATGAATGTCCTCAGACAATATGCTCCGTGTATATATGGATCTACCTCTGATAAATGTAAAGTTGAATTCCATGATGCATGACGAGTTCTTCTGTCAATGTCTCGCAGTGAATGATAAATTTTTTTATACTCAGTTCCAGCAACATGGCGTGCTAGGTCATGTACTAAAAGATGCATCTTACAAGACATCACATTTCCAAGTTCATCTTTCGTGCAGTCTTGAAAGAAATTCCTCCTGAGTAGATCCATGAAATAGTCATGAGCAATATCTTCTATATCCTGATCTACGTTGTCTATGGGCTGGATAAATCCTGCTGCCATCCAGAGACTCATCAACTTTTGTTTATCAATCACCCAGTCTCTAGGAAACAACGAACAGAAAGCAAAGCACTGTTTTAGCTGGGATGGGAGATGACCATAACTAAGCTCAATTATTAAAGACAAACTAATCGAATTTAGAGAATATTCTGATATCTCTTGCTCTAAATGTAACCACTCCTCTTCAGTTTTCTTGGAGAATAATAGACTTCCAATCATTCGTATTGCCAAAGGGATTCCATCACACATTTTGACTATCCGCCTCCCAGCATCTACCTTAATTGGATTTCTAATCTCTTTTTCTTCCTGGAAAGCCATTTTCATCAATAAATCAACAGACGACTCTGTTCGAAGGGCCTCAAGACGATAAGATGGGGATGTACTCATAGCTTCCGCAATGTACTGATAGCATGTAGTTTTTAGAATCTTGCTTCCTCGGGCACCTCCAATCAATAAACTTTTCAAGCTCCACCATCGTCGAGCATCCTCAGGCCTTAGATCGTCAATAACTAGGAGATATCTTTGCAACCGCAACACGTCATCTTCTCTCTCTGTTGTCTCTCTTCCTCTGATCTTTCGCAATTCCCCTTCGAGATTACATAAGTCGTTAACCCAAATCCTTAAATCAAAATGTTTCTTGACCGTTTCATCTTCGTATAGACATCGAGCAAGAGCAGTCTTTCCAATCCCGCTGTCACCCCATATTGAAAGGAATGAAATTTGTTCATCGGTGTCGGAGTCTAACAAGAAGTTCATAATTGCGCCTTTAGCATCCTCTCTCCCTATAATCTCCTCATCGTACACAAAGGAGTCCAACCGCTCTCTTCTCTCTACACGCACATCCTCCGCGCATTCTCGCAAGCGCAAATACCTCCCATAAGCAGCGATGTCTTCTAATCTCCCCCTGATTTCCTTCGCACGGGCGCTCATCTCCAGCCCTAAATCAGGTTTTTTCGAAGGCGAGGAGGAGGAGGGAATTACCTGCTTCAACTTCTCATCTTTGCTCGGCGATTCTCGTAATTGCATGACTTCCAGGTTCCACTCTTCGAGTAAGTCCTCCGCATCATAGAAAGCATCTTTGAGATTGCCAAGCCATACTGTGATTCCCTTAACTCCTCCGAGGATCCGCTTTTCCGCATCGGGCACTATACTTCGGAGAAAGGAAAAGGTTTTCTTCAGCTTGGACAATTCGCGGCCAGCGCCCCCTAATTGTCCAGCTTCTGGGAAATCATCCACAAGTTTAGCTACCCTCAAGATGATTGCTTCCGCCATGGCTCTTCGGGGGTGAAGGGGATCCTGCGCCTCCTCTTTTTCCTCTGGGGAGGATGCCTGCCGATGCCGAGTCGCGCCTCGTTTGGTCTCCTCCCGTTCTATGAGCGTCGCCGACGCCGGTCGTCCTCATCGTGATTCGCATGATCCATTGTCCATCGTGAATTAGGTTAGACGATTAATTCGATTTTCATATATCTCGTTGCCTAATTCATAAAATTGCGATCTTATTTGAATGTTTGGTTAATATTGTCATATCCCAAAAAAAAAAAAAATCTTTTAAATCCCCATGAATTAGGAAATTTTGTAACTTTTTTTTTTTGGTCGGAATAGGACTTCCGTTGATTTACTAAGCAAAGTTTTGAGAAATTACATCAAAAACATCAGCGCATAATATATCAAAAAGCACAAACGGAAGGTTAGATAACCAATTTGGCGGAAGGCATTTCGATCTGCAAGCTTTCGTGAGCCAATCTGCTGGCCGGTTTGATTCCCTGTTGCAGTGGGCCAATGTGCAATAATCGACAATCTGATTTTATGCACGAAAAATCATCCCATCTAATCTCTAGATCCGAGATACGTTTCATCAATTTTATTTATTTTCAAAATTAGATGGATAATGGGTGGTGGATGTTATATGTTGCTTGATTTTATTTGATTTTATTTCTATTCTTATTTAAAAAGAAAATCACAAAAGATATAGATTTTAATTGGTAACAATTGCATATTTGGATAAGATTGCATATTTAATTTGATTCTATGTAATATTATTTTAAAATTAATTATAAAAGTTTAGATAGCTCTTTCTTGGTAGGTTGCATTCTGGTTAGGGATTATCTATTTAGATAACATTCCAATTTAAATATGGATTCGGCCTAATTTAATCCTTAAATTGAATTAGGTAATATCTAGAACTAGGTAATTTATTTTAGTTATTTTCTAATTTCGAATTTTCATGAAAAAACACAAAAAAAATATCATGTGCAATGTCACGTTGAATTAGCTCATCACATGCATGTCATTTAGTAGTTTCATGTTTAGGAATCATTTAAATTAAAGCATGTGACATATTGTATAGTTGCATTAACTTTTATAGTTGCATTAACTTTTACCCGTCGTTAGATTAGTTCATTTAATAAATGTCGCATGACATATAGTTTGCATTTTAAATTGCATGTTGCATTTGCAGTTTCTAGGTTCCCCAAAAAATTAAGCAACTACTTGTTAATTAAACATGATATCTAGAATTTATGATATGAATTCTGAGATAATATTGTAAATGTTTTCGTTGCTTTAAAATAAGTATTTCATCCCCATGCTTATAATTTATTTACAACTTTGCGTTATTGAGTGTTAAATAATTGTTACATGGTCACTTACATGTTAGAAGTAGGTAAAAATCAATATAAGTTGCATGAAAAATGGTTTTTTGAAATAAAAGAGAAATTGTACCAAAAGAGCACTAGAGTAATCTAGCGAAACCAAGTCCACAGCTCATAATCTTTGGTTCGTACAAATAAGGTATAATTTTCAATACTTTACTTAGATGACACGTTAAGTATTGAGGATTGACCTAGGCGACACATGGTAAATTAGAATTGTCTATTCTAGATGTTTGATCGATTAATCTCTACCGATACATGTAAATCGTCCTACTCACGTGCATCGGACAAGGCTCCACTCATAAGGTAGCGACGGATGTAGGCCTCAAGAGTTAAGATTTATACGGTGGCGACGTCATTTAGGCGGGATCCATAAGATCTAAACCCAAAACATCCGTCCTCGTCAAGCAAGCTGAAACTTTTGAGGTCGGGATATTTTTTTTTTTTTTGAAAGATTCGTAGGAACGCCGTGAATCCTGGATACACGCCTCCCTTCCCCCAAAAGCAAGCCCCGCCGGCCGATTCTCACTTCTAAAAAGTTAAAAAGGGATAAAGGGTGGGGGGAAGAAGAACCTTCCCCGGGTGGGCCCCGAATATACGCCGCGCTCTCTCTTGGTGGGCCCCCGGCCCACGCGATCACCGGCCGCGTACAACATGTCTTTGACTTTTTTGGCGTGTTCGCTGACCATGCCAAGAATCTTTCAAAAAAAGCGACATCTAATGACTTTTTCGGAGTTGCGATTATCTATCAGTAATTTATATAGTGATAAGCAGTTGACGGCGAAACGAAACCCGACAAATCCACATAGAGGGAGAGAGAGCCAAATTATCTTATATCCATCGATGAGGTTGCAGGAATGCCGCATGTTATTATTTCATTTTTCCCCTTTCATCATTCTTTAATAAAATTTTATCAAATAGTAAACTTTACTAACATACCTAAAATACAAAAATACCTAAAATATATAATAAAATATAAATATTTAATTTATAGATTGAATACTTATTATAAGATAGAATTAAAGTTGAATATATAAATTAAAATATGATTAATTAAAAATATTTTTATTTTTAATTATTTAAATTAGAATTCAAATGTTATTTATATTGAAATATAATTTCAATTTTGTTAATTTAATAAGTTTGTTATTCAAGAAAAATGAATTTCCTATTATAGACTTTAAAATCCTATTCACATTTATCCCACCTCCCCTCACGAGATAATTTTATCCCGTCTATATCCTCATTATATCCGACTTTATCCTCGTTGTCTTGAGTGAAAGACAAACGTAGGATATGATAAATCATATCCTATCCCGAAATTAATCCTAATTGCCAAACGCAGCTTTTTAAGGCTACGTTTGGTCATCCGGATTTCTAATCGGGATAGGATTTGATAGGATAGGATATGAAATCCTAAGATTTTTTTATATCCCATCTATTGTTTGGTAAATCGCAGTATTAAAGTCGGATATGTTCACATCATATCATCTATAATTTTTTTTTATATAAACGGCATATCATTATAAATGAACCTAAATGTTCATAAACGGAGATGGTGAAAATCTCTCGTAACATTATTCCTTAATTATGTTTGTTTATTTTTTATTTTATTTTTCCTCTTTTTTTTATATTATTTTCATTATTATTTCTTTTTCCCCTTCATCATTCTTTTATAAAATTTTATCAAATAGTAAACTGTACTAACATACCTAAAATATATAATAAATATAAATATTTAATTTATAAATTGAATGTTTATTATAAGATAGAAATAAAGTTGAATATATAAATTAAAATAAGATTAATTAAAAATAATTTTTAATTTTTAATTATTTAAATTAGAATTCAAATATTATTTATATTGAAATATAATTTCAATTTTGTTAATTTAATAAGTTTGTTATTCAAGAAAAATAAATTTCCTATTATGAATATTAGAAATCCTATCCACCTTTATCCCACCTCCCCATGGGATAATTTTATCCTATCTATATCCCCCTATATTCGATTTTATATTCCCGAAATCGAGCACCAAACGTAGGATATGATAAATTATATCCTATCCCGAATTTTATCTCGACTGCCAAACGCAGCCTATATGTACTGTTAGCAGCAAAGCGGTGTGTGCAGATTGATTCTGTGGAGAAAGTTCCTGTGATTCTAGATTTGCAAGGTATGCACGTGATACTCAGTTGAAGATCTCTCTCTCTCTCTCTCTCTCTCTTTTAATTTATATATTTTTTAAATCAATTCACGTTATATGTCAACTTGTCCAAAAGGAGAGACCTTGAAATAAAGTGCTCGCGTTCTATCTGGGTATAATTTATTTCTCATGTAAATTCGTTAATTACAAGCTTCAAGTCATTGATTTCATTTGATGAAAATCTCACCCCTCATGCCACATAGATAATGAAATATTTTGGGGCCACTATTATTTATCACCCTTACAGTTTTAAATCATCTTACCGCAAAACAACTTAAGAATCTGAATTTGTATCCATTTGCAAGTGCTTGACGGTATAAGCAATTATACTAGGCCACATGAATTTGTAGAATCATAAGCTTAATGGAAACTGAACTAGCAATTTAGTCATGGCACTTGCATTTGTATGGTCAGAAAATTCATGGAAACTGAATTTCAACAACAAATGGGGGATTACTGTTGTGGTTGGTAGAACTGGCTAAAGTGCTGAACCATCTATATAGGTTTAGGAGATCACTGAAACCAAGATCTGCTTCTAAAGAAAACAATATAGCTTTTGTAGGACATGTGTTGCAGTGCTCTTTGCAGTTAAACAGGTTACTTGTCGTGAGAGGGGATGGTCAAGTAATGGTTTATTTATTATGATTGCAGATGTCCACTCAACTACTGGGCCCCTAGGCACCGGAATTGCCGAACAATCCACCATGCAGAGAGAAGTCTTTGAGTTTAGCATGTCTGGATTGAGTTGTGTTGAAAAGGCTGGACTAGATATGTCTCTAGTATCTGATTTATCGGGTCTTCACTAAGTGGAAACTGACATGCATCGCCTGCCCATCATTCCTTCTCTCGTCTACCCTAACTTTCAATTTTCCACTCAGAGCGCTCTATCAGATTTCATGGGAGATTTGGTCCGAAATTAAAAAATAACCATTAACTCCGATGGTAGAGTCTTGATCGCAGCTAGTGGGGCTCAGATGAAGGATCTCCTCTCAATTGTAGCGGAGTTTTGCCTATCGAGGAACTTAACTCAAGGGAGAAAGCTTTAGATGCCAGTTCCTTACTTCAGAAGGTATGACAACAACCACCTCATATGCTTAATGATGCTTTAAGAGGAGTTTTCTGAATATTGATGTTCTTTCCTCTTTCCTTTTTGTCCTGATGATTACGCTTGCATGCCATTTGTGATCACTAGAGCTTGAGCTGATAGAGTGCTCTCTCTCTCTCTCTCTCTCTCTCTCTCTGGATCTTCTTTTTCACTTAAATTCACATTTACCCTCTATCATACGGTACAATTTCTTTCTTCTGTTGCTTGTATCATGACAATGCATTGGAGTTGGAAGTTTATAGGATAAGTGCGTATGCATTTATTTGGACGTCAGAGTTGGTGGTCCTGTCCTTTACTATCTGAGGCTACTATTAGTGGGCTAATGGATGTTATAACTGGTCAAATTTTCAGGGAAATCTTTGACAAACCAAGGACTAACATCCATGGGTCTTCCTTGAAGCTTGAAGCTAATGCAGTTGCTCCTGTAAAAGGTGATTTGGTGCTAAACTTGTAAGATATCTAGTTTCTTTCAATTATTGATCGAGTCAGAATTAGCAGTGTCATAATATTTCTTTCACATCACAGAGTGCAAGGTTTATATGTGGTAGTATAGTCTTTGAATAACTTATATTGATCCACATTTTCTGAGCATTGTTGTGTTGGTCAGATGACTAATGGAAACAATATTTGGTACCAGAAAAAGTTTATTTGCCCTTTGTGTTTCTCATTCCTCGTATTGTAATTTGAATTGGTGCAGATAGTATGATAATAAGATGCTCACTTTTCCTTGCTCTATTGTCCACCATGATGGATAGAGTTTTACTGGTGATTACTCATAATTATTGAACTATATTTGTGGAAAATTGTGTGATTTAGCAAGAGTTGTTGATTTGAGAGATTAATTGGATGGTTAGCCTAATTTGCTCGGCCTCAATGAGTATAAAATGTAAGGTTCTGCCCATTTCCTAGCGCTCAAGAGAAGTGGATCCAGAAAAGGGAATTTGAATTTGCAGAGTTGCTTCATAGGAAATTCAGCTTTTATGCATCCAATGGCTTTTGTCATGGATGCTGCCCCCCCTTCTAAAAGTATGCAAGTATTCCTTTTGTAAATGTGTTTAATCCATGATATCCTGCCTTTACCATCACTGCACGAATTTGAGCTCTTCATTGTGTTTGTCATGCAGTTACTTCGTGCCATACACTCCCTTTGGTCTCCTCCTGTTTTCTGTATGTTACCCAGTGAGCTGAAGGCTGCAATGACCATAAGTAATGTGGAGCAGACCGGCCTTCTTGGAGAGGGGGTTCCTAAATCTTCAAAGTCCACATTGAATTCGGCAGATGGATCTCAAATTGACTTAAGCAAGGAAGGAAATACGGAGCCAAATGAAAATGATATACGGAACTGGTTGAAAGGTGTCAGAGACACTAGGTAAATGTGAATATTTAGGGCGCGCATGATAAAATTTCTATTTCTCGATTTCTCTATTTCTCTGTTCCCGGAGCAGGTTTGGAATAGAAATCCGTTTGGTGACACAATTTGATTTCTCTATTTCTGAAACAGATTTCTATTTCAGAAATAGAGAAATCGAAGAAATCAGAAACTTAGGGCGCGCATGACAAAATTTCTATTTCTCGATTTCTCTGTTTCTCTGTTCCCCGAACGCGCTGGCAAAATCCGTTTGGTAACGCAATTTGATTTCTCTATTTCTGAAACAGATTTCTATTCTAGAAATAGAGAAATTGAAGAAATCGAGAAGCTGGAATTTTTAACTTCTCGGTTTCAAATAGAAATCGAAGCTGAAATCAAACCATATAAAAGAACCTTGTGCTTTCTTGCTAACTTAATTCACTCATAACCACAACTTCACAAATTATTGTTAATTTTCTTTTTCTTATTTTGCTCGTGTTTTTTTTTTCCAATTTGTTTTTTGATAACTTCCTCTTTAGGATGAAAGGCAATCGAATGGGTCCCCAATTTTCAAAAACGACCAAAGTTCTTAAATGCTTACTTAAAAACAATGAGGCTATTTCCTCCTAGAAAAGGGCACGTGCATGGCCAATTAAAGAAAAAGTTCTTACGTAATAGATGAATAAAAAACGTGCCTAGAAATTTAACCTTGCTTTTTTACGGATTCAAAATTCTTGCAAAATCAAAATAATTAGATTGTTACACAATCTTGAATTTTAATTCGAAGGCAAGAGATTCAAGAGAATCTCTCTATTTGCGATGCAAGGGATATTAAAGGTTCATTAAGCAACGATAAAGAAATTAGAGATGAGCAACTAGACTGATTCAATTCGAGAATCAAAATAAACCGACCTTCCCCCGATTGGTTCCTAACCATAAACGTTACTTCAAGGTAGAATTCTTATATATTCCTTTACACCATCAATTTTATTTTATTGATAATCTTGTATAATACTAGTCTTTGATAAAATGAAAGGGCTATATAGGCGCCATTGATGGCACCCATATTCTTGCTTCCGCAGTACTTGTCTGAATCTACGTAGGATGAGCTTACAAACGATACATTAATCGATGAGGAAAACCAAATAAATACGCTTAGGAGAACCATTGTCAATAAAATGGCAAGGGATAATAATATGCCGGAAATTCCATAAAATTGTATTTTCAACTTTTGTAGTGTATTAGTATTATTTTGACTATTATTTTGTATTTTAGGATTTCCTATGTTGTTATTTAATCAATTTATATTCCTATAAATAGAAATTTTATTCTGTTATCAAACGGATTTCTGTTTCAGAAATAGAAATTTTGAGTCGTTATCAAACGGGTTTCTTTGCTCAGAAATTTGTCATGCGCAGCCTTAATTTCTCAGTTTTTGAAATAGAAATAGTTTTTTTTTTTTTGATAGGGTAAAAATAGAAATTTTTAACTTCTCAGTCCGGCCTATTCCATTCCTCTGGCTAGCTATTCGGAGCAGTCGCCTCTTCCTTTCAGCTCCATCACCCTCAATCGATCGTCTACACCATCTCCGATCGTCTACACCATCTCCGATCGGTGACGGCCGCTGTCAAATCTCCCTCGCCGGTAACCGCAACCTCGGCCGTGACAAAGTAGAGAGCAGACGCTCATCACCACCGATTGAAACTTCTCTCGTGCTCTTTCTCCCTCGCTTGGTGCGGGCGGGAGAGGCTGAGGAACCAAGCGAAGCGAGAACACACGCCCGGACCGAGAATATATATCTCTATCTCTCTTATCTTCAGCGCTCTAGACCAAATCCAGTGTGTACGCCCGCGGTCGAAGCCAGTTGCAGCTGAATATCTTCATCAAGCAATTTTGTCACTGAATCGATTCGTCGCCTTAGCTTCGTCTTCGTGAGATTCTCCAAGTCTTTTTTAGTGTCTTTCATTTATTAGCAGGTAACCATTCGGATCGAATCTCCCCCAAGGTAGGACGCGATCGATTCATCAAGATTCACTCATACGATTTTTCTGTATTGCCCTTTTGCCTAGAGCTTCAAATTGTTATGTCGAATTCTTGTCCATTATTTGGTCTCGGTTCGTCGATTCCGCTCTAGCAATTTTTTAGAGGGATTTCTCATGTTATATTCCTTGCCAATTGATGGGAATTCCTATTTGCAGAACACCTCGTCCTTAGTGATCACCACCTGTTCGACGTTTTGCCTCAGAGATGATAATAACGAATTTGTCTGTCGTTGATCAATATGAGATCGGATGGAGTGATTTGGATGTTATCGTTCAACGTGCTTATGAGTTGAGTGAATAAATGATGTATAAAGATTATCCGTCCGCTACATTTACTAAATGAGATAATCTGTATGTTACGTTTTTCTCATATAAAAGAATGAGAAGATAGATAAAAAGGTATTTCGATTTTATAATGTGCCATTAATTCCTGCACTTTTTATTTGGCTAAGGGAGGTGTGTAACATTGGAGATGATGAAATTGTATTTTCACCTGTATTAGTATTATTTCGACTATTATTTTGTATTTGATGATTTTCTATGTTGTTATCTAATCAATTTCTATTCCTAGAAATAGAAATTTTATTTTGTTATCAAACAGATTTCTGTTCCAGAAATAGAAATTTTGAGTTGTTATCAAACGGGTTTTTTTGCTCAAAAACTTGTCCGAGGAATAGAAATTGAGAAATCAATTTTTGGCCAAGAAATCAATTTCTGGAATAGAAATTTTGTCATGCGCGCCCTAATACTAACCTAGATGAGTATTTCCCCATTTCCTTCTCGTCCTTCTAGTTGAGGGAGAAAAGTGGGGGATTGGAGCACGTGATGTGGAAGAAAACTAGAATCTATGATGACAAGTAAGCCAAATATTCTTATCCCTATTGGTATATGCATACACTCAACTTATTATTAGCACTGTCATTTTTAGATTCAGTGATGACCCTACATCGGAGAAGAAAATACTTCCACAATATGACGATCCGGCTCAAGATGAGGTTAGTTTTTTTCTCTTTTCTGATTACAAGTGTCATATCTAGCTATTGCATTCCACTTCTTTTGATGGTTTCAGGGGGTAACTCTTGACTCAAGTGGACGTTTGACCAATGAAGCTGAAAAGAAATTGGAAGAGGTAACTAGTTTTTCTGCATATTGTGGTTGAGCATTAGTTAGAATAGGAATGAGGTCTGCTTGGTCGTTCTAAAAAAGTTTCATGTACTTCATATACAGCTAAGAAGGAGGCTACAGGGTGTTTCTTCAAATAGTCATTATGAAGATCTCACCTCATCTGCCAAGACCTCGTCCGATTAATACACTCAAGAAGAATTGCTTCGATTCAGAAAGCCCAAGAACTAGAAATCCTTACGGAAGAAAGAGAAGTTGGACTTAGATGCCCTTGAAGCGGAAGCAGTTTCAGCAGGGTTGGGTGTTGGAGATCTTGGATCACGTAAGGATGGGAGGAGGCAGGTTAGCAGAGAGGAACAAGAGAAAATCGAGGCTAAGATGAGAAAGAATGCCTACCAATTGGCCTATGCTAAAGCGAGGAGGCATCTAGGCTACTGCGGGTGGAGCAAACTCTTCCTGTTAAGATGGAGAATGACAAAAACATGGTCATTGCTGATGACGATGAAGATCTTTATAAATCTTTAGAGAGAGCTAGGAAATTGGCTCTAAAGAAGCAAGAAGAGGAGGGGGCTTCGGTCCTAAAGCGATAGCTCTTCGTGCCGATAGTATTCCCAAAGACACAAAATGCAGAAAATCGAGTGTCGCGATTGGAGAATCACAGGAGAGCAGGGTTGTCATGACAGAAAATAGAAGGTCTTGTTTCAGGCCTCGAGGTTGATGAAGGTATACATTCGATTAATTCTGTGTTGGCCTGGACATTTTGCGGTCATATTTTCTTTCCGAACTGTGGAACCCTTATTTTGTTCTCCAGATTTTTCATATTACTGCCTTTGCTTGATTTGGGCAGCATTGCTGCTTATTGGGTCAAAACTAGTTTAAGTTGGCTGTTTTGTTTAGAATCCTGTATTGTTTGGATGGTCAATGAGCAACATATCTTGTTCTTTCACTGTATGCATACTGAAACATTGTTTGTAAGTGACTTATTTTAGAATTTGCCTTCTGTGTATGTGCGAACAAGCAGTGCACTTGATGCGTCTCATTGAACAACATCCTGGACAACTTGCAAACAAGCGAACTTTTTGCATACAATTTGCAGTCTGTTGCTCATGCAGTCACAGTAGCTTGTTTATTTGGGATGCATTTTAACTTCCGAACTAAATTCCTAATTGCTGGTCGAGGGGATTGCTGTCTTGAAGAGCGGTGGACTTATTCAACTGTTTTGGCCATATTGGAGTTGCTTAGTTTTAAAACCACAGTTAGCTTTCACGATATATGCTGGCTAAGAATGCTGTTGGTTCTACTGAGAAGGGGAGAGGGACATGCATATTGGGCTTGCATTGCAATTTTGAGATTTCATTCGTGTAATTGAAATTACTTTCTCTTTAAATCGGTGTTATATCCACCAATTGCTTGGTATGGTCTTTGGTGTCTGAAAGGATATGTGATGTTATTTTCTTATCAGGTGAGTTACTTGTTACAAAGCTGATTAGAGAACCCGCAGCAAATAGTAAGAGAGAAAGAAGAAGGGAGAAGGAATAGAGAAGAGTAGAAGGAGAATGTAGAAGAAAGAAACAAAGGGGCTGTAGATTTACGTAGTAACAAAACCCTACACCCATTGTATTTATATTGAATATAAACTGTATATGACAATAATACCAAAAAGGAAATAAAACTCGATAATAAAGGAAACTAAATTAAAGTAACTTAACATTACTGAAATTGTGCCATTACCCCTCGTTCTAGTTTCTCGTAAGCCTGACACGAAAGATAACTTCATGGATGAAGACGAAGCACCGTTAACATCTGATAATGAAGTAAAAGATGAGCCCGGAGGCTGGACAGAATTTAAAGAATTTGGTAATGATGAAGGTCCTCTTAATGAGGATGAGGAGGAAGTTGTTCCGGATGAGACAATTCGTGAAGCATGAAGCGCAGTGGGGAAAGGGCTGTCGGGTGCCCTAAAGCTGCTCAAGGAATGGGGAACACTTAAAGAAACTGTTGAGTGGGGTGGTAGAAACATGGATAAGAAAAAAAGCTCGTAGGCATTGCAGATGATGGACAGAAAGAGATCCGCATTGAAAGGACATGAATTTGGCCAAATAGTAAGTTTTTAATGAAAAAAAGATATTAATCATAATAGCCTTGTAATACTAAATTCTCCATTATAATTTCTTTTGCGTCTGAAACAGCGCATGCATATAAATAATCAAATGTTTGTGCAGATATATCACTTGCTATTGGTTTCACCAAGGGGATGATTAGGAACTCCTCCAAGGAAGAGGATCTAAAGAATTTCTGCAGCTTTCAAGTGTGTAGATATACAAACAAAATCGACATTAGTTATTAGTTTTTTGAAATCGAACAATCTTGAATTTTTAATTCTTGTTATAAAGAATATGGTGGCTCTTAATTCTCACTCTTTGTATTGTTGGAAGATATCTTGAAAACTTTGTTATTCAAACATCGAAATGTTGTGTTAGAGTTCTTTTTGGCCCTCGACTATAGAATACCAGTGTCATACAAAATACACTGCTTCGATTTCGCATGATAATGTGGGCGAGAAAACGCAGCATTGTTCAACTCTGACGAGATGTTGGTTTAATAAGTTATAAGTCCGTTCACTTTGGTCCTTTAAGCTCTCAATTCAGCTGGTTAAATCTCATTAGTAGTCTCCATACCCGTTCCTTCCTTTGATTGGTCATCATAGTAAAACTCAATTTCACCAAGTATGTTTCTGTGCCTGAAGAGATAAAACTCTACACTCTACAGTCTCATAGTCCCGATTTTGATTAATATGAATCTATAAGAAATGATGCACAAATCAGGTAAACTATATGCGCGTTTCCCCTTTGTCCTCTTGAAAGCTTGGCAGAGTTTTAACAATGGCTTTTCATGGTTGCTAGTACTGCTCATTATGCAAAAAATTCATCACACTACAACTAGAAAATGAACCCTTATTGACATAAAAAAATTGTGATATTTTGACGATATAATATATATGATACAAGCTTTTAGTCTCATACAGAAGAACCTTCTAAAAGCTTGGGGAGATAGAACAAGACAAGAGAAGAAAAGAAGGGTAAATGCACCAGTTGACTTGATCTAAGGGTTATGTATTGGACAGAGCCACTTAGCAACCTCACTCTGGTTAAACGCCTGCACTAACTCATCTTTATGCTAATCTAGCACCTGCAACATTTGAGAAAGACGAATGTACATTGACTAACACTATAATCTCATTTTCTATAACAAAAGCTTTACACAGAGGTGTCCTAATTTGTCTAATCGTCCTTATCTTTGCGATTTCATTGCTCACTGTCACTGCGCAAAGTCTACAAGAAAAGAATTTATGCCACCATCTGCAAAGCACCCTAACGCTTCCAGTCCCATGAAAGAATTGTGATTTCCATAGATTGTCACTCCCCTGCCTTGAATTTACGGATCAGTGTCACTCTCGGGATGACCCGAAACAGTCTCCTCAGACGAGACTTCCTCTGCATCAAGATGATCAATTCGAAAAAGAACCGACCGAGTCTTACTGGAAGAATTCCTACTTTCAGGCTGGTCTAACTTCTGGGGATCTACAAGCCCATCAACGGGATGTGATTGCTCCTTGCCTCCAAAGCATGATTTGGTTCGGAATTGCTGCGGGGTCAAGACTTGTGTTTCATTGAGGATACATCACTTCCGGGAGATCTAAGCTTTTCGCGAGCAGAAAAAGGGCAAGCTGTTGACCCGACCAATGCTCAACGCAACCCTCGAAGTACTTCGGATGATGGGGACAGTTACGCATTCATTTTCTCCCAAGAAGGTTGACGCATTAATGAAGTTGATGTGTTAAGTGGAGCCTCCTTCTGAGCAGGACCTAGCATTGTGGCCACTGATGGTGGAAATGTATTAAGCTCAGGGACCAGAGGGATAGAACTTGAAGAAGCATCATCACCTAAGAAATTCCGCGGAGGGAGTTGCCTGCTCTCCTGGACTTCTGCCTGGATGGGCCGCATTTGCTCTAACTTCTTTCTCTTTTTTAAGAATGAGTCTTGCATCCTTAGGTCGAGAAGGAGGAGGGCCTGGTATCACAAAAGGAGGAATGGTAGGCTTATCTTCCCCATATAACAGTCTCACTGATTGAGCTATTGCGAGATATAGTGGGCGGCATCTCAGGATCTAGTGGGAGTGGAGGAGCAGTCACTGCTTCTCTTTCATCAACTGAATTAGCATTGGCATCCCTTTCATCAATTGAATTAGCAGCAAAGAACTTACACTGAGAAGAAAAACATAAAGAATTGTGGCACTTGCTATTTTTCCTTTAGAGCGCGTCCAGCAGGTGTATACTCCCGTTCTGGCTCTTGCGCTGGCACCCGTTCCTCTTCGTCACCACTCTGCTTTATGTTTCAAAAGTAAACCAACAAATAATGAAATTATGACGCTATATAAGTGCAAGTCAATGCATGAAAACCTCAGCACCATTTAGATCAGGAACAAATTTAATTTTATTGCCCATAAATTTTCTAATGGATCAAATAGCTTAAATTTTCTATAGGACTGAGTCCGGTTAATTCATTCAGGCTCAAAGCCATTCACCTAAGTCTATCTTGCCGCTGCTCGATAGATATGTAAATGTTCATAATATTTATATGCAATGCAATTTAACAAAAATTATTTTTATTTAGAGAAATTAATCCTTAATTTTCTATATAATTAATGAAAGATTAAATGGGTTGTCAAATTTAGATGTGAACAAGTTTAAGTCTCAACACGCCAACAACAGCAGCGCTGGTCTTTCGTTCCTTCCACCGGAGAGTAGCTTGCGTTAAATTTCAAGACCCCAGTTGTCGACGGGATCCACTTCCCAGGTTGAACTTTGCTTTCGTCGGCTGTCGGTTCCATCTCATGTGGCTCTTCTGCAGTGAAAAGGCCTCTCCTACCACCGAGAGAGCTTTTGGCTGACAAGATTGGAAGATGTAGGCGTTTCGGGCTTTCCAAATTGACCATAGGATTCGAGGCTGGGCTCGGGTTCTCCACGCTCATTTTCAGATCCAGCGAGGCTGCGCTTAGCACTCTCATGCTCGTGCCCATGTCCGAGGTACCCTACGCCCGCACCCCAGTCTATTAATGTGGGGCCCAAGCCTAGGTGTAGGGGATTGAGGCCTAACCTCGATGGACTTAGGTGTGGGCACCAATATTCCGAGCCCTATCTCAATGGACTCGGTACTAGGTCTCGTCCTCAATGGACTAGGGTGCAGGCATTGGTATTAAAGTCCTACGCTTGACTCGCGCCTAGTTTGAACATAATATTACAATAGAAGTTACAAGAGCAATATCGGTACGAAAGGTGAGAATGCCAAGGGATGAAGGAGTTTCCTCATGGTGGCGCTTAATTAACAACATTATAGAAAAGAAGATCATATAAGTAGTCCACCAAGTTTGTGTAGACCACTTCCAAGTTGGAAGAGTATAAAACTAGCGACGACAATGCCGTCACGTCACGTTAATTCTAATTCCCTATCAAACTATGTGTTGAGATTATCATATTGAACGTCTCACTGCCTAACGAATCCTCATTTATCTTCTTTGTTGGTAGATTTTCAATGTTCATTATGTCTTAGCAAATCCTAATGTGACCTCTTTCGAAAGACGACTTTAAATGCCGATTATTTCCTAAACTCTTATTTTTCATTTGTCCTTTCGGTGGACTTTTAGTAGCATTTTTCTTTTCACATTATATCCCTACTCCAAAACAAACTCCCTTGACCATCCCCCAACTCCAATAGATTTTCCAAAGGAGAGTGGCCGAGATTTTTATTTTTTATTTTTTATTGGTTTGCTTGCTGCTATACATACATCTAATGAATCGAGCTATCATCGAGTGAGGGTATTTTCGTCTTTTTGACACCAATTTGCTGTGTATGGAAGTAGGGGACGATGCGCTGGAGAGCATCTTCTCGAAACCGAAAACGAAAGAGAAAGAGAGGAGGTTACAGGGATCGATCCCCTGAAGATGTATGGTGGCGGAGGGAATTGTCTCCAAGGTCACTAAGGGCGCGCATGATAAAATTTATGTTTCTCTATTTCTCTGTTTTTCTGTTCCCCGGAACAGGTTTAGAACATAAATCCGTTTATAAACACAATTTCATTTTTCTATTTCTGGAAGAGATTTCTATTCCAAAAATAGATTTAGAGCAAAAATCATAAATTAAAATTTTTAACTTTTCTATTTTTGGAATAGAAATGAGAAATCAAAATTTTTCTCATCGTTCACTCTCGTTATCGCCCGTTGTCCATTTGCCGCTCGTGGGATGCCGAATGCCCGCCGCTGGTTGCCGGCCACCAGCCGAGATGGCAAACATCAGTTATGTGGGATGAAGTCCTCGACATCTACCTAGTAGTGATATTTTCAGATACATAAGCTCTTTTAGATAAGTGTTACTAGATAATAGGAAATTGTTGATAATGTAATTTCTCATGACCACATATAGGATTATGAAGTTATTGTTTTGAAGATAGAATCGGGAAGTTATCTTTTTAAATTAAATAACTATTGGTAACAGTTGAATGTATGCTTTAAATAGCCATATCGTATTCTTTGTAAACCCCCAACAATTATGACAAAAATCTATTATCTTTTGTCAATGTTACATTTCAATTATCTTTGTATCTCCTATACCTTAACTCTAGTTTCTAGATATTTCATCATCGATTAAATTCCAGTGTGTATCTTAACTATAACTTTAAGATATTCATTACCAATCAAATTCCAACGAAATATCTTACGTGATCACACTTCATCGTGCTTAAATTCCGACAAAAATTTTTACATCGGTGATTTGTTGATTAAATTTTGTTGAAATATATCTATTCCTAGTGCTCCATTGGATAAGACTCCTTTTCAAAATCATCACAAAATCTGTCTCTTCTTGATAAAACTAAGAAATGAATTTCTTGAAAAATATTTCATCATCCATTAAATTTTGGCGAAACAATAATATATTGTATTTTGGTACGTCAATTATATATTCTCAAGTACATAAAAAAATTAGGGTTAATACCCTAAAAAACCCAAAACTGGTACACATGTGACAAATTTACCCAAAACTATTTTTTTGACCATGGAAAACCCCAAACTGGTATATCTGCAACAAATTTACCTCGACTGATCATAAAAAACCCTAAACTGGTACATTTATGACAAATTTACCCCAAACTAATTTATTCAACCGCAAAAAACCTCAAATTGGTAAATTTGTGATAAATATACCCTCCGCTAAATTGGATTAATACCACAAAAAAATCACAAAAGTTGTAAACTGTAATAAAGGGAGCGTAAAATTATACCAGTCAACTGTCACGTGTCATTTAATTTAATAATTTGACAATAAAATTTAACGAAAACTAACAGAGGGTAAAATTGTCACAAGTATATCAATTTGGGATAAATTTGTCAAAGGTATATAAGTTTGGGGTTTTTGGTGGTCAAAAAAATAGTTTGGAGTAAATTTGTCACAAGTGTACCAGTTTGGGGTTTTTCGGAGATTAACCCAAAAAATTATAGTTTTAAAAATTATAGAAAAAAAAATGAAAATTTACATTATATAAGTAAACAAAAAAAAAGTTTGAAAAAAGATAGTAGAAAGTGGGAGCAGGTAAATGTGAGAGAATTCGACCATTAAAAAAAAAAAAAAAAAAAAAAGTAAGGGAAGCATTAGCAACAGCTTTCCTCGTATCTGATCAACAAGCCGTCAACCACCAATTTAAATCTATTGAGATATTGACTAGTGCATGATAGTTACAGGGTAAGAATATATCAACAAGCTCTTTTCTAGGGATTGCCTCTAGAAATAGTACATAGGACACTAAATTGCAGGGGGTTGATCATTCTGCTAGTAAGCAATACCTTTATTGCACTATCTATTCATTTTGCTTCCAATTAAGATTTGTACTTGCCCCATTCAATATCACGAGTTTGTTCAGAATAGGAAAATAGTTTTACTGAGCTTCAATGTTGCAAAACATTGTATTAGAATTTAGGAAAGAGTATAAATTTGTGCTTTTTTTTTCTCTCTTTTTTTTATAATTTTCTTGCTTGTCCTGATCGACATTTTTATTTTGGTGGAATCTGAATTTTCCTCCTTGCCTTACTAATCCTTATTTATCTGCTCGTCTAGTAGATTTTCAATGTTGATTATGGCTTAGCAAATCTCGATGTTTCCTCTTTTGGAAGACTATGAACATTATGATGATGACGATTCTTGAAAAATCTTTAATAAAGTCAGAGATACGGCGCAGGATCCCTTCACCCCAGAAGAGCTATGGCGGAACCGCTTGTCTTCAGAGTAGGTAAACTTGTGGATGATTTCCCAGAGGCTGCAGAATTATGGGGCGCTGGCGACACCGAGATGGAGGATACCTTTTCCTATCTCCAAAGTATAGTGCCCGATGCGGAAAAGCGGGTCCTCAGCGAGGAGAGCGCATCGAACGATGGCTGGAGGATCTCAAAGATGCTTTCTATGAGGCGGAGGACTTACTCGAAGAATGGAGCATTGACGTCATGCCATTACGAGAATCGCCGAGCAAAGACGAGAAGTCGAAGCAGGTAATTCCCTCCTCCTCTTCGCCTTCTGAAAAACCTGATTTAATGCTGGAGATGAGCGCCCGTGCGAAGAAAATCAGGAAGAGATTAGAAGGCATCGCTGCCGAAGGGACGGCATTTGGGCTTGCGAGAGTGCGCGGAGGATGTGCGGGTAGAGAGAAGAGAGCGGTTGGAATCCTTTGTGTACGATGAGGAGATTATAGGGCGAGAGGATGATAAAAGCGCAATTATGAAGTTCTTGTTAGACTCTGACACTGATGAACAAATTCCCGTCTTTTCAATATGGGGTATGAAGGGGGTTGGAAAGACGGCTCTTGCTCGCTGTCTATACGAAGATGAAATGGTCAAGAATCATTTCGATTTAAGGATATGGGAAAACGGCTTCCGTAATCTCGAAGAAGAATTCCGAAAGATCAGAGGAAAAGAGACAACAGAGAGAGAAGATGACGTGTTGCGGTTGCAAAGATATCTCCTAGTTATTGACGATCCAAGTACTGAGGATGCTCCACGATGGGGGACCTTGAAAAGTTTCTGGATGGGAGGTGCCCAAGGAAGCAAGATTCTGATAACTACAGACCATTGGTCAGTTGTGCACCACATGGGCGCAACCGTTTATCGTCTTCAGCCCCTTCCAATAAGTCGTCTTTTGATTTATTGATGAGAATGGCTTGTCAGGAAGAAGAAGAGACTAGAAATCCAACTAAGGCAGATATCGAGAGGTGGATAGTCAAAATGTGTGGTGGAGTCCCTTTGGCAATACGAATGATTGGAAGTCTATTATTCTTCGAGAACTGCAGCTGAGTGGTCTAATTTTCAGGACAAGATCTCAAGATATTCTTTAATTCATATTAGTTTATATTCAATAATTGAGCTTAGTTATATTCATCTCCCATGTCATCTAAAACAGTGCTTTGCCTTCTGTTCGTTGTTTCCCAAAGACTGGGTGATTGATAAGCAAATGTTGACGACTCTTTGGATAGCAGAAGGATTTATCCAGCCCATAGACAAGGTAGATCAGGATATGGAAGATATTGCTCATGACTATTTCATGGACCTACTGAGGAGGAATTTCTTTCAAGACTGCACTAAAGATGAACTTGGAAATGTGATGTCTTGTAAGATGCATGTTTTAGTACATGACCTAGCACGCCGTGTTGCTGGATTTGAGTATAAAAAAATTTATCATTCACTGCAAGACATTGACAGAAGAACTCGTCATGCATCACGGAATTTAACTGTACATTCATCAGAGGTAGATCCATATATACACGGAGCATATCGTCTAAGGACATTCATCAAAACTAGTCAAAGAAAAAGCTCGAGGTGTGAAACTCAAATGGGTGAACAAACTCTTTACAAATTAATTTCTAGTTTCAAGTTCTTACGTGCCTTGGCTTTGCATGACAGTGGTATTGAGAAGTTGCCGAGTTCTATTTGTGAGTTGAAGCACCTGACATTTCTAGATCTCTCTGAAAATGAAGGAATCGTAAGGCTTCCTGATTCCGTGACAAGATTGGAAACCTTGCAAGTACTTAAACTCAATATGTGTTACAAGCTAATAGAATTGCCCGAAGATTTTAGAAAATTGGTCAACCTAAGGCAACTTGAGATAAGCGATTGTAGTGCCCTATCTCATATGCCACAAGGGTTGGGCCAGTTGACTCTTTTGCACACTCTTAACAGATTTCCTTCTGCCCAGGAATGATTCTTGTCCACAGAATCACAGTGGGCTTGGGGAGTTAAACAAGTTAAGCAATTTGAGGGGAAGCCTCAGAATTGAAGTGAAGGGGGGAATAGAAGATGTGGTAGCAGAATCAAATGCTGCAAACTTGAAGGAGAAGGATTCCTTAGTTTCACTAGTGTTAGTGTTTGCCAGAAAAGAAAGTGATGAAGTTTTACTTAAGGAGATGCAGCCAAGCTTAAATCTTCGAAGCTTAGAAATAAGAGGCTATGGGGGCACAAGGTTTCCAAGCTGGATGTCTTGCATGCCCAAATTAGTTCGGCTACGTTTGTTTGATTGTACAGCATGCAAAAGTCTCCCATTACTTGGTAAGCTCACTAGTCTCAAGCATTTGGAGATTGGTGAGCTACCTACGGTGGAGTACACAGAAAGTGATATTGATTCTCTCTTATCGCTTCCTAATCTAATGATACAGAGGTGTCCTAATTTGGATTGGATTCCACCACTTCTACGTCCCAAGGAGTTGAAACCTCCTAGTTTCCCTTTGGAGTCGTTGCAGACCTCATTTGCCACAATTGAACAGGTAACTGGTATTGGTGATCGAGTGAAGGAGGTAATCAAATTATTGGCAATAGAAGATGATGGGGGTAAACCACGCATGGTTGGAATCCATGGAACTAACGGAATTGGCAAGACAACTATTGCGAAGGCCGTATACAACCGACTCTCCTCATGTTTCGATAGTTGCAGCTTTCTCGCAGAGATTGGTGAAAAAGTGCGAAATAATGGCGGTATCCAGTTTGTGCAAACTAAGTTGATATGTGATATTCTTGATCGAGAATGCAATGTTGCTTCTTTTGAAGGAGGAATCAAGTTTTTCTTGGATGTATTCAGCAACATAAAAGCTCTTATTGTCTTAGATGATGTGGAAGAACTGTCTCATCTTCATGATCTAGTTGGTACCCAACTTGAGTGGTTTGGTCCTGGAAGTCGGATAATTGTTACATCAGAAAATCTTGGAATTCTCAAAACATGAGTTTTTCCAGAAAGGATCTATGAGGTGAATAAGATGGATAATGGTCGAGCTCTTGAACTTTTTCACAAGCATGCTTCAATACCTTGGTATCCTGAAATTGGGAAGCGCATTGTCAAAGCCACAGGACAGGTGCCATTTGCTATTGAAGTTATCGGTTCACTTCTACATGGAAAAACAATAGAAGATTGGAGGGAGATGGAGGACATGATAAAACCACACTCTCGAGAGATTTTGAAGGATTGTGGGGAGATTTTGAAAATCTGTTTTGAAGCATTAGATGAAAAGCAGAAACAAATATTTCGGGACATAGCATGGTTTGCCAATGGTGTGGATAGCCAAATTGCATCATATATGTGGCCTGATCTAGATCTTTTGCCTTCTTACCAAGTTCTGATGCCCCTAGCAAAAATTGGAGAAGACAACAAGCTGTGGACGCATAAACTGTTGAAGCACCTCTGCAGAAATGTATATCAAGGAGAACCTACATATCATGTAAAGCGCAGAAGACTATACATCAATGATCCAGACCTGAAAGTAATCAACAAAGAAGAGGTAAGGGTTTTTGGTTCAATGGTTTGCTTTCTTCCATAAAATGGAAGCCTTGATGTATAAGTTTAAATTTGTTATCCAGCTTTTTACTTATTTTACCATGGGTAGGTTGTCTTTGCATGCTCGGAAAAGATAGCATCCTAGTCCTTAGCAAAATTGTCCTATCATCTTTATGACTTAAGATTGGTTTGTTTCTCTTGGCAAATGTAGGGAATGGAAGTGGCGGAAGCCCTTTGCCCCGATACATTTACGGAAACTTTGCCAAACGTAAGGTTCTTGGAATTGGATTGTGCAAATATGACTGGAAATTTTGCAGACTTATTTCCAAAGTTAAGGTGGCTTCGTTGGCGAGGGTGCCCAGGGGATTTCGAAGCAACAGAACTTAATCTGACTGAACTGTTCATTCTTGATCTTTCACGGAGCAAAATCACTGAAGACTGGGGAGGTTGGAGGAAAATCAAGGTGGTTTCCTGTTTACTGCTCTAATGTATTTATTGTGTTAATTATCTGGCAATTGACCTTATGATTTTTTCTCTCCTGTTTTACAGATGGAGCAGTTGAAAGTCTTAAATCTCACTAGTTGCACTGACTTATTGATAAGTCCTGAATTTTCTAGCTTTCCAAACTTGGAGATACTGATTCTAGAGCGATGCTCTCGGTTGGTCCATTTAGATCCTTCGATTGGGGATCTCGAAAAATTGCTTTGCCTAAATTTGAAGTCCTGCACTGAACTCAACAGGTTGCCTGCCGAACTGGGTGCTTTGAAAGCTTTGAAAGAGCTCCTCATTGATGAGACTTCTGTGCATGATATTTCTTTGCGAAGTGATTCAGAAGAAGTTGAACACCTGACATCACTTTCAATACTCTCAGCAAATAATTCAAATATTACCGAACTTCCCAGTGGAGTTGGCGTGAAACTCCGACGCTTGTCATTGAGGAATTGTCATAGGATGCGAAAACTGCCAGAGTCCATTGGCCAATTGGGAAGCCCTTTAGAGGAGCTGGATATTTCAGGAACATGCATTTCTGAATTGCCGGGTTCCTTTGGTAATCTGCAGAGGTTGAGAGTGTTAAAGATGCACTATTGCTTCATAAGAAAATTTCCTAGTTTTATTTGGCATTTACATAGCCTTGAAGAAATAGATGCCTCCTTGTGTAGGAATATAGAAGGGGACATTCCTAGAGATATTGGGAAGCTAGAAAATCTGAGAATCTTAAGGTTGCGAAATTCTGCTATTTCCAGCCTATCTCCTGAAATCAAGCATCTTTCGAAGCTGGAGACTCTTGATGTACGTCGCTGCCACAAGCTTCATGAGTTGCCAGCACTTCCCCCTAGTTTGATCGTCGTGCATTTAAGTCCAAAATTGAAGGAAAAGGTGTCTGACCTATTGATGAAGAAGCATTGTTTCATCACTGTATAACTTGGATGACAAGGTTATTGAAACCGGTCTTTGTCCTACTTAGCTTTGGCTATGCTCTGGAAGTTATCCAGATAATTGTTATCGTATCTGCTGATATTTCCTTTCAACGTATCTGAGCTTCCTCTGATATTTTGCATTCTCGTTTAGGGCCCAAAATTGGTGCGTGCTGTATGACACCCGCTGATATTTCCTTTCAAAAGACGGCGCTCGCATTTTGACGCTGCCTGGTCGGTGATTTTTCCTTCTTTTTTAACCCCTTAGGGTGCCTGCGGTCTCTCTCGCAAGTCTTTCTCAAGACTTTTTTAATTGATGTAGTAAATTTATAATGAAAGACTAACTAAATGAAAGATTAACTAAAACGAGGAGGAATCGAGCAAACCGCTGCTTTATTTGATATTAGGCGCGGGCATTTCCATTGTGCAAATTGTTGAATCATTAGTAATCCATTGATCTGAGGTGTCATGTAAAAGAAAAAGATGATATTTGTATAACTTGTTTTATAATTTTGTGAAAAAAATATCATACTTTGTGAAGATCTAAGATTAATGTGGTATGTTGAGTTTCCTGAGAACATAAAATATAAATAAAAAGAAATGACCTTTCATGTAATAATGAATTCTATTTTTGAAAAAGTAAAAAATAAAAATAAGACAAATATAAAATGATCGTTTTTTTCTAACTGAATTGCAATGTAAACTTTGTTTTTTCTTCAAACTTTTATTGCATGTCTGGGACAAATATCTATTTTTGTAATATCAAAATAATAGGTGTAATTTATTCCGTTTGACATTCTGCATAATTAAAAGGAAAAAAATGGATCGTGTTATATGTTAACAAAAGTTATTCCATTTCTCAAAGTGAATTTATTTATTCAATGTAATTTTTCCATTGGACTAAATCATATTACATGAATGAAATCAATTAAAGCTTTAAAGAATACAGAACTTATACCTAGAATGGAATTTGAGTGTTTTATTTTTGTCCATCTTAACTTTTTTATAACTAATTGGGGAAATTTTTAATAAGAGTTTGAACTTTGAAGTGCTCTTATTTTCTTAAATAATGATCTAAAATTGGATCTTATTTTAAATAAGGTACTGAATGGCCATTACTTAAAGTAAACTTCATTTCAAATAAGAGCATGAAGTTGATCTTTTTGGCTGGTCAACAGCATTTTCATACTTTTTTTTTTCTCTTTTTTTATTTTCTTTTTTCCTTTTTTCTCTTTTTTTTCCTTTCCTTTTCCCAAGTGGCCGGTCTTAGCCTCTTAGGCGATGGCTGGCCACCAGCAATGCCCAAGGAGCGCTGGGCGAGGATCACCCTTACTGGAGTCGAGCTCGTGTAAAATTCAACACCATTCGACCTCAGTGGAGGTTTGGCCAACCTGGCGAGCCCGATCTGTTCATCTTCCTTCGAAGAAGACTGAGTTGAAGAGCCAACAGTTAAGGCAAGGAAGAAGATTGAGTCGAGTCAAGGAAGTTAGTGGAGGGGGACGGAGGCAAGGGTGCTTGTGTCAAATTCAACGCCATTAAAGTCGGATTGAAGCTCAGGACGTCGGATTCAACACCACTAAGCTTGGATCGAACCTCGTTGGCTTTAGGCAACCCTTGATCTAGGGCCGCTACCTGTGTCCACGGAGGTCGCTCACCTCGCGCAACCCCAGATCTGTGGTTGCGTGAGGCCGGCCACCTGCACGGCCATGGCGTCGAGGCTTGGCTAGGTCCGATTAGCTCGATTTTTTGGAGTGATAGAGAGATCCATGGCCATGGAGGTCGTGACCTCCGTCGATTCGCTCCAATTGAGGCCGACAACCTCCATGGTTGTTTGTTTCTTAACTAATCCTAATTTGTCCTCTTCTGGAAGACTTCGAACGTTAATTATTTCCCGAACTCATAATCTTAATTTGTCTTTCCGGTGGACTTTCGTAGGATTGTTTTTTCTTCCAAATCAAATCCATATACTCCAAACAAAACTTCCCAAAATCATTTACCATCACGAGACTTCACGTTATTACTCCAAACAAACTCTTGGCCATCTCAACTTCAACTGGTTTTCAAAAGAGAAGCAGAATTTTTCAATTGAGGCCAATTGAATGACGAAGCGATGTAAGGATTGAAAATCTCATAAGAACAATGAGATTTGGCAATACTGGAGGATTACGGATGTAAGTTCAAAACTTCCGTTTAGGGAGATGACATATCCTAAAAAATCTTCAACGTCCCGGACAGAGAATTGAACTTGGTGGCACGGGGACTCGATTTAATCCCTGCATTTTTAAATGAGGTTTTTTTTTCGTCTTTTAACATTGATTGGCTATGTATAAGGCATCTTCGTCAAGGTAATTAGATAGTTATTATTTTGACTAGCCATCGGAAAATACTTTTTCGGCGAAATTTGGAGCCCTATTTGCTTGGATGAAACGTAGCATCATCCAAAAGAGTGGTATTGAAAGTTCATAGACCAGGTAGAGCCGATAACCCCGTTATTTAGGATGTAGTCTAATGCCTTCTTGTGTTATTAGCTTGGAGGTACGTATACTAATTGGAAAGTATTAAATTAGAATGAGCCTAACATGAATTATTTAATTCAAATGCCTATTTTTGTGCGTGTCCATGTATAATACTGTTTGGTTGGGATACTGTGATCAATTCCGAGTTATTTTCAGGGTAAACTCGAACATAATTTAGTTATCAACCAAAAAAAAAAATACAACTGAAAAACAAACGTTAACAACAAAAACTGGGTTAGAGAGTGAGTTGTCAGTGTATTTTGAGAAAAAGTACAATAGAAGCACAAATAAAGAGAGGAAATCCTGATAAGAGAAAATCCTGAAAGTTGGTTGCAATATGAAGTTTTTAACTTAGAAACTGAAAATCGCCCCTATTCAACTATTCAAATTTTACTAATTATGTGTAAATTGCTCTGTATCAAGGCCACCTACATAAGCCAAAAACCCAAAGTTAATCGGTTCAACATGTAAGATGTTTTTGGTTCTTTGGGTAATCGGATCTTTATGTCCAAGATAATAGAGGTGGACAAGAGCAAGCGTTGAAATGTATTTCCCATTTTTTAACAGCTCACACATTTTAGGACCTTATGTATAGGAGGATTACAAAGTTTGGACTATATGTTCATGGAGGAAAAAAAGGGCAAAGGTCTATGCCAAATAAGAAGATATTTAGTGTCGCGTAGGTAATCCAATTGTGCAGGGTGCCAGGCTGCTTGTCGCCTGACTTACTGTTGTTATGTAATTGAATTTTGACTGTCATGTAAAACTCATAATGAATCCATAATTGCAATTATTTGATATATACAAACATTAAAATGATGTAATATTTTTCCTAAATTCTGTACCTTGTGTAATAATTTCCCTTGCGGAGATCCTGACCCGGTGATTGGAAGGATAGGTCTGCCAACAACATCAAAACGAATAAAATAAAAAAAATAAAAGCAGAGAGAGAAGCAGACAAGTCTGCACTCGTGGCAAGACTAAGACTAAGAGGGCTAATGAGGTCAACGCTTCAGATTCAGACTTGTGAACTCCATCGACTTCAGTCAAGTCTGATCATCTTCCTCTCCATTCGAGCCAGAGAGTCTGTGTTCCGATGGCGCGTTGTAACTATCAAGTGTTCCTTAGCTTCAGAGGACCAAATACACGCCGCAACTTGGTGAGATACCTCTACGAAAAGCTCACACGCTTCGGGATTGCAGTATTCCTAGACCGCAAAGAGATCCAATACGGTGATAGGATCGGTACCGCGATCGAGGATGCCATCGAGCGCTCCGACATCTGCGTCCCAGTCTTCTCGCAGGACTTCGCTTCCAGCGCTGCTTGCCTGATGGAAGTGGCCCAAATGGTGGAGTCGGGTAAAGAAATTCATCCCATTTTCTTCTTCGTCGAGCCCTACATTGTTCGCCACCAGCTGGGAACATATGGAAAGTCCATCGCCGAGCACAAGCGCAAAAGCAGATATCCGGATTCAATCATCAAAAAGTGGGAGGATGCTCTGAAAGAGATTGCTGATAAAAAGGGACTAGAATTCAAGAAGGCTGCTCTGGATGCTGCCCTGGAGGCTGCTGTGGAGGCTTCTCTGGGAGAGATTGGTGTTATGAAGGGACCGGAATTCAAGAAGGCTGTTATGACGATCTCTTCGATGACTCGATTGATCTTGCTTTACTTGTTTAGCTTGCGAAAAGATGGGAGAATTGGCTTGTATATTAAGATGCTCACCACGATTTTTCTGGGATCCAATTTAACTTCTGGAGATTCCAATTTTTTAATCGCGATGCATGTGTTTACATCGTATCGTCGTCTCCCTGCAGTCTTCCTCGTGTTTTTTTTTTTTTTTTTTTTTTCTGGGTTGATTGATGTCACCGGTGCCCTCTGTATCTTCCCTGAGATCAAACCATTCCATAACCGATCCGGGACCTTATTGAAAAGTCAAGAGGAAAACCTACCGCTGGTCACCACTCCCGAACCTTATCTCTATAATTAAAAAAATTAAAAAGGCAAACTCCGTTTCTCATTTTGTAGGTTTCGAGAACTAGAGGATTTCATTTCAAAACTCTGGAAACTCTTGAAAATGGATGAGCAAGGATTGGCTAAAAATTTAGTTGGAACAGAGAGATATGTGCGAGAGATGATGCGAAAGCTTGGTTTCGATTATCAAAATGGACAATTTGTCAAAGGAAGATGACAGTGACAGGGAGGTGGGTGCTTGTAGTGCGAGGTCAGTCCGGGGTTGGCAAAACCACTCTCGCAAAGGAGGTATACAGAAAAATCCGCCACCTCTTTGAAGGTTGTAATTTTCTTGAAAATGTTCGGGACAACTTCGAACAGAAAAGAGCAGTGTCTCTGCAAAAGAAGTTGATTCGTGGTCTCAAGAGATGGGAATGTCCCCAAGCGGAATCCTCCACTAAAGGTATAAAACACATGTTCCAAAAAAACAGGGTTCTCATCGTACTAGATGATGTGGACGACTTTGAACAAATGGAACAATTGGCTAAGAAGCGAACTTGGTTTGGTCCGGGAAGCACAATTGTGACATCCAGATTTTCGAGTTCTGATTTTGATTAGATAAATTGGGCATTTCATTGACGTGACTACAATGTTTTTCTTTGAATTGGCCACTCACGAGATAACTAGACTAGCTGGGTAAGCTATTAAGGACTTTAAGGCAAATAGACTTGAGAATTCGACCAGGAATCTACTTTTCGACCGTGCTCATCTTTAGAGATCATTTCGGCACATTATAAAATCGATTTGAAATCGAGATAGGTCGGTTCGACGAATGAATGACCGATCGTGGGTGACTCCACTAAATTGGGAAATTCTCGTCGACCGGCACTAGACTGATTTTCTTATTGTTTTCATACCCTGTGTCTGTATTTGAGTCCTCGAGATTTTCAAGACAACCGAGAGTCGCCAATGTGTCGAGTGGGTTCATTGTGGCTTGAAGAAAATTGACCACGGGTCATTTGCACTAAAAATGCTCTAAAAAGTTACCCCATAGCCTAGGTCACGCTCAAAATGCATCCAAGTGAAATAAACCGCCAATCTAAGTCTGATTTCAGAAATTGAAGAGTATGTCATGTCACAATAAATTTTAGGAACGTCGACTCAGTCTCAAAAGATTTTTCCGACAACCAAGACTTTTTGGGAAAAAGTTGAGTTAGGGCCGTTTTTTATCAGAATTTGCAGAGGACCGTTTATTATTGTGAAATTGGGATACAAGTGGGTTATATTGGTGAGGAAGAATATTAGTTCGATCAAGACTTGATTGAATTTTCAAAGGCCGGATTGAAATTGTTTTTGAAGAAGGATTGAACAAATTTGAGTAAGCCATTGAAGAGGGAAAAATAGCAAATTCGTATGCTACATATACCCAACAATTTGAACCACCTTAAAGCTTCTAGAAGGGGTATTTTTGTCAAGGAAAGGTGAGTGGATGACAGCCTTGGGTTGGTTGGGCCAAAGAGAAGACCAAAAGAGAGAACCAATCGATTTTTTTCCCCCCTTCTCTCTCCATCGAGCTCCTTCCTCTCTCCATCTTCTTTTGTTCTTCTTGGAAGCGAAACCCGGCAGAGTCGAAGCGCAAAGTCAACCACCAAAGCCGCGGTTGCCGCCACCCGTGCATGCCGTCACGGCCTCGGCGGAGTCGCGTCATCTCCGCCTGCGTTGGCCGCGAGACCGCCTTCTTTCTCCCCCTCCGTCTGCTGCTCGAAGTCCCAGCAAATCTGGGATGGATGCCGGAGTTGCAGCCACGCCGGAGTTGCCGTCACCATCGTTTGCCTCATGTTCGCCCGCCGTACACCGTCCCCCCCCCGTCCCCCCTCCATTCTTGCCTCCAACAGCTCCGCCGCCTCGCCGGCGTGGTTCGGCCACCTCCGACCACCGTATGCCGCCACCTCGACCCACCAGAGTCCCCTCACCCTCCGCCGGCCTTGCCTCGCCATCTTAGCCTCGAATCCGGCCTCAACCAGTAGTGAACCGAGAGGAAGAAAATGGGTATGGCAGCGACTATTTGGCCCGTTTTGGCCGGCGTCCCGACTCCCCGATGCTTGGCCCGCCTTGAGGAAAGTGATCCCTCGCGTCCCCGATCCCGTCGTTTTGAGTGAGTTTTGCTCACTAATACCTTCTTAGTTTGCTAATTATACTTAAGGATTGATTAGTGTTGGTTAAGTATAATTAGGTGATTACATTAGAATAGATTAGCAATTATTAGTTATTTGCATTGCATATTAGTTAAATAGTTAGTGTACTTAACTAGAGAATGACCCATAGTATTTATTGAATGCTACTTGGGATTTTTCCGGACCCTTATCGGGTTTTAATTAGGCAATTCGGGCCTAAATGGAATTTTTAGGAATTAAATATTAATTTTCGAAATTAATTTAATTAATTATTTATTTTCCGGATATTCAACTGGGGTGGCCAGTGACCGGGATTTATGCTGATGATCGTGGTGTAGTCCGTTTATTTAATTGAGCTTTATATTGTGTTAAATTGAAATTATTGTATTTATTTATTTAATTTTCGAAATTAATTATTTAATTATTTATTTTCCGGAAATTCAACCGGGATGGCCGGTGACAGAAATTTCATGCTGATTGTCGTGGTGCAGTCCATTTATTTATTTGAGCTCCACATTGTGCTAAATTGAATTGATTGTGCAATTTGAGGAATTGTTCCTTAATTGATTGAAATTGAGTGGAATTGAATGATTGATTGGTAGATGGCCGAGTGTGATTATTTAGCATTGATAATGCTTTGATGAGTTGTAAAGAAGATAAAATTGTGAGAGTGAATTGGGAAATTCTCGGGATAACCAATCGGGTACAATGTAAGTGGACAAACGTGGTTCGGTGATTAAGGATATCACCGGTGAAAACGGCGTCTTAAAGAACGCACGTTGCTGCCCATTACATATGTCATGTTGGCGAAAACGGCGCCAGAGAGAAAGAATGTACGTGACTTATAGACATACGTGGTTCGGTGATTAAGGATATCACTGGCGAAAACGGCGCCTTAAAGAACGCACGAGTGCTGTCTATCCCTTGAACAAATCATTATGGACATGTGTGGTTTGGTGATGGAGGGTATCATTGGCGAAAACGACGCCTTAAAGAATGCACGAATTGTCCATTGTGGATATGTCACCTTGGCGAACTTGACGCCCTAAAAATGATAGAAATGCATTGATGTGATTGCTTTGTGAAAACGGCGTGTACTATCGGAGGTTATATGGGATGGAATGAATTGATGTTTGAAATGATCTAGACTTAGTCCGACTAGCATGAAAATCGACTAAGTCGATTTGATCATTGTTTTGAGATGATGTTGTGAATTGATTGATTGAATGGAATGATTGGTGAATGGTTGATTGAGGCGTAATCGATTAGGTCGATTGATCATTGCCTTGATTTGATGTTGTGAATTGATTGATTGAATGGACATGACCGTGAGTGGTCTTGTTGGCGTGTAATTGACTAGGTCGATTTGATTGATGCTTCGATCAGTGATGTGATTGCTTGGATGCCTATTTAATCCGTGCTAATATGCAGGTGAAATCTGAGGCTAAGGTAAGTCCTCTGACTCGTGTTGTGCATAGGCAGCCCTAAGGTGTATTAGTTTACTAATATAGTCTCATCCCGGTTGTGGGACAACATTTCAGGACCCTGATGAAGAACCTGAGGAGAAAGAACCCGAAGAGGAGTATATGGAGGAGAACCCCAAGGATGATCCAGAGTAGGATCCTGATGACTTTTGCTATAGAATCAATTTGAGTAGAAACCAACCGTTTTAGTATGGCTTGTATATGTACATGTACGAATGAGTCGTTATAGATGTACATAAGGGTGTTGGTTTTCAAGTTCAAGTTTCTAGTCCTACTTGTATATCCCATTGCTTTATTGTCTGAGGATTTTTATAACTACTTTCGCATGTGCTATAAAAAAAAAAAAAGAAAGGGTCGACGATATGCAGTCCTGGGGATATCGCATTTTAAAATCGACCAAATATGAAGGATGGTCACGTGACCGAGGGTCGGGGCGTGACATTTTTCTTTTTGTTGTATCAGAGCAATGGTTAGGTATTAGAGTAATAAGGTGCGATAGCCTATGGGATAGTAGTAGGATGACCTTTAAATTCATGACCGGTGCATGTCTTTGATAGCTGATTGGTAGAATTGGTTGTCATGTATGAATCGTTTGCTTTTAATTATTGTGGATTCGGAAGGCAGAGTGTCGACTTTGGCCAGCTCGAGCGTAAGAGTGCCACTGTAGGTTGGTACTAGCGTAGCAGCGTTGATTGATCCTAAGTCTGATAAGATCTTTCTGATGCAAGTGTTCCTTGGGATCTGGATGAGTCTATAAGATCACGATCAAGTTGTTGTTGTTGCTACCTTTGTTGAGGTCCAACATGGAAGGATAATCAGAGAATAGATTTCGATATCTGAGTCAAGATTCAGCGCAAGCAGACTTGGAATTCAGTCAGGGTAAAGACTGTTGTTGAGGGAAGGGTATTCTATTTCACCCAATAGGAAGGGTGGAATAGTCAGGTCAGCATTCAGACAAATGGAACATGTTGTTCCATGGAAGATGGTATAGATCAGTCTCGTGTATTTTGAGGACAGGAATTTGTGGTAAGTGTCGCCAGCACGGACAGTGATTTATGGGTATCCGCATAAGTAGATGGAATCTCGACAACGGTTACTACTGTCACCGTCGATAGGACAGGTCAGAAGAAGTGCGCCATAGAACGCACTGTGGAATTTTTGGGATAGGTCTTTGATATAAGAAATAGTGCATGCTGGCACTTGACAGGAGGTAGAAGACTCACTAGGTAAGTGCCAAAAGTATGGAAGGAATGCATGGATTAATCATGTGTCTAAGAATGGCTAAAACGTGCTATGATGGTAGTCAGCACGGCTGTCAAGTGAAAAAAAAAACTATCAGTGTGAGTCTAAGGGAGCATTAATACCGATACCGCAGATAAGACGCCATTAGAATGACAAAATGAAGAGGAACGGAATTGACTATGCTTTATTCAATGGAAGAATGTTTTGAGGTGATTTCATCATAATGATGCCAGAGAGTGTTGGGAATACAATTGTGGAATTTCAGTTGTTTGTTAAGGCTGTAGGAAAAGAACCACTGACTAGAGTTGTACTTGATTGGCTGTTGGTGTACAACTTATTCGTCAAGTGTGGAAAGAATTGGTTCTGGAGCATTTTGTGGTGATGAATTGTTATAGTGGAGTAACCCAGTTTATTCTAGGAGTAGGTAGAAGTGCCAAGTTTTATTGAGAGTCGAGAAGGGTCCTCGACTTCTTTAATCTCGTCACTTGAGGCAATCCGTTTGTTAGACGGAGGTTGCCTAGGTTGCTTGACGATTGTCAAAAATAAGACAGATTGAAGAATTGAAAATTGAGGACTCCTCAGTAGTCCAAGAATTCTTGGAAGTGTTGCCGTAAAGGATGGTCGACCGTTGCCGGAGAAAGAGATAGAATTACGATCGAGCTAGCATCCCAAACAAAACCATTCTCTAAAGTTTCTTACCGATTCGGTTGTTGTTGTTTGAATTGATAGAACCAATGGTGCAAATGTGAGGATTGATGAATGAGGAATTCATGCATATCGGTGCATTACCTAGGGGAAACATTTCATAGTGAGAAAGAAAGAAAGATGGTTCATTGCAATTATGCATCAACTATAGTCGACCCAATCAAGTGACAATCCAGGATAAGTGTTCATTGTCAAAGATTGACGAATTGGGTGACTTGTTATAAAAGTGTTGATGTCTTCAAGGATCGACTTGAGGACATGTTATCGTCAGTTGAGAACCAGGAAGGAGGTTATACTGAAGACAACATTTCGCACTTGATTTAGCCCTTGTGAGAATAATGTAAAGCCATTTAATTTGACGAACGCTCTAGCCGATGTCATAGATTTGACAAACCAAGTATTCAAATAATATCTAGATCAATGGTGATCGTGTGGTGTAACGACATTCTAGGGTATTCATTAACTAATGAGGATCACGAGAGCCCCTAAGAATGGTCATGTGATTACAGGTAAAGGAATCTTCATGGACCCAGCCAAGATCAAAACAGTTGTTAATGGACCGAAACTGACAACAATGTCAAAGATCAGAAGCCGTGGGATTGGACAGATTACTACAGAAGGTTCGTGAAAGAATTTTCAGCATCAATATCATCGTGGACTTGACCTCTTAAGAAAGAAGAGAAATTCATAGGCATAGACAAGTGCAAAGATAATTGCTAGAGCTTAAGTAAGAATAGGCTACCGCACTTGTGCTAAACTTTTCATTTGGCTATGGAAAGCATGAAATCTATAGTGATGTGTCTTGCAGAGGACTGGGTACGTATTGATACAACATGAGAAGATTGTTGCATATACATCCGCTCGCTTGAGACCCAATAAGTGGAATATGAAACGGTGTCGTGAATCAGAATTTTGGCAAGACTATAATAGTGATATCGGGTATCACCTTGGAGGAACGAAATGAGTCATTAATGTGTTGAGCCGAGAGTCTTCAATTGTGCATAGATTGGCTAAAGTATAAACTTTACTTAAAAAGGGTTCGAAATTTGGTTTTCAAATTTGAGGTAGGCTACCTTTTGAATTCTATAGCCACCCTCAAAATTGAACCAGATGTTCAAGTTAGAATCGGCGCCTAATTGATAGACAAAGATGTTAAGAAGATCTTATAAGAGGATACTAGTAAGAAAGAATCTGACTTTAAGATTTCTGAGGATGGAACGTTTGGGTTCCATGAGTGATTGAGTGCACTTGATAGTGTAGCACTCGGGGAAAAGATATTGTCGAAATTTACTATGGTATTGCAATATTTGGTTAGACAATTCAAAATAGATCAGAATCGGCTCTCTAGATTAGTAGATTGATATGAAGATAGATACCGCCGGGCAGTTTGCAAGTGCCAGAGTTGTCAATAAGTGGAAGTTCAGTAATGCAAACCAGGAGGACTTTTACCATCACTCGAGTCCCAAGTGAGAATGAAAATATATCACCATGGAACATCGTGATAGGTTTACTAAGGAGTCCGGAGAGTGTTGATTCCATATGAGGATAGTGGTCGATCGATAGATGAAACCGGTTCACTTTGGTGCGTACGAATAAATCTTGTTTTGAATGGGTATGCCGAAGTGTGTGAGTTTAAGATAATTCACCGGCATGGAGTGCCGAGGATGAATTATATTATGAATCTAGATAAGAGGTTACAAGTTTGGCAGAGTTTTCAGAGGGTTCTTTCTTAAGTAGTGCATAGCAGAGGGTACATAATTTCAATGGTGAAAAGAAAGTGAAGTGAAGAAAGATCACGGACCGTAGTTAGCCGATATCAAGGATTACGGTTGTCGGATCGGTGTCGAGTAAAGATCGCACGGAACCATCAAAAATTTGAATCGTTGAACTTCGAAGGTTCATTAGGGATTCGAGAAAAAGAGATGAGGTGTGAACGACAGAGTGTCATACGTGAGAAGCCCAGTTCAGTCGTTGGTTCAGAAAGAGCAGATTTTGTATACCAAGATGGTCTCCTTGGTCAAAGTGGTCTAACAACGCCACGAGACCGAAGGATTAGCGTGGGAAAAAGTGAGACTCGATGAGACGACAATACCCCCACCTTTTTGTTTAAGGATTGGTAAAGGTTTAAATTTCGAGGACGAAATTTTTATAAGAGGGGAAGAGTTGTGACATCCAGATTTTCGGGTTCTGATTTCGATTAGATAAATTGGGCATTTCATCGACGTGACTATAGTGTTTTTCTCTGAGTTGGCCACTCACGAGATAACTAGACTAGCTGGGTAAGCTATTAAGGACTTTTAAGGCAAATAGACTTGAGAATTCGACCGGAATCGACTTCTCGACCGTGCTCATCTTTAGAGATCATTGCGCACGATATAAAATCGATTTGAAATCGTAGATAGGCTGGTTCGATAAAGATGTGTGCCAATCGTGGGTGACACCACTAAATTGGGAAATTCTCGTCGACCGACACTAGACGATTTTCTTATTGTTTTGGTACCATGTGTCCGTATTTGAATCATTGGGATTTTCACGACAACCGAGAGTCGCCAATGTGTCGAGTGGGTTCATCGTGGCTCGAAGAAAATCGACCACGGGTCATTTGTCCAAAAAAAAAAAAGTTCCAAAAAACTACCCGGTAGCCTAGGTCACGCTCAAAATGCGTCCGAGTGAAATTAACCGCCAATCTAAGTCCGATTTCAGAAATTGAAGAGTCTGTCATGTCACAATAAATTTTAGGAACGTCGACTCAGTCTCAGAAGATTTTTCTGACAACCGAGACTTTTTGGGAAAAAATTGAAGTTAGGGTAATTTTTTATCGGGAAAATTGCAGGACCGTTTTTTATTGTGAAATTGGGATTCAAGTGGGTTATATGGACAAAGTAAATATGTGAATTAAAGTACCTGGTGACATTGAATTAATTCATGGACTTCAATTTCGTTCAATTGAAGAGAATTGAATGAAATTGAAAGATTGATGTACAAATAAGTGAAATTCGTATGCCATGGTGGACTACCAAAATGAACCCAACCTTAAAGCTTCTTGAAGGGCATTTTTGGTGAGTGGAAAGTGACATGGACATGAGGTCATGGTGGGCCATTGTTGGTGGGCCAAAAGAGAGAGAAAGAGAGAGAGAGAGAGAGAACCGGTTTTCTTTTCTCCTCGTATCCCTCCCACCAAATACACTCCGTTTTCCACTTTGCTTCCTCCCTTTTTGCTTTTGACTTTTCAAACTCCATTTTCTCTCATCTTCTTCTTCTCTCTCGACACCCCTCTTCCTCCTCCCGCTCCGTCGAAACGTCGAAGCGGGAGAAGTAGAAACCGAAGCCGAACCGTCGGTTGAAGGAGCTCCGCCGCCCGGAGCATGCCGTCGCGCCGCGCTCCGCGCCCGCGCACCTTGGCCGTCCACCCCACCCTCT
This sequence comes from Eucalyptus curtisii, assembly GCA_017140595.1. Classification (NCBI taxonomy): domain Eukaryota; kingdom Viridiplantae; phylum Streptophyta; class Magnoliopsida; order Myrtales; family Myrtaceae; genus Eucalyptus; species Eucalyptus curtisii. The sequence continues at coordinate 28,425,555 of CM029498.1, forward strand.
TTCTACCGACACACCTCTCTCTCTCCTTCCCCTGGTTCGTGCGTCGCCCTAGCCAGCAGAAGCAGAGGCAGCAATCACCGAGGGAAGATGATCGAAGCAGCTCGCCGTCGCACGCAGCATGCCGTCCTGCCGTCATGCCGCCGCACCGCGCCGCCGCTGCCTCCGCGCCCTCGCCTCCCTCTCGCCCCCTTCGTCCCCACCGTGCGACCCCAGCTCCCGCCTCACGGTTCGGTTCGCGGTTCGGCCACCCCGGCCGCCGTGCGCCCCACCTCCGGCCACCGTTCGGCCTCCCGAACTCCGCCCGGTCCTAACCGCCCTTGGCCGCCATCTCGACCCTCGGATCCGCCCCAACCAGCAGCGGGCAGAGGGTTGAAAATGGGTATGGCAGCACCTATTTGGCCCGTTTTGGCCGTCTTCCCGACCCGGATGCTTGGCCCGCCTTGAGGAAAGTCGATCCTCATGTCGATCCCGTCGTTTTGAGTGAGTTTTGATCACTAATGCCTTCTTAGTTTGCTAATTATACTTAAAGGTTGATTAGTGTTAGTTAAGTGTAATTAGGTGGTTAGATTAGAATAGATTAGCGATTATTAGTTAATTGCATTGCATATTAGTTAAATTGGTTAGTGTACTTAGATAGAGAATTGCCTATAGTATTTATTGGATGCTTCTTGGGATTTTTCCCGACCCTTATCGGGTTTAATTTAGGCAATTCGGGCCTAAATGGAATTTTTAGGAATTAAATATTAATTTTCGAAATTAATTATTTAATTATTTATTTTTCGGAAATTCAACTGGGATGGCCAATGACCGGGATTTTATGCTGATGATCGTGGTGTAGTCCATTTATTTAATTGAGCTTTATATTGTGCTAAATTGAATTTATTGTATTTATTTATTTAATTTTCGAAATTAATTATTTAATTATTTATTTTCTGGAAATTCAACCGGATGGCCGATGACCGAATTTCGTGCTGATTGTCGTGGTGCAGTTCGTTTATTTATTTGAGCTCCACATTGTGCTAATTGAATTTAATTGTGGATTTTTACGGATTATTCCTAAATTGAATTAATTTGAGTAATTGAATGATTGATTGGTAGATGGCCGAGTATGATTATTTAGCATTGATAAAGCTTTGATGAGTTGTAAAGATCATAGAAATTGTGAGAAATGAATTGGTAAAGATGTATGTTGACCCGATGACTAGACATGTCATCTAGGAATTTGCTTCATGTGTAAGGATATATTGATGGATCCATAATAGGTTATATATCACCTTGGAGAAGGCATGTGTGCTCGGTGAGTTGGTCTATCACCTGAGAGAGAATGCACGTGGGCTCGTGATTCGGTGATTAGGATATCCATCTTGAAAGAGACACGTGGGCTCGTCTATCCCTTTGCTTCATTATGGAGATTTCTCAATGAGTACATTTGGCATCTTGAAGAGACACGTGGGCTCGTGATTTGATATCACCTTGGAAATGCACGTGGGCCGCTATTGAAATGGCATTTTAAAGGGACATGGGCTCGGTGACTTGATGCATCGCTTGGAAGAATGCACGTGAGCGATGATGTTAAGCATGGCATCTTGGAAGAACACGTGAGGCTCGGTGATGTGATTGATGTTTGGGAATAATGACTTAGTCTAGAAATGACGTAGGTCGATTTGACTTGTTATATGATGTTGAGAATGTTGATTGATTGAATGATCTGAAATGGTTGATTGACATGTAATCGACTAAGTCGATTAATCTTTGCTTTGATTTGATGTTGTAAATTGATTGATTGAATTGAAATGACCATGAGTGGTCTTGTTGGCATGTAATCGACTAGGTCGATTTGATCGATGCTTCGATCAGTGATGTGATTGCTTGGGTGCCTATTTGATCTGTGCTAATATGCAGGTGGAATCTGAGGCTAAGGTAAGTCCGCTGACTCGTGTTGTGCATAGGCAGCCCTAAGGTGTATTAGTTTACTAATCGGATCTTAGGGAGTAGAACTTGCTGAGACATAGTGTCATCCCGGTTGTGGGACAGCATTTCAAAACCACGATGAAGAACCGAGGAGAAAGAACCCGAAGATGAGTATATGGAGGAGAACCCCGAGGATGATCCAAAGTAGGATCCGAGGATCCTATCCGATGACTTTTGCTGTAGAATCAATTTGAGTAGAAACCAACCGTTTTAGTATGGCTTGTATATGTACATGTACGAATGAGTCGTTATAGAAGTACATAAGGGTGTTGGTTTTCAAGTTCAAGTTTCTAGTCCTACTTGTATATCCCATTGCTTTTATTGTCTGTTTTTATAATCGGGGATTTTTATAAATCCTGCTTCCGCATGTGCTATCGGGGCGTGAAAAAAAAGGGTTCGACGATTTTCTTTGAGCATGAGCATGAGTCCTTATGGATATCGCATTTTAAAAATCGACCAAAGATGAAGGATGGTCACTTTGTGACCGAAAAGGAATCGGGCGTGACATGTTACATGTGGGCTGCACGTGGCCTAGGTAAAGGTGTTGAAGAGCTTAAGAAAAAGTCCTTTCTAAAAATCAAGGAAGAAAATGAGTTTTGGATGCAAGGCCAACTAATATCGCTGGGAAGAGAAATTGTCGAGGAGGAAAATCATGATAATCCTAGGAAGCACAGCAGGCTGTGGGATTACAAAGATGTCCAAAAAATATTGCGGGAGAAGAAGGTGAAAACACTGAAATTTCTCCAGTATTCTTGTCAAGTTTTCCCGTAGATATCATCGTTTCATTGCATATATCTTTGTCTGAATTTCACACGTCCATATTTTCAACTAATTGGCAGGGTATCTACAGGGGTATATCTCTTCGAGTAGCCTCCAGTTTTAAACGAATTGAAGGTGAAGTATTTCATCATCTATCGAATCTGAGGTTTCTCAAATTGGACAAAGTTGATATTGAAGGAAATCCTGAGAATATTCTTCCGAACCTATATTGGCTTGATTGGCATGGATGCCAAGCGAAATCTAAGTTGTTTGCATTCGACATGGAAGACCTGGTAATTCTCAACTTATGTTCAAGCTCAGTCCAATTGAGTTTGAAAGACTGGGAACAGTTGATGGAGGTAACGCTTATTTGCGCTTTTGCACTCTTTTTTTTTTTTTTTTTTTTTATGTACAAATGAGCCCTGCACTTTAACTTTTAGAGTTTATAGTTGAAGTACTAATAAGCATATGAATCATGTCGTTTTTGCAGAAGGCTCGGAGTTTGAAAGTCTTGAACCTAAAAGACTGTACTTGGATCAATGCATCTCTGGAATTCCCTGCTTCAAGGCATTTAAAATGCTTGATCCTGGAAGGTTGTTTATATTTAAAGCCAAATGAAACCATTTCTAATTTTGAGAATTTAGTTTCCTTAAACATGAAGCATTGCAAATGGGTTAAAAGATTTGCCGCAAGCGCTGCTTTCCATGAAAGCATTGAAAGAGCTTCTCATTGACGGAACTAATATTGCAAAACTACAATTCGAGGATGGCTCTCTGCCAGCACTAGAAATTCTCAATGCTTGCGAATGTAAAGCATTGCATGAGGTCACTGATTACATTGGATTATTAAAGAGTCTTCGGAAGCTTGCTTTAAACACGCTTCCACATGTCTTTGGAGAGCTTCGTCAGATGCAGAAAATGGACCTGCCATACACCTCAATTGATGATTTGCCTCCTTGTGTCAAGAATTGCAATAAACTTCAAGTGCTAAAGATGGCTCGTACTTTCCTTCAAAGATTTCCTGAAGCCATAGAACATCTTGAGGAGCTCAAAGAGTTGGATTTCACCAACTGCAGAAATCTGAGTGGACGTTGCGACATTACCAGATTGATTTCTTTGAGAATCTTGAGATTAAAAGGCACAAACAATGCTGAAGTGTTCCCCAGAGATAAGGCACAATTATGTCTCCACATCCTTGAGTTAGATCATCACGTCACTAAACAGACTCAGACCAGTCAAAAGAATAGCTGTGTCTCGAAGCACAAAAGAAAAACGGACGAGGAGTAGTGTCTCTACAAATACAATATCTCTTTGTTTGTTGAACGACTGATACTTCAAATAGTTCCAAAGATGCTATAAGTTCAAGCTCTTCAGAGATTTATCTATTGATGTCAGAGCCATTGAATTTTGCATCAGTGTGCATGAATGGCGTCAAGCTATGTTTCTAAAAGGCTTGAACTTGAAGCGTCTTTAGAAATTTTGAAGTATGAGTTATTCAACAAGGAGAGAAAGATCTCGTACTTGGAAAGTCACTACTCTTTGCAGTTTACCGCTCGTATTTATGATCTTTACGTGTTGAATTTTATCTCAAACTATGTGAGCATTCTTGTATTAGCTTGTTCCATCATTTATGCAACTGGTTCTGTTTTCTCTTCCTTGCTGTCACATGATTGGTCACTTTACTAGTTTTTGTTTTTTATGTGTTTCAATTTATTGAGTTTTTGCATGTAATATTGTTTTTCCCCCTCTTCTTTTCTCTGTTTTCTTTTTCCTGAATAGGGAGAGGGAATTTCTTTAGAAACGCAAGAAGATCGGTTGAAATGACCTAATGCTGTTTACTTGGTTTGCTGCTTGCAGCATCCTTTGATTCAAATTGGCTTGTGCATTAGTGTTAGATGCAAAACAACTCTCAAGGAAACTTGGCAAGTTGTTGCTAAACCCAACTGGACTTCCTAGTTCTAGGCATGGTTGCTTTATATTGTGTTGTCTTCTCATTGCTATGGGGGTCCTTTCGCTAGCTCTGTCATGTTATAAATTTCTAATACTTGTAGCAGAATTCATTGTAGTTGGTTTGTCGACAATCATATGCAAGGACTGGGTAATCTTTGCGTAGAAGCTTGTATTGCCTTGTGATTCACTTTGATTTTGCTGTTGCAAATTCATGGTTTCACTCGTGACCCTATTTATTATAGGAATGTTGTCCCACATGCATTTAGTGGTTTGAACATTCAGTGAGGTCCTGACCTCCAGAGATGAGCGGTCCGGGTGCTCTTTCTGGTATAGAGTGGATTTTCGTGCTCTGGTTGGAGAATAAAAATATGCCTAATGGCCTACAGAGAAAATCTTTTTGAGGGCATTGGTATTACATAGGATTGATATTGTACATGCACAATGCAGATGAAGCATATGAAGTGGAAGCAGTGGCTTACTACATTGCTGAAATGGGCAGAATGTGAAGTGATGCCCTTAAGTGGCTGAGATTTTTCTCACTAGGATCCCCAGCTGGTTAAGTTCTAGGGATTATTGGTCGTCATCAGAATCCAAACTATTTTGGTTCCAATGATTTAAAAGAGAGGAGTGGTTGTAAGCTTACATGTTAGTCATTGGCTAGTCCATGTTGACGTAGAACTGTTATCAAACCGAGAGGGAAAAGGACAGTTGCTTGAAACAGGATGATGGTGAAAATCAGAAGTTCCTAATAAGAGGAAAAGACTCATTTAAAAAGTGAAATGTCTCAGAGAAGAACGGTTTTGATCCATTAGGTTCTTGACTCTGTTCATGAAGTCCGAGGTTCACCTTCGCATGGGAAATTAATACTCAGAAACCTTTCAAGGAGAACCGATGAAAATGTACAAAAAAATTGTTCATGGCGGGCGCCCATTTGCTTAGGAACACTTCCAGGGTCTTGGTTTCTCCAGCTTCTTCACACTGATAGCTTAATGCTCCATCCTCTGCCTCTTTCTCTCTCCAGTTTGCTGCTCCTGGATAGTGATACTAGATCAACCATCAATGAGAATTCATTTCATTAGATGCAACTGCAACAAACAAAATTGCATTGCATTAGGATTGTCATCGCACTGAACGTCCCAGTTAATTCATCGAGCACACGGACCTTATCTCCTTGCATGATTTGAATCAGAGTTTTTAGGGCCACAGAGGTAGTGTCAATCTTCAGAATGAGTACTGAAAAATACAAAGACATCATAGACCAAACCAATGAGAAAGCAGCAAATCCATACTATGTAGACAGAGTAACAAACCATCTGGTTAGCCAAGTCGTGAAGCATTCGAGTTCCACGCTTCAAGATGGGTTTCGTTCCAGAATGCTTCAGAGTAGAGTTGGCCTTGACAAATCATCGCATAATTAGGCAAGCTAATAGCATATCTATGTTTGCTAGATGTTTTTCGAACGGATATTTGCCTTGGGCTTACATTAAGCACCCAGTTATTTTTCCTTCAAAAACCGAGTCTGTGGAGTCTTCAACGAACGAGAACTGGTCATGACAAGAGTTTCTTCCATTTAGGGTGGACAGTAGTAGTGGTACAAGACCTATTTTCTGGTGTTCCTGTGTTTTGACACAATCAACAAAAACAATTAACATAACTAACAGAAGTTCTTACTCCTTCGAAAAAACTCATTTTCTTAGTGAAGAAAGTGAACGGAAAATAGGGGTTTGTAATCTAGTCGTTCCCCGGCCAATAGAGCTGAGAATTGCGAAAGCTACACGCATTTTTTTCTAACTTTTCTTCTCCATTATGTTTCGGCTGCCAACAAAGTCGTCCACATGTCACTTTGCACTACATTTTCCTCCCTCGCCTAGTCAGTCCAGTACATCCAACTTTTGGGTCATCCAATACAAGTTGGCCAAATCCCAAATTTAATGGCTCACCTGGCATAAGTCCCCAAAAAAGCACGTTAAGGACAGCAAAGGCATCACTTTGCGAATGTCCAAAAGAAAAACACGTTTTCCTAGTCGAGAGACAGAAGATCGTCACGGCAGCAATTGCACTCGATTGACCAATACTTATAAAACTGATCGAATTAGTGTTAGAGAAGACTCATTAATGTTTTGAAGTTGACAAAACCTTTCCAAATAATCTAGTCTGAAGGGTTGCAGACTTAAGTGTTATAGTCTAAAGAACTCAAGACTCTTCTGTCAAAATCTAAAGACTGTTAGACTTTAAGCTCAAAGACTGACCACACTGACAAATTCCAGACCGACGAGAGAAGACTTATCCAGATGCGAGTTTATCTTCAAGGATTCGGTTTGTATGGTTTGTGGAAGATCTTACGGCTAGAGATAGCACATTGTGATCAATTATTCTTATTGGAATCAATTCGGATAATCAGATCTTTTGAAAGACGAAGTATATTTGGAAGGTTCTACTTATGGAAACCAAGATCCTGATTGTATGGGTGAGCAGGATTGATGGGCTATCATCACATTCCTTAAATGACTTGAGATCTCCTTGATTGATTCTGTCCAACGGGTAGATTAGAGGAACTCTTTTGGAAAGTGCCAACGGTTGTAGAGACATGGAGGAGTATATAAGGAAGACTCTCAAGTTGTTCGAGTGTGTGCGTGACAGAAAAATTCCAAAGTCTGAAGCTCTTAATTCTTTGCTATTTCAATCGTTGAGCTTAACTTGTAATCAAAAGAGAGAATGAACATTTGTGAGACTTTGAAAGAGTGTAGTAGAATTTCTACACTGTGAAGTCGAGAACGTGAGACTGTAAAATCTCTTTTGATTCATAGTGAAATCCAGCCAGTTGGCTGTCAATGCGGGAGAGTGGACGTAGGCTTAATCTAAGCCGAACCACTATAAATCTTTTGTTTCTATTCTATTTCCCTCAACTCCTTACTTTAATTCGTAGCTTTATATAACTGCTTGTAGTCATTTACATCTTCAGCCTATTATCTTCTAAAGATGATTTAATTTATTAAGTCTTGCGAAAATTTCTTTTAACTCCTATTCACCCCCTCTAGGTGTTCTTACTAGCCTTTTCAATTGGTATCAGAGCTTGTGTGCTCATTTTATTGAAGTGTTTTTACTTCTGAGTTAAAGATCTATGGCTAGTATTTTGGCTCCAGGTTTGGTTGAAGGCCAGAGCAACACCAGACCTCTTTACTTTGATGGAAAGGAATACAATGTGTGGAAAAACAAAATGAATGCATTCCCAAGATCGAAAGATCCCCTGGAATGGGATGTGGTAGAAAAAGGAATCATTCCTAAAGCTACATCAACCTCAGAAAGAGGAAATGAAGTTACGGATGCTGGCGAGATGACACAAGCAAACATAACCAAGAGACAAGTTCTTGATGCTAAAGATATCTATTTCTTATATTGTGCTTTATCTCCTACTAAGTATAATAGAATTTCATCTTGTGAAACAGCAAAAGAAGTCTAGGATAGGTTGCATGCTACTTATGAAGGAACTTATCGAGTTAAAGAAACAAAAATCAACATACTACTTGGACAGTATGAAACCTTCAAGATGAAGCCAGGAGAATCCATCATTAACATGTTCAGTCGTTTCATAGAGATTGTAAATGGTCTAGCATATCATGGACAGCCAATCTCAGGGCAGATGAAAGTTAATAAATTGCTGCGTGGACTCTCCAAAGACTAGAATCACATTAAGACCTCAATAAGAGAAACACAGAGGATCATGCCTCTGTCAGTAGACGAATTAGTTGGCACACTTCAATCATATAAAGTGGAGCAAATCAATGAAGATGAAGATCCCAAAGGTAAGAAGTCAATCGCCTTAAAATCTAACGATGATTCTGATGACACAGATTCAAAAGACGATTTGGACGATGAAGAACTTGCACTCATGATAAGGAAGTTCAAGAAGTTGAATAGGAAAGGAAGAAGGTTTAACTGGAAGAAGCAAAGCACTCAGAGATTTCAAAAGAAATCAAATGAAGACAATGAGACAAACAAAGAAGTGATTTGCTTTGAATGCAAGAAAAATGGGCATATCAGACCCAACTGCCCTCTGTTGAAGAAAAAGAAGGAAAATACAGAGAAATTCAAAAAGGCTCTTAAAGCAGAGACATGAAGCGATACTGAATACGAAGAAAGTGAAGACGAATATGCCAACATATGTCTAATGGCAAATTCAGAATCAGACTCAGACTCCGAAACAGATCCAAACTCAGACTCAGATAAGGAAATAGAGGTTAGTAATTTTAAAATTCCTGCTAAAGTCTCAAAGTATATAGATGAACTCGTCTTAGTCTCAAAACATCTCTTAAAAGGATTTCCGAGCTAAAAAGGGAGAATTCTAAAGTGAAGCAACACGAAGTTTCTTGAAAAGAAAAGTTTGAAAATCTAAACAAAAGTTTTGATGATTTAAAGGAAAATGCATATTCTCTTTCAAAGGAGAATATTTTCTTGAAAGAAGACATTTCAAATATATCAAAGAGGTTTTCAAAAGGATCGAGAAGTTAGAAAAGATTCTTTCGTGCAAAGACCCTATTTTAACAAATCTAGTTTGTGTATGACACTAGAAACTATTTCTTTAATTGATTTCCCAAAAGTAAAGGAAAAAATCAAACAAAGACCTACGAAAACACTTTACAAAAATCATTTTCAAAGAGTTTTTGTAAAACCCGTTGGCCAAGTGTTCTCAAATGTTTAAAGTGTAACATCGAACATTCGAGAAAGAATGTCCTAAAGTTGGGAGACTTGTTAAGAAGGATTGGGCAGATACTGTGTTTAAAACTAACTCTTCTGGACCCAAAAAAAATCTAGGTACCAAAGAAAGTTTAAGTTCTTTTTATAATTGTAGGTCACTATAAAAAAAAAAAAAAAGATCAAGTGGTATTTGGATAGTGGCTGTTCGAGACACATGACTGGAGACTCAAGTTGTTTCATTAAGCTCGTGCAAATAAATGGTATAAAAGTTTCATTTGGTGAAAACAGCAAAGGAAGAATTGTTGGATGTGGAACTGTGAAAATTAGAAGTCTCACAATCAACAATGTCTCTTTGGTGGAAGGTTTGAATTACAATCTACTCGCATTAGTCAACTGTGCGACTCTGGATTCAAAATCAATTTCCAAAAGAGAATTTGTTCGGGAACTAGTAAAGATTTTTCTCAATCTTTCACTGGACGAAGACATGAGAATATTTATCTTCTTGATATAAAACCAGAAAGTTCTCAATGTCTAATACCCATTCAAGATGAAGCAAATATTTGGCATTGAAAGCTTGACCATGTCAATATGAAACAGATTGCCAAGATCTCTTTTTAAGAAACTCGTTCGTGGACTACACAGTCGACTTATCAAAAGTTTGATCTATGTACACAATGTGTTTTGGGAAAACAGGTTAGAAGTTCTTTTAAGCCTATAAATCAAGTTTCTACTAATCGTGTTTTACAGCTTCTGCATATGGATCTTTTTGGACCAACCATAACTCAAAGCATTGGTGGAAAGAGATACTGCCTAGTAATCGTGGATGATTATTCTCAATTTACTTGGGTTTACTTACTGGCAAGTAAGTCTGAAACATTTTCTCACTTTTCAAAGTTTGCTAAGAAAGTTCAAAATGAGAAATGTTATGTTATTTCAAGAATACGAATAGACCATGGAGGTGAATTTGAAAATCAAGACTTTGCCAAATTTTGTGATGAATCTGGTTTCCGGCATGTTTTCTCTTCTCCATATACTCCAAAACAAAATGGAGTTGTGGAAAAAAAGAATAGATCTTTGCAGGAGATGGCAAGAACTCTTTTAATTGAAAGCATTATTCCTTCTTATTTTTGGGTTGAAGCAGTTTCTACAGCTTGTTATATTATTAACAGAGTATTTTTAAGGTCAATTCTAGAGAAAACTCCTTATGAAGTATTTAAAGGGAAAAAGCCAAATGTTTCTTATTTTCATGTATTTGGTTGTAAGTGTTTTGTTTTGAAAAGTGCAAATGATTGAACTAGTAAGTTTGAGGAAAAATCAGACGAAGGAATGGCTACTAAACTTCAAGCAAAGCCTACAGAATATTCAACAAGAAGACTCAATCTGTGGAAGAATCTATGAACGTCAAATTCCAAGACTCTATGCAGAATCAACTGAATCAGACTCAACTTGAAGAATCTGAACTTGCTCTAGACCTTACAAAGTCTACCTCCCCTGAAGTAGTTCAGACTTCTGAAGATCAACAACAAACAAAAGTTGTAGATTCAGCTGAAGTAGAAGATCAGCAGACTATCAAACCAACCAGTAACTGGAAGCATAAGTCTAGTCATCCCAAAGAACTCATCATCGGCAACATTGATGAAGGGATTCACACCAAATCCAAAAGGCAAGAAGAGTCTAATGTTTTAGCACTTATTTCTGAGATAGAACCCAAAAGCATAGAAGAAGCCTTAGCTGACGAAAGCTAGATTGAAGCTATGCAAGAAGAGCTTAGAAAATTCAGCATCAACGATGTTTGGGAGCTAATTCCTAAACCAAAAGGTAAATATATTATTGGAGCTAAATGGGTTTTTAGGAACAAAATGGACGAAAAAGGAAAAGTGGTCAGAAACAAAGCAAGACTCATGGCCAAAGGATATACGCAATAAGAAGAGATAGACTATAATGAGACATATGCACCAGTAGCGAGGTTAGAAGCAATTAGATTATTACTTGCTTTTGCTTGCTATAAAAATTTCAGGTTATTCCAAATGGACGTCAAAAGTGCATTTCTAAATGGATTTATCCAAGAAGAAGTCTATATGGAACAACGACCTAGATTTGAAGATCCAAAAAGACCAGACTTAGTTTTCAGACTGAAAAAGGCCCTATATGGGTTAAAGCAAGCGCCTCGAGCTTGGTATGACAGTTAAGTAAATTTCTAATTCAAAATGGTTTTGTTAAAGGAAAGGTGGATACTATATTGTTTATTAAAAATGAAGGTAAATATTTTCTACTAGTTCAAATTTATGTTGATGACATTATCTTTGGATCATCTAATGAAAATTTGTGCAAGAAATTTTTTAAGTTTATGCGAGAATGAATTTGAGATGAGCATGATGGGTGAATTATCTTTCTTTCTCGGATTACAAGTGAAACAATCAAAGGAATGAATTTTCATTCACCAAGAAAAATATGCAAAAGACCTCATCAAGAAGTTCAGACTGGAAAATTACAAAAAGACTGATATAGCAATGTCAAGCTCTTCGAAGCTGGACAAAGAGGAAGGAGGAAAGAAAGTTGACCAGAAGCTCTATAGGAGTATTATTGGTTCACTTCTTTATCTTACTGCTTCTAGACTTGACATTTTTTTTAGTGTTTGCATTTGTGCTAGATTTCAATCAGATCCTAAAGAATCTCATCTAAGCGCCGCAAAACGCATCATCAAATACGTTGCAACTACTTCAAAGTTAGGTCTGTGGTATCCAAAAGAGAGAGACTTTACTCTCCTTAGATATTCAGACGCAGATCTAGCATGTTGCAAAGTCGATAGAAAAAGTACTTCTGGTACTTGTCAATTGCTGAGCAATAGAACAGTATCTTGGTTCTCAAGGAAACAGAGTACGGTAGCTCTTTCAACAGCAGAAGCGGAGTATGTGGCTCTTGGAAGCTGTTGTTCTCAAATCTTATGGATAAAGCAATAGCTGAAAGACTTTGGAATCGAAGACTCATGCACCGAGATCAAATGCGATAACACCAGTGCAATCAATATCACAAAGAATCCAATTCTTCATTCAAGAGCAAAGCACATAGAAATTTGACATCATTTCATTAGAGATCATGTTTAGAATGGAGAAGTTATGATACAATTCATTGACTCGAAGAATCAGTTGGCAAACATATTTACAAAGCCACTGGAGAAAAGTCTATTTGAGTCTTTTCATACCAAACTGAACATTACATCTCTTATCAGTTAAAGTCTGAAGATGATCAGACTCAAAATAACAACAAGTGGCTACTGTAAGTTAATTCTGTGTTAGTAATTTAATTTCTGGGTGAAAATTTGAAAAGGTACATTTACTTTTTGAATCGTTACTTATTTTACTTTTAGCAATTATCTTTTTAATTTTGAACTTATGGCAGTTTTTCATTTTCAAAAAGGCAGTTTTTACTTTTTCCTTAATGACAATCCGTATACCCCGTTTCGTCCGCTTTATATACTATAGATTTTCTTCTTCTTCGTTTTCACACAAACCCTAGAATACAGAACTCCTTTTTCTCTCACTTTCTCTCCAGTTTATTCCAAAAAGATTTCACTTTTTTCTCACGATCAAGTTCGAGAAATCTCTCAAAGAAAGTGACAATGTCTTTCCAAAGAAAGTCTTCTAGAATCGCGAGCAGGGGACCATAGTATATGCGTGAGGGTCCTACGCACTTTGATCTTACCTTGATCGATGAGTTTTTGAAATCAAATGGTTACAAGAACGAAACTTTCTTCTTAAACACCATGGAAGGGTTAGGCATTGCACCTAAAGGTTCTGTAGCAATGGCATTTGCCAATTTTCCAAGTGATCCATGTGTTGGTGGTTTTAATTAGCCTGAAGGGAAAGATGACGATGAAAGGATGTTCTTACATTTTCAGCCTAGGATGGGCGGAGCTACGAATGTTCGTGGTGAAATGACTGATCTTTTTTCGTTCTAAGGACCACAAAAGAACTTATTCTAAATTGCTGAAGCGAGGGGTAATGAACCCTAGAAGTGTCGATTTTGATTTTCCTGATTTATTAAAAGTGAAATTGAGGGAGAAGTTTGCACTCCTTCAACTTGAACGTTTTTGCTCTGAGACAACTGTTGCTCACCCAGAACTTACAGCTTACTTCTATTCAAATCTATCCTTTTTAGATGCGAATAGATTTTCCTTTAGTGTTAGAGACAAGGATTTTGTGGTCGATACGGACATTCTGGCTGATGTGATTGGGGTGGAAAGAGGAAGTTTCCAACCAATCAGTGTGATTATTGGTCACGCTACTTTGGAGCTTGTCCGGATAGGATTGCTGAAGGCAGGATTTCTTACTCCAGAATGAATGCATCCAATATCTTGCTTCACAATATTGTGATTAATTGTCTCAAGCCCAAATCCACATCAAAGACTGATGTCTCAAACTCAAGCAAAGCGATGTATGCGATCAACATCGGATTTAAGTTCTCTCCGCTCACACCATTCTTATGCACATGTATAGGACAATGGTGAAGGACAAGTGACAACTCCCTTATTTTGCTCTTGTTACTCGATTATTCAGACATCTCAACATTTAGCCTCCCAAGATTCTGTGTGTTCGAACCATTGCTCCAATGGTAGTGGGACTGAAGATGGTTTCCAAGATGCGTCTAAAGGAGCTGAACAAGGTTTTGGAGAGCATTAAGGTGAAGTCCCCTGTCAAGGCAAGACAAGACTTTGCAGCAGGAAATAGGAAAGGCAAAGAGCCCATGACTAAACCAGTTAAGAAGAGGAGAACACTCATCTTGCAGGATGAAGAAGATGAGGATGACATCACTCTCTCCGATTTTTCCTTAAAGAATTTACAGAGTTTTGTTAGCTTTCCAGAGATAGAGGATCGAGAAAACAGAGAAAGAGAAGAGACAGAGCAGAAAGATGAAGAAAGAGAAGCGATGAAGACATAGGAAGGAAGAACAGAGGAAGAAGAAAGAGGAAGAGAACCGGAAGAAGAAGAGGGTCATGATGATTCTCATGCAAAAGAAAAAAGGACAACATCACATTGATGCTAAAGAAGAGCAAGAACAGGAAGAAGAGTACTTTTCTCCACCCGAAGGCATAGAAACAAGGGGAGCTATTGATAAAAGAGGTACTTCTTCACTTGCTTTTACTAGTGATGATGTTAGTTGTTCTCCTGCCAATCCAGAGGATGTGTATGCCTCTCAATTTCCTGAAGATGGTAATGAGGCTTCATCTCCAAGTATGGATGTTCCTGCTTTAACACTCCTCAAACTACACATGTTGAAGCAAGTACTCAAACCGACAATACAACAGACTTTAAGAGACTGCTTGAGCTTCTTGTGGAGATCAAAGCTCAGTTTTATGGATTGGAGTGTGAATTTCAGAACATGCAGTCAGCTCATCAAGCCACTTCAGTTTCTTTGCATGATCAGGTACAAGCCCTTACGCTTCAAGTTTAAGCTAATGCAAAGGGTGAAGATATTCAACAACTGAAGGAGGACCTGAGGAAGCTGGAGGAGACTGTCATTTCTATAGGGGATTTCCAGATCGTTCGCATCCCCAAACATCCATGATTTTATCTAAACTTCTTTTTAGTTTTCTCCATTTTTTTTACTGTTGACAAAAAGGGGGAAAAAGTTTGTGTGCAGATTTGATTTGATCTTTTGATGACTTTTTGCTTGATTTGACTTTGGTTTAATTTTGATGATTTTGGACTGATTGGTGATTTTATTTGGTTTGGATTTTGACTTGCAGCGATAATCAGATTTTTTGAAAGGCGAAGTATACTTGGAATGTTCTACTTATGGAAACCAAGATCCTGATTGTATGGGCGAGCAGGATTGATGGGCTATCATCACATTCCTTAAATGACTCGAAATCTCCTTGATTGATTCTGTCCAACGGGGAGATCGGAGGAACTCCTTTGGAAAGTGTCAACGGTTGTAGAGACATGAAAGAGTATATAAGGAAGACTCTCAAGTTGTTCGAGTGTGTGCGTGAAAGAAAAATTCCAAAGTCTGAAACTCTTAGTTATTTGCTATTTTAATCATTGAGCTTAACTTGTACTCAAAAGAGAGAACGAACATTTGTGAGACTTTGAAAGAGTGTAGTAGAGTTTCTACACTGTGAAGTCGAGGACGTGAGACTGTAAAATCTCTTTTGATTCATAGTGAAATCCAGCCAGTGGGCTGTCAGTGCGAGAGAGTGGACGCAGGCTTAATCTAAGCCGAACTACTATAAACCTTGTATTTATATTCTCTTTCCCTCAACTCCTTACTTTAATTCGTAGCTTTATATAAATGCTTGTAGTCGTTTACATCTTCAGTCTATTATCCTCTAAAGACGATTTAATTTATTAAGTCTTGCGAAAATTTCTTTTAACACCTATTCACCCCCCTCTAGGTGTTCTTACATGCCCTTTCAATTAGTAATCTGTGATACATCCGAAGTTTGACTGGACAATGATGATAAGTGTTATACGATACCCGACTTTTTCAAATTGGCAGAATTTTCGTTGTCTACAACCATTTTTGTCCCTCAAGCAAAAGCAAATGCCATGTTTAGAATATTTGAAAAGTGGGTCATTTTTTGTCCTTTTCTCAATATGGTCATAGAAAATTGAATCAACCTTGCAACATTATATTCAAATTTCAAAATTAACCTTAGGTACATTGAGCAGAGATGCTTGGCAGCGTCATCCCAACATAGGTGCGATAATGAAGTCCTAACACAAATAGCCTTGTTCTTGTAATCATAAAGCCTATTTAACGTATCCTTTTTTTTTATCAGCATTATCCATATATTAGCGGACGGTCATTGCTCCACGCGGTTCTTAGCCAGAACTAGCACAGGAAAGAGCGGTTACCTAATGCAGCTACTTCTATGCAAAACATTGCTCTGCAAACAAGCTAAACATCATAGATTTTCTAAATAGTCGCCAGAAACGCCTTTACTCATAGGAAGGCCAATCGAGAATAGTACCACGTGCTTTCAGTAGTAATGCTGGGAAGAGAAACCATACCGTCTGCACCAATTGCTAAAATAGAAAAGTGATGTCTTGCAAGAGAACACTGCTCCGTGTGCCCTCTATAAGGATCATTTGCGAGCTTCTGCCTTCTTCTGTCATTTGGCTGTAGATGAAAAAGAGTTTTTGAATCAGCTTTGGCAATAAGGGAAAAAATAGTGTTAAGAAAACATTTGCTAAGTGGTTTCAATGATTGACAAAACTTAGAGACTTTATTTCTAATAAAAAGTTTTTTAGGTGCAAAGTCTGATAGGATAGGATCAGACAATTTCAATCAGAATCGGCATCGTGATTTATTCTTCTTTCCTTATATATTCTGCTAAATGGCTAGGAAGAAGACAAATATCCTCGTGCAACAACTAGTGACAATTGGTTAGATTTCCTGCCATACTTATAAAGAGTTTCAAAAAGAAAGTCTTGCTAATATCTTTCGGAGATTCAACTTTCTTGGAATTTCCTTCTAAAGATGAAACATTCTTTCCATTTGTAAACACTCGACTTTTTGGAAGCCCGAACTACTGTATAGGTGGCAGAAATTATGGGAAGCATCAACGTCGGTGATCCTGAAGCCATTAGATCTTCTTAACTAGATTTAGGCCAACGGGTAGATTTGGCTAGATAAGTCCTCCTAGAGATATGTCTAACAGTCAGCTTGGACTAGGAAGAGTATAAGAGGAGGTTTTAAAGCTGAAGGAAAAAAAAATTTCACATTCACAAGATTTGAAACTTTTAATTCCAAGAGTCTCGAAGAGTGTTTTTGTGATCTCATATGTTCGTCTTTGCTTAGCGATATTGTGTAACCCATTAGAGGTTGAGAGTGTGAGGAGTTATTTACACAAACTTGAGTGCTTATAGGTTAGAACTTGTAACCTCTGATCGATTCTTACTAGTGAATTCCAGCCAATAAGTTATAGCTTGGGAGAGTAGACATAGGCTTGCAAAAGCCGAACCACTATAATATTGAGTGTGCAATTTTCAATCCATTACTCTATTTACTTATTGTGGTAGAATTGTATGCCAGTAAGATCTGACTACTTCATCAGAAATTGCCTCGTTGCAATATTTGTTTAAATTCTTTCATTTCCACAAAATCACCTATTCACCCCCTCACTAGGAGATATTTTAGCCATAACAATTGGTATCAGAGCTCGGTTACTCTTAACTAAGTGCTTTATTATTTCTGAGTTAACGATCTTTCGATGGCTAGTAATATTGCACCAGGTTTGATGGAAGGTCAAAGTGATACAAGACTTCCTTACTTTGACGGAAAATATTACAATATTAGGAAAAACAAGACGAGAGCATTCATCATATCTAAGGGCCCCTTGGAATGAGACATTGTTCTAAAGGGTGTAAAACCCGAATCTCCCTCGACCAAGGAAGAAGGCAAAAAGCTAGAAACCTCAGCTCTTTCTAATGCAGACATCACTAAAAGAGAAGCACTAGATGCTAAAGCTCTTTACTTTTTATATTACGCTTTATCTCCATCTGAATATAATCGAATCTCTTCATGTGAATTAACAAAAGAAATTTAGGATAGATTGCAGAAGGAACTGATCAAGTCAAGGAGACAGATAAACGTTCTTCTCTAGCAATATAAAGCCTTCAAAATGAAGCCTGAAGAATCCATAACCGATATGTTTAGTAGATTTACTAACATTGTCGATAGATTAGCATATCAAGGGAAACCTGTATTAGATTCAATGAAACTAAACAAGATTCTTCGAGGGTTGTCAAAGGAGTGGAAAAAGATTCTTCAATGGTTCATCATTTGCAATTACTAAAAGCACCATCATGATTAGTAATCATTCTAAGTGCATTTATAGGATACTTCAGCACATATAGCCTGTGTTAACACTAGTTCAATTACCGAATATGGCGAATCCTGAAGATTGTCAGAAAATCATTTGTGAAGCTTGGAATTCTAGCTATTCCTGTGGAATAACTTTGTTCGGAATAATAGAACATGTCTAAGAGGTATTTAGCTAGTTGGAGTATAACAAAATTGTTTAATGCAAGACTTCCAGAGGAGGGCCTGAGTTCTGAGTAATAGTGTTTGATAAATAGCAATATAGCTATGGATGATAGGCACAGAGAAGCTTACCTCAAATCCTGGGAAGAGAAACCATGGTGTAGAGAGGAAGCGTATTGGGGTACGAGGGCTCAAATTAATTTGTTGCATAGGGGAAATGATCAAACGAAACTCTTCCATGCAACTACCATTCAAAGAAGACGGTGAAACAGATTCTCTATTCTCTAGACTCCTGATGACGGTGTAGAGAATTCCAAAAGATAAAACAAATGGCACTACAGTATTTCAGGAGCTATTCACTTCTGTAGGATGTTGTAATTTCTTTACAGTAATTGATCAGTTTCCTGTTTTTGTGACTGAGGACATGGATAGCTCCCTAACTCAAACTGTCAACTTGGAATAAGTGAAATAGACTGTTTTTGAACTGGGGTCCCTTAAAGCACCTAGGCCTAATGGAATGAATGCTTTGTTTCATAGAGAGAATTGGGATGTGGTACTGGAGGATATTTTCAAGGAAGTACAGTAGTTCTTTGTATCAGGACCCTCAATCCTCTGTTAAACAGAACGCAAATTATTCTGATTCCTAAAGTCCCTACCCCTGTCTATTAAAAAAAGTCCCTACCCCTGAAAGCCTTTGATCCATATTGTCCTATAGGCTTATGCAGGTTTGCACACAAAGTTACTGCAAAAGTGTTGGCTAAAAGGCTCGAGCCATGGCTTCTTGAGTTGATAATGCCTAACCAAAGTGCCTTTGTGCAAAGATGACAAATACAAGATAACATCTTGTTAGAGCTGGAAGTAGTTCACCAATAAAGGAGAAGATAAAGGAGGATAATGTTCAGGGCTATCTTGAAACTTAAAATCAAGAAAACCTATGATAGGGTAGAGTAGGATTTCCTCAAAGCGTGCTTAAAGAATATAAGTTAGGTAAAAATTTGGGCAAAAAGGATAACTTAAATGTGTGAAGACTGTAAGCAAAATGGGGAACCCTTTCATTGTCAATCCACCAATTTTAATGTAGGGATAAGTGCATTGGAAGTCCTAAAACTTGTCACGAATGTGTAATGGAGTTTTAAAACTTTTAGAAACTGCAGTCAGATGCTAAAATTTATCACGAAAGCATAATCGAGTCTTAAAAATTTCAAAAAGTATAATCAATTGAATGACTTGATTGGATCAATTTAATAAATTTTAGGACTTAATTCCACTTTTTTAAAAATTTTCAAACTCAATTATACTTCTGTGATAAGTTTTAGAACTTAATTACACTTTTTAAAAGCTTAAGAACTTAATTGCATTTTCGTGATAAGATATTGACATGATCATGTTAGGTATAGAATAAGAAAACATCTATATAAATATAAAAAGCTTTATATAAATATAGAATAGCGTCTTCTCTTTTTCACATAACCCCATAACAAATACCGGGGAGTCAAAACACCTAACTCAAGTATTAACATCTATTCTTGTCTTAATTAAAATTCCTAACATTAAATATGCAATTGGAAATTATGTAAGTTGCGATGGTACTTATTGCCACAGTTGTAGTCTTAATCTTCAGAGTACGCATTGAAACTACAATGCCATCCTAGATTCCAATAGAATAACTTCAACACTTCATATCCTGAATTTCCCTTACAAAGAAAGATCGGTTTCTTTGGAAGAATCGATGGAACTGAAAGTTCTCATCATGATTTAAGGTTGTTTACGAGACATGTGGGCTCATTTGAGATGTTTTGGACTACACCTGACCTTTTTAGGTTACTTATAAATTTAACCAAAATCAACTATGGCTGATTTCTACGATCGTAACCTCTCTGAAGACTATTACCCGTCCAGCCTTGGCCTGGAAGAACCTTAGAATGTGGGTTTCAATAAAATTAAGCTTAGACGATCTGGGCTTTCAATGACAACTTTGTCAGGTGCCATGTGGACGGGTTGCTGGCCCAATCACATGACAAACTTCGCGCGAACATGCCTAGTGGAGGCTCTCTGGCTGGAGGCTGAGGTGCTAGACATCTTCTTTCTGGGCAGGATGCAGTCAATTTCGAAACCTCTTTATTTTGTCATCCTAGAAACTTCTCTGAAGATGCATATAGCACCAAACTTCTCCCTCGAAACAACTTTCAACATTGACCCGGAGTGCATTCGGATTAACGAAAGCGAAAAAAAGTGTGAAGGGTCACAATAACCCAGAGGAAAATCTTTCTTCTATTTGGGAAAACGAAATAGGAGGTTAAAATGAGGTCGCTACCTCTTTTTGCGGCTCATATCTCATCAACAAACAAAGTGTCGGTCGCAGGAACAGGGAGCCACGTAGGGACAATTGGAAAATCGAAGAGGAGAGATTATATAGCATTTACTTGAGAAGGTTTAGGACTATATGTCATAAGATAAGAAGTATCGGATTTAGATTGCACTTTGTTTAGAGGTTGGGCTTTCACATATTTTAGTACCAGACGATGAACCTAAAGACAATCCTAAATCCGACGAGTTGGCCCATGAGCGAGGTTTCAAATTAAGTTTTTGTGAATGGCCAAGAGATTGAGTAGTGCTCACTTGAAATCTACTACATTATGTACACACCGATTTTCATATTAAGTAGTGCTCCTTGTTGGCTCAGGTAGTGAAGCCAAGGTACCAATTACATATATGCAATGAATTTTTTTTTTTTTTGCCAAAAAATATTTGATATTTCGTAATAACTTATCACAAATATATTTGATATCACCATAAGTGAGATGAGTGCATATATATTGAGCAGTAATTTTCTTTAATCTTTTGAACAAAGATTTTCTAATATATGAGATATCGCTAAAGAAGTTCGAGACCCTACTTATTTAAATTGATATTCTACATATTGAATATACCTAGCCGATAACCTCATGTTCATGAAAAAAATTGCCATATCATCCTAATATAAGTTTAGAGGTACATATGACTTAAAAATGTCGAATTAAAATAGGAATCCAGTCATAATGGAATACACCTTGTTAAATTAACAACAGGTGCACATGGGATAAAAGTAAGTGCAAGTCTACATATGTTACAAAAATACGATTAATGTGAGTAGAATTACGCTTATATTATGTCAAGATCAAGTTGTTTATCGTATTTTGTTTGTAATGTATTGTATTTTGATGTGTCAATTATATATTGTCAATTACATAAAGGTTTTTTTTTTTTTTTTTTTGTGACTCGGAAACCCCGAAAGTCGCCCAATGACGGAAGAACCCGGGGCAACATGGGCACCCCAAGCCACCGGGTAAGTCACCATGGGGAAACCACCACCCCAAGCCACCAGGTAAGTCACCAAGTAACTCCACCAGTCCCATTGCTTTGTAAGGGCTTCGAACCTCTCACCTCTCCCTCAAAGGATCACTTATTCAAAGGATCACTTAAGCCTATCCAGCGGAGCCACCACGGCGGGTGGTATTACATAAAGGTTTTTTTTTTTTTTTTTTGATGACTCAGGAAATCCCGCGCAAAAAGATTTTAGTTCCCAATAATTTCACAAAAAAAACCAAAATTACATAAAAAGAAAACAAAGAAAAGAAAAAGAAATCAAAGATATAGTAGAAAGCGGAGGAGGTAACGTGAATGCAGCATTGGATTCCGCCTTGTCAAAGACGCAACATGTGTAACGTACTAACGATAGTAAAAAAAGATAAAGATATTAAAATAATTGCCAAAAAGACGTGAGAGGGGAATGGACATGTTGCGTCTTTGACAAGGCGGAATCCAATGCTGCATTCACATTACCTGCTCCGCTTTCTACTCTATCTTTGATTTATTTTTCTTTTTTTGGCAATTATTTTAATTCCTTTATCTTCTTTGATTTCTTTTCTTTTTGGCAAGTATTTTAATTCCTTTATCCAAAAAGACGTGAGAGGGGAATGGTTTAAAAAAAAAAAGGAACAAGCGCTCAACAAAGCAACGGAAGTGATGGTGAAAAAGACATGGGAGAGGACAAACAGTCAACAAAGTGAAAACTTACAGGTCAAAAAAGAATGGGAGGATTCCAATTGTTCAATTAAGTACCTAATTAGATATCCCGAATCTGCCTTTTCTATATTATAAATCTAAATTAAATTTAGCGGATGGAGGGGACAAACAGTCAACATGGTAAAAAGGTAATTGATATATAGTACCTCATTTATCTGACCTAATTTTATCTTTCATCTCATAAGGTAAGAACTACCAGACTTAGATTATATTTTGTTCAGAAGTTGGGCTTCCACGTATTTTAGTACCACACGATGAACCCAAAGACAACCCTACATCCGACGAGTTGGCACATGAGTGAGCTTTGAAGATGTGCTTTCGGGATTGGCCGAAAGATTGAGTGGTGCTCACTTGTTATAATTAACCCCCCCAGGGATACCCAGTTCAGGGGGGAGCCTTTTAAAGTCCCGCTCGGATTACTAAAACTTACTGCCATCCATCCTTCGCTCACACAAGGGTCCCGTCCCCCGTGTGCCATCGCCATTCTTCCCTTCGGGAACAGCTTTCGCTTGAGTTTTTTGTGGGGAAACCCTGAAAGATTGAAAACCCCATCTAGGAGCCCATTGCCCCCGTGTGGGCAGGGGGCTCAGTTGCCTGATGCCGAAGCCTTTTAAGGACCTCCTCAGGTCCAATCTGCCGCATTATATGTGCATATCGAATTTTTGTATTAAATAGTGCTCCGGGCTGATAACTTGCTGTTCCTGAAAAAAATTCACTGTCTTATCTCGTCAAAAGTGTGGAACACGTGTGCGACAAAGGTATAATCATTGTGGAAAAGAAAAAGTTTGAAAGATGGAGTAGAAAGTAGGATTTTTTATTTTTCTTAGAGTAGAAAGTAGGATTAAATAATGTCAGTCTAGCATTGGATTCTGCCTTGTCAGAGACGCAACATGGGTAGTTGTAGCGAAAAAAGATAAAGGAATCGAAATGGTCGGGAAAAGACATGAGAGGGAAACGCGAGATAAAGGAACAGGCAGTCAGCGAAGTTACTTTGCTTATACAAAGTCGAAAGGGACAGCTCATAAAAGATGACCAAAACAAGCACTCAGCAAAGTCAAGTCTCCCTGTTTTATAGCATTTTCGTATGTCAAGTGTATATTGTAGAGTACATCAATTTATAGTTTTAGACAATTCATAGAACAATAATGAAAAGTTACATAAAAAAGTAAAAGAAAAAAGTTTGAAAAAGTTAGTGGACAATGAGAGCAGGTGAACATGAGAGTAGCATTGGAAACAACAAGGCATGAGGGTCCAACCTAGACTAGTCCAACCCGATCGGACCGAGTCCAATTATCAAGAAAATTGGACCGGTTCTTGGTCTTAAAAACCTTAGACCCTACACTATGTGAGTAAATCCTTGATCTCGGAGCTTTAGACCATCTAATCCGAACCAACCAACATAGAAAACATATAATATTATATAATATATTTTTGGCTACTCCAAATTCTGGAGCCTGTGCCTCTATTCTTTCTTACCATTCTGTGTGTAGACTAGAAAGTATAAACACAGCCTTAATTCGACCAAAAAATAAATAGAAACTATCTGCACTCACCTTACTTTGTTTGCTCGCCTTGGCCTTGTCGCTCACTACTGGCCTCTCCTTACTCGCCTCATGAGCATAGCTTAGTTGGAGAAATCACTCCCCTCTTTTAGCTCGAATCAAATGGACATTTATTTTGTTATATTATCTTATATTTTTTTTTTATATGTAATAGTATTTATAATTTGATTGCTCAATGTCCCATTATTGATCTCGATATGTCGCATTGTGCTTTCGAGGAGTACAAAAAATAATTAATTGGCATAGAAATAGATCTATACTTTGGTCCACGAACCTAGGCTCAACAAAATTGGTCCTTAGTCCCAAAAATTTGAAATCAAAATCATGTGAGTTGGTCTATGAATTGGGTGCTAGACCACTCAATTCGAACCATGCTTACTCCTATAAACAACTTTTCCTTGTATTTGATCAAGAAGTTGTCAGCCACCAATTTTAATTTAATTAAGATATCGACTAGTCCATGATAGGTATCGAATAAAAATATCTATAAAAAGTATATAACAACAAGTTCTTAAGGATTGCCTGTAAAAGTACCATGTACGACTCAAAATGGTAAGGGATTGAACATTCCTTCTTCTTTTTTTGGGTCAAAATTGATCATTCTATTAGCAAGCAAAACCTTTATCACTCTCTTTTCATTTTGTTTCCAACTAAGATTTGTGCTTCTCTCATTCAATACCATGAATTTGTTGAACGAAAAACAAATAAATCTAATGATCTTCAATGTTACATATTAGCAATTATTGAAAATTTTAACATTTTTAATTATTCTTTCAATATGACAATGATATTCATTGATTACAAGGAAGTAGGCAGTATGTCTCGATCCAAGTTTGGTTTGAAAATCTTTTTCTATCTAATGTCTTTGTTTCGCGAAAAATAAAAAATTTTAAAAAATATATTTTTAGAAATGATTACTTATATTATTTATACAAATGAATGAATAAAAAATATTTTCATCTTTTACGAAAATATTTAGAAATAAATTATTATCGTTAATAAAAATATTTAATGAATTATTTCAAATGATATAAATAATCATTTTAAAAATAAATATTTTTAAAATTATTTATTTTCCGTGCAAATGCACCTTAATGAAAGCACGAGTTGGAGGCAATTTGCTTCCGAAGACCTTGCTTTCTGCTGACTTTAAAGCAACTAAAGCGCTTGAATGTCCAATGGAGTATCCAGGGAGGACTGAGACGGGCTTGGATCCATGGTGGTGGTCACCGAGGGCACCTCACCAAAGCAAGGATGACAGAAGCCATCGACAAGTTCCTCTGCCATCCGTCCACTGCAATTTTTTATTTTAACAAGTCAATATTCGCACTTTTCACCCATCAGAGTAAGGGAAAGTTTTTCTTCCCTTATTTTAAAAAATACCTCTCAGTTTTACGTCCCATAATTTAAATATGGCAGTGTAAGGGCGTAGTAAGGTCCAGCCGACTTAAAAGCAACGAGAGCACTTCCGACTCCTCTATCTTAGATTTGTAAGAGTGCGTCACCCGTGACGGATCCCCTCTTATTTTTCTTGTTTGTCTGTGTCCATGTCTTTGGAGTATTCTGGCACCACAAGAAATAGCATGTTCCATTTTATTGGTGGTGCGGATTATTTCCTTGTTACTTTTATTAACCAATTTTTTCTTAGGATGATAGAAGGGCGGAACGGAGCCATTTCAGTCCAACATAATTTAACATAAAAAACAATTCTGTTTTAGGATTTCTAAACTTCGTGCCAATCAAAAATAAAAACTCGATTAGGTATTATTTTTAGATTTATCTTCAAATGAATAGCCAACCGAAGTTTGGACGATAATACACCTCAACCAGAAAAGTCGTCATTGCAATGTCCGCGTCAGATACTTGTATCAAAAAGTGACCGGTGTATGCCTAAAGTGTGAAGTCCTAAAACGTCATGCGTGATGCATATCCTTTATAATTAAATCCTATTTTGAGTAATAGCACACAAAAGCGAAATCAAACATCCAAATATCCTTTTTTAAAGAACGCAAATTTACAACATTGTTCACACAAAATACAAAATACAAAAGTTCATGGTAGGTCGAGGTCACCTATCTTCATACTACACTATGCTCCAAAGGACTGCATGTACAAAAGTCTAGATTGACATCATGGGTCGATAACTTCACCCTCTATTACATCACCATCTTCATAATGTTGAATGTTGAAACCCTCAATGAGCCTACCAACTCGCCGTCAAGATTCCGTTACTAGGCGACAAATTGATAGGGAACCCACTTCATGAAACCATGTCGATCCATATAGTAGAATTATACTTCATATATACTATTTCAGGGTAAGGTACAAACACACTCTCATAAACTCCCGCGCGGGGGGGTTAAAGTTTCGACTTCTGCTGGTGTCTATCATCTGACGTGCTGACCAGTGACCAGTACCCTTGGTGGGGATGAGAAAATATTTTTGAAAAACAATGATATTTTTTTTTTCAAAAGAAAAACTTGACATAGTTATAGATATTACATCTATTTTCTAATATCTAATGAACTATATAGAAATTAGCTCTACGAGAATGGGAAAGCAATCATATTTATAATTAACGTACTCTACTATGCATGATCCTAGATGTGGTAGATTTAAATAAAAGATCTACTCAAACATCTACAGAAGAATACGGACAAAAGAATTGACTTTGCCGCTTTCAATATTATATATTGTAGAGAGTAAATTGACTTTGGTTTCATCTATTACATGTAGCAAAATACAATATTGAAGTCGATGTTACAAGGAAATCGTCACTCCAAAAGGAATCATCAAACAGTCAAGTCATTAAATAGATGTAGTTCCTTATAAATTCAATTTGTAAAATATGACGTAAGAAATATTTGACTCGGAGTGCATTCGGATTGATGAAAGCAAAAAGCAATGAAGGGTCATGATAACCCTGAGGGAAATCTTTCTTCTATCTGTGAAAATAAAATAGGAGGTAAAAACGGAGTAGTTATTTATTTTATTTTTTTTTGCGGCTCATATTTGATCACCAAATAAAGTGTCGATCATGGGAACGACGTGAAGGTTTAGGAGAATATCTACTTCTAAACAAAGCGAAGGGTCATGGTAACCCTGCGGGCCGCGCAGGGAGAGTTGAAAAATCGAAAAGGTCATATTACATTTATTCGAGAAGGTTTAAGACTGCATCTCATGCGATAACTACCGGACTTAGATTACACTTTATGCAGAAGTTGGGCTTCCACATATTTTAGTACCAGACGATCAGCCCAAAGACAATGCTACGTCGGATGAGTTGGCCCATAAGTGAGCTTTGAAGATGTGCTTTCAGGATTGGCCAAAAGATTGAGTGGTGCTCACTTGTAATCTACTACATTATGTGCATACCGAATTTTTGTACTAAATAGTGTTCCGGGCTGATAACTTAGTGTTCTTAAAAGAAATTCACTTTCTTATCCCGTTAAGAGTTTAGTCGTACATCTGTGACAAAGGTACAATTATTGTGGAAAAGAAAAAAGATGGAGTAGCAAGTGGGATTAAGGGACGTGTGTCTAGCATTGGATTCTGCCTCGTCAGAGACGCAACATGTGTAGCTGTAGTGGAAAAAGATAAAGGCATCCAAATGATCGGGAAAGACATGGGAGGGAAATGCGAGATAAAGGAACAGGCACTAAACGAAGGAGTAAAAATAATAGTGAAAAGTAAATGGGAGGGAGACAAACGCTCAACAAAGTCAAAAGGGACAGCTCACAAAAGATAACTAAAGCAGTAGCAAAAGTCAAGTCTCCCAGTTTTATAGTATTTTTGTATGTCAAGTATATACATCAATTTATAGTTTTAGACAATTCAAAGAACAATAATGAAAAGTTACATAAAAAATGTAAAAGAAAAAAGTTTTAAAAAGTTAGTGGAAAATGAGAGTTGGTGAATGTGACAGTAGCATTGGAAAAAACTAGGTGTGCGCATTGACCTAAGGTTAACTCTAGATCAGCACTAGATTAGCCCAACCCGATTGGATCTAATCCAATTACCAAGGAGACTGGGTTAATTCTTGGTCTTGAGACCTTGGACCTTGCACTGTGCGAGATAGTCTTTGGTACGGTATGAACAGTGACATTGAAGAGTGATTTCCCTAGCTTACTACTATAGTAAAAGTGAACAGTGATTTGCTACAGTGACTTCCTAGACTGTCCAACCAAAATCAACTCTGTACATACTATACATAACATATATGATCTACTCTAGAGCCTTTGCCTCTGTTATTTTTTTAGCAGTTTTGCCGTATAAACTAGAAAGTATAAATC
Organism: Eucalyptus curtisii; assembly: GCA_017140595.1. Lineage (NCBI taxonomy): Eukaryota > Viridiplantae > Streptophyta > Magnoliopsida > Myrtales > Myrtaceae > Eucalyptus > Eucalyptus curtisii. Next base: position 28,453,836 of record CM029498.1, read on the forward strand.
CAACCTTGATTCTTCACTCACCTTGCTCTATTCACTTGCCTTGGCCTCGCCGCTGGCCTCTAACCTCTCCTAGCTCGCCTCACAAGCATAGCTCACCTAGTGCAATCATTTGTTTCTTTTAGCCCAACTCACAAATGTAGCTTAATAATCGCAAATGAAGATTTATGTTGTTACATTATTTTAGATTTATGTTTGATATATAACATGTACATAGTTTCATTGTTCAATGTCGCATTATTGATCAATTGGTCACATTATGCTTTCAAGGAAAACAAAAAGTGAAACAAAAAAAATAATTGGTTTGTTTCGAATTGACCCTAAAACCAAACTGGACCCATAAGGTCAGTTCGGTCTTTGGTTCTAGACTCAAAAGGGTTAGTTTTCGAACCTAAAAATTGGAGACCAACACTATGTGGGTTGGCTCCTAAGTTAGGTGCTGGTGGGTTGGTCCATGGGTTAACTGTTAGACCGTCCAACCTGAATTACGCTCACCCTTAGAAACAACTTTCCTCTCAACAAGTTGTCAGCCGGCGATATTAATCTAATTAAGATATTGACTGGTGCATGATATGTACCGAATAAAAATATCTATAAAAATATATAACAACAATTTCTTGGGGGATTGCCTCTAAAAGTACTACATACGACTCTAAATGGTGAGGGATTGATCATTCTATTTTTGTTTTTGTTTTTTTTTTTTTTTTTTTTTGGGTCAAAGTTGATCATTCTATTGGCAAGTAATACCTTTATCACACTCTCTTTTAATTTTGTTTCCAACTAAGATTTGTGATTCTCTCGTTCAATACCATGAATTTGTTGAACAAAAACAAATAATTCTAATGACCTTCAATGTTGCATATTAGCAATTATTGAAAATTTTAGCGTTTTTATTATTCTTTCAATATGACAACGATATTTATTGATTACAAGGAAGCTGGCACATGTCTTGATCCAAGTTTCGTTTAAAAATCTTTTCTTATCTAATGCTTTTATTTTTCGAAAAATGAATAATTTAGAAAATATTTTTTTTAAATGATCACTAGTATCATTTAAAAAAATGAATGAACAAAATATATTTTTATTGTCCACTTAAATATTTAAAGAATAATTTATTCTCGTTATTACAAATATTTCTCATTAATTAATTATTTCAAACGATATAAATAATGATTTAAAAAAAATTATTTATTTTTCGTGCGAACGCACCTAAATGACAAGTACGAGTCGGAGGCAAATTGCTTCCGAAGACCTTGCCTTGTGCTGACTTTAGTGCAACCAAAGCAATGGAATATTCAGGGAGGATCGCGATGCCCTAGGATCCTTCGCGGTGTTTATTGAGGGTACCTCACGAAAGCACGGGTCACAAAAGCCACCGATGGGGGCCCTTGCCGCCGTTCGCTGATGCAGCAGTTTGCATTGTTACGTTTTTTATTTTAACGTGTCGATATCTAGGGAGGATTGAGATGCACTTGTTGGCTCTCTGGCTCCTCTATCTAAGATTCGTAAGAGTGCCTCATCTGCGACGGATCCCTTTTTTCTTTTTTTTTTCTTTCTTGAGTCCACGTCTTTGAATATTCTGGCACCACATGAAATAGCATGTTCCATTTTGTTGGTGGTGCGGATTATTTCCTTGTCACTTTTTATTAACCAATTTTTTCTTAGGATGATTGAGGGGCGGAACGGAGCCATTTAGTCCAACATAATTTAACATCATAACAATTGTTTTCGGATTTCTGAACTTTGTGCCGATCAAAAACAAAAACTCGATTAGGTATTATTTTTAGAATTATCTTCAAATCAATAGCCAACCAAAGTTTGGACGATGATACAACTTAACCAGCAAAGTCGTCATTGTGATGCGGCCATCAGATAGTTGTATCGAAAAGTGACCGGTGTATGCCTAAATTGTGACACCCCAAAATGTCGCACGCGGCATATATCATTTATAATTAAATCCTCTTTTAAGTAATAGCATGTGGAATTGAAATCAAACATCCAAATATCCCTTTTAAAAGAAAGTCGCACAGGTATAGTAATGTACTTATGCTTCTTTTATTTATATTACATTTCAAATTCACAACTTCATGACATTGTCCATGCTGGATAGGGTTGAGGTCACCTATCTCCATACTATATTCTATTCCAAAAGACTGCTTGTACGAAAATCTAGACTGACATCATGGATCGACAACTTTACCCTTCGTTGCATCACCATCATCACAATGTCGAAACCCCTCAGCGAGGCAACCAACTTGCCATCGAGGATGAATCGATGGGGAACCCACTCCATGAAACCTACGCCGACCACATAGCAAGACTATACTTGGTGTATACTACTTCAGACTCAGGTACAAATACACTCTCATAAACACCCTTGTAGTCATAGGAACTCCGAAGCGCAAAGATGGTGGGAAGTCCATCATACACATATGAAAAATAAAGGAATGAGCCGAAACTCAGTAATGAAATCTCTAGTTTTAAGTTAAAAAATCATCTTACCATTTTACTCGGTATAGGCAATGTGAACACATTATAAACCAATAAGCATGATGAGAACATGAATAAACTTTACTTTTTCCATTTTGATATGCCACAATAATCATTATTTCTGTAAGGACTTGGGGACTACCATTGTGTGATATTGTCCGCTTTGGGCCTTTGACTCTCATGGCTTTAAAACACGTTATACAAAGTAGAAAATCTAAGCCTTATCAACTAGTCTAGGACTTCCCCTTTGGCAATACGAAATAGGAGACATGTGCTTAACTTCCCCCACCTTTGGGTCACAGTCACCCGCCGGCGCAGCCTCCCCTAACATCCTAGCCACGCTACCCATCCTCAGGGTTTGGGTTGTCACATTCTTCACCCCTCACTGCATAGTGCCCTCGTTGTTGCCCCAAACGCTGTCGAAAGTTGGTTTCGATACCACCTATAAGGACTTGAGAGCTACCATTGTGTAATATTATCTGTTTTAAGTCTCTGGCTCTTACGGCTTTAAAACACGTTACGAGTAGAGAATCCAAGCCTCATCAGCTAGCCTAAGACTCCCCCATTTGGTAATGTGGGACAGGAGACATGCGGTTAAGCTCACCCCCTTTTGGGTCACAATCGCTCGCCAACCCATCCTCCCCTACCATCCCAACCACAATGTCCCACCCTTAGGGTCTAAGCCATCACAACTCCCCAATATTTCAATCTGGACTCATGGATATGGCATAACATGTTCCAATACAAAGCAGCCAATTGAACAATATTTGGATCTACACATAGACATGATCATGCATTATATTCATTGTTACTCCCCCCCCCTTAATACTTCCGGACCATCCCAACTCGTGGGGCATCTCAACTCCGAGGCATCCCGAATCTCCTGGGTCATTCCAACTCATGGGTATCGTCACCATAATTATGGGTGACGGAAAACATATTTTTCTTATACAAGTCATGACAATAAATATTTACACATGTTTCAACGCATATACCAACTTTCTTGCTTCATCACATATTCCTCAAAGAAATGAATTGCATTACCTAAACAAATATGTAGGAAGTAAAATGTGATCATAGTCAACAATTGGATATATTTAGAAGCTGAAAATATATCAAAAGTGATTCTAGGCAAACAAAGGAATTGAGTCTGAACGTGAATTTGAACATCAATCTAGATAAACAAATGAATATAATTAGTAACTAAGCCTCAATGTAAATTTGAAAATGAATCTGAACAAACAAATGAATATATTTTGAGTCTGAACAACAAATGAGTGTCTTCTAAGTTTGAACAAATAATGAGTATGTTCTGAGTTTGAACAAATAATGGATATATTATAAGTATGAACAAACAAATAAATATTTTCTAAGTCTAACAAACAATGAGTACATTATGAGCTTGAACAAACAATGGTTATATTTTGAGTCTAAACAAACAAATGAATATATTTTGATTCAGTAAAATTTGAGTGATAAAGTGAACCTATTCAAACCTAGTGAAATCTGATCGAACAAATGAACATATTTAGCCTCAGAAAATCCATATACTCAGATTCAGAAAGTAAATATACTCAGATTCGGGAAGTAAATATACTCAAGTTCAGAAAGTAAATATACTCGGATAAATAAACTCAGATTCAAGAAGTAAATATACTCAAGTTCAGAAAGTAAATATACTCAGATAAATATACTCAGATTCAAGAAGTAAATATACTCAAGTTCAGAAAGTAAATATACTCAGATCAAGAAAGTAAATGTCACGCCCCGATCCTCAGAAACGCGCGCATCCCTTATCTTTGGTCGATATTAAAATGCGATATCCCAGGATTACTCATCGCCGACCCCTTTCATTTTGTATTGCACATGCGGAAGCAGTTATAAAAATTCCCAGACAATAAAACATTGGGATAGAATAGTAGGACTAGAAACTTAAACCTGAAAACCAACAACCTTATATACATATATAACGACTCAGTCATACATGTACATATACAAGCCATGCTAAAAAGGTTGGTTTCTACTCAAATTGATTCTACAACAAAAGTCATCAAGATCCTATTCTGGATCATCCTCGGGGTTCTCCTCCAGATACTCCTCTTCGATTTCTTTCTCCTCGGCTTCTTCATCAGGGTCCTGAAATGTTGTCCCACAACCGGGATGAGACTACGTCTCGGCAAGTTCTACCCCCAAGACCCGATTAGTAAACTAATACACCTTAGGGTTGCCTATGCACAACATGAGTCGAAGACTTACCTTGGCCTCGAGATTCCACCTGCATATTAGCCCATATCAAATAAGCATCCAAGCAATCACATCACGATCGAAGCATCGATCAAACCGACCTAGTCGATTACACACCAACAAGACCGCTCACGGTCATTTCAATTCAATCAATCAATTCACAATTATGAATCACGGTCCTTAGGACATAACTTATCTATAGGTGGTAATCACGGCCCCACTAAGCAACTTTCAATATAATCGGTAACCACACTCCGCACACGTTCCAACCGATAACCACGCCACATAAGAGCATAGCCTTTCGCGGTTCGGCTATCTACCGACATTAATGCCAGGCATCGCCTCCCCCCCTAGGAGCGCGGCTTCGTCACTACGACGGCATTCCCGAAGGAGCATAGGTCCAGTGGCCTAGCCTCTACTGCGACCCGAGCCTTGTCACTATATTGACGGCAATTATAAACGAATACAAGTCCAGTTGGCTTAGCCTCTACTGCGATCCGTGCCTCGTCACTAAGTTTAGAATCGAGTCCAGGTTGGCTTAGCCTCTCATCGTGACCCGAGTCTCATCACTAAGTTGACGCGATTCTAAAGGAATACGGTCTAGTTGGCCTAGCCACTACTTTGCGACCCGAGCCTTCCAACCAAGACACCGACAAATCAATACCGACCTTCGGACACTTTGCATTTCATTCATATACTCCAATTACAATAGTAATCCTTAAAAATCCAATTTCGATGCCAAACTCGACACTTGGGATTTTCTGATTAAAATCCATATTTTTCACAATCAACACTCAATTTGCATTATCCACTCATCAAATTCAAATTCTAAATACACAGCAGCGATCGGCACGAAATTCTGAGCGTCGACCATCCCGGTCTAAATTTCCGGAAAAATAAATAATTAAATAATTAATTTCGGAATTTAATATTTAAATACAAGAAAATCAATTTAGCACAATATAAAGCTCAATTAAATAAATGGACTGCACCACAATCATCAGCATAAAATCCCGGTCACCGGCAATCCTAGTTGAATTTTCAGAAAATAAATAATTAAATAATTAATTTCCAAAAATAAATAAATAAATACAATAAATTCAATTTAGCACAATATAAAGCTCAATTAAATAAACGGACTGCACCACAATCATCAGCATAAAATCCCGGTCACCAGCCATCCTAGTTGAATTTTCGGAAAATAAATAATTAAATAATTAATTTCAAAAATTAATATTTAATTCCTAAAAATTCCACTTAGGCCCGAATTGCCTAATTAACACCCGATAAGGGTCGGGAAAAATCCCAAGACATATCCAATAAATATTATGGGACATTCTCTATCTAAGTACACTAACCATTTCACTAATATATAATGCAATTCACTAATAATCCCTAATCCATTATAATCTAACCACTTAATTACACTTAAGTAACACTAATCAACCTTTAAGCGTAATTAGCAAACTAAGAAGGCATTAGTGAGCAAAACTCACTCAAAACGACGGCAACGACGCGAGGATCGACTTTCCTCAAAGCGGGTCGAGCATCCGGGCTCGGGAAGCGGCGGCCAAAACGGGCCAAATAGTTGCTGCAATACCCATTTTTCTGCTCACCGATGGCTGCTGGTTGGGGCGGATCCGGCGCCGGTTGAGGCGAGCAAGGGTCGAGAGGGGCTAAGGAGTCCCGGCGGCCGAGGCGGGGTGCATGGCGGCTCACGACGGTGGAGACGAGCTCCGGCGGCTCTTGAACGCACGGACCGAGGCCGAGACACGGTGGCGTCGGCCAGCGCGGCGCGCGCGGGCGGTGGAGCGCGAGATGGCGAGCGGCGACGGCGACCCGGCTGCGGTGCGAGGCGGAGAGGCCTAAACGGCGAGCTGGCCCGTCGGTCTTCAACTTGCGGGGGCGTCGAACAGCAAGGGAATGGAGGAGAGAGATGGAGATGCGAGCGAGTAGGGGCGAGCGGCGAGGCACGCGGGCGGCGCGGGGGCGAGACGTGCGGCGGCGGCGGCGACGGCGTGCGAGCGGGAGTGGACGACCATGGCTGCTCCAGCTTCTTCTCTGCATTTCTTTTCATCTTCGCACAACCCGGATGGAGGAGAGAGGCGACGAGAGAGAGAAGGAGGAGAGAGAGGAAGGAGAGAGAGATGGGACCATTTCTCTCATTTTCTTTTCTTTTTCTTTAATCCCTCAAACATGGCCCACCATGACCTCACATGAGGTCATCTTCCACTCACACCAAGCTTCCACAACAATCCTCCATGGGTCCACTTTCATTTTCATGCGGCCTAAAATCTTGTACAACAACTTCTTCAATTCCACTCGATTCTCTTCCAATTGAATCAAATTGAAGTCCAAAAATTAATCCAATGTCACCACACTTCAATTCATATCTTCACTTGTCCATAGAACCAACTTAAGTCCCAAAAGCACGATCAAAGGCGGGCCTACTAATTTCTCGAGCCAAATTAGCCATTCTCTGATTTAATCGCTGAAAAAATTCTGATTACATGAAAATTCTTCTGAAGATGAGTTAATATTCCTAAAATGATTTGTGACACACCCTGACTTCCAATTTCTGAATTCGAGTTCAATTTCTCGGTTAATTTCAATCTGGCGTGACTTTAGCGCGTCCTAATCTACCGGGTAACTTTTAGGAATTTTCAGTGTAATTGACCTGTGGTTGATTAATTTCAAGCCACAAAGCACATCTTCGACACATTGACGACTCTCGATTGTCGTAGAAATCTCAAGGTTTCAAATACAAACACAGGGTACCAAAACGACAGAGAAATCGGTCTAGTGCCGATCGACAAGATTTGTGAAATCAGGTGGAATCACCCACGCTTAATCACATGCCTTGTCGAGTCGACCTATCTCCGGTCTCTAATCGGTCTGTGCCGTAATGACCCTTCGGTTAGAAGGTCGAGCGATCGGTTCCCGTCGAATTCTCAAGTCTATTGCGTTCGATTCCTTAACGGTTCACATTGATAGGCTAGTTATCTCGTGAGTGGCCAACTCGGAGAAGAGAGCTATAGGAACGAAGATGAAAGGCTCGACTTATTCAATTGAAACCGAATTATAAAATCGGGATGTCACAACTCTTCCCCTCTTATAAAAATTTCGTCCTCGAAATTTAAACCATTAAAATTCTTCTTCGAAATGGTGGGGTATTGTCGTCTCATCAATTCAACTCCTTCATTCGCCGTCTTGCTATTCAAGATCCTCGGTCTTTTAGAAACATTTCCAAATTTACCAGACCAATTCTCGATTCCCAAAAAGACTAAGCACTTGTCCATCTTTACAAAAATGAAAATTGCAAAATTTTTGGTTCTTTTTCTTTTATTTTTATTTTTCTTTTCTTTTTCTTTCCACTAAGCGGCTAACTGCCGCGTCGGGGATTCGAACTCCCAACTTCGGACCTGCGACCTCATCCCGGGTACCACTCGGCTAGAGGCGCCGACGGTGTTCCAAACTGTTTTCTTTTCCCTTTTAAGGCCAAATTTCTCCTTTGATCTCGAACTCGAAATATTCCACCGATTAAACAGTTCCGGCTCTCCTTTCTTAACAATTCGAGATGTCCCTATCCTAGGCGACATCCAAGGAAGAACATGATTCTCAACCTGAAAATTCAAAGGTTTCTGACGCTTAACTGTGTAAATTTCCCGGCGACTCTAAGCGGTCTTTAATCTGCCACTGATATTTGCAACTGCGTCCACCGACCGCGAACGACTGGCCGCGACCTTTCATTTTCTAATCTCAACTCAACAACTGAAGTTCTGTACACTTTGCTCTACACTGACTAAAAAGGAACTATCTGATTGATCTGCTGAAACTAGGATCCTCTGGTCTAGACCTGATATAACTCTGACACTAACACTCTATACAAACGAATGATCTGATGCACAAACACTTCTGCATGCTCAATCAAACCAAGATCCTTTCGCACAGCCACAAGATGGGCTGATTTCCACCGTCTGTCAAATACTACCCAAAAAGAAATTATTAACACACTGACCCCTAAGAAGACTTGTCACAAAAATCCATTCGTGACTTGTTTCCATTCCCACATGGGGATAACGAGAGATTACAAAGGTCCTCTCGAATTGCAAAATCGTGCTTTCACTCGATAGCACATTTGGCACTTGCGATCTGTCAGTGATATCTGTCTTCATACCGGTCTACTAATCCTGTTGATGAAAATTTTGACCCATCTTCGTACTGTTTGGACAAAGCCGAAGCCGCTATGACGAGCTTCCGGTAAGATCTCCTCTTTAATCTCTGTATTGTCAAGTACACCCAATCATCCTCGGAACCTTAGTGTTCCGTCCTCTGAAATCTGAAACTCAGTTCTCCTTTTCTCAGTATCCTCTTACAGAATCTTTTGACTTTCTGAGTCTATCCACTGAAGCGTTTGATTCTAACCTGAATATCCGGTTCAATTCTGAGGGTGGCCATAAAATTCAAAAGGTAGCCTACCTCAAATTTGAAAATCGAATTTCGAACTCCTTTCAAGTAAGTTCCATGCTTTAACCAACATGCGTACAATTAAAAACTCTCGACTCGCCGCATCAATGACTTCTTTCGTTCTTCCAGGGTGATACTAGATAACACCATTATAGTCCTGCCAAAATTCTGATTCACAACACCGTTTCATATTCAACTTATTGGGTCTCAACTGGCGAAACGTGTATGCAACAATCTTCTCATGTTGTATCAATACGTAACCGGTCCTTTAAGCTCTGAAACTATCCTCGTACTGGTCCATGCCGATGAATTTCTCTTCTTTCTTAAGAGGTCAAACCCGCGATGATATTGATGCTGAAAATTCTCTGACGAACATTATGTAGTAATCTGTCCAATCCCTACGGCTTCGATCTCGACATTGTTGTCGGTCTCAGTCCATTAACAATTTTTTTGATCTTAGCTGGTCCGCGGAGATTCCTTCACCTGAAATCTCGTGACTTAGGAACGCAATACGAATTAACCATAACTCGCATTTGCTAACTTAGTTTCCAATTCATGAGTCCTTAGGGTCTGAAGTACCATCTCATGTACTAAATACTGAATTCAATATACACCTCTTTTTGATCCTCAACTGGCGATGTCCTGTCTCAAGTCGACCTTTAAAACATCTACACTTTTTATAACTAGTCACACCATTCATTGATCTTTGGTAATGAACACTTATCATTGATTATTACCTAATTGAATTGACCATGGTTGATGTACAACTGCAACGAACCGTCTTTCCTTCTCTCTCACTAAGGAGCTAATGTCTCCCTTAGGTAATGCACCGACATACATGAATTCCTCATTCATCAATCCTCATGTCTGCTTCATTGGTTCCATCAATTCAGACAACAACAACTGGTAAGAAACTTTAGAGAATGGTTCTGTTCTAGATGTTAGCTCGATCATAATTTCTACCTCTTTCTCTGGCAACGATCTAACAGTTCTTATGACAACACATCTACAAATTCTGAGACCACTGAGATGTCTTCTATCTTCAATTCTCTAATCTGTCTTGACTATAACCAACACCAAGTAACCCTGGCAATCTCCATCGAACAAGTGGTTTGTCTTCAATCGACGAGATTAAAGAAATCAAATATTCATTTCGACTCCCAATAGACTCGACACTTTCATATGCTCCTGGACTAAGTTGAATTACTCCATGACCATGATTTATTACCACAATATGCTCCAAAACCAATTCTTTCCACACTTGATGGATAAGTTGTACACAAATAGCCAATCAAGTACAACTCTTATCGTGGTTCTTTTCCTACGACTTTAACAAACAACTGAAATTCCACAATTGTGTTCCCAATACTCTCTAGCACCATTCTGATGAAATCACCTCAAAACATTCTTCCATTGAATAACGCATAGTCATTTCCATTTATGTTCCTTTTGCCATCTTAATGACGTCTTATCTGCGGCATCAGTATCAATGCTCCCTTGGACTTACACTGATAGGGTTTCACCTGATAGCTGTGCTGACAACACTTACCACAAATCCTGTCCTCAAAATACACGAGACTGATTCATACCATCTTCCATAGAACAACATGTTCCATTAGTCTGAATGCTGACCTGACTATGCCACCCCTCCTATTGGGTGGAATAGAATATTCTTCCCTCAACATCAGTCTTTTCCCCTGACCGAATTACAAGTCTGCCTGCGCTGAATCTTGACTCAAATATCGAAATCTGTTCCCTGATCAACCTTCCAGGTTGGACCTCAGCAAAGGTAGCAACAACAACAACTTGATCCTGATCTCATTGACTCATCCAGATCCCAAGGAACACTTGCATCAAAACGATCTTATCGAACTTAGGATCATTCACGCTGCCACACTAGTACCAACCTACGATGGCACTCTTATGCTCGAGGCGCGGTCGACACTCGCCTTCCGAAACCACAAAGATTAAAAGCAAGCGATTCACACATAACAAACAATTCTACCAATCAGCTATCAAAGACATGCACCGGTCATGAATTTAAAGGCCTTTTCTACTACTATCCCATAGGTCATCGTGCCTTATCACTCCAATACCTAACCATTACTCTGATACCACAAAAAGGGGATGTCACGCCCCGATCCTCAGAAACGCGCACATCCCTTATCTTTGGTCGATATTAAAATGCGATATCCCAGGATTACTCATCGCCGACCCCTTTCATTTTGTATTGCACATGCGGAAGCAGTTATAAAAATCCCCAGACAATAAAACATTGTGATAGAATAGTAGGACTAGAAACTTAAACCTGAAAACCAACAACCTTATATACATATATAACGACTCGATCATACATGTACATATACAAGCCATGCTAAACGGGTTGGTTTCTACTCAAATTGATTCTACAACAAAAGTCATCAAGATCCTATTCTCGGATCATCCTCGGGTTCTCCTCCGGATACTCCTCTTCGATTTCTTTCTCCTCGGCTTCTTCATCGGGGTCCCGAAATGTTGTCCCACAACCGGGATGAGACTACGTCTCGCGAAGTTCTACCCCTAAGACCCGATTAGTAAACTAATACACCTTAGGGTTGCCTATGCACAACATGAGTCGGAAGACTTACCTTGGCCTCGAGATTCCACCGCATAGTAGCCCATATCAAATAAGCATCCAAGCAATCACATCACGATCGAAGCATCGATCAAACCGACCTAGTCGATTACACACCAACAAGACCGCTCACGGTCATTTCAATTCAATCAATCAATTCACAATTATGAATCACGGTCCTTAGGACATAACTTATCTATAGGTGGTAATCACGGCCCCACTAAGCAACTTTCAATATAATCGGTAACCACACTCCGCACGCGTTCCAACTGATAACCACTGCCACATAAGGGCATAGCCTACTCGCAGTTCGGCTATCTATCGACATTAATGCCAGGCATCACCTCCCCCCCTTGGAGCGCGGCTTCGTCACTACGACGGCATTCCCGAAGGAGCATAGGTCCAGTTGGCCTAGCCTCTATCGACCGAGCCTCGTCATTATATTGATGCAATTATAAACGAATACAAGTCCAGTTAGCTTAGCCTCTATCAACGACCCGTGCCTCGTCACTAAGTTTAGAATTAGGTCCAGGTTGGCTTAGCCTCTCATCAGTGACCCGAGTCTCATCACTAAGTTGACGATTCTTAAGGAATACGGTCCAGGTTGGCTAGCCACTATCAAGCGACCCGAGCCTTCCAACCAAAGACACGACAAATCAATACGACCTTCGGACACTTTGCATTTCATTCATATACTCCAATTACAATAGTAATCCTTAAAAATCCAATTTCGATGCCAAACTCGACACTTGGGATTTTCTTCGATTAAAATCCATATTTTTCACAATCAACACTCAATTTGCATTATCCACTCATCAAATTCAAATTCTAAATACACAAAGAGCGATCGGCACGAAATTCGGCGTCGTCCATCCCAATCTAAATTTCCGGAAAAATAAATAATTAAATAATTAATTTCGGAATTTAATATTTAAATACAAGAAATTCAATTTAGCACAATATAAAGCTCAATTAAATAAATGGATTGCACCACAATCCCTAAAACCCGGTCCACGACATCCTAGTTGAATTTTCAGAAAATAAATAATTAAATAATTAATTTCGAAAATTAAATAAATAAATACAATAAATTCAATTTAGCACAATATAAAGCTCAATTAAATAAACGGATCGCACCACAATCATCAAGATAAAATCTCGGTCATCGGCCATCCAGTTGAATTTTCGGAAAATAAATAATTAAATAATTAATTTCAAAAATTAATATTTAATTCCTAAAAATTCCACTTAGGCCCGAATTGCCTAATTAACACCCGATAAGGGTCGGGAAAAATCCCAAGACATATCCAATAAATATTATGGGACATTCTCTATCTAAGTACACTAACCATTTCACTAATATATAATGCAATTTACTAATAATCCCTAATCCATTATAATCTAACCACTTAATTACACTTAACTTACACTAATCAACCTTTCAGTGTAATTAGTAAACTAAGAAGGCATTAGTGAGCAAAACTCACTCAAAACGACGGCAACGACGCGAGGATCGACTTTCCTCAAAGCGGGCCGAGCATCCGGGCTCGGGAAGGCGGCCAAAACAGGCCAAATAGTTGCTGCAATACCCATTTTTTTGCTCACTGATGGCTGCTGGTTGGGGGCGGATCCGGCGCCGGTTGAGGCGAGCAAGGGTCGAGAGGGGCTAAGGGAGTCCCGGCGAGCTGAGGCGGGGGTGCACGGCGGCTCACGGCGGTGGAGACGAGCTCCGGCGGCTCTTGGAACGCACGGACCGAGGCTGAGACGCAGCTGGGCGTCGGCCAAGCGCGGGCGAGTGCTGGCAGCGGCGGAGGGCGAGACGGCGAGCGGCGACGGCGACTTCGGCTGCGGTGCGAGGCGGAGAGGCCTCAACGACGAGCTGGCTTCGTCGGTCTTCAACTTGCAGGGGCGTCGAACAGCAAGGGAATGGAGGAGAGAGATGGAGATGCGAGCAGGTAGGGCGAGCGGCGAGGCACGCGGGCGGCGCGGGGCAGACGCGCGGCGGTGGCGGCGGCGACGATGGCGTGCGAGCGGGAGTGGGCGACCATGGCTGCTCCAGCTTCTTCTCTGCATTTCTTTTCATCTTCGCACAACCCAGATGGAGGAGAGAGGCGACGGGAGAGAGAGAAGGAGGAGAGAGAGGAAGGAGAGAGAGAGATGGGACAATTTCTCTCATTTTCTTTTCTTTTTCTTTAATCCCTCAAACATGGCCCTCCATGACCTCACATGAGGTCATCTTCCACTCACACCAAGCTTCCACAACAATCCTCCAATGGGTTAATTTCATTTTCCGCCGACCTAAAATCTTGTACAACAACTTCTTCAATTCCACTCGATTCTCTTCCATTGAATCAAATTGAAGTCAAAAATTAATCCAATGTGTCACCACACTTCAATTCACATCTTCACTTGTCCATAGAACCAACTTAAGTCGCAAAAGCACGATCAAAGGTGGGTCTACTAATTTCTCGAGCCAAATTAGCCATTCTCTAATTTAATCGCTGAAAAAATTCTGATTACATGAAAAGTCTTCTGAAGATGAGTTAATATTCCTAAAATGATTTGTGACACACCACGACTTCCAATTCGAATTCGAGTTCAATTTCTCGGTTAATTTCAATCGGCGTGACTTTAGCGCGTCCTAATCTACCGGGTAACTTTTAGGAATTTTCGGTGCAATTGACCATGGTTGATTAATTTCAAGCCACAAAGACATCTTCGACACATTGGCGACTCTCGGTTGTCGTAGAAATCTCAAGGTTTCAAATACGAACACAGGGTACCAAAACGACAGAGAAATCGGTCTAGTGCCGATCGACAAGATTTGTGAAATCAGGTGGAATCACCCACGCTTAATCACATGCCTTGTCGAGTCGACCTATCTCCGGTCTCTAATCGGTGCGTCTTGTAATGACCCTTGCTGATTAAACGCGGTCGAAAGGTCGGTTCTGGTCGAATTCTCAAGTCTATTGCGTTCTGATTCCTTAACGGTTCACCTGATAGGCTAGTTATCTCGTGAGTGGCCAACTCAGAGAAGAGAGCTATAGGCACGAAGATGAAAGGCCTGACTTATTCAATTGAAACCAGAATTATAAAATCGGGATGTCACAGTAAATATACTCAGATTCAATGTATGATCAATATACTGAGGATTATCACTTATAGCTATAATCTTTTATTGATCATCTAGTAAAATCCAGCTAGTAAGCTATAGCGTGGGATAGTGGACATAGGCTTACTATAAGCCAAACCATTACAAATCTTGTGTGCATATTCTCTTATCCCTAAACTATTGTTGATTAAGTTTTTTATAGTCTTACACACTAGTAAACTGTTTTTGATCTTTGTTTAGATTATGAACTTTGCACTCTAGTTCAGACTTAGATCTCGACTTTTCAATTCCACTTTAAATTTGTCAAGATTTGTTAACATCATTTATTCACCCCCTCTCTAAATGATATTGCTAGACTCCAACAGTGCCAATCAAAAATGAAAACCCAACTAGGTATTCTACTTTATTTTTCTTCAAAACGTTAGTCAGCCCAAGTTCGAACCATAACATACTTCTAATAAATGTAAAGTGGAAAACAAAGTGGTGCAAGCTCTACAAAATGGCTATCTAAAGTAACATATAATATTACAATAAAGATTACAATCAATCAAAATCATGATATGAGATACCTACAATTAAATAAATGCTCAAGGTCAGAATCATGATATGAGAAATACTTAGAATCAAACAAAAACACTCAAAATTAGACAAATACTCAGAATCAGGCAGTATGTCTAACATCCCCTCTCAAACTCGAGGTGATATGGAAGAAGTCAACTGGAGTTTTGAGAAGAGATCTTGAAAACGCCCTGGTGGATGTGCCTTAGTGAATACATGGGCAATTTAATTAATTGATAAAGTGACGAATGTTGCCTTAAAGCATGTGAGAACTGATAAAATGGCAATCTATCTCGATATGCTTGGTGTGTTCATGGAAAACATCATTATGTGCTATTTAGATAGTACTCTGATTATCACAATAGAATACTGTTCCACTGTGATTATGAGCGCCCATGTCCTCTAATAACCATCGACAACCATAATAATTCTGCTATTGTATCAGCAATGGCACGATATTTTGCTTCTATATTAGATCGAGCAACAATTGTTCGTTTCTTGCTATGTTGTGAGATCGGTGAGTTACCTCTAAAAAAGTAGTGGCCAGTAGTGGAGCAATGATCAAGAGGGTTTCCAACCGAGTTAGCATAAGAGTAAACCTTTAACTCTAAGATATATTGAGCAGAAAAATGAAGATCATGAAATAGAGTGCCCTTAACATAGCGAAGCATGTGAAGAATGACAACAAAATGAGTGATATGAACAGACTAACAATGTGAATGGTGTAGGTTATGTTAAGACAAGTCACACTGAGGTATACAAGACTGCCAACTAGCTGTCGATGAAGAGTAGGATTCGAAATAGGAGTCCCATCTTTGTCATTAAATTTGGCATTGGTTTCAATAGGAGTGGTAGCAATCTTGTTATCAATGAGTCCTACTTGAAAAAAAAAAGATCCAGGCATACCTAGCTTGAGAAAGATGATAGTAAGAGGAATCTGAAGTAACCTTCAAGCCTAAAAAATAACTGAGTTGGCCAAGATCTTTCATTTCAAACTGTTTACTGAGATATTGCTAGAGTTTTGTAATGCTAGTAGAATCATCATCGGTGATAAACATGTTGTCCACAACTTAAAGTAGTAGAATATACCAACGAGATGTTCATTGAACAACTAGAGCATTATCATAAGGATTGGATTTAAATTAAGGCGTTCCATAGTAGAGCTATACTTAAAGTACTGTGCCAAGGAGCCTGCTTCAATCTATGTAATGCTCGACATAATCAACTCACTTTATTAGAAGTAGTGTATTCAAGAGGAGGTTCCATATATACTTCCTCAATAGGATTACCATTGATACAAGCATTTTTAACATCCATTCGGAACAAAAGCCATCGCTCTATAGAGACAACAACGAGCAGACTTCAAACAGACATAACACGTGCAACTGGAGCAAACGTCTCATCATAATCAATCCCATACTCCTAAATAAAACCTTTTGTAGCTAGTCAAGCTTTGTAGCGTTCCACTGTACCATCTGCCCTTGTTTTGATCTTATACACCCATTTATAACCTATAGTAGACTTTTCATGTGGCAAATCAACCAAATCCCAAGTATGAAATTTATCTAATGCTTGCAACTCATCCACTATTACTTGCCGGCCAAGAGGATTAGTAGGAGCTTCTCTATATGTACGAGGCTTGTGAAAAGAAGCAACGGTAGAGTAACAATTAAAGTCATGAAGCCGAACATAAGGTTGACTTACATGTGTGGAACGACAAACAGCAGAAGAAGGTATTTCTAAGGGTGGAGAATCCGCGGATGTCACAGACATAGTTGTCGAAATGGGATCATCGGATGTACTTGCATTAGGATTAGAGAAGGAAAACTCTGAAGAGGAAGATGCCAATGTGTCACCTTCAAGAAATAGTTCAACTGAAGGATTGGTGAAGAAGCAAATATTGGAGATGACCGAAAAGGATGGAGAGAAGAGAACATCATATATTCCTAAAAAGTAACATGATGAGACACACACAGAAAGTTAGATATTAGCTCCCAATATCTATACCATTTGTGCTCAATGTCATACTCAAAAAAACAATATAAGTGAGCATAAGATTATACACAGTCACGTGCTACCACCTCTCGGGATTCACCAACCTTGATAAATTTCGATGTTGTTTCGACATCTTTCATACCATAATTCGGCAAACCAACACAACCATCTGCCTCTACTTCGCATGAGGAGTCAGGATCTGGAAAGCCAGTCATCGTCTCACGTCTCACGACCCTCATGCGTTGCCGCAGCTTATGTGAGTGGTCTTCACTCGCCACATGCATCTCACGTGATTTGTCGCGCCAACCTCAGAGTGACATCATCTGCCCACGTAATTGACATGTCATTTGCTACGCAATTGCCACATCATCTGACATGTCAGCCTCTGACCTTGACTGTTGACCGGTTGTTGACTTCTGTTGACCGACGTTGACTAGACCAGTTCACCTACTACTTTCGGGCCGGTTTGACTTGTTTTCGATAAGTTGCTGAGGTATTTTCACGTTCTGAATCTATCCGTGGCCTTTTCTGCTACATATTAGCTCTAGAAGTACCTATTTTCCTCGAACTCAGTAAATAATCTCCTAGGTTTATACTAGTTTATTGCATATTATGGAAACTTTGGAAGTTTTAATACCCATTCAGACCATTTTGAATGGTCTCAATTATATTTTATGGGCTCAAGAAACATCTAGTTTTTTGAAAGGACGCCGACTTAGGAACTGTGTCACTAGTGCTATTCGTGAACCTACTCGAATTGTTGGTGAAACTGAGGATAAATTTAGTGAATGCTTGGAGGATTGAGATAGCAAAAACCATAAAGTCCTTACATGGTTTTAGAACACTTTAATTCCTTCAATTGTACTTTAATTTGGTTACTAGCCGATATTCTACTTCAGATATTGCCCATTAATATCAACTATTGGGAAATCTACATCATATACATCAAGAGGCAGGTATGTCCATCAATGACTTTTTATCATCAATGCATGTCATATGGGATCAACTAGTATTATCTGAACCACAATGGGATGTGCATTCCAATGCTTGTAAGTTCGTTGAATATCGCGATTGCATAAGTGTCGTGCAACTTCTAATGGCATTTAATGATGAATTTGAACCCGGGGAGCTTCTCTTCTACATTGAGATCAACTACCTCGTCTTGAAGTAGTTGTCTCAAAGTTGTTGATTGAAGAGACTAGACTTGCTATCTTGAAAGTGCAACGCTATGATTCCATGATAAATGCGAAGCGGAAAATAAAGTTATGGAATTTTCAGTATATTTCATTAAACATACATGAGCTTATTTATAAGCTTTACAAAATGGCTAGCTAAAGTAACATAATATTACAATAGAGATTACAATCAATCAGTCAAATCAAACATATGCTCAGAATTAGAATCATGATCTAAGAGATACTTCGAATCAAACATATACTCTAGAAATCAAACAGATAATTAGAATCGGCAAAGTGGCCATGCAGATCAAAGTTGCACGAATCGCATAGTAAAGTGATTGGTACAGGCCCAAAGTCACCTCGTTCACCCATTCAGAGGTAGAGGAGGGTGATTGTCATGACATGGGTGGAGGATCCAACGAAGCAATTCAACACAAAATTTATGAAGGTAAAATCGGCATTTTCAGACTTAAGTAGGTCCTTAAAAGGCTCAAGGAGAAAACAGCGGGAGATCCGCCCGAGGTGGGAGATCCTGTGCTATCCTTTGTATTCCCTTTGTTGGGAAGAGAAAGATAGATAAGGAATTTGGAGACTCACGATAGGAAAGGTAGACTCCACGTCAGGACATGCTTGCATGTTTCGACTACCGCCGAGTAGGCTAGTATAGTAGCCACACGTGCCTAGGATAAGTGAGGGTGGGTGAAAGGGTGAAAGGCCTACAACAAAGCTAGCGCGCCTTACGGTACCACAACAAAATTTATGAAGGTAAAATCGGCATTTTCCCCAACCTTACGTGGAATTCAAACCGTATCGATGTAATTCTGGCGCTGGCGCACATGAAAGGACGCTAGAGCAATGTTCGTTCAACTTTTTTTCGGTACCGGAGGTGAGAATGAGAGGGGATGCCGTCACCCATGGCCGTGCTTAAGTAAGAACATTATACTAATTTAGTTCATATAAGTAGTCCACCAAATTTGTATAGACTACTTCCAAGTTCGGAAGGGTATTAAACTAGTGATGATGATGCCGTCACATCATGTTATTCTAATTACCCATTAAACTATATACTCACATTATTGTATTGAACGATCCTCACTGCTTAACCAATTGTCATTTTGTCTTAACAAAATCCTAACGTGGAAGACTATAAATGTTAATTATTTCCTAAACTCTTAGTGTTAATTTGTTTCACGAAAAATAACTTACGAGAAAAATATTTTTCGGATTTTTTGGTATTCGTTTACACTGAAAATGGTAGTAGGAAAAAAAGTCTTCTAAAATAAGGGACAATGTTTTCTACTTTTTAAATTGGGGAAAACTTTTTCCTTGCTTACTTTCTCGTCTCATACCCTACTAACCTCATTCTTTCTTGTTTTCTTCTTTTATAATTCGAATTTTAAGTTTTTTTTTTCCTTTTTTTTCTTTTTCTTTTCTTTTTCCTTTTATTTTTTTTCACCTTTTTCTTTGGCCAGTCGTCGGCGGCATGGCAATGGTCGGTGACTGACCATAGGGGACCCTTGAGCTTGAGGCTTGCTGCCATCGGGCTTGGGTCTCGCCTAGCTTGCTGCTCCCAGATAGAATTGAGCCGATGAAAGGCCTTTTGGCGCCGCCAAATCACTATGGCTGATGATCAGCCAAAGAAGAAGATAAAAAGAAAGAAAAGATAAGAAAAATATAAAAAAAAATTTAAAAATCGATTTATTTTAAAAAATAAAAAAAAAATTGTTTTTTTTAAATAATTCAAAAACTGATTTTAAAAATAATAATAGGGGGCAGGGCTGGATATGAGGAAAATTCAACCAAGTCCCAACCACCATTCTCTTTTGAAAATTAGTTGGAGTTGAGATGGTCAAGAGTTGAGAACAACTTATACGTAATTGATCGAGTCCAATCCAACGACCAACCAGGGCAAGGATTGAAAATTGCTTAAGAGCAATCTGATTTGGAAATGCTGTAGGATTACCACCCATGCTTACTTATCATAGATCTTGAAAAATCTTTAACGTCGTGGAGAGAGAGAATGGGGAATGGAGGCAAGGAAGGCTCGATTTTATTAATCCCTGTATCGTCAAGTGAAGGTATTTTTGTCTTTTTCACATTGATCGGCTATGTATAGAATAGGAGCCTGCGCGGCTTATAGGATTACCACCCATGTCTACATAGCATTGCTAGAGCATCCTCCCGAAAGAAAAAGAGAAGGGGATCCCTTCACACCCGAAGACCTATGGTGGGGGCAATCGTCTCCAAGTTTGCTAAACTTCTGGATGATTTGACAAAATGATGGGTAATTATGGGGTGTTGGCAATGAATTTGGAAGACTATAAACGTTAATTATTTCTTGAACTCTTAATCCTCATTTGTCTTTCTGGTGGACATTTTAGGGGCACTTTTGTTTCCACCTCAGATCACTACTCAAACAAAAGTCCCACATTAGATATCTCCCAAAATTATTTACTTTATTAGACTTCGCTTAGTTACTTCCGTTCATGATGATGATGGTCCTTGAAAATCTTTAATAAAGTTGTATAGAGAGAGAGAGACGATGGGGAATGGGGCCACAGTAATAGTATGCTCGATTTTAATCCCTGTATTGGTAAATGAGGGTATTTTCATCTTTTTGATACTAATTGATTGTGCATAGAACGGGATGAGACCAACAAGTAAGGGTGTGCAACTAAAACGGATTTATCGAGAATTGGACCAGACCACCAAAAAATAAGTCTAGGAACTAGTTTCTGATTGAACCGGTTTTTTTGGGAACCAATTGGAATTGGTCCGCTTCCTGTTCCAAGTAAAGACCTGCCCAGCGCCCACAAGTCGGACTGGTTTTGGAACCGATTTTTAGCCATTGTTAAAAAAATGGTTTGCCTCTCATTGTCACCACCATTGGCGCTATAGAAACGCCACCCAGCTCGTTCTCGCTAGACGCAAACTCATCACCATAGCCTCTCTTTTGCAGCTTGCGACTCCGACGCGGCTATTCAGAGCAAGTAAGGTGAGTCTGTCGGTAAACCCTTTTTCCCTTTGCTTTCTTGGAAGGGTTGGAGGTTTGATTTCGAAGGATTGGCTGATCTGGGCTTTGCGTTGTATGTTACCAAGCTAAAATATAAGATTATTCTATTGAAAGAGAGAGAGAGAGAGAGAGAGAGAGAGCGAGTGACGAGAGACCCAACTGGTGAGAAACGAGCAAATCTTACGATGCCTTGCCTAGAGACAAAACAAAGAGGATGGGAGAGAGGGAGAGGGAGGGCGAGAGAGAGAGAGAGAGGAGAGTTTTATGAGGAAGACAAAAGCTTTCATATTTTCTGTTCTGTAATGCTTTTCCTTTCAGTTACAGAACAGAGGACACCATATAAAAAAATTGAAACTTGCCAATCTAATTAGTTCGCTGATTGCATCATTGCAGGGGGTTTTGCAGTGCAAATTATTGCTTTTCCTTTTTGGTGAGTATTTCTATTAATTGTTTTAGTTTGTTTGCTGATCGCAGGGGGTTTTGCAGTGCAAGTTTCTTTTCCTTCGTGGTGAGTATTTCTATCTCACTTGCCAATAGCTATTCCTACGGGAGCACAAAGAAAACAAACTTGATTGGCATTGTACCTGAGCAAATTAGTTTACGAAGCCACCTATAGACAAATAAAACCACTTTAACATGTTAGAGCATGAACCTGGATGCTGCAGATTTCAAGAAACATTTGAGCTATTCTTTATACTCTACAAAGCAAATTTTGTTGGATGAACTGAGCTGTTTGCATATAATGAAGGGATGGACAGTTTATTGGTGAAACGGTGGTCTTAAATGGACAGTTCCTATGATATTCTAAATTCTCTAGTTAGGATAGATGTTTTCCTCCATGGCATTGCATATACCATCTTGTCTCTTAAATTTGTCAAGTTACGTTTGAACGAGATGTTGCAACACATGGTTCGGTTTTACTTTGTGTTGTCATGTATGCTGTGTTGTGAGCTTTTTTGGGTACTGTAAGTGCTGCTGAGACGTACCACCCATGTCTAGCTAGCATTGCTAGAGCATCCTCTCGACAGAAAAAGAGAAGGGAAGAGCGATGGCGGAGGCAATCGTCTCCAAGTTTGCTAAACTTACGGATGATTTGGCAAATGATGCACAATTATGGGGTGTGTCAACGATGAATTTAGAAGACTGTAAACGTTAATCATTTTCTAAACTCTTAATCCTCATTTGTGTTTCTAATGGACCTTTTAGCAGCATTTTTCTTTCCATATTAGATCCCTCTCAAACAAAAGTCCCACATTAGATATCTCCCGAAATTATTTACTATATTAGACTTCGCATAATTACTTCCGTTCATGATGATGATAGTCCTTGGAAAATCTTTAATAAAGTCATAGAGAGAGAAGATGGGGAATGGGGCCACGGCAATAGTATCGCCGATTTCAGTCCCTCTAGAGTCAAATGAGGGTATTTTCGTCTTTTTGATACTGATCGGCTGTGCATAGAACGGGAGGAGACCAAACAGGTCGCGACTCGGCATCGGCAGAGCATCCTCCCCAAAGGAAAAAGAGGAGGCGCAGGACCTCCTTCACCTCCGAAGAGCCATGGCGGAAGCACTCATATTGAGAGTAGCTAAACTTGTGGATGATTTCCCAGAGGGTGGACAATTATGGGGCGCTGGCGGCGAATTGTCCGAGCTGAAGAAAACCTTTTCCTTTCTCCGAAGTATAGTGCCCGATGCGGATAAGCGGATCCTCAGAGGAGTTTGGAATATCACACCATGGCTTCGCGATCTCAAAGATGCTTTCTATGATGCGGAGGACTTAGTCCAAGAGTGGAACCTGGAAGTTATGCAATTACGAGAATCGCCGAGCAAAGATGAGAAGTTGAAGCAGGTAATTCCCTCCTCCTCTTCGCCTTCTGAAATCCCTGATTTAAGGCTAGAGATGAGCGACCGTGCGATGAAAATCAGGAGGAGATTAGAGGGCATCGCTGCCAAAGGGAGGTATTTGCGCTTGCGAGAGTGCGCGGAGGATGTGCGGGTAGAGAGAAGAGAGCGGTTGGACTCCTTTGTGTACGATGAGGAGATTATAGGGAGAGAGAATGATAAGAACGCAATTATGAACTTCTTGTTAGACTCTGACACTGATGAACCAATTTCCGTCATGTCAATAGGCGGTGAGAGGTCAATTGGAAAGACTGCTCTTGCTCGCTGTCTATACGAAGCTGACATGATCAAGGATTATTTCGATTTAAGGATATGGCTCTGTGTGGATGACGACAAGGACTTCCGTTATCTCGAAAGGGAAGTGCGGGAAATCAGAGGAAGAGAGACAACAGAGAGAGTAGATGACATGGAGCAACTGCGAAAATATCTCCTAGTTATTGACAATATGCCGCTTGCGAGTCTTGAGGAATGGGGGCACTTGAAAAGTTTATTGATGGGAGGTGCCCAAGGAAGCAAGATTCTGATAACTATAAGCTGTGAGTTAGCTGCTACAAGCTGTGGGTTAGCTGCGGACTTTACGAGTACAACCCCATTATATATTCTTGAGGCCTTTCCAATAGAGTTTTCTCTTAATTTATTGATGAGAATGGCTTGTCAGGAAGAAGAAGAGACTAGAAATCCAACTAAGGTAGATATCGGGAGGCGGATAGTGGAAAAGTGTGGTGGAATCCCTTTTGCAATACGAATGTTTGGAAGTCTATTATTCTCCAAGAAAACTGAAGCTGAGTGGTTACATTTTGAGCGTGAGATCCGAGAATATTCTTCAAATCAGTTTGATTTAGAGACAATATGTGAGTTTAGTTATATTCATCTCCCATGTCATCTAAAACAGTGCTTAGCCTCCTGTTCGTTGTTTCCCAAAGACTGGGTGATTGATAAGCAAATGATGACGACTCTCTGGATAGCAGAAGGATTTATCCAGCCCATAGACAACGTAGATCAGGATATAGAAGATATTGCTCATGACTATTTCATGGACCTACTGAGGAGGAATTTCTTTCAAGACTGCACTAAAGATGAACTTGGAAATGTGACATCTTTTAAGATGCGTGATATACTGAATAAACTAATACACAGGGTTACTGCACTCGAGTATTTTCGAGGAACTTCACGGGCAAATTATGCACGAATTAGCCATCTATCGTGGGATTCAACTTTAGATCTAGCACATACTCTACACCATGCGGAAGGTCTCAGGACATTCATCAAAACGGATCAAGCAAAAGGCTGGAGGTGTGGAACTCAAATGGATGAAGAAACCCTTCGCGTATTCCTTTCTAATTTTAAGTTATTGCGTGTCTTGGATTGGCATGATAGTGGCATTGAGGAGTTGCCAGATTCCATTTGTGAGTTGAAGCACCTGGCATTTCTAGATCTCTCTGAAAATGAAGGAATCGTAAGGCTTCCTGATTCTGTGACAAGATTGGAAACCTTGCAAGTACTTAAACTCAACAAGTGTAACCAGCTAAAAGAATTGCCTAATGATTTTAGAAAATTGGTCAACCTAAGGCAACTTGAGATAAGCGATTGTAATGCCCTATCTCATATGCCACAAGGGTTGGGCCAGTTGACTCTTTTGCACACTCTAACAGATTTCCTGCTGCCCGGGGATGATTCTTGTTCAAAGAATGGCGGTGGGCTGGGGGAGTTGAATAGGTTAAGCAATTTGAGAGGAAGCCTAAGAATAGAAGTTAAGGGAGAAATAGCAGATGCGGCAGCAGAATCAAATGCTGCGAACTTGAAGAAGAAGGATTCCTTAGTTTCACTCGTATTACAGTTTGCTGGAAAAGAAAGTGATGAAGTTCTACTCGAAGAGCTGCAGCCAAGCTTAAATCTTCGAAGCTTAGAAATAAGGGGCTATGGGGGCGCAGTGTTTCCAAGCTGGATATCTCGCATGCCTAAGTTGGTTGAGCTACGGTTGTTTCATTGCACAGCATGCAAAAGTCTCCCACCACTTGGTGAGCTTACTAGCCTCATGCTTTTGGAAATTGGTGCGCTACCTATAGTGAAGTGCACCAAAAGTGATCTTCATGCCCTTTTATCACTTCCTAATCTCCCTGCACTTAGGACATGGGAGTGTCCTAATTTGAAATCGATTCCACCACTTTGTGATCTTAAGGAGTTGGAAAGTTTGCAGACCTCATTTGCCACAATTGAACAGGTAATTGGTATTGATGATCGAGTGAAGGAGGTAATCAAGTTATTGGCAATAGAAGATGATGGGGGTAAACCACGCATGGTTGGAATCCATGGAATTAATGGAATCGGCAAGACAACTATTGCGAAGGCCATATACAACCGACTCTCCTCTTGTTTCGATAGTTGTAGCTTTCTTGCAGAGATTGGTGAAATAGCACAAATTAATGGCGGTATCCAGTTTCTGCAAACTAAGTTGATACGTGATATTCTTAATCGAGATGGCGATGTTGCTTCTTTTGAAGGAGGAATCAAGTTTTTCCTGGATGTATTCAGCAACATAAAAGCTCTTATTGTCCTAGATGATGTGGAAGAACTGTCTCATCTTTATGATCTAGTTGGTACCCAGCTTGAGTGGTTTGGTCCTGGAAGTCGGATAATTGTTACATCAGAAAATCTTGGAATTCTAGAAACATATGTTTTTCCAGAAAGGGCTAATATCTATGAGGTGAATAAGATGGATAATGATCAAGCCCTTGAACTTTTTCACAAGCATGCTTCAATACCTCGGTATCCTGAAATTGGGAAGTGCATTGTCAAAGCCACAGGGCAGGTTCCATTTGTTATTGAAGTTATCGGTTCACTTCTACATGGAAAAACAATAGAAGATTGGAGGAAGATGGAGGAGATGATAAAACCACACTCTCGAGAGATTTTGAAGGATTGTAGGGAGATTTTGAAAATCTGTTATGAAGCATTAGATGAAAAGCAGAAACAAATATTTCGGGACATAGCATGGTTTGCCAATGGCGTGGATAGCCAAATTGCATCATATATGTGGCCTGATCTAGATCTTTTGCCTTCTTACCAAGTTCTGATGCCCCTAGCAAAAATTGGAGAAGACAACAAGCTGTGGATGCATAAACTGTTGAAGCACCTCTGCAGAGCTGTAGATCAAGAAGAAACTAAGCTCAGTGGACAATACATGCATGTTACAGACCTGGAAGGAATCAACGGGAAAGAGGTAAAGGCTATTGGTTCTTCAATGGTTTATTTTCTTCTGTAAAATGAAAGCCTTGACGCTTGAGGTGTAATTTGTTATCGAGTTCTTTAGTTATTTTGCCATCTATGGTCTTCTTTGCATGCACAGAAAAGAAAGCACCTTAGTCCTTATCACATAATAAAATTTTGTCATTGTGCTTTATAGCTTTGGATTGATTTGTTACTCTTGGCAAATGTAGGGAATGGGAGACGTGGAAGCCCTTTGCTTTGACTTAAAAAATCATCCCCATACATTTGCAGAAACCAATCTCAAGAGCATGCCAAGAGTAAGGTTCCTGAACTTGGACCATGCAAGTATGACTGGAAATTTTGTAAATGTATTTCCAAAGTTGAGGTGGCTTCGTTGGCAAGGGTGCTCGACAGATTTTGTAGCAACAGAATCTAGTCTGACGGAACTGGTCATTCTTGATCTTTCATGGAGCAAGGTCACCGAAGACTGGGGAGGTTGGAAAATCAAGGTGGTTTCCTATTTACTGCTCTAATGCATTTATTCTATTAATTATCTGGCAATTGACCTTATGATTTTTTTCTCTCCTGTTTTACAGATGGAGCAATTGAAAGTCTTAAATCTCACTGGTTGCACTGACTTACTGATAAGTCCTACATTTTCTAGCTTTCCAAATTTGGAGATACTGATTCTAGAGCAATGCTCTCAGTTGGTCCATTTGGATCCTTCGGTCAGGTTTCTCAAAAAATTGCTTCGCCTGAATTTGAAGTCCTGCATTGAACTCAACAGGTTGCCTGACGAACTGGGTGCCTTGAAAGCTTTGAAAGAGCTCCTCATTGATGAGACTTCTGTGCGTATTATTCCCTTGGGAAGTGATTTAAAGAACTTGAAACTCTTTCTGCCTCCAATTGTGTGTCATTGAGTCTCCTCAATGGAGTTGTAGAGCTGGTAAAACTCCGACGCTTGTCATTGAGGAATTGTCATTGGATACGAAAACTTCCAGAGTCCATTGGCCAAAGCCCTTTAGAGGAGCTGGATATTTCAGGGAACAGGCATTTTTGAATTGCCAGATTCCTTTGGTAATTTGCAGAGGTTGAGAGTGTTAAAGATGGACCATTGCTTCATAAGCAAGTTTCCTTGTTTTATTTGGCATCTACATAAAATTGAAGAAATACATGCCTCCTCATGTATGAATATAGAAGGGGAGATTCCTGGAGATATTAGGAATTTAAAAAATCTGAGAATCTTGAGATTGCGAAATTCGGCTATTTCCAGCCTACCTTCTGAAATCAAGGATCTTCCCAAGCTGGGGACTCTTGATGTACTTCACTGCGACATGCTTCATGAATTGCCAGCACTTCCCTCTAGTTTGGTTATTGTGCATTTGAGTCCAGAATTGAAGGAAAAGGTGTCTCACCTTTGGGACGAGCATTGTTTCATCACTGTGTAACTTGGATAACAAGGTCATTGAAATCGGTCTCTGTTCTACTTTGCCTTCGCTATGCTCTGTAAGTTATCCGGATATAATTGTTATTGTATCTGCTGATATTTGCCTTATAATTGTTATCCGGATTTTCTTTTGCATTTTTTCAGGCCCAAAATACCGCGTGCTGTCGGACACTTGCTGATAGTGGATTATTCAAAAGACGATGGTCTCATTTTGACGCTGCCTGGCGGTGATTTTTTTTCCTTTCTATCTCTTAGAGTGCCCGAGGTCTGCCTCGCAAGTCTTGTTCAAAGACTTTTTAATTGTTGTAGTAAATTTACAATGAATGACTAATTAAAGCAATATTTGGGGACTGGGTAGGAAGCTGATGGCGAGGAGGAATCGAGCAAACGGGGGCTTCATTTGATACTAGCGCGGGCATTTCCATTGTGCATATTTTTGAATCATTGGTAATCCATTGATATGAGGCGTCATGTAAGAGAAAAATATGAGATTTGTATAACTTGTTTTATAATTTTGTGAAAAAGAATATCATACTTTATGAAGGTCTAAGGTTGACGTGGTATAAATAAACGTCATAATTTTGAGTTTCCTGAGAACATAAAATATTAATAAAAAAAAACTATGATCTTTCATGTATAATAATCAAATCTATATTTGAAAAAGTACAAAATAAAAACAAGAGAAATATAAAATGATCGTTTTTTCTAACTGAATGGCAATGTGCACTTTGTTTTTTCTTCAAACTTGTATTGCATGTTTGGGACAAATATCTATTTTTGTAATATCAAAGTAACAGGTGTAATTTATTCCGTTTGACAATTTGCATAATTAAAAGAGAAAAAAATGATGGATCGTCTTATATGTTAACAAAAGTTATTTCCATTTCTCACAGTGAATTTAATTATTCAATGTAATTTTTCTATTGGACTAAATCAAATTACTTGAATGAAATCAATTAAAGCTTTAATTAGCAAGAATATTGAACCCATATCTAGAATGGAATTTGAATGTTTTCTTTTTGTCCATCTTAACTTTTTTACAACTAATTGGGAAAATTTTAAAGGACTTTGCTACTATAACAATCTTTAAGCTACTATAAGGATAACAATTTATTGTAAATCACAAAATCTTGAAAAAGTGGACCGCATAATAATTTATAGTTTTTTTTGTGATTTAAAACAGACTGTTATTTTCATAATATAATCATTTCTTAATTTTGAATAAAGTAAACTTTATTTTCTTAAATAATGATTCAAAATTGAATTTTATTTCTAATAAAAGCCTATTTGAAGTGAACTAGACTTTAAATAAGAGTGTGAAGTGGACATTTTCAACTTATCAAAGGCGGTCTTTCTATTCTTTTCCTTTTTTTCTTTCCTTTTCTCAAGTGGTGGGTGGTAGATGATGGTTGGACACCGGCAATGCCTAGGGAGGGTTGGACAAGGGTCGCTCTCACCTGATTCAAGCTTGTGCCAAATTCAACACCATTCGACCTCAGTGGAGGTTCGGCCAACCCAGCGAGCCCGATCTGTTGATCTTCCTCTGAAGAAGACTTGAACTGAGGAACCAACAGTCAAGTCGAGGAAGAAGATTGACTCAAGCCAAGGAAGAAGATCCAGTTGTCATCAGTTATTGGAGGACGACCGAGGCAAGGATGCTCGGGTCAAATTTAACGCCATTGAGGTCGGATTCGAGCTCAGGACGTCTGATTCAACACCACTAAGCTTGGATCTAACCTCGTCGGCTGCACGCAACCCTTGATCTTGGGTCGCTACCGTGTCCATGGAGGTCCCTCACCTCGTGCAATCCCAGATCTGTGGTTGTGTGAGGTCAGCCCACCTTCGCGGCCGTGGCATTGACGCTTGGCTAGGTCGGATTCGCTCGATTTTTTGGAGTGACAGAGAGATCCGCGGCCATGGAGGTTGTGACCTCCGTTGATTCGCTTCAATTGAGGCCGATGACCTCCGTGGTTGTGGTGTCGGGGGTTGGGCTGCATCTCAATGGTTACAGTCCGCAATTAATCCACCATCCGCGACGTCTTCTTCTTCACAAGCATGTTCAGATTTCTAAGTGTAAAATTCGAGTCAGATTACTAACCATTATATACATTCTGAATGTATGTCTGAATGGGAATATAAGTAATTCTCTGAATCTGAAAATCTTCATTTTCAGCGTAAAGTTTGAACCTATTACATCCAAAGTAGATTCTGCAATCTAAAATTATGTCCGAACAAGATCAAGATTGTTATAGGCTTCTCTTCCAAGAGTATTTTCCTGAATCAAGATACTTCAAGACATTTATCAGATTTACCAAACATTCGGGGATAGTTTTGTCAACTTCAAAATTTATTAGGAAATTTGTCAAAACGCTCGATTTTTGTCAATACAGGAGGTGAGCAGGCAAGGGGTGAAGGAGGTCAATCATGGCTGGTGCTTAATTAACAACACCGTATTAAACTAGTTCATACAAGTCCACTCCCAAGTTAGGAGAGTATTAAACTAGTTTCGGCACGTTATTCTAGTAATTTCCCATTGGACCATGCACTGAATAACATTTTATTTGAATTTAAGTAAGAGTAAAAAGCTGTGCTCTCTTTTCCTTTTTAAATTTTTTTGCTTATCCCAATCTGCATTTTTTCTTGTGGTACACTTAATTGTGCATGTAATTATATACGTCTTGAGTGGTCATATGGTAAATTATTATACAGCAAGAAAAAACTTTCAATCAGTGAGCCCACGACCTAGATACCGAGAATCCACCACGTTAAAAGTTGTTTGTCGGTTTGTGCGATAATTGAGTTCACTACGACCAGTATCGATCTATTATACTATTTACTACTTTTGTCGGCCACAAGAAAAGGCTTGTGTCACTTTGACAGTCCAAATAATGCAGTGGTATGCGATCTTCAATAAAAGTAAATAAAAGTAAGTCCATGTGTTCACACCTTCATATGCGGGTCCATCCTTGAACACCACCATTTTCCAAGGTACTAAAAGAAGTCTTGCGTCTCTGTCCTCTAGCATAAGAATAAATTAACAAGAAGATCAAGTGATGAACGAGCTGCCTAGTTAAATGGTGTACCAAATCTTAAGCTAGCATTTGTCATCGATTGTTAAACTCCATCATCCAATGGCTTTTTCATCGAAACCCAAAAAGAATTTACAACGTTTTCTTGAATTTTAGAGGCACCAACGTGCGTAACAACTTCGTCGGTTATCTCGACAGAGCTTTAAACCAAAATAAGAACAAGTGAAATCATTTTCGAAACAGTGAGTTCAGATAAAAATATGGCTCTTTTGGGGTGATGGGAAAGCGAACCGTTTTAGTACAATAACATAATTCTACATTGTCATAGTGTTGTTTTTGAATTTTCCTAAATATCATGCCAATTAAAGATAAAAAGCCCAATTAGGTATGTCATTTTAATTTATCTTCATATCGATAGCCAACCCAAGTTCGAACCATAATATACTTATCCCGGTCCACCTCTTACTTGTGGTGGACTTTGAAAGTTCCTCATTGCCTAAATAAACCTCATTTATCTTCTCTTATGTTGGATTGTCAAAGACTTTGAACGTTAATTATTTCCCAAACTCATAATCCTAATTTGTCTTTCCGGTGGACTTTCTTAGGATTGTTTTTTCTTCCAAATTAGATCCATATACTCCGAAAAAAGAAAAAAAAACTTCCCAAATTATTTACCATTACAAGATTTCACGTCATTAATCCAAACAAACTCTTGGCTATCTCAACTCCAACTGGTTTTCAAAAGAGAAGCAGAATTTTTCAATTGAGCCCAATTGAACGACGAAGCGATGTAAGGATTGAAATCGCCTAAGAACAATGTGATTTGGCAATACCGGGGGATCATGGATGTCCTTTCATTGCAATGCCATGGGTACTTCTGTTCAGGGAGATGACATATCCTAAAAAATATTCAACGTCACAGACAGAGAATTGAACTTGGTGGCACGGGGACTCGATTTTAATCCCTGCATTGTTAAATGAGCGTTTTTTCGTCTTTTAACATCGATTGGCTATGTATAAAGCATCTTCGTCACGGTGATTGGATGGTTATTATTTTGACTAGCCATTCCAAAATACTTTTTCGGCCAAATTTGGAGCCCCATTTACTTGGATGAAACGTAGCATCATCCAAAATAGTGGTATTGAAAGTTCATAGATCAAGTAGAGCCGATAACCCGTTATTCAGGATGCAGTCTAATGCCTTCTTGTGTTATTAGCTTGGAGGTACGTATACTAATTGGAAAGTATTAAATTAGAATGAGACTAACATGAATTATCTAATTCGAATGCCTCTTTTGTGCGTGTCCATGTATAATACTATTTGGTTGGGACGCTGTGATCAATTCCGGTTTATTTTCGGGATAAACTCAAGCATAATTTAAGTATAAAAAAAAAAATACAACTGAAAAACAAACGTTAACAACAAAAACTGAGTTAGAAAGTGAGTTGTCAGTGTATTTTGAGAAAAAGTACAATAAAAGCACACAAAAAAAGAGGGGAAATCCTGATAAGAGAAAATCTTGATATTTGGTTGCAATATCAAGTTTTGAACTTAGAAACTGAAGATCGCTCCTATTCTACTATTCAAATTTTACTAATTATATGTAAATTGCTTTGTATCAAGACCACCTACATAAGCAAAGAGCCGAAGTTAATCGATTCAACATGTAAGGTGTTCTTGGTTCTTTGGGTAATCGGATCTTTATATCCATGCCTCTAGGTTAAGAAAACTATTACGAAAGAAATAGAGGTGGACAAGAGCAGGCATTGAAATGTGTTTCCCATTTTTTAACAGCTCACACATTTTAGGACCTTATGTATAGGAGTATGTTCATGGAGGAAGAAAAGGGCAAAGGTCTATGCAAAATAAGAAGATATTTAGTGTCGCGTAGGTAATCCAATTGTGCGGGGTACCAGGCTGCTTGTTGTCTTACTGTTGTTATGTAATTGAATTTTGACTGTCATGTAAAACTCATAATGAATCCATAATTGCAATTCTATTTGATACATATATACACTAAAATGATGTAATAATTTTCCTAAATGTACCTTGTGTAATAATTTCCCTTGGGGAGATCCTGACTCGGTGATTGGGAGGATAGAACTGCCAAAAACATTAAAACTAATAAAATAAAAAAGAAAAGCAGAGAGAGAAGTAGACAAATCTTCGGTCGGGACAAGACCAAGACTAAGACTAAAAGGGGTAATAAGGTCAACACTCCAGATTCAGACTTGCGAACTCCATCGACTTCAATCGAGTTTTGATCATCTTCATCTCCATTCGAGCCAGAGCCTGTGTTGCAGTTGGTTGTTCGTGATCCAATGGCCGTTTGTAACTATCGAGTGTTTCTCAGCTTCAGAGGATCAGACACGCGCCATAACTTAGTCGAGTACCTCCACGACAAGCTCAGACGCCTGGGGATTGTGGCATTCTTAGACCGCGAAGAGATCCAGTACGGTGAATGTATCGGTAGCAAGATCAAGGAAGCCATCAAGCGCTCCGACATCTGCGTCCCTATCTTCTCCCAAGACTTCGTTTCCAGCCCAGCTTGCCTGATGGAAGTGGCCCAAATGGTGGAGTCGCATAAAGAAATTCATCCCATTTTCTTCTTCGTCGAGCCCTGTGATGTTCGTTAGCAGCGGGGAACATATGGAAAGTCCTTCGCCGAGCACAAGCGCATAAACAGATATCCCGAGTCAACCATAAAAAAGTGGGAGGATTCCCTGAATGAGATTGCTCATAAAAAGGGGCTGGAATTCAAGAAGGCTGCTCTGGAGGCTGCCCTAAAGGATGCTCTGGAGGCTTCTCTGGGAGAGAATGGTGTTATAAAGGGACCGGAATTCAAGAAGGCTGCTCTGGAGGCTGCTCTTGGTGGTATAAAGGGACGGTTTTACGACGATCTCTTCAGCGGGTAAGTGTGATGACTCGATTGATCTTGCTTTACTTGTTTAGCTTGCGAAAAGATAGGAGAATTGGCTTGTATATTAAGATGCTCACCACGTTTTTTCTGGGATCCAATTTAACTTCTGAAGATTC
Organism: Eucalyptus curtisii; assembly: GCA_017140595.1. Classification (NCBI taxonomy): domain Eukaryota; kingdom Viridiplantae; phylum Streptophyta; class Magnoliopsida; order Myrtales; family Myrtaceae; genus Eucalyptus; species Eucalyptus curtisii. The sequence goes on from CM029498.1 coordinate 28,488,127, forward strand.
CAATTTTTTCTTGCCTTTTTAATTGCGATGCATGTGTTTACATCGTATCGGCCTCCCTGCAGCCTCCCTGCAGTCTTCCTTGTGTTTTTTTTCTTGGTTGATTGATGTCACGGGTGCCCTCTGTATCTTCCCTGAGATCAAACCATTCCGTAACCGATCTGGGACCTTATTAAATAGTCAAGAGGAATCCCTACCACTGGTCACCTCTCCCGAACCTTTTCTCTATAATTAAAAAAATAAAAAAGGCAAACTCCGTTTCTCATTTTGTAGGTTTCGAGAACTAGAGGATTTCATTTCAGAACTTTGGAAACTCTTGAGGATGGATGAGCAAGGATTGGCTAAAAATTTAGTTGGAATAGAGAGAGATGTGCCAGAGATGATGCGAAAGCTTGGTTTCGATTATCAGAATGGACGAATTGTCAAAGAACGGAAGATGACAGTGACAGGGAGATGGGTGCTTGTAGTGCGGGGTCAGTCTGGGGTTGGCAAGACCACTCTCACAAAGGTGGTATTCAACAAAATCTGTCACCTTCAAAGAGGTTGCAGTTTTCTTGAAAATGTTCGGGACGAGTTTGAACAAAAATGTGAGGTATCTCTGCAGAAGAAGTTGATTCGCGACCTCAAGAGAGGAGTATGTCCCAAAGTGAAATGCTCCACTAAAGGTGCCACAATGATAAAACACCTATTCCAAGACAAAAGAGTTCTCATTGTACTAGATGATGTGGACGACTTCAAACAAGTTGAACCATTGGCTGAGGAGCTAACTTGGTTTGGTCAGGGAAGCACAATCATCCTCACAACCAAAACAAATGGTGTTTACAAGTTTTGGAACAGCAAGGAACAAGACGTTTTGTTTGAGCAGGAATATAAGGTTGAACCTATGGATAAAGATGATGCTCTTGAACTTTTCCGTAAGTGTGCTTTCAAACCGAATCATTCCCTAAAGGACCACGAAGAAATGTCAAAAAAAATCATATCTGCTGTCGATTATCTTCCATTTGCTATTGATTTTGTGGGAAGGTCTTTGTATGGGGAGAGCGAAAAAGAATGGGCCCGGACTTTGGGTGAGTTGAAGGTAAAGCCGATTGGCAAAGTCAAGAAAAAGTTGTTGGCAAACTATGAACTTTTGAGCTATGAGGCAAAACAGGTATTGCTTGACATAGCATGTTTCTTTACGGGAATTGAAAAGACAATCCCCTGTTACATGTGGGCTGTACGTGGCCTAGACAAAGGCGTTGATGAGCTTAAAAAAAAGTCCTTTCTAAAAATCAACGAAAAACAGGAGTTTTTGATGCAAGGCCAAATAATATTGCTGGGAAGAGAAATTGTCGAGGATCATAATGATCCTAGGAAGCGCAGTAGGCTGTGGGATTACAAAGATGTCCAAAAAATATTGCGGGAGAAGAAGGTAAAAACACTGAAATTTCTCCGGTATTCTTGTCAAGTTTTCCTCTAGATACAATATCGTTTCAGTGCATTTATCTTGTTTGAATTTCACACTTCCATTTTTTTAAAGAATTGCCAGGGTAAAACCTACAAGGCTGAAGCTCTTCGTGTAGCCTCCAATATTAAACAGGTTGATGGTGAAGTATTTGGTTGTTTATCGAATCTGAGGTTTCTTGAGTTGGACGATGTTAATATTGAAGGAAATCCTGAGAATATTCTCCCGAACCTAGAATGGCTTGATTGGCGTGGATGCCAAGAGAAATCTAAGTTGTTTGCATTCAACATGGAAGACCTGGTTATTCTCAACTTGTGTTCAAGCTCAGTCCAATTGAGTTTGAATGACTGGGAACAATTGATGGAGGTAAGGCTTGTTTGCACTTGTGCACTTTCCTTTATGTGCACTTTCCTTTATGTACAAATGTACCCTGCACTTTAATTTTGGAGTTATAGTCAAAGTACAAATAAACATATGATTCATGTCGTTTTTTGCAGAAGGCTCAGAGTTTGAAAGTCTTGAACCTAAAACATTGCACTTGGGTCAATGCATCTCTAGAATTCCCTGCTTCAACGCATTTAAAATGGTTGATTTTGGAAGGTTGTTTACATATAAAGCCAAATGAAATCAGTTCTAACTTCAACAATTTAGTTTCCTTAAACATGAAGCATTGCAAATGGTTTAAAGATTTGCCGCAAGCAGTGTTTTCCATGAAAGCATTGAAAGAGCTTCTCATTGATGGAACTGATATTGAAAAACTAGAATTCAAGGAAGGTTCTCTGCCGGCACTTGAAATTCTCAGTGCTTGTGAATGTAAAGCATTGCGTGAAGTGACTGATTCCATTGGATTGTTAAAGAGTCTTCGGAAGCTTGCTTTAAGAAGTTGCAATCAGCTAAAGACACTTCCACATGTCTTTGGAGAGCTTGTTCTGCTACAGAAAATTAACCTGTCAGGCACCTTACTTAAAGAATTGCCTCCTTGTGTCAAGAAATGCAGAGAACTTAAAGTGCTAAAGATGGTTCGTACTAGACTCAAAGGATTTCCTGATGCCATAAAAAATCTTAAGGAGCTCAAAAAGTTGGATTTCACCCTCTGCGGAGGTCTGAGAGGAGGTTGCGACATTACAGGATTGTGTTCTTTGAGAATCTTGAGATTAAAAGGCACAGGGATTTCTAAAGTTCTCGCCAGAGATGAGGGACGACTTTGTCTCCACATCCTTGAGTTAGATGATGACGTCAGTTGGCAGACTGAAGACGAGTCAACTGCAGAATAGGGTCTCCAAGCTCAAAAGAAAAAGGCGGACTCAGACCAGTCAAGAGGAGAGTAGTCTCTAAGCACAAAAGAAAAAGAGGCGAGTAGTGTCTCTACGAATACATGATCTCTTGTTGAACAACTCATATCTCAAATCGTTCCAAAGACGCTTCAAGTTCAAGCTCTTCAGAAATACATCTATTGATGTCAGAGCGATTGACTATTGCATCAGCGTGCATGAATGACGTCAAGCTATGTTTCTACAAAGCTTGAACTTGAAACGTCTTTAGAACGTTTGAGTTATTCAACAAAGAGAGAAAGATCTCGTATTTGGAAAGTCACTACTCTTCGCAGTTTACTTCTCATATTTGTGATCTTTGTGTGTTGAATTTTTTCCCAAACTACGTGAGCATTCTCATATTAGCTTGTTCCATCAATTATGTAACTGGTTCTGTTTTCTCTTCCTTGCTGTCACATGATTGGCAGAGGTCACTTTAGTAGTTTTTGTTTTTTATGTGTCTCAATTTATTGAGTTATTTGCATGTAATATTTTTTTTCCCCTCTTTCTCTTTCCTTTCTCTGTTTTCTTTTTTCTGCATAGGGAGAGGGAATTTCTTTAGAAATGCAAGAAGTTCAGTTCTGATGACCTAATGCTATTTACTCGGTTTGCTGCTTGCAGCATCCTATGATTCAAATTGGGCTGTGCATTAGTGTTAGATGCACAACAACTTTCAACGAAACTTGGCAAGCAAGTTGCTAAACCCAACTGGACTTCCTAGTTCTGGACATGGTTGCTTTATATTATGTTGTCTTCTCATTGCTATAGGGGTCCTTTCGCTGGTTCTGTCATGTTATAAATTTCTAATAGTCGTAGCGGTATTCACTGTAGTTGGTTTGTCGACAATCATATGCAAGGACCGGGTAATCTTTGCGTAGAAGCCTGTATTGCCTTGCGATTCACTTTGATTTTCCTATAGATGGTTTTTGCAAATTAATGATCTCACTCGTGACCCTACATATAATAGGAAAGTTGTCCCACATGCATTTAGTGGGTTGAACTTTCAATGAGGTCCTGACCTCCAGAGATGAACAATCCAGGTGCTCTTTCTAGTATAGAATGGAGCTTTGTGTTCTGGTTGGAGAATAAAAACATGGGGAGAATTACTAAAAAGTCCTAAACCTATTGCAATTGTGCTAATTCAGTCATAATTTTTTTTAGCCAATTTAATCCTAAACCTTTTATAATTGTGCTAATTCAGTCCATCCGACCAAAATTGGCCGGTCGGCGCTGACATGGATGCTGGCGGGGGATAGCCAGCCGGCGAATGTTTATGTGGCAATTTTTTTTTTTAATTTTTTAAATAATTTTTTTTTTTCGTTTTTTAATATATATATTTTTAATATTTTAATTTTTTTTTTCTTTTTTTCTCACATTCTCCTTCCTCTCGGCCGCCGGTGCGGCGGCCGAGGCGAGGGCCGCAAGGTCGGCCTTGTCGGCCACCGCGAGGCTTGCCCCCGCCGGCCGCAGGCGAGGGCCGGCGCGGGCGGGCCCCCGCGATTCGCTCCGCCTACCCCCGATTCCCTCTCCCCGCTCGGTTAACTGCCTCCTCGCTCCGTCGCTTCTTCTCTTCCAAGTCTCTCTCTCCCTCCCTGCCTTCGCCCCAGCCTTGGTGAGGGCCGAGCTCGGCTTGGATCTAGCGGGGCCTCGCCCTCGCCAGTGGTTGGCGAGGCGATCTCGTCGGCCCTCGCCTCCGGCCGGCGGGGGCGAGCCTCGCCGGTGGCCGTGAAGCCGACCTCGCCGGCCCTTGCCTCGGCCGGCGCCACGGGGCCGAGGAAGGAGAAGGTGAGAAAAAAAATAATTAAAAAATATTTAAAAAATATTAAAAATAATAAAAAAATTGCCACATCGGCGTTTGCGGTCGGGTGTCCCCTCTGCCCGGTGTCCACGTCAGCGCTGGCCAACCAATTTTGGCTGGATGGACCGCATTGGCTAAAAAAAGAAGTTTAGGACTGAATTGGCACAATTGCAATAGGTTTATGATTTTTTTGGTAATTCTCCCTAAAAACATGCCTAGTGGCCGACAGAGGAATCTTTTTGAGGGCATCGGTATTACATAGGGTTGATATTGTACATGGACAATGTAGGACGAAGCATATGAAGTGGCAGCAGTGGCTTATTACATTGATGAAATGGGGGCAGAATGTGAAGTCATGCCTTAAGTGGCTACGATTTTTCTCACTAGGATCTCCAGCTTGTTAAGTTCTTGGGATCGTTGGTTCGTCCATCAAAATCCAAACTATTTTGGATCCAATGACTTAAAAGAGTGGAGTGGTTGTAAGCTTACATGTTAGTCATTTGCAAGTCCATGTCGACTTGGAACCATTATCAAACCGAGAGGGAAAAGGACAGTTGCTTGAAACGTGATGATGGCGAAAATCAGAAGTCCTTATAAAAGGAAAAGACTCATTTAAAAAGTGAAATGTCTTAGAGAAGAACGGTTTTGATCCATTAGGTTCTTGAGTCTGTTTATGAAGTCCAAGGTTCACCTTCGCATGGGAAATTAGTAATACTCAGAAACCTTTCAAGGAGCACTGATGAAAATGTACAAAAAAATTGTGCATGGCGGGCACCCATTTGCTTTGGCACTCTCTTCCAGGGTCTCGGTTTCTCCAGCTTCTTCACACTGATAGCTTCATGCTCCATCCTCTTCCTCTCTCTCCAGTTTGCTGCTCCTAGGTAGTGATACTAGATCAACCATCAACAAGAATTCATTTCATTAGATGCAACTGGAACAAACAAAATTAAATTGCATTAGGACTGTCATTGCGCCTATGTCTCAGTTAATTCATCAAGCACACGGACCTTATCTCTTTGCTTGATTTGAATCAGAGAGTTTAGGGCCACAGAGGCAGTCTCAATCTTCAGAATGCGTATTGAAAAATACAATGTCATCATAGACCAAACCAATGAGAAGGCAGCAAATCCATACTACGTAGACAGAGTAATAAACCATCTGGTTAACCGAGCCATGACGAATCACCATGTAATTAGGCAAGCTAATAGCATATCCATGTTTGCTAGATGTTTTTCGAACGGATGTGTCGCTCGGGCTTACATTAATCACCCCGTTATTTTTCCTTCAAAGACCGAGTCCATGGAGTCTTCAACGAACGAGAACAGGTGGTTGGATGCAGAAAGAGTTTCTTTCAATTAGGGTGGACAGTAGTTGTCCAAGACCTATTTTCTGGTGTTCCTGTGTTTTAAGACAATCAACAAAAACAATTAACATAACTAACAGAAGTTCTTACTCCTTCGCAAAAACACATTTTCTTAGTGAAGAAAGTGAACCGAAAATTGGGGTTTGTAATCTAGTCGTTCCCCGGCCAATAGAGCTAGGAATTGCGAGAGCTTTGCGCATTTTTCTCTGACTTTTCTTCTTCATCATGTTTTAGCTGCCAACAAAGTCGTCCATACGTCACTCTGCATTACATTTACCTCCCTCGTGTAGTCAATTCAGTACATCCAACCTTTTGGGTCATCTAATACAATAAAAAGTTGGCCAAATCCCAATTATAATGGCTCACCTAAAAAAAAGTCCCAAAAAAGGCACGTTAAGGACAGCAAAGGCATCACTTTTTGAACGTCCCAAAAAGAAAAGGACGTTTTCTTATTTGAGGAACAGAAAGGACCACGGATATCTTTGTAGTCCAACCTGATTGATCAATACTTATAAAAATGATCAAACTAGTAATTTGTGGTACGTAAGTTTGATTGGACAACGATGACAAGTGTTATACGATATGCAACATTTTCAAATTGGCTGAATTTTCGCGGCCATTTTTGTCCCTCAAGCAAAAGCACATGCCATATTTAGAATATTTGAAAAGTGGGTCATTTTTTGTCCTTTTTCTTGGATATGGTCATAGAAAATTGAATCAACCTTGCAACTTCACATTCCAATTTCGAAATCAACCTTAGCTACATTGAGCAGAGCTGCCTGTCAGTGTCATGAAGTCCTTACACAAATAGCCTTGTTCTTGTAATCACTGAGCCTACTTATCATATTCTCTTTTTATCAGCATTATCCATATATTAGCGGACAGTCATTGGTACGCGCAGTTCTTAGCCAGAAATAGAATGGGAAAGAGAGGTTACCTGATGCAGCTACTTCTATGCAAAACATTGCTCTGCAAACAAGCCGAACATCATAGATTTTCTAAATGGTCACCAGAAACGCCTTTACTTCTAGGAAGGCCAATCGAGAACAGTACCACATACTTTCAATAGTAATACTGGGAAGAGAAAATATAGTGTTTGCACCAATTGCTAAAATAGAAAAAGTAATGTCTTGAATCTTCACATATTCTTTTTGTTGTTCTGCAAGAGAAACTCCTACGTGCTCTCTCTCTCAGGATCATTTGCGAGCTTCTGCCTTCTTCTGTTCTTTGGCTGTAGATGAAAGAGAGTTTTTCAATCAGCTTTGGCAATAAGGGTGAAACCAGAACGACAAATATAGCAGCCTCAATGACTTTACCAGCTTTCTCTTCTTATCGCTTCTTGCTTCTGCTCTTTGTTGCTGAAGGAGGGCTAAATGCTCTGCGGGAAATACGATTGCATCAACGAACACCAAAAACCAACACTAGAAAGGAGAAGGCAATGGATTCGATGGATGATCATTTAACAAAAACAAAGAGAAGAAACCGACTGAAAAGTATACTCAAGATCGACTTTGGAGTTTGCATGGTTGTAACATATAAGTATATCCTCACTTTTCCAACGTGCATTTTTTTGCCTCCATCTAGTTGTTCAGTGTATGTATCTAACTATCAAACTCAAATAAGGTTTCAAGTTGTTAGACCACCGAATTTTAGAGTAATATTAAGTGATGCACTTGATAGAAACAATCACAGCTGTATTGGTCAATCAGAGCCGAATTTTAAATGAATCTGACTGAATCAGATGATTTTTTCTAACTTGGTTCATACCCTAAAAAAGAATGAATCAATTTATATATGAAGTCAATCAAATTGTGGGGTTTAATGAGAAAGATATTGCTTATGAAGGCAACTCTACATCCTGCTACAAACAGCAATGCAGATTTCTGATCTATATGGGAAGGAAGAAAAGAAATGAAAAGACATTAAGATTTCCCATTGTCTTGTCCCATTCTTCCTAGTTGGATTGTCTCAGATGAAATTCATAAGGAAACCTCAGATGCTCCTGATAAATATATGCAAGCACTTACTTAGACCCCAAAACTGAGCCTGCTAGCTAGTGGGATGCAATAAACCTAAAATACAAAATAAGGACTGAGCAGCTGAGTGTTCTTTTGGGATAAGCAGTGAATTGCTGTAGCTTTTAAATCTGATATCCGGGATCTTTCTTTAATCTCATCTATCAAAATTGACTATGACTAATTGTGAATAATTTCAACATTACACTTCGATAGGAAGTCCAAAATGACGGCTCAAATTAAACTCTCTTGCAGTAAACTTTAGCAATGAGAATATGAACTATGCTAAGCTTCACTGGATTATCAACAAAGACGATGCACGACACTGCTTATCTTTGCTTTTTGTTTTGATTGATTGACTTAACTAAATCTTACAGAAAACCGTCCCAGTTATTACTTTCCCTCCCCTACACTAACAAGGCAGCAACCATCTACCAACCTGTCTTGTTTAACTTCTCCCTCTATCTTCATCAAAGTGACCGTACTTATTCAATAAGCTTGCCAAGATGTTCATCCTAATAACTTCAATTTCAAAGTCAACAAGAGGTTAAGCATGATTGTCATATCTTTGCACCGCCAATATTACCAAAAGTTACTGGAGTAGAATTAGTTTTCTTTTTTCTTTTCTTGTTATAGCTTGAGTATAGTAGTTAACCAGCTAGAAAGTCTGCTGCCTTCCCTGTAGTAGATTCTAAAAACTACCGAAATCGTTTCAGCAAAGGCATAATTACATTACAGTTCATGATATAAGTAAAAGATACCAAAATGTGTTGGACATATAAACAGAAAATTATTTTAATGACTCGTCAAACAAAGCAGGGGGTTAAGAAAACTTAGAATTCACATATAAATGGACACATGGAATCTTGTTTCTGTTCAACTAAACACTGCTTCCCAAAACCTTTCCTGTTTTGCTCTGTTTTTCCTTGTTCCTGTAGCCTCATGTATCGTTCATGAGCTTTCTGCTTTTCTTAGGACTACAAGCATATGTTGCCAAATTCAATTCTGAAGTGATAGAGGACAATGCAGAGAGAATTTCTTTGGAAATGCAAGAAGTTGAGTTTGAATGACCCGATGCTAATTGTTGACGCCTAAATTTTGATTAGGTTTTTTAAATTAGGCCTTAGTCTCTTTTAATCTTTGTTTTTCCTCTTTTTTGGATAATAAACAAAACAAATAACAAAAACAACAAAAAAAAATTTAATAAAAACGACAAAACAAAAAAAAAAAAAGCGATACGGTGGGGGCTGGGCCTTCGCGCCCAGCCCCTTTTCCTTCCCCTTCTCCCTCCCACACGGGCCAAAGGCCCAATCCTCCTTTTCTTCACCCCTAGCCCGGCCCCCTCTCTCTTCATCTTCTTCCTTTTTCCCTCTTCTTCCCCTACACCTCTGCAACTCACGCGCGCAGAGGGTGCCGACGCGCGAAGGGCAAGCTAGGGCAGAGAGAGGAGCATAGGCCGGTGGCTGAGAGGACGCGGCATTGATGGCGAGCGAGCCTCCGTTGAGGGGTAGGAATTGACGCCGGTTCGGCTGGCGAAGGAAGGCCGGTCGGCGCACCGGGGACCGGCGGCCTAGCCTCCGCTGACCGGCACCCCCGCGCCTATAAATAAGGTGTCGGGGGGAAGGCCAGACAGCACGGCGAACTCAGAGACCTTCCCTAGAGAGGCTTCAGGGGAGATCAAAGAGTGAGCGCGAGAGAGAAGTCGGGTCGCGAGCATGAACGATCTCCCTTCGAGAGACTTCGGGGGAGACCGGCGGCAAGCGAACCCGGGGAGGAGGGAGACCGTAGGAGCTGAGATCCGCGGACACAGATCTGGAAATCCGCCGTGCCGTGTCACCCCGAGCCAAGTCGTCGCCGTCCTCGACGTCGCGGCCGAGATCTCGCCGAATACGTACACCGCCGTGCTGTCCCCCTACCGACGAGCCTCGGTTGAAATCCCTGAAGCCAGTGAGCATCTCTGACCCCCCCCTCTCGTCTGTCACCTCACTTTTGGGTTGGCAGCCAGAGCTCACGGCTATCGAGCTCGCGGAAGATCCGACTGCCAGTCGCGCTCTGTCCGCCATGCCCCTTTGCATCTCCACCCGTCACCGCCGCCGTGCCGCTACGTCGCATCAACCTACAGCTGCTGTCCTCTGTATCGCTGCCGTCGTCGACGCCGATCTGCCGTCCCAGCCCCTCCGTCAGCGCCGCGTCCAAGCGAAAGAGGGAGGAGGCATCGCGTCGGGTCAGAAGCGGGTCGCGGCCGGGTAGGGTTCCACGAGCCGGGTCGCGGCTGTGAACCGGGTCAGAGAGCGGGTCGGGCGTGGGTTTGAACCGGGTAGGGTTTCCGCCTGGGATGGGCCTGTGCGCGTGGGCCGGGTAGCCTTTGGGCTGAGTTTTTTATAAAAATGGGCCAAAATGGGTTTGGGCTTTTACATTTAAAAAAGAAAAACAATCAAAAAATCCGAGTCGGGCCCGCGTTGGGTCGAAGGTCGATGACCCGGGTTGGCCCCAACCCGGAATCCGACCCGGGTCGTTTTTTTTTTTTTTTTTTTTTTTAAAATATTATTTTAATATAAAATAATATTTTAATAAAAAATAAAAAAATAAAAAAATAAAAAATATTTTATTTTCCAGAAAAAAAATAAAAAATATCTCATATTTTCCCAAAAAAGCCAAAAAAGTCAAAAAGACTTATAATTTCCAGAAAAATACCAAAAAATCCAAAAAATCTTTTTTTTTTACGTTCCAAAAAAAAAATGAGAAAATGATCCAAAAAATGCTTTTCCTCCACAAATGCAAGGAAAACCCCTCAAAAATCCAAAAAGCTTTAGGGTTTAAACAAGATTAGGTACCGAAAGGGCATTAGTGATTAAATAGTGTAATCAAGTCCCCGATCCTAATTTCTCTGGTTGCGCAGGAGCGAGTATTTCTCCCAATACTTCGCTTGGGTTTCTAATCGACCCACCCCAAACCGATTAGTGGCGACTCCGTTTTAAAATTAACTTGCAGGTTAAAAATATTGAACCATTAAGTCGTGAATTGGTGGACTTGGGAGAGTCCGGGCTACGCTTAATAAACCTAGCCGAACCATTAGCCTCGGAAGGTGTCCGCTCCGAAACGAGCGCCGAAAAAAAAGAGGTCGTGACAGCTTGGCGACTCCGCTGGGGACACTTGAGAACTTAGGCCGTTTTATCTTGTTTAATCATTTTACTGACTTGTTTTTGTTTTTTATGCAGGTCAGTAGCATAGAGGTTTATTTTCATAAATGTTTTTGTTTATAAACTATTGTGCATGTTTTACTGTTTTAGCACTACACATGGCACACACAACCCGGCCGCCGGACCTGGGCCGCCATAGGATATCTAGGATGGTGTTAAGAAAGATACGGCCTCGAACGCGAGACTGTGATGTAGAGGTTGCCTTTCTTTTCCCCGAATTTCTCTAGCCGAGGTTAAGAGGGTACGCTGCCAATGCGAGACTCGCGGACGGCGGATACCCTTTTAATTTCAACAAACCTTCTCAGTTAGAAATCGAGCCGCACCTATCATGCGCATGTCTATGTGATTGTCATCAATTTTCTCGCTTGAAGTAAGTTTTTTTTTTCGTGCACCTTGCGATTTACTTACCTTCCTGTATATATTGAGCGGTCCATGATTAGTCTAGGATTTAAAACCACGGTCATTTAAATTTGGAAGTAATTGTCATAAAGTTAAAAGAAAAAAAAAACTTTTGCAAAGGAAATTACTTTTAGTTTGAGTTCTTGTTTTTTTTTCTCAAGCATGTTACAAAATTATTTTCCGCAAGGATTTTCGTTTGCTTCAAAAAGGGATATAAGTCTTTTTCGAAATTTGTTGCACTTCATGCTTTCTTCGCCTTTCGAATTGAATATCTTTTTAGTCCATGCTAACATGTCACATGCCCTTTTTCAATCCATGCTTAGGAAATCCTCTACTTTTTCATGAATAAACAAAAAGAGTAGGATTAGATCGTCATCATGGACTGACTCCCTATTTACGCCTTGTCTTCACACATGCTCGTTTATTCATGGGCAGGTAATCACGGAACGTCAACGTTCGCTGATCCAGACTCGCTCAAAAGCAAGAGCAAGAATGGCCGACGAAAATGTACCAAGCCGTATTGCGGTAGTGGAAAGCGAAATGAAGCAAGTCTTCAATGTGCTTCAACAACTTTCAAAACAGATAGACTCCATCTAGGGCAAACTCACTCCCGCCCCAGCCTCAATTGAGGTATTGTTGCCATAATCATCTACCAGGGGTGATCAAGGTGGAGATACTAATGATAACATGCCCGAATTGGAGGATGATCCGCACCAAACCACGATTGAGAAAGCGAAGCCAGACAGTTTGTCTAAAACTGAGCATGACAAACGCCTCGAGAAGCTTGAAGAGAGGCTAAAACAACTGCAGGGCCTCCAAGATCCTACTCCAACAGACCTCTCCATTTATTCCAAAGTCAAAATGCCGGAAAAATTCAAAATGCCTGAATTTGAGAAGTACGATGGCACGACTTGCCCGAGGGCTCATTTGCAAATGTACTTGGTTCGAATGACCCAATACATTAATAATGCACCATTAATGATCCAGCTGTTCCAATCAAGTCTAGTAGGGCCGGCCTTGAGACGGTACATCACGAAGAACATGAATCTCCTCGAAACATGGAGCGAAGTGAGTGAGGCATTCCTCAAGCAGTATAAATTCATAATGGACATTACCCCTTCTCTTGAGGATCTTGAGCGTATCGAAAAGAAAAAGCACGAATCGTTCAAAGAATATACTATTCGATGGAGGAATCTGGCAGCCTAAATCAGTCCTGAACCAACTGATTTCGAGCTGAGAAAGATGTTTACCAAAACCCTCCCTTACGAGTACCGCAATCGAATGGTAACCACGATCGCCGAATCATTTAATCAACTCATTCCAGTAGGGGAGCAAATCGAGATAGGGTTGAGGGATGGTTGGTTCACTGAACCTGCATCCACGGGCAGGTTCAGCATGAAGAAATATAAAGAACCCTTGGTAGATGTCAATGCAACCTACAATCATTCTCCAACAATTCGGACAAGTGCAAGACAGCAACACCACCACCACCTGTCAGCCATCCCAGCGTTACAACAACAAGAGACAATTTACTCCTCTTCCTAGATCTCCGTCACAGGTACTGGTAGTCCTCCGGAAAAAGAACCTCCTTTCAATTGAGCCAAAACGACCCAACGCTGAAAGTTTTTCCAACTATGACCCGTCAAAGATATGCGACTATCACATGGAAGAAGTGTGGCATTCGACTGATGAGTGCTTCGCCCTCAAGAGTCGAATCTAGAACCTGTTAGACACTAAAGCTTTCTCATTCCAAAGCAACTCACTCCCTGATCACACCGATAAAGTAAACGCGGTATTCAGTTCGAAGACAAATGTCGGAGCGAAATGTCGAAACACATACCACCGACATTTATCAAGAGCTGGTGGAGGCCGGGTATTATCCAGGCAATGAAGTGCCACCCTTAGCAACAGAGAAAGAAAGGCCAGATGACATGACCACTATGTTGGGAGACCTTTTTATGGACACCATCAACGAAGGACCATCAAGGGAAATGGGTGCAAGCCCACTCAAGTAGAACCCTTTTTAATTTCCTTGCACACTCCCCTACGTGGGAACTTGTACATCTTCCTTAAGCCCGGCTTGTTTTATTTTCAACATTAGTTCCGCTTGAGGAACTGACTTTTGAAAACACTTTTCCAAAATGTAAATCCACCTATTAAATAAAGTTGAAAATATTTTGAGAGCATGAGGCGGTATCCCAAACCAGCCCGGTGATGCTATCCAACCATGAAAAAAATATCATCCAAGGAGAATACTGAGGGCTGGGCTTCCTCATGCTTTTTCTCCTCCAAAGACATATTTTGAAAACAGAAAATATTTCATTACCAAAAGCTTTCGTCAAAACAAGATGTTAAATTTAATCATGTTTGTCTTTCTGACTCACTCACTTCGTGTCTCAGAATATCATCCCCTTTCACTTAGTGTGACTAGGAGGCATTTAAAGCTGGCACATCGTGTGAGCTCGCCAAATTCAAAAACACCCTTCCAAGAAAGCGGGGGCAAACAGAAAGGATCATCACGTTTCAAAAGGGTAAGTCCTATTCCCTGAACATAATGTCAAAAATGACGTCCTCTCTCTTCTTTCTACAGGAAACAAAAGGTAGGACGTAATAGGCATAGGCATACAGTTAAATTCGACGCATGCACACCATGGTAGCTCAAGGCAAGATAGCCTCCTCCATGCTGCCTTCAGCCTTCACCGTTGCTTCGACGAGCCAAGAAGCACAAGGAAGAAATTTCTTCAATCCCTTTGAATTGACCACTCGTCAACAGGAGAAAATCCAGACAGTCAAGGCGATCTATAGCCCCCTACTCCAGACAACGACTTCATAATCTAGAAGCTTCAGTCCGTGTTCCAGACGCATATTCTTCAAAGAAATAATTGCCTTTAGGAGACTAGAGATTTTGATTGTCCATCTTAGGTTCCATGGAAGCTTGAGGTACATGACTTTGCCCGATGCTGCAATAGTTAAAGACGAAGGAGAAATTCCACGAAGGAAGGCGTTGAAGATGAATCAACGACCAGCAATCATGCATACATGGCCACAAATGAGAAAAGCCAATCAAAAGAGACGTTGAACTGTGTCGAGACAAAGAGGCCGTCATCGACATTCAAATATCCCTAGGAGTCAGCACATACAAACTCTGAGGAAGGGTAATTCAGTATCGTTTCCAATACTCACTCTTTGAACTCACTTTTGACATATTTTCTCCTATTGACAGGAAGCATAGGATTCAAGAAACAAGTTTAATGGTTAATTTGGGCAAATCAAGTGACCCAAATCGATTTACCTAACTTGGTATGAAAGGACGTATCGTCCAGGAGCCGAGTCGGTTAAATGAAAAAAGAAGCGCCCTACGGACACTATCGGCGCCTCTAGCCGAGTGGTACCCGGGAAGAAGCAAAACGGTCCGAAGTCGGGGGTTCAAATCCCCGACGCGGCAATTAGCCGCTTGGTAAAAAAGAATAATAAAAAAGTTTTTGCTTCTCTCGCGCCTGCAAATTACGAGAGAGTAGGTAACCTAACGAAGCAAAAGACATAGGACTTCGTGTCCCACTCGCACTTCAGTCCATCCAATCATCTCGCAAAACCGGTGAAGGGTAATGTTGTATCGCTCCCGATTGTTTAAACTCCTGAGAAAAATCGTGACTGACACGGTCATTCCTATCTTTTGTAGGATCATCTGATTGTCAAAAACAAGGATAACAAATCAAGAAAAGATATGTCAAACTCTGATAAGCTCTCCTAAGCGAAATGGCGTCCTGAGTAATCACCAAAGCAAATGACAGAAAATCTTCAGGCCTCAACTCACATTTGATTTTGGCCAGACTAATTGATCTACTTGTACATCTTCTCTTCTGCAGGGACAAAAGCAGAGATGCCTGATCAGATTCCCAATCCTTGGCTGATCATTCATGTGTCATATCCCTATTCATCGGAGACAATTCATCGACACCCAATTGTGAATAACTCTTTTGATGTTCAAATTTCAACACATTTGTAAATACAATTCCACCAAGTAAACACCCCTAAAGTTGTCAACAGGGTTTCTTGAGTAAAAACCATTCATTTGTTTTGAGAGTACAAACTCTCTCATACTTAAAAATGCTGCATGCCTTCTCCAAATGGATTTTTGCATGATGATTTTGTCTATCTAAATCACTGATTCCATCGAGGATTATTAGAATAGACAGCTAAGTGAAGAATACAAGATTGATTGAGCATGCTGGATGAGGCGCGTCGGAATGAACAGGCAAGCCATATCCTACACACAGTCCCCCATCTATACACTTGTGAGATGAGTGCAGAAGATTCCATGATTGTAGGGTAAAGAGTTCTCTCGCGAATGGTACGATAACCAAAACAGTGAGAGGCATTTCATTGCACATTCCCTTTTGAGCCCCATACACTGGTGAAGCTTCTCTCATCAAGAATCACCCCACACTGGGGCATGTCAAAGACAAGGCAAATCAGAATCACAAGGTGAGAAAAGGGATTGAAATTTTCTTGCTCGCACTTGCATCAATCTTCGGGTGTCTTTATTGCATATGAACACTGGCGTTAATTTAAGTGCCCTAGAATGACGAAGAGCAATTCTTTCTTTATGCACTTGTATTCATTGTACAACCCAATTGAGTTTGTAAATTCATCGTCACATGGAGGCAAAACAGAAGTTACTGCCATTCGAGCAGCATAATTAGGAGCGCCGGCAAAAAAAATGAAGACTCAACAGTCTAATAACGGCGTTTGCTTGAACTAGCCTAGATCAGTTCCTCAAGCAACAAGAATGAAAAACTAGGGGCATGAAAAAAAAAGCAGTGTACCTGGTAAAAGCAAGGTCAATGCCCATGAATGAAGAATTGGAATAAAAAATAGGGGCATGAAAAAGCAGTGTGCTTGGTAAAAGCAAGGCCAATGCCCCCCAGTAAAAAATACAGCTAAGAGAAGTTGCTGTTGTGGTTCGATTGATAGAGCCTTCATCCGACAAAGGAGAAGAAAGACCGATGACAAGTGCCAAGGCAATCACCAACTCTCACCCTCTTACACATGAGTCAAAGTCTACGTTGTGTTCCATTGTAAAAGTCTCTTCGACTAGGGCACTTCAATTAATGTAGGATTTCATATGTCTATAAACATCGCTCGAAGAAGTACGAGCAAGATTACTCTATCTCTTTTCACGGGGTTCTTGACTTGTAAACCCGGAGATGATCGTGCAACATTTCGTCCATCAGCTTCGGCCTTGATGGTCCCCTTTGATGAGCTGCTGACCAAGACTTCATCATAGTTTTGACAAAGACCTCTCACATTGGTAAAGTTGTACCGTTTGCTAGAATACTCAGACCCCTGTTGACATGATGACAGTGAGAAGTGTGGTCCTTATAAATCCTGCATCAATGGTTAGGATAGCCTTTTCCATGAGAGTGAGTGGAAAGTCCTTTTAGACTGAAAGTCCCTCATCCGGCATGTTCAAGATATCTACATTCTAAATGAAGGTTGTCTTTCAAAATCTTCCCCAGTGGAATTCGGATGATGCAAAACTGACAAAATTATCATGCATGAATCTCATTTAAATTCATGAATTTACAGCATATATAACCATGTGTGCATACTGTGCAAATAGCAGACATACTTCATGAAATTAGAGATATTGCCAGGTAAGCATATCCCTATCCCCATTGGTCTTAAAGTACCTACCACTGTCTAGGTACTCTCCTCTTGACGCTCGCCCTATTCGAGTCGTCCTTTGAGTTTGGGTGCTTGTAACTGTCTAAGTATCCCCTTGTCTTTGAATACCCACCACTTGCCGGGTACTCCCTCTTATCGACACTCGACCTGTTCGAGTTGTCCCCAAAGTATTGATATTTGCGATCCCGTGTATCCCCCGTTTTTGAGTGCCCGCGGTTACTCGGTGCTCCCTCTATTGACACTCGACCTGTTCGAGTTGTCTTTAAAGTTTGGATGCTCGTGACTGTCCAAGTATCCTATTATTTTTTAGTACCGGCCACCGTTCGGATACTCCATTTCCGTGACACTCGACCTGTCCGAGTTGTCCTCAAAATTGTATCATTGAATACTAGTAGCCATTCAAGTATTCTATCGCATTGTGCTCCTGTGGTTACCCAGATATGCTTTCTTACACTTGTACCAGCCTGAGTGGTCCCTGATCATATCATTAAATACTTGTGTTCATCTAAGTATTCCAGTACTTTGTACATCTGCGGGTACCCAGGTGTTCCAGCCCTCTTGAGTTCCTGCTGCCATCCAGGTAAGCCTTATGCTACATTCAAATTCTCATTTACCAGGAGGTGACAGACCTTCACGAATATCCAAGGTACATCCTCGATATTCCCAACTACCAGGAGGTGAGAGACCTTCATGAATATCCAAGGTACGTCTTCGATATTCCCAATTACCAGGAGGTGAGAGACCTTCACGAATATCCCAAGAACGTCCTCGATATTCCCCTTTACCAAGAGGTGAGAGACCTTCACGAATATCCAAGGTACGTCTTCGATATTCCCCATTACTAGGAGGTGAGAGACCTTCACGAATATCCAAGGTACGTCTTCGATATTCCCAATTACCAGGAGGTGAGAGACCTTCACGAATATCCCGGCGTCCTCGATATTCCCTTTACCGGAGGTGAGAGACCTTCACGAATATCCAAGGTACGTCCTCGATATTCCCCATTACCAGGAGGTGAGAGACCTTCATGAATATCCAAGGTACGTCTTCGATATTCCCTTTACTAGGAGGTGAGAGACCTTCACGAATATCCAAGGTACGTCCTCGATATTCCCCATTACCAGGAGGTGAGAAACCTTCATGAATATCCAAGGTACATCTTCGATATTCCCAATTACCAGGAGGTGAGAGACCTTCACGAATATCCTGTGCACGTCCTCGATATTCCCCTTTACCAGGAGGTGAGAGACCTTAATGAATATCCAAGGTACGTCTTCGATATTCCCAATTACCAGGAGGTGAGAGACCTTCACAAATATCCCAGGTACGTCCTCGATATTCCCCTTTACCAGGAGGTGAGAGACCTTCACGAATATCCCAGGTACGCCCTCGATATTCCCCTTTACCAGGAGGTGAGAGACCTTCACGAATATCTCAAGTACGCCCTTGATTCTTCCTTAAGAGTTTGTACTTGTGATCATCCAAGTACCCCTTCGATACTTGTGAACATCCAGGTATCCTCCAAGAGTTTTGTACTTGTGATCATCCAAGTACCCATTCGATACCTGTGATCATCCAGGTATCCTCCAAGAGTTTGTACTTGTGATCATCCAAGTACCCCTTCGATACCTGTGATCATCCAGGTATCCTCCAAGAGTTTGTACTTGTGATCATCCAAGTATCCCTTCGATACCTGTGATCATCCAGGTATCCTCCAAGAGTTTGTACTTGTGATCATCCAAGTACCCTTTCGATACCTGTGATCATCCAGGTATCCTCCCAGAGTTTGTACTTGTGATCATCCAAGTATCCCTTCGATACCTGTGATCATCCAGGTATCCTCCAAGAGTTTGTACTTGTGATCATCCAAGTACTATCTCCCAATAAACAGATGCCTTGAGAAAGGTCGGCACATCTCCCGTCAAGGCGACCGAAGAAAAGTTCGGGTCCTAGACAAACTCTTATTGCTCTAAACAGGCGACCGAAGAAAGGTTCGGGTCCTGGGAAGGCAATTCCCTGTCAAGGGGACCGAGGAAAGGTTCGGGTCCTAGACAAATAACTTATTGCTCTAACAGGCGACCGAAGAAAGGTTCAGGTCCTGGAAAAGCAATTCCCTGTCAAGGCGACCGAAGAAAGGTTCGGGTCCTAGACAAACCACTTATTGCTTCAATAGGCGACCGAAGAATGGTTCGGGTCCTGGAGAAGCAATCTCCTCATGCAACAGGTAAGATGACACCTTGATACTTGCCAAAACTCGGGGTTCACACCCTATCTCACTCACTCCCGGTAAGTAACTACATGCATCTTCTTATCTGTCTTAGTATGTGTAATGTTACATTACTCTTTTTCTGCTTAGGACAATAGGTCCCAAATATAATCTGCTGCACATGCATGGATAAAATTTAGGCATCAGTTTGTCTTTGAATGCAACCTCTGCGAACTCACTTTCAAAGAGGGGCAATTGCTGGACGCCTAAATTTTGATTAGGTTTTTAAAATTAGGCCTTAGTCTCTTTTAATCTTTGTTTTTCCTTTTTCAGATAATAAATAATAAATAACAAAAACAACAACAAAAATTAATAAAAACAACAAAACAAAAAAAGCAAAAACAATAACGGTTGGGGGTGGCCGGGCGCCTTTTCTTCACCCCTAGCCCGGCCCCCTCTCTCTTCATCTTCTTCCTTTTTCCCTCTTCTTCCCCTACGCCTCTGCAACTCACGTGCGCAGAGGGTACCGACGCGCAAAGGACAAGCTAGGGCAGAGAGAGGAGCATAGGCCGGTGGCCGAGAGGACGCGGCATTGATGGCGAGCGAGCCTCCGTGGAGGGGGAGGAACGCGCCGGTTCGGTTGGCGAAGGAAGGCCGGTCGGCGCACCAAGGACCGTTGGCCTAGCCTCCACCGACCGGCACCCCCGCGCCTATAAATAGGGTGTCGGGGGGAAGGCCAGACAGCACGGCGAACTCGGAGACCTTCCCTAGAGAGACTTCAGGGGAGATCAAAGAGTGAGCGCGAGAGAGAAGTCGGGTCGCGAGCTTGAACGATCTCCCTCCGAGAGACTTCGGGGGAGACCGGCGGCAAGCGAACCCGAGGAGAGGAGGGAGACCGGAGGAGCTGAGATCCACGGACGCGGATCTGGAAATCCGCCGTGCCGTGTCACCCCGAGCCAAGTCGTCGCCGTCCCCGACGTCGCAGCACCAGATCTCTGCCGAAGACGTACACCGCCGTGCTGCCCCCTACCGACGAGCCTCGGTTGAAATCCCTGAAGCCAATGAGCATCTCTGACCCCCCTCGTCTCGTCACCTCACTTCGGGTTGGCAACCGAGCTCACGGCTATCGAGCTCGCGGAAGCTTCGACGCCGGTCACGCTCGTCCGCCATGCCCCTCTCGCATCTCCACCCGTCATCGCCGCCGTGCCGCCATGTCGCATCAATCTACAGCTGCTGTCCTCGTATCGCTACCGTCGTCGACGCCGATCTCGCCATCCCGCCCCTCCGTCGGCGCCGCGTCAAGCGAAAGAGGAGGAGGCATTGCGTCGGGTCGAAGCGGGTCGCGGCGGGTAGGGTTCCACGAGCGGGTCGCGGTTGTGAACCGGGTCGAGAGCTGGTCGGGCGTGGCCCCAACTCGGGAATCCGACCCGGGTCGTTTTTTATATTATTTTAATATAAAATAATGTTTTAAGAAAAATAAAAAAATAAATAATATTTTATTTTCCAGAAAATAAAAAATCAAAAAATAAAAAATATCTCATATTTTCCCAAAAAAGCCAAAAAAGTCAAAAAGACTTATATTTTCCAGAAAAATACCGAAAAATCCAAAAAAAAATCTTTTTTTTTTACGTTCCAAAAAAATGAGAAAATGATCCAAAAAATGCTTTTCCTCCACAAATGCATGGAAAACCCCTCAAAAATCCAAAAAGCCTTAGGGTTTAAACAAGATTAGGTACCGAAAGGGCATTAGTGATTAACTAGTGTAATCAAGTCCCCGATCCTAATTTCTCTCGGTTGCGCAGAGCGAGTATTTCTCCCAATACTTCGCTTGGGTTTCTAATCGACTCACCCCAAACCGATTAGTGGCGACTCCGTTTTAAAATTAACTTACAAGTTAAAAATCTTGAACCATTAAGTCGTGAATTGGTGGACTTGGGAGAGTCCGGGCTACGCTTAATAAACCTAGCCGAGCCATTAGCCTCCGCAAGGTGCCTGCCCCGAAACAGGCGCCGAAAAAAAAGAGGTCGCGACACTAATTCCTTAATTTGCTGCTTGCAGCATCCTGTGATTTGATTCAGGTTGTGCATAGGCGCTGATACAAATCTAGTCTCAAGGAAAACCGGGCATGGTGTTGCTAAAGCCGACTGGGCTTCCTAGTTCTAGATATGGTTACTTCATATTATGTTGTTTTCTCGTTGTTATGGCGGTCCTCTCCCTAGTTTTGTCATATCCTAAATTTTCTGATACTCATAGCGCGTCTTCACTGTAGTTGGTTTGTCAGCAGTCATTTTCCTGTAAATTGCTTTGTTGGAGAGTTCATGAATTCAATCGTGAGCCATGATATTAAAGGAAAGTGGTCCCTCATACATTTAGTGGGTTGAACATTCAATGAGGTCCTGACCTTCAGAGATGAACTGTCTAGGTGCTCTTTTTGGTTTAGGAATGGCAGTATCCAATTTTTGCAAACTAAGTTGATATGTGATATTCTTGATCGAGATGGCGATGTTGCTTCTTTTGAAGGAGGAATCAAGTTTTTCCTGGATGAATTTAGCAACATAAAAGCTCTTATTGTCCTAGATGATGTGGAAGAACGGTCTCATCTTAATGATCGTGTTGGGGACCAACTTGACTGGTTTGGTCCTGGAAGTCAGATAATTGTTACTTCTGAAAATCGTGGAATTCTCGAAACATATGTTTCTCAAGGAAGGGCTAATATCTATAAGGTGAATGAGATGGATAATGATCCAGCTCTCGAACCTTTTCGCAAGCATGCTTTAGTACCTCCGTATCCTGAAACTGGGAAGCGCATTGTCAAAGCCATGGGACGGGTTCCATATGTTATTGAAGTTATCGGTTCACTTCTACGTGGAAAAACTATAGAAGATTGGAGGAAGATGGAGGACTTGATAAAACCACACTCCCAAGAGATTTTGAAGGATTGTAGGGAGATTTCGAAAATCTGTTATGAAGCATTAGATGAAAAGCAGAAACAAATATTTTGCGACATAGCATGGTTTGCCAATGGCATCGATAGCCAAATTGCATCATATATGTGGCCTGATCTAGATCTTTTGCCTTCTGACCAAGTTCTGATGCCCCTAGTAAAAATCGGAGAAGACAAAATGCTGTGGATGCATTAACTGTTGAAGCGCCTCTGCATAACTATAGATCAAGAAGAACCTAAATATTATGTAAAGCACAGAAGACTATACATCAATGATCCAGACCTGAAAATAGTCAACAAAGAAGAGGTAAAGGCTTTCGGTTCAATAGTTTCCTTCTTCTGTAAAGTGAAGCCTTGACGTGTCTTCTAATTTGTTATCCAGCTTTTTACCTATTTTACCATGGGTAGGTTGTCTTTGCATGCACGGAAAAGAAAGCACCCTAGTCCTTATCACTTAGCGAATTTGTCCCATCTCCTTCATAGCTCAAGGTTGATTTTTTTTTCTCTTGGCAAATGTAGGGAATGGAAGTGGCGGAAGCCCTTTGCTTTGACTTAAAAAATCTTCATCCGGATACATTTACGGAAACTTTGCCAAACGTAAGGTTCTTGAAATTGGATAATGCAAGTATGACTGGAAATTTCTCAAATGCATTTCCGAAGTTAAGGTGGCTTCGTTGGCAAGGGTGCCCAAGGGATTTCGAAGCAACAGAACTTAATCTGACTAAACTGGTCATTCTTGATCTTTGATGGAGCAAAGTTACTAAAGACTGGGAAGGTTGGAGGAAAATCAAAGTTGTTTAATGTATTTATTGTGTTAATTATCTGGCAATTGACCTTATGATTTTTTCTCTTCTATTTTACAGATGGAGCAATTGAAAGTCTTAAATCTCACCGGTTGCACTGACTTACTGATAAGTCCTGAATTGTCTAGCTTTCCGAATTTGGAGATACTGACTCGAGAGCAATGCTCTCGGTTGGTCCATTTAGATCCTTCAGTCGGGGGTCTCAAAAAATTGCTTTGCCTGAATTTGAAGTCCTGCACTGAACTCAACAGGTTGCCTGCCAAACTGGGTGCTTTGAAAGCTTTGAAAGAGCTCCTAATTGATGAGACTTCTGTGCGTGAAATTTCCATGGGAAGTGATTCAAAGAAAGTTGAGCACCTGACGTCACTTTCAATACTCTCAGCAGATAATTCAAAGATTACTGAACTCCCTAATGGAGTTGGAGTGAAACTCCGACGCTTGTCATTGAGGAATTGTCCTTAAATACAAAAACTTCCAGAGTCCATTGGCCAATTGGGAAGCCCTTTAGAGGAGCTGGATATTTCGGGAACAGGCATTTCTAAATTGCCAAGATCCTTTGGTAAATTGCATAGGTTGAGAGTGTTAAAGATGGACAATTGCTTCATAAGCAAATTTCCTAGTTTTATTCGGCATCTACATTGGGTGTCAATGTGTCGGGTCGGGTTTTGATGTTACCCGGCCTGACCCGAATCATAAGGGTCATATTCTATGACCCAACCCGAACCGACCCGAAACACATTAGACCCTCATCGAAAATTTGGGTCGGGTTGGGTTAATGGGTTTCCTCTTTTTTTTTTTTTTTTTTTTTTCTTCTTCTGTGGTTAGTTAAACCCAGCTTCGGATGCACACACCAGAATTCAGGCGATGTCCAGCTCCTCTTCAAATGAAGAAAGGTGCATCGACAAAACACGGAACTCGTCAGAAAGTGTTCTGAGCAGCCTCTATTGCTCACATCTCACCATCCCACAGCTCCTCAATTGTCTTGAAAGGCCCATGCACCGAGGTGAAATTTACTCCAAGACATCCTCTGCTTTGGGGGATGTCGCTTATCTTCTTCTTCTTCTTCTCTTCCTCTGTCAACTCCCACTCGAAAATCTCCACGTTCTCCTTCATTCTCTCCTTGTTGAAGCTTTTGGCCAGTACAGACACACCTTGCTCAAATGCCCATCTCAGGCAAATCTGTTTACCACCACCCAAAATATCAGCATCACTCAACATCTTCGTCCATCTAAAATTGAAAATTAAATCACTAAACTAGGGCTGAGGCTTGAGAACAGAAGCGCCTCACCTGCGCAACAGTTCTTCCCTTGGCCTCAGCAATCTCCTTGAGCTGCTCGCATTCAAAGACCCTATTGCTTCCCCAGATGGTTCCTTTAGCACCTAATGCAGCATAAGCAATCAATAGGATCTCATGGTCTCCACAGAACTCTTTTAGTTTCTTTTGCTGCCACAGCGGATTGAATTCCACCTTGCTAGAGACAATGCATTGCCGTCAAAATGATGTCCTACCAAGAGCTACGACATGCATCAGAAGAATCAAAGAAACTATTGAACTTTAGCTAGTACGTTCATGATGGGGTGCGATTGGATCGCACTGGATGGAAATGTAATTCTTGAAAGCGTACGAAGAGATATGTATAAGAGTCTCCCGAACACAACCGTCGGAACGGTTGGCAGATCATTCGCACCAAATATTCTCTCCCTTTCCATGAAGGCGTTCCATTTTCATCTTTACGAAGACAGTTTGCATTTACGCCGTGGAAATCGGGTGCTTTCCTCGTGATTGCATCCAGACCAACGTGGAGTAATTTCGCTCGTGATTCGTCCGCAATTCAACGTTCGTTCCGGGGCTAATTGCTGTTTGTGCATCGGAATCGGGTAAGTCGTCTTCCGCCGACTTGAACTCCAACATTGGTATCAGAGCTCGGTCGTGGTTTCTGCCTTGTTTTTCATCGAATTTTTCAATTTACCTTTTGATATCGAGATCAAGAGTATGATATCTACACTGGTTGCATGTTTATTAATCGAAATTGATATATGAATCGTCGAAAAATCGAACCAAAGCGTAGAACGGGTTTGGGGTCACGTGCATCTGTGCGCTTTTGGCCAATTTTCGAAATATTTTTTGGCCAAAATCAACTTTTGAATATACAGGGTGAAAGTACTTGTCGAGACGAGTCCGGCGGTGGTTCGAAAGCGACCGGAGGAGGCCGGACGCGCCTACACGCGCAGCCAGAAGCCGCTGCGCGTGGGATCCACGCGCCGGACGTGCTGGGGACGCCCGGTGAACGGCGCGTGACGTCACGTGCCGACGTCGGCGGACCAACGTGTGAGCGTCACGTGCGTGTCGCGAAACGGTGCGTGTGACGTCACGGATGACGTCATCCATGACGTCATTTAATCGTCGGTAACCGTCGGATGACGTCATCGCCGGTGGCAGTTGGCCGGCCGGCGACCCGACCCGACCCGACTGGCCACCCGACCCGACCAGTGATCCGACCCGACCCGTTGACCAGACTCGACCTGAACCGTTGACCGTTGACCGGTCAACGGTCGGACTGGTGAACGGTTGGACCGGGACCGGTCGGACCGGCCAGGAGCCTTTGGGCTCACTGGCGTGTGCGCCATACGCGCCGCGCACTCGGGCGGCGCGGGGGGCGTGTGCGAGCTTCGATTGGAGCGTGGTCGGTGGCGTTTGGTTTGTATGAGTGTCCTCTACATTGTGGTATATTTATTTTTGATATTTGAATTTTATAAATGTATGAAAATGCGTAGGAAACTCTATGTACGCGTATTTTTTGGGGTTTAATGCATAGTTTATTCATTTGTAGCTTGTATTTTCTTGTGGTTTAGGAAATACTATAGCTAGCTTGTGTGAAAATGATGACATATATGCTGTGTAGAGCTTGGTTCGATGATATTATGTATATAGTCTAATATACTTGCAATTTTCTAGTTGTTAGAAAATTCGAACAATGGTAGGAAATCCATTACATGTTGAATTGTGATTTTGATTAATAGTTGAAGCATGATTGTTGTTTGTACATTGGTTCATATCATGCTATGTTTTTGTGTTAATGGAAAAATGTAGAAATTACATGAGGTCATGTAGTTATTTTTCCTAGTGGGAGTTCGTAGGTTGGTAGAATTCAAGGAGTTCTCACCTAGAACTTAAAATTTATGCAAATTAAACTGACTAATGATAATAGAACAATCGTACATAGAAGTTGATTGGGAACATAGTGAACTTTTGCTTCTGTGTCTTTTGTTGAATTATGATTAATTTAGTTTGTCTTTGCTGCAAATTAAATATGTGTGTTACTCTGGAAAAATGTGCTAGTATTGATTCTGCGTTTATTATGTCAATGTGTTATAGCAATTGATTATGGCATATGCATTCAAGACCATTGTGGCTGACCTTAATAAGGGTGAGAAGCTGAACGGTGACAATTATGATATTTGGCACCGAAAGGTTCAGTACATCCTTGAGGAGCAAGAGGTTTTGGAAACCCTCAACCATACCATGGATGAACTTGAGCATGGAACTTCAGCTTAACACAAGAGAGATCTAGAAGCTTATCAAGCTTGGAAAAAGAAAAATAGCATTGCTCGCATCATGTTGCCGAGCTGTATGCAAGATGATCTCATGTGTGAGTTTGAAAGTTATGACTTAGCTCAAGCTATGTGGGTTGCCTTAAAAGATAAGTTTGGGGGTACATCTACGCCACTAAGCTGAGGAGACTCACCATCAAGTTTGACACATACCGAAAGCGCCCAAATGTAACGATGAGGCAGCATCTTCGGGAGGTGTCAAACATGATTCGTGAGCTGAAGTCGGCAGGTCACTCCCTTACTGATAAACATCAAGTTCAGGCTGTTATAAGGTCTCTTCCTGACAATTGGGAGCATATGAAGATCAATATGACGCATAATGAGAATATTGTCACTTTTGATGATATAGCGCGTCATTTGGAATTAGAGAATGAGCGCCTAGAGGCTGCGAGATCCTCTACCCATGCTTATGTTGCTGAATCGAGTTCACGCAAAGCTTCGGGCTTTAAGCGCAAAAGGAATTCTCAATTCAATAACAAAGGGAAGAAGACTGATCAGGCACCTAAGAGGGCTAAGACCTTCCAACGCAAGAAGCGTGGTGGGAAGAAGGACAAGGCCAAGATGAAGTCTACAATTGTGGCAAGATGGGTCACTTTGCTCGTGATTGCACTGAGTCAAAAGAGGTACCATATTACTCCATTACTTTAAGTAATGCTTTTGTTTCTAGTACTGTAATGCTTGTTGAATCACATCCTATGTGGACTGTAGACTCAGGAGCAACAGACCATGTAGCTAGAGACCGAGAAGCATTTGTGGAGTATCGTCGGATACCGCCTGGAAGAAGATGGATATATGTTGGGAATAACTCAAGAGTTGAAGTGAAGGGTATCGGCACATGTAAATTAATTTTACGTGGTGGTTGAAGCCTATTCCTACATGATGTCCTCTATACTCCGGATATTCGACGAAACTTGGTCTCCGTAGTTATTCTTCTTAGCTTAGGTTATTTATTGAATTTTCATGGTGATTGTGTTGACATTTTGTATGGAACATTTTATTATGGTTCAGGTCATGTATCGAATGGTTTTATGGTGTTAGACATTGACTATGATCAATACAATATTAATGTCGATGGTTGTTTTTCTTTGATTGCATCTTCTAGTAATGTTGAGATTGATGCAAATACTTGGCATGCTAGATTAGGTCACATTGGGTTGCAAAAAATGCAAAGATTAGCTAGAGAAGGCCTTTTAGGGTCACTCACTAATGTTAATATACATGTATGTGAACATTGTCTAGCGGGAAAAGCAACTAGAAAACCATTCGGTAAAGGGACTAGAGCCGAATTTTCATTGCAACTCATTCATTCTGACATTTATGGACCTTTGAATGTGAGGGCGAGGCATGGAGCCTCATAATTCATCACTTTCATAGATGACTTTACGCGTTTTGGTTATGTCTTTATGATCTCCCATAAGTCAGAAGCATTGGACTGCTTTGGACGATATATAACGATGGTAGAGAATCAGTTGAACAAAACAATAAAGGCATTGAGAACCGATCGCGGACGTGAGTATCTATCGGAGCAATTCAAGGCTCTTTGTGATGAAAAGGGAATTGTACGACAATTGACTATTCCTAGTACTCCACAACAAAATGGGGTAGCTGAGAGAAGGAATAGAACCCTAATGGAAATGGTTAGGTCTATGATGGCGCAAGCAAATTTACCTATCTCCTATTGGGGAGATGCATTATTGACTGTTGTCTATGTACTTAACCGAGTGCCCTCAAAATCGGTCACTTCTACCCCTTATGAATTATGGACTGGTAGGAAACCAGACTTACGTAGTCTACGTCCATGGGGATGTGCAGCTTATGTTCATAATTCTTCCCATAAATATGGCAAATTGGGCCCAAGAGGGAAGAAATGTATCTTTATAAGATATTCTGAACACTCAAAGGGTACGTGTTCATAGGTGAACAAGCTGATGGAAGTGTGACTGAAATGGAGTCACGAGATGTCACGTTCTTTGAGAACGATTTTCCTAGTAGAGGTGAGATTGATAAGGACTTAGATTTATATGAGGTGAAAGATCCTGATAACACACCCACTAATGTTGTAGAGGGAAATGAAAATTTACCTCAACACACAAGACCTAGTAGGAGTGTAGCATCGCCTGACGAATTGAATTCAAGAGAAATTCAGTTGCTTAAAAAGTAATCGCAAAAGCATTCCTCGTCGCCGTTTTGAGATTGAAGGGAAAGCATTTATGATTGCTTAGAAAGACGATGCTGAGCCTAAGACTGTTCAAGAGGCTCTCTCATCCTTTGATAAGGAAGAATGGAGGAATGCTTTGGAAGATGAGATGGAGTCAAATGAGGGCAAATCATGTCTGGGACTTGATTGATCTACCACCCAATCGTAAGGCCATTGGAAACAAATAGATCTTTAAGATTAAGCAAAGGGCGGATGGATCCATTAAAAAGTATAAGGCTCGCCTTGTGGCGAAAGGTTATACTCAACAAGAGGGTATAGACTATGAGGAAACTTTTTCACCAGTTATAAGGTTTGCCTCAATACGCTTTATTCTAGCCATTGTTGCACATTTGGACCTTGAATTACATCAAATGCATGTAAAGATGGCATTTCTCAATGGAGAACTAGATGAGGAAATCTATATGAAACAACCAATAGGTTTCATAGCTAAAGGTCAAGAGGATAAAGTTTGTAAACTTTGTCGCTCAATATATTGCCTTAAGCAATAATCTAGACAGTGGTATCTTCGTTTTCATCGAGCCATAACAACTTTTGGTTTCACGATGATCGAAGAAGATCACTGTGTATATGTCAAGCGGTCCGAAGATAAATTTGTGATTTTATCACTTTATGTGGACGATATTCTGTTGGCTGGAAATGACAAGGTTTTGGTTATCACCATAAAAGAATGGTTGTCCTCAAATTTTGAAATGAAGGACATGGGAGAAGTTGCTTATATATTAGGAGTTAAGATCGAAAGAGATCGATCAAGGAAACTCCTTACTTTATCACAAGAGTCTTATATTATGAAGATTCTTGAACGTTTCAATATGCAAAAGACTGTAATCCCATTGATACCCCTGTCATGCAAGGTGAAGGCCTAAGTACTGAGATGTGTCTTAAGACTCCAGAAGAAATTAAAGTAATGGAAACTGTTCCTTACGCTAGTGCGGTCGGAAGTTTGATGTTTGCTATGATGTGTACTCGACCCGACATATGTTATGCCGTGGGATTGGTGAGCTGATATCAATCAAATCCCGGTCAAGGACACTGGAAAGCAGTGAAGAGGATCCTGAGATACTTGAAAGGCACTATGGACTATCGACTTTGTTACCAAGGGAATGATTTACGCCTATTAGGCTATTCAGATGCCGATTGGGGTGGAGACCTGGATGAGCGTAAATCGACTTCAGGATATGCGTTCTTGCTCAATGGAGGTGCAATTTCTTGGAATAGCAAGAAACAGACATGCACGGCCTTGTCTACTATGGAGGCAGAATTTATTGCATGTTCTGCCGCAGTGCAATAAGCAGTTTGGCTAGAACGTTTCTTGGAAAATTTAGCCACTGTCACTAAGATTCCAAAATCGGTGACAGTTTATTGCGATAGTCAAGCGGCCATTGCTTATGTGAAAGATCCCAAGTATCATGGAAGGACGAAGCACATTGACATAAAGAACAACTTCATTAGAGATATTATAGCGCAGAAAGAAGTGATCCTACAATACATTTCAACCAATAGAATGGTTGCTGATCCATTTACGAAGGCTATTCCTGGAGACGTATTCTTGACCCACATGATGTCACTAGGATTGCGTAAAATGTGATATGTGTTATTGTAGAGGATCATTGGTTTATGTATTAGTGGACATATGTATTGTACTTGTTTGTTTATTAGTGATTTGATGTTTTATCAATAAGTATAAATCCACTATAAGACTAGCACATACACACATATATTATTGAAAAGTATGTCAGCAGGCAATGATTGGCTCACTCACACGAGCAATCACCTCAAGTGCTATAGTTAACACGTTGAGATGAGACATTATGTACAAGTAAATGCTGAAGAGCAAGTTTAGTACATAAAATAATATGTCGCCTTGATTGGAGTCAAGATGAGGTCTGTGATTTGTTAATAATAAGACCGAATATGATAGTCCCACAATCATGTATGCCTGACAGATGCTGGATGCGAGTACTTAATTAGGCGCTATAAAAAGCGAGTTGATATAGCACTCGAGCTAAACATAAGTACGTGAGAAGCACGTGACTATGTTTAGGCTAAGATCCGTATAGTGGATATATTTAGTAAATGACATACGCTCTTATAGAAAGAGAATTCCACTATAGCATGTAATTCATACTACATGTGCATTGTACGACCGACAAGGGAAGGTGAGTAAAATTATCCCTATTTACTCATCGTGTGAGCCCTTGAGGTAATTTATAATTTACCTCATTTTGTGCCCTATGTTACTTCTGACCATGTTCTCGAAGTGAAAGATCAATGTTGCTACTTTAGCATGTTACGGGCGGTCATGAATAAATATGGCCTATGGGACGTGTCTAGGAAAGCAGTTGTTCTGAAATGGAGAGAGACATGAGTGCGAAGGAAGACTATTGTTATTTTACATCTATCACATGTATTTACTAGTTGACCAATTATATCGCCCTCTGTGGCTGCGGATATAATTGTAAATACATGGTGCTGTGAGAATAGTCAAGTATAGCCTTTAAGGGATAGGTATACTTGGACTGATGTAACAAAATATGTCTGGGGCACTGTGAGACATCGATTGTTTATTTCTTTTCAGGGTTGTAGCCATTATGTCATCCCTAACAGGTGCATAATTTGAACTCCCAAGTGCAAGTGTACTCACTGGTCGCACGGCTTATTTGCTAGTATGAATTATTTTGTAAAGTTGATGAATGTTGAATGCCTTATATTCTTGATAGAGCGCTATCAAGCCCATCATGTCCGAGTGGGAGATATTGTACTTTAGCTAGTACGTTCATGATGGGGTGCGATTGGATCGCACTGGATGGAAATGTAATTCTTGAAAGGGTACAAAGAGATACGTATAAGAGTCTCCCGAACACAACCGTCGGAACGGTTGGCAGATCATTCGCACCAAATATTCTCTCCCTTTCCATGAAGGCGTTCCATTTTCATCTTTACGAAGACAGTTTGCATTTATGCCGTGGAAATCGGGTGCTTTCCTCGTGATCGCATCCAGACCAACGTGGAGTAATTTCGCTCGTGATTCGTCCGCAACTCAACGTTCGTTCCGGGGCTAATTGCTGTTTGCGCATTGGAATCGGGTAAGTCGTCTTCCGCCGACTTGAACTCCAACAGAAACTCACCTGATTAACAGCTGGAGGCACTTGTGCAGTAGAGAGAATTTCAGAGATCTTTTTACAAGAGAAATTGCTGACTCCGATGCTTTTAGTTAGCCATTTCTTTTGGCACTCCTCCATTTCAGCCCAAACGGCCTTGAAGTCCATGTGTACAAACTCTTCCTTCTTGATCGAGAACTCATATGTTCCGGGTTTCGAGCTCGTGGGCCAGGGGATGAGGTAAAGATCTATGTAGTCAAACTTGAGATTTCTGACCAGAACGTGCACAAGTAGAGATCATCAGGAAATGTGCAGAGCAAGTGACTTCCGCACACTTAGCTTTATGTCATCGTAAAGACCTCAGGCTATCGTCTACAATGCATTTACCAGTCAACACTGCACAACAATCAATGCCTCCAGTTTCAAACACTAACTATTCTCTGCAAAGTTCAAACCTCAGAGGATGTTTCCGAAAAGGGTAACGAGTTAAATAGGAGATCTTCAGGCATATCTAAACTAACCCATGTTTACATGCTTATAACGCATAGGATCTTGACAGATTAAAACGTTGTAGGCCTTGAATCGAACATAAAGTTCATATGGGACTGTGTGGAGATTTCAGTCGGGTGATTACTTGAGGCTCTTCTGGAGAGCAGGGAGGACGAGCCAGCACTAAAACCCCTAGCGCGAAGCCCTAGTCCCTCAATTTGAAAACCTCGGCACCAGCCGAGGAGAGTTTGCTAATCCGGGGGACAAGCTTGGAGAGAGAGCGCGGAGACTGCGTTGTAGAGCCAGTCGAGGAGGACAGGCCCGGACTGGGAGAGGAGGTAGGGCTTGAGGGACCGGAGTGGAAGGGATTTGGGAAGAGGAAGGGGAGGGGTTTTCGGCGATGGACCGCGACGATCGACGTATTCGGCAGCAGCTAGTGTTCCGACGTTGAGACGAGGGGTGGCAACGGCGACGGCGAGGCGGAGGCGCATCAATCGGAGGGTGGCAGTGGAATCCACGAGAAGGGGTAGTTGTCGGAGAAGAAGGCGGAGCCGACGAGGTATGTGTTTGATTGTTTGGGGGTAAAGATGAGAATTTGTTGGCTTGTTTGGAATTTGGAGTTAATGTGTTCCGGGTCGAACAATGTTCCAATAATCCAAAACATATTTCTTTGCTTGTTTTATATTTGTTACTCAAACAGTATCAAGACCCGAAACATGTATTATACTTGTTTCATGTTCGGGTTGTGTTTGATTCGGGTCGGGTAAGGTTTTTTTGACACCCCTAATCTACATAGCCTCGAAGAAATAAATGCCTCTTTGTGTAGGAATATAGAAGGGGACATTCCTGGATATATTGGGAAGCTAAAAAATTTGAGAATCTTGAGGTTGCGAAATTCTGCTTGTTGGGATTCAAGTCGGCGGAAGACGACTTACCTTTATCCGATGCGCAAACAACAATTAACCCCAGATCGATCGTTGAATTGCGGATGAATCACGAACAATAATACGTCACGTTGGTCTGAATGTAATCACAAGGAAAACACCTGATTTCCTCGGCGTAAATGCAAACTGTTATTGTAAAAGTGAAATGGAATGCCTTCCTTCTTCTTTGATGGAAATGAGACAAACCGAGGAGAGGAATTTCTGAGCGTATGTTTTGCCAACCGTTTCTACAGTTGTCTTCGGGAGACTCTTATACATCTCCCTTCGTACCCTTTCAAGGGATATCTTTCCATCGTAACGTATCAAGACGATACAGTGCGATCCAATTGCACCCCATCATGGACGTACTAGTTAAAGTACAAAATCTCCGACTCGGACATGATGGGCTTGATAGCGCTCTATCAAGAATATAAGGCATTCAACATTCATCAACTTTACAAAACAATTCATACTGGCAAGTAAGCCGTACGACCAGTGAGTACACCTGCACTTAGGAGCTCAAATTATGCACCTGTTAGGGATGACATAATGGCTACAACCCCGAAAAGAAATAAACAATCGATGTCTCACAGTGCCCCGAACATATTTTGTTACATCAATCCAAGTATACCTATCCCTTAAGACTATACTTGATTATTCTCAAAAAACACAATGTATTTACAATTATATCTGCAACCACAGAGAGCGATATAATTGGTCGACCAGTAAATACATGTGATAGATGTAAGACAATAATAGTCTTCCTTCGCACTCATGTCTCTCTCCATTTCAGAACAACTGCTTTCCTAGACACGTCCCATAAGGCCATATCCATTCATGATCGCCGATAACATGCTAAAGTAGCAATATTGATCTTTCACTTTGAGAACATAGTCAGAAGTAACATATGGCACAAAATGAGGTAAATTATAAATTACCTCAAGGGCTCACACGATGAGTAAATAGGGATAATTTTACTAACCTTCCCTTGTCGGTCGTACAATGCACATGTAGTATGAATTACATGCTATAGTGGATTTCTCTTTTTATAAGAGCGTATGTCATTTATTAAATATATTCATTATACGGATCTTAGCCTAAACATAGTCACGTGCTTCTTACGTACTCATGTTTAGCTCGAGTGCTATATCAGCTCGCTTTCTACAGCGCCAAATTAAGTACTCGCATCCGGCATCTTTCAGGCATACATGATTGTGGGACCATCATGTTCGGTCTTATTATAAATAAATTACAGACCTCATCTTGACTCCAATCAAGGCGACATCTTATTTTATGTACTAAAATCGCTCTTCAGCATTCATTTGTACATAACGTCTCATCTCAACGTACTAACTATAGCACTTAAGGTGATTGCTCGTGTGAGTGAGCCAATCATTGCCTGCTGACATACTTTTCAATAATATAAGTGTGTATGTGCTAGTCTCATAATGTATTTGTACTTATTGATAAAACATCAAGTCATTAATAAATAAACAAGTACAATACATATGTCCACATATACATAAACCAATGATCCTCTATAATAACACATATCACATTCTACGTAATCCTAGTGACATTCTGTGGGTCAAGAATGTCTCTAGGAATAGCCTTCGTAAATGGATCAGCAACCATTCTATTGGTTGAAATGTATTGTAGGATCACTTCTTTCTATGCTATAATTATAGTTCTTTATGTCAATGTGTTTCGTCCTTCCATGATACTAGGGATCTTTCACATAGGCAATGGCTACTTGACTATCGTAATAAACTATCACCGGTCTTGGAATCTCGGTGACAGTGGCTAAATTTTCCAATAAACGTTTTAGCCATACCGCTTCTTACACTGCGGCATAGCATGCAACAAATTCTGTCTTCATCGTAAATAAGGCCGTGCATGTCTGATTCTTGCTATTTCAAGAAAATTGCACCTCCATTAAGCAAGAACGCATAGTCTATGGTGCCTTTCAAGTATCTCGGGATCCTCTTCATTGCTTCCCAGTGTGCTTGACCGGGATTTGATTGATATCAGCTCACCAATCCCACGACATAACATATGTCGGGTCGAGTACACATCATAGCATACATCAAACTTCCGACCGTACTTGCGTAAGGAACAGTTTCCATTACTTTAATTTCTTGTAGAGTCTTAGGACACATCTCAGTACTTAGGCCTTCATCTTGCATGACAGGGGTATCAATGGGATTACAGTGCTGCATATTGAAATGTTCAAGAATCTTCATAATATAAGACTCTTGTGATAAAGTAAGGAGTTTCCTTGATCGATCTCTTTCGATCTTAACTCCTATAAGCAGCTTCTCCCATGTCCTTCATTTCAAAATTGGAGGACAACCATTCTTTTATGGCGATAACCAAAACCTTGTCATTTCCAGCCAACAGAATATCGTCCACATAAAGTGATAAAATCACAAATTTATCTTCGGACCGCTTGACATATACACAGTGATCTTCTTCAATCATCGTGAAACCAAAAGTTGTTATGGCTCGATGAAAACGAAGATTCCATTGTCTAGATGATTGCTTAAGGCCATATATTGAGCGATGAAGTTTGCAAACTTTATGCTCTTGACCTTTAGCTATGAAACCTATTGGTTGTTTCATATAGATTTCCTCATCTAGTTCTCCATTGAGAAATGCCGTCTTTACATCTATTTGATGTAATTCAAGGTCAAAATGTGCAACGATGGCTAGAATAAGGTGTATTGAGGCAAACCTTACAACTGGTAAAATGTTTCCTCATAGTCTATATCCTCTTGTTAAGTATAATCTTTCGCCACAAGGTGAGCCTTATACTTTTCAATGGATCCATCTGCCCTTCGCTTAATCTTAATGATCCATTTGTTTCCAATGGCTTTACGATTAGGTGGTAGATCAATCAAGTCCCAGACATGATTTGCCCTCATTGACTCCATTTCATCTTCCAAAGCTCGACTCCATTCTTCCTTATCAGAGGATGAGAGAGCCTCTTGAATGGTCTTAGGCTCGACATCGTCTTTCTGAGCAATCATAAATGTTTCCCCTTTAATCTCAAAACGACGATGGGGTATACTTTTACGATTACTTTTACGCAATTGAATTTCTCTTGAATTCAATGCTTCAGGCGATGCAACACTCCCACTAGGTCTTGTGTGTTGAGGTAAATCTTGATTTCCCTCTACAACATTAGTGGGTGTGTTATTAGGATCTTCCATCTCATATAATTGGAAATCCTTATCAATCTCACCTCTACTAGGAAAATCGTTCTCCAAGAACGTGACATCTTGTGATTCCATTTCGGTCACACTCCCATCAACTTGTTCACCTATAAACACGTACCCTTTGGAGTGTTCAAAATATCTTATAAAGATACATTTCTTCCCTCTTGGACCTAATTTGCCATATTTATGGGAAGAATCATGAACATAAGCTGCACATCCCCATGGACGTAGACTACTTAAGTCTGGTTCCTACCAGTCCATAATTCATAAGAGGTGGAAGTGACCGATTTTGAGGGCACTCGGTTAAGTACATAGGCAGCAGTCAATTATGCATCTCCCCAATAGGAGATATGTAAATTTGTTTGCACCATCATAGACCTAACCATTTCCAATAGGGTTCTATTCCTTCTCTCAGCTACCCCATTTTGTTGTGGAGTACTAGGAATAATCAATTGTCGTATAATTCCCTTTTCATCACAAAGAGCATTGAATTACTCAGATAGATACTCACGTCCATGATCGGTTCTCAATGCCTTTATTGTTTTGTTCAACTGATTCTCTACCATCATTATATATCGTCTAAAGCAATCTAATGCTTCTGACTTATGGGAGATCAGAAAGACATAATCGAAATGTGTGAAGTCATCTATGAAAGTGATGAAATATGAGGCTCCATGCCTCGCACTCACATTCAAAGGATCACAAATGTCAGAATGAATGAGTTGCAATGGAAATTCGGCTCTAGTCCCTTTACCAAATAGTTTTCTAGTTGCTTTTCCCGCTAGATAATGTTCACATACGGGTAGATTAACATTAGTGAGTGACCCTAAAAGGCATTCTTTAGCTAATATTTGCATTCTTTGCAACCCAATGTGACCTAATCTAGCATGCCAAGTACTTGCATCAATCTCAATATTACTAGAATATGCAATTAAAGAAAAACAACCATCAACATTAACATTATACTGATCATTGTCAATGTTTAACACCATAAAAACATTCGATATATAACCTGAACCATAATAAAATGTTCCAAACAAAATGTCAACACAATCATCATGGAAATTCAATACATAACCTAGGCTAAGAAGAACAACTACGGAGACCAAGTTTCGTCGAATATCCGGAGCATAGAGGACATCATGTAGGAATAGGCTTCGACCACCACGTAAAATTAATTTACATGTGTCGATACCCTTCACTTCAACTCTTGAGTTATTCCCAACATATATCCATCTTCTTCCAAGTTGTATCCGACGGTACTCCACAAATGCTTCTTGGTTTCTATCTACATGGTCTGTTGTTCCCGAGTCTACAAATCCACATTGGATGAGATTCAGCAAGCATTACGTGCTAGAAACAAAAGTATAACTTAAAGCAATGGAGTAATAGGGTACCTTTTTTGGCTTAATGCATTCATGAGCAAAGTGACCTATCTTGCCATAATTGTAGCACTTCATCTTGGCCTTGTCTTTCTTCCCACCACGCTTCTTGCGTTAGAAGGTCTTAGCCCTCTTAGGTGCTTGATCAGTCTTCTTCCCTTTGTTGTTGAATTGAGAATTCCTTTTGCGCTTAAAGCCCGAAGCTTTGCGCGAACTCGATTCAGCAATATAAGCATGGGTAGAGGATCTCGCAGCCTCTAAGCGCTCATCCTCTAATTCCAAATGACGCGCAATATCATCAAAAGTGACAATATTCTCATTATGCGTCATATTGATCTTCATATGCTCCCTATTGTCAAGAAGAGACCTTATAACAGCCTGAACTTGCTGTTCATTAGTAAGGGAGTGACCTGCCGACTTCATTCACGAATCATGTTTGACATCTCCCGAAGATGCTGCCTCATCGTTACATTTGGGTGCTTTCAGTATGTGTCAAACTTGATGGTGAGTCTCCTAAGCTTAGTGGCATATGTACCCCCAAACTTATCTTTCAAGGCAACCCACATAACTTGAGCTTTATCATAACTTTCAAATTCACACATGAGATCATCTTGCATACAACTCAGCAACGTGATTCGAGCAATGCTATTTTTCTTTTTCCAAGCTTGATAAGCTTCTAGATCTCTCCCGTGTTGAGCTGAAGTTCCATGCTCAGTTCATCCATGGTGTGGTTGAGGTTTCCAAAACCTCTTGCTCCTCAAGGATGTACTGAACCTTTCGGTGCTAAAAATCATAATTGTCACCGTTCAGCTTCTCACCCTTATTAAGGTTAGCCATAATGGTCTTGGATGCCAAAGCCATAATCAATCACTATAACACATTGACATAATAAATGCAGAATCAATACTAGCACATTTTTCAGAGTAACACACATATTTAATTTGCAGCAAAGACAAAGTAAATTAATGATAATTCAACAAAAGACATAGAAACGAAAGTTCACTATGTCCCAAACAGCTCCTATGTATGATTTGGTCTATTATCATTAATTAGTTTAATTTGCACAAATTTTAAGTTCTAGGAGAGAACTCCTTCGAATTCTACCAACTTACGAACTCCCACTAGGAAAAATAACTACATGACCTCATGTAATTACTACAATTTTCCATTAACACAAAAGTATAGCATGATGTGAACCAATGTACAAAAAACAATCATGCGGTAACTCTAATCAAAACAGCAATTCAACATGTAACGGAAAAACAAGGATTTCCTACCATTGTTCAAATTTTCTTAGAACTAGAAAATTGCAAGTATATTAAACTATATACATGCTACCATCGAACCAAGCTCTACACAGCATATATGACATCATTTACATACAAGCTAGCTATTGTATTTCCTAAAACATAAGAAAATACAAGCTAAAAATGAATAAACTATGCATTTATACCCAAAAAATACGCGCACTTAGGGTTTTCTATACAATTTCATATATTTATAAAATTCAAAAATGAAATATAAATACACCACAGTGTAGAGGACATCCATACGAACCAAACGCCACCCACCACGCTCCAATCGGAGCTCGCACGCGCCCCAACGCGTCGCCTGAGTGCGCGGCACATGTGGTGCACGCGTCAGCGAGTCCAAAGGACTCCTGGCCGGTCCGACCTGTTTGACCACCGAACCGGTTGACCAGTCCGACCCGCGACCGGTCAACGATCGGTTGGGTTGGGTCGCCGGCCGGCCATCGGCCGCCGTCGGTGACGTCATCGATCCGGCTTACCGACCAATGGATGATGTCATCCGTGACGCGCCGCGTGCCGGTTTGCAGACGCGCGCGTGACGTCACGCACGGTTCACCGACCGGTGCGTGTTGCGCATGCGCTGGCGTCCCCAGCACGTCGGGTGCGTGACGCCCATGCGTAGAGGCTTCTGGCCGCGTGTGTGGGCCCGTCCGGTGTCTTTCGGCGGTGTTCTACCCATCGACGGACTCGTCTTGACGAGTACTTTCACGCTGTATATTTAAAAATTTATTTTGGCCGAAAAATATTTCGAAAAATGGCCAAAACCGTACGGGTGTACGTGACCCCGAACCCGTTTTTCGCTTCGGTTCGTTTTTGGACGATTCAGATTGCATTTCCGAGCAAGAAACATCCAAACAGTGTAAACTTCATATTCTTGATCTCGATTTCAAACAATAAACAAGAAAATTCGATGAAGAACAAGGCAGAAATCACGACTGGGCTCTGATACCAATGTTGGGATTCAAGTCGGTGGAAGGCGAGTTACCTTTATCCGATGCGCAAACAATAACTAACACTGTATCGATCGTTGAATTGCGGATGAATCACGAACAATAATATTTCACGTTGGTCTAAATGTAATCACAAGGAAAACACCCGATTTCCATGGCGTAAATGCAAACTGTTCTTGTAAAAGTGAAATAGAATGCCTTCCTTCTTCTTTGATGGAAATGAGACAAACCGAGGAGAGGAATTTTTGAGCGTATGTTTTGCCAACCGTTTCAACAGTTGTCTTCGGGAGACTCTTATGCATCTCCCTTAGTACCCTTTCAAGGGATATCTTTCTATCGTAACGTATCAAGACGATACCCCATCATGGATGTACTAGCTAAAGTACAACACTGCTATTTCCAGGTTACCTCTTGAAATCGAGCATCTCTCCAAGCTAGAGAGTCTTGATGTACTTCACTGCGACAAGCTTCATGAGTTGCCAGCACTTCCCTCTAGTTTGGTCATTGTGCATTTAAGTCCAAAATTGAAGGAAATGGTGCCTGACCTGTTGATGAAGAAGCATTGTTTCATCACTGTGTAACTTGGATGACAAGGTCATTGAAACCGGTATTTGTTCAACTTAGCTTTGGCTATGCTCTGTAAGTTATCCGGATAATTGTTGTTGTATCTGCTGATATTTCCTTTCGAAGTATCTGAGCTTCCTCTGATATCTTGCATGCTCGTTTGAGGCCCAAAATTGCAGCGTGCTGTTTGACACTTGCTGAGATTTCCTTCCAAAAGACGGCGCTCGCATTTTGACACTGCCTGGTCGGTGATTTTTTCTTCCATTTTTCCCCCTTAGGGTGCCCGCGGGCGCGGTCTCTCTCGCAAGTCTTTCTCAAGACTTTTTTAATTGATGTAGTAAATTAATAATGAAAGACTAATTAAAGCGAGGAGGAATCGAGCAAACGGCGGCTTTATTTGATGTTAGGCGCGGGCATTTACGTTGTGCAAATTTTTGAATCATTAGTAATCCATTGATATGAGGTGTCAAGATTTGTATGACTTGTTTTGTAATTTTGTGAGAAAACGAATCATACTTTATGAAGGTCTAAGATTAATGTGGTGTAAAATAAACGTCATAATATTGAGTTTCGTGAGAACATAAAATCTAAATAAAAAGAAATGATCTTTCATGTATGATAGTGAAATCTATATTTCAAAAAGTAAAAAATAAAAATAAGACAAATATAAAATGATCGTTTTTTCTAACTGAATTGCAATGTAAACTTTGTTTTTTCTTCAAACTTTTATTGCATGTATGGGACAAATATCTCTTTTTGTATTATCAAGGTAACGGGTGTAATTTATTCCGTTTGACAATCTGCATAATTAATAGAAAAAAATAATGGATCATGTTATATGTTAACAAGAGTTATTCATTTCGCAAAATGAATATATTTATTCAATGTAATTTTTCAACTGGACTAAATCATATTACTCGTATGAAATCAATTAAAGCTTTAATTAGCAAGAATATAGAGCCCATATCTAGAATGGAATTTGAATTTTTAATTTTTGTCTATCTAAACTTTTTTTTATAACTAATTGGAAATTTTTTAAATAAAGGCATGAAGTGCTCTTAGGCTCATTTGGTAAAACTAATTTCTAATCCCCAGGATAACTATTTCTATTCTTTTGTTATTGGAGAACGAAAAAAGAATAAAAACGTGTTTGGTAAAATTTTTGTTCCCGCGAATAGATTTGGAACATAAACAAGAAGTAGAAAAAAGTAACTTATTGTTCCGGGAACAATTTTTTCTTTTCTTTTCTTCCGTTTCCTTTCATTCTTCTTCCTTTTGGCCGGTCGTAGACCTTGGCTATGTCGCGGTCCCGGCGATGCCGAACCATGGTGAGGCTCGTTGGCCCGAGCCTCGCCGTGGCTGGGCGAGCCTCGGCCTTGTTGTCGCGCAGTGGTGGCCTGGCGAGGCCGATCTCACGCCGCCTGTGTGACATCCTCGGGCCGCGATGGTCTTTGATCCTAAGGTCCGCCACACCCAATATCCTGGTCCTTGCATAATATCATTGCGGAAGCGAGTATCTAACTCCATCTCAACTTAACTTAAAATGATGCACACTATATACCATAGCTATCATCCAGGCACTTTTATTTACATATATTTTTGTTTAGATGACGTTTGTCGGTACACATAGGTCAAAATTTCCTATATTTGGCTATACCAAAATTGGACTGACTCTTCCATTATCTATCCACAACATCGTCCGTCTTCATGCGTTGGTATCCAAAATTCTACCGTCCTCCTTGTCCTCCGCTACTCCACCCCGCTCAACACGTTGGGGTCGGGGTGCTCTGTCTACTCCCATCTGAGATCGATGGGGATACCATCCAGAGGACGCGGGCTGCATCGGCATCTCTATGTCTCTACAATATGTTAGCCCCACAAGGAGTGAGTACGACTACTCAGCAGTTAAAATTCTACTAAACTGTATTACGTATGTTTACCGCTACCCAATTTCATGCAATCCAAATCAAAGCACATAAAGGTAGTAATAGATATGTATCAATTCAGAAGAATATCATAACAAAATGGCATATAAGAAACAATGAGAATTTAGAAACTCATTTGATCTCAAATCACTACCACTATCTTCCGGAGGACTAGTGTTTGCGTCTCTCAAGGCTCTCGCACCCTACTTAGTATCATGAGTACCTCCGGTTCCATATTTCAGTCATCGG
The DNA here is from genome assembly GCA_017140595.1 of Eucalyptus curtisii. NCBI lineage: Eukaryota > Viridiplantae > Streptophyta > Magnoliopsida > Myrtales > Myrtaceae > Eucalyptus > Eucalyptus curtisii. The sequence continues at coordinate 28,531,232 of CM029498.1, forward strand.
GCATTTAAAGCGTGTTACGTCACACCTCCAGGCATCTCGCACCCCACCTAGCATCATGAGGAACCTCCAGGGCTCACCATGTCAATGATGTCCTGTTGAGTAGGTCACTCCCAATTGGAGAGGCCAATGCAATTATGTATATCTGTAGTAGAATATGTATAGTAGTGGGTGTGTAAAAGAAGAAAAGAAAAACAAGGGAGAAAAGGAAAGAAAAAATATCAAAAGAGATGGGGAGATAAATCAATGTAATTTTCCACATCTAGAAAATCAAGGGAGATTGGGAAAGAAATCAAAGTGATATTCTCAGATCTACAAAATCACGAGAGATTAGGAGATAAATTTACGTGATTTTTATATCGTACAGTTCCAATTGGGATTGTATTTGCTCCTATAAATAGGAGTCCTGCTCAACGGAGAAGAGGTTACACACAGAGCAAGAATATCATAGCAGCATAGCGGAAGAAACAATTTTCTTTTTCAAGAAAGAGAGTTATCTTTTAGAGTTATCCAATTTGTGAGAGGTATCCATAAATTGAAGACAGCGAGAGATCCACCTTTGGGTGAAGTTGTATCCCATTATTTATCATAGTGGAAGTTTGAAGTGGACTACGGTCCCGTGGTTTTTCCCTTCACCTTGGAGGGTTTTCCACGTTAAAAATTCTGGTGTTCTTTACTATTCATCTTTACTGCTTTCAATTAATATCCTATTTAATTTTCACAGAAATAGTAGCGGGAAAAATTATCTGGGCATTCTCCACAAATATTCTTTTCTTTTTTCTCAACAAGTGGTATCAGAGCCTGGTTGCTCTATATATTATTTTTCTGTGCAGAATTAAATGGAGGAAAATTTTGGCAACATGATAAAATTGACTGCATTCAATTATGCAATCTGGAAACCAAAGATGGAGGATTTGCTATACATTAAAGATCTTTGGAGGCCAATTGTGATACCGATGGAGGTGCCAGTACCAACGTCCGAGGAGTTAGATCCTATAGCGGAAGCCAAATTGGCATCGTCTTCTGGTGGCAAACCAACGACAATGTCTAAAAGCGAATGGATGGTGCTCAATCGGAAGTGTGCCGCTCAAATCCGACAATGGATTGATAAGAGCATTTTTCAAAATTTTGCGAATGAACATGATGCTAGTGTTCTTTGGCAAAAATTAGAGAAAATGTACGCAAGAATAACAGCGCAAAATAAAGCAAATCACATGTGGCGGCTCGTGAATCTGAAATACAAAGACGAGAGTAGTGTCTCGGAACACATGAGCGAGTTCCAAGGTATAGTAGATCAACTCAATTCTATGAAGATGACATTAGATGATGAATTGCAGGCATTACTGCTGCTTAGCTCTTTGCCAAATAGCTGGGACACACTTGTTGTGTCGGTCAGCAACTCGGCTCCTGACGGCAAGCTTACCATGGACATGGTAAAAGATAGAATGTTGAATGAAGAATCTCGGAGAAAAGAAAGTGGAGTCAACCCTGCATCTGAGGCTCTTGTCATTAATCGACAAGAAAATCAAGAACAGAGAGGGAGAAGCAAAAGCCGAAATTTCCGGAATCAGCAACGAGGAAGGTCCCAATCCAACTTCAGACGAGACAAGAAGTGCCATCATTGTGGTAAATTGGGACACTTCATCCGAGAATGCAGAAAGCTAAAGGCAGGAAAATCAAAAGGTCATAACATCAACAAAGCTAATGAGAACCAGACGAATGACACTGCAAATATTGCAGATGAGGTGATCATTATTCAAAGTGACGATTCCATTAATTATGTATCCCAAGATTCGACATGGGTAGTTGATACTGGTGCATCCTACCATGTCACGGCTCGTCAAGATCTTTTCACATCTTACACCACTAGCGATTTTGGATTCGTAAAGATGGGAAACGAAGGTACGTCCAAAATTATTGGTATGGGTAATATTTATTTGGAGACTAATGTTGGATGTAGGCTACTACTCAAAGATGTGAGGCATGTTCCGAACATACGCTTCAATCTTATATCCGCCGGCAAGCTTGATGACGAAGGCTACACTAATTTCTTTAGTGATGGAAAATGGAAGCTCACTAAAGGTAATTTGGTGGTAGCCAAAGGAGAAAAGACTAACTCTCTCTATATCACACAATTTAAGCCGTGTAGAGGAGAGGTGAATGTAACCGGAAAAGGAGTCACCACCGAGTTATGGCATAAGCGACTCGGACACATGAGTGAGAAAGGACTTAAGATTCTCACTAGAAAGCAACTTCTACCTGGAATGAAAGGTACACCGTTGAATACTTGTGTCGACTGCATTATGGGAAAACAACATAGAGTAGCATTTCACAATTCCCCACCATCTAGAAAAGCTGAAATTTTAGATTTGATACATATTGATGTATGCACAATGCAAACTAGAACACTTGGAGGTGCGCTTTATTTTGTAACATTTATTGATGACCACTCTAGAAAGGTGTGGGCATTTGCCTTGAAAACTAAAGATCAAGTGCAGGAAATCTTCAAGCAATTTCATATGAAGGTTGAAAGAGAAACAGGCAGGCAATTGAAGTGTGTACGCTCAGACAACGGTGGCGAATACCGAGGACCTTTTGAAGATTATTGCAAGAACCTTGGGATCAAACTAGAAAGATCCGTACCAAAAACACCTCAACACAATGGTGTCGCGGAGCGGATAAACAGAACCATATGTGAAAAAGTTAGATGTATACTCTCGAACGCAAAGCTGCCAAACCACTTTTGGGGTGAGGCAATGAGGACGGCGGTTGATTTAATCAACCTATCACCTTCAGCTCCACTTAACGGTGATGTACCACAAAGTGTCTGGACTGGTAAGGATATTTCTTATGGCCACTTGAAGGTGTTCGGCTGTAGAGCATTTGTTCACATTCCAAAGGATGAGAGATCCAAGCTTGATGGGACATCAAAGCAATGTATGTTTTTGGGGTACGCACATGAAGAATTCGGCTATAGACTCTGGGATCCTGTTAACCGGAAAATAGTCAGAAGCAGGGACGTGGTATTTCTTGAAGATCAGACAATAGAGGACTTCGAGAAGCACGAGAAATCTCCATCAACAGACAAATACTCAATTGATCTTGGCCCAGTCGCTCCTCCTATCGATTCTAATAACAAGCAAACTAAATCTAGGATTGAAGGTAAGACTACTTCAACTGAACTTGAACCTATTGTTGAACAGGTCCCATCAGAACCTCAATTGAGGAGATCAACCCGTGAACGACAATCTAGTCGTAGATATTCTCCCAACGAGTACCTGATGCTCACTAACGGGGGAGAACCGGAGAATTACCAAGAAGCTTTATTCCACGAGCACAAAGAGGAGTGGTTAAAAGCTATGCGGGAGGAGATGAAATCCTTAGACGAAAATCATACTTATGATTTAGTCAAGTTGCCACAAGGAAGAAAAGCTCTAAAAACAAGTGGGTGTTCGGACTAAAGACGAAGAAGGTAACTCACAGCCACGATACGAAGCAAGGTTGGTTGTGAAGGGATTCGCTTAGAAGAAAGATATCGACTTCGATGAGATATTTTCTCCCGTAGTTAAAATGTCCTCTATCCGAGTTGTCCTTGGCTTGGCAACAAGCTTGAACTTGGAGATTGAGCAACTTGACGTGAAGACCGCGTTTTTACATGGAGATCTAAATGAGGAGATCTACATGGATCAGCTAGAAGGTTTCAAAATCAAAGGCAAAGAAAATCTTGTGTGTAGATTGAAGAAGAGTCTTTATGGGCTCAAGCGAGCACCAAGACAAGTGGTACAGAAAATTCGATTCCTTCATGGAAGAAAACGGGTTCAACAAAACCACCGCCGATCACTGCGTTTTCGTCCAAGAAATTTACTCGATGGTAATTTCCTCATTCTTTTGCTTTACGTTGATGACATGCTAATTGTTGGCCAGGATAAAAGCAAGATCAACAACTTAAAGAAGGAATTGAGCAAGTGCTTTGCAATGAAGGATTTGGGACCCGCAAAACAAATTCTTGGCATGGAAATCTCGCGAGATGTGCAGAATCGTAAACTCGGTTATCTCAAGAACGGTATGTTAATAAAGTTCTTGAAAGATTTAATATGAATAACTCCAAAGCAGTTTGTTCTCCACTTGCAAATCATTTCAAACTCAGTTTAGAGTAGTGCCCAAAAAGCGAGACAGAAAAGAAGGAAATGGAAAAAGTCCCTTATGCATCGGCAGTTGGCAGTCTAATATATGCAATGGTATGTATGAGGCCTGATATCGCCTATGCAGTTGGAGTGGTAAGCAGATTTCTATCCAATCCTGGTAAGGAACATTGGGCAGCAGTCAAATGGATATTCAGGTATCTTCGAGGTACTTCTAATAACTGCATATGCTTTGGTGATGGTAAAACTATGTTAGAAGGTTTTTCGGATTCAGACATGGCAGGGGACGTGGACTCAAGAAAGTCTACATCGGGATACCTAATGACTTTTGCAGGGGGATCAGTTTCATGGCAATCTCGACTACAAAAATGTGTTGCCCTATCTACTGGTGAAGCATAGTATATTGCGATAACGGAAGCATGTAAAGAACTCTTGTGGATGAAGAAGTTTCTACAAGAAGTGGGCCACAACCAAGAGGAGTATATCTTGTATTAAGATAGTCAAAGCGCAATACACCTCAGCAAAAATGCAACTTTCCACTCCAGATCCAAACACATTGAGATCAGATATCATTGGATACGTGATGTGTTGGAAGAAAAAGCTCTACAGCTAAAGAAAATACACACTAACAACAATGGCTCAGATATGATGACAAAATCTCTATCTACAATGAAGATGCAAGCCTGTCGAACTTTTGCAGGTTTCATACCTTCTCCAAATTGCTCGTGAGGGGGAGATTTGTTGAGTAGGTCACTCCCAATTGGAGAGGCCAATGCAATTATGTATATCTGTAGTAGAATATGTATAGTAGTGGGTGTGTAAAAGAAAAAAGAAAAACAAGGGAGAAAAAGAAAAAAAAATATCAAAAGAGATGGGGAGATAAATCAACGTGATTTTCCACATCTAGAAAATCAAGGGAGATTGGGAAAGAAATCAAAGTGATATTCTCAGATCTACAAAATCACAAGAGATTATGAGATAAATCTACGTGATTTTTATATCGTACAATTCCAATTGGGATTGTATTTGCTCCTATAAATAGGAGTCCTCCTCAACGGAGAAGAGGTTACACACAGAGCAAGAATATCGTAGCAGCGTAGCGGAAGAAATAGTTTTCATTTTCAAGAAAGAGAGTTATCTTTGAGAGTTATTCAATTTGTGAGAGGTTCAGATCCACAAATTGAAGACATCGAGAGATCCACCTTTGGGTGAAGTTGTATCCCATTATTTATCATAGTGGAGGTTTGAAGTGGACTACGGTCCCGTGGTTTTTCCCTTCACCTTGGAGGGTTTTCCACGTTAAAAATTCTGGTGTTCTTTACTATTCATCTTTACTGCTTTCAATTAATATCCTATTTAATTTTCACAGAAATAGTAGCGGGAAAAATTATCTGGGCATTCTCCACAAATATTCTTTTCTTTTTTCCCAACATGTCCCCAGGCATCCAGTACGTGTTACGTCACACTCCCGGGCATCCCGCCTTCCGGGGAACCTCCGGGGCTCATCATGTCCCCAGGCATCCAAAGGCATCGCCACCACGATCCTCTAGGCAACTCATCTCCCAGGGCATCGTCGTCATCGTGAACCGACGGTATCAATAACGTTTCAACCATGGTATAGTAGTCTAATCAATTTAATGCCAAAACATTTTCGTATCGCCAATAAGAAAACCGCTTTAGTTTTCGAAATCCCAATTCATGGTATAAAGCAACGTGCAACGAAAACTTTAGAGATATACCAAATCAGTGGCGATAAACCTCTTATAAAGTCCAGAGTTTGAACACCAGAATAAATTGAAATATATCTTTATTGTTCCAGGCTTCCAGCCCGATCATAGCTCGAAATTCATAGATGTGGACTTAAAATATTTTCACATTTCAAAACTTGGGATGAACAAGTGATAATTTTCATCAAAACAGTGCATGTATCTTGAAATATTGGAAACCACAGTTCGGCGGGTCGATAATTTCAGTCCCAACCTGAAGATTTTTGGAGTTAAAAACTTTGAAATAACAAAACCAGTACGTTCATGAGTCCCGATTCTAAACATAATCGTATCAACACAGAGTACTTTCTCCAACAGCTCGTAGTCGATCCAACGACTTCCAAATTCACAAATCAATGCGAATAACCTAGAATAGAGTTAATTTTTGGGACGTACTTCATCAAGCAACGACGGAGTTAACGTCGTATAGGTTAGTAGATATTGACTTGCCTTAGGTCCTTGGAAGGAGAGCAGCTGTGGCAGGACGAAGCGACGATGGCGATGCTCAACTAAGCTATGGCGAGCTGCGAGCTGTGGTCTCCTCGGGTGGCAGCAGCTGAGGGACGGCGGTGAGGCTGACGGCGAGGCAGCTGACGTGCGGCGTCGGTGACTAACGATGGTGCGGTGGTCAACGAAGTACGGGCAGAGAGTGAAATGGTGAGGGATCTTCTACCAAAACTTGCGGGTGAAAGAAGCAGAGCCAAATGTTGAAGAAGACGATTCTCTGCTTATGTTTCGTGAATTCCGCCTAGCTTTTCCCTTAATTGACTTTATTAGTCAACAGTTGAAGGTGTCACGAATTCTTTTGGTCCCTGGCAGCAGGATGAAAGCACAGCTGGCGCGCGTATCATCCTCGGAGCAAGCGGGCGGCCACCTCTCCGCATGGCCGGCCGAGGGAAAGAAGGGTTCTTCTTCAGTTGGCGGTGGTGGACTTGAATGGTCGACAACCCAGAGGATTCATGGACTCTCACCAGGGGACACGTGGATGGACGTCTCGCCAAAAGAAACCCTCACATAGTTGACCATTTGAGTCAGCATTTTGGGCCTCCTCGTGGCTGCTCGTGGGAAGGAGGAACGGGGATATCGTGGCCTTCAACTGAAGAAAGACCAGGTCTCATGACGCACACGCCAGCTCGCACCGCCCCCCCCCCTCTCCTCATGCACGTTGCAGCTGCTGAAATGGTCAAGGTCTTCATTTCTGTATGCATGGGCTGTGAACGTAGCTTTTAGTAGTTGACAACATGAGTCAACTCAATTAGATCATCAGCCAACTAAGGGACCATTCCATGCACGTATGTCTTAAGGTGTCGCATGGAGGAGAAATGGTTGGCGTGATTGCATGGTTCTTCATGCATGGTAAGATCCCCATCCTGTTGGTCGCCGAATGGGCGTGTATTTGGAGACGTCGGGTGCTTGCATGGAAAGCTCACTTGTTAAGGTACAAATGAAGGACATGTTAGTCTCGCGAGTCGCGTTGCATGAAGAAATTTCTAGGTGAGATGTTATTGCAACAATGAGACAATAAGTGACATCTCGGTACTGTGAGGGTGGTGATGAAACGGCATCCACAAGTGGCGCCAACGACGTAGTCGACGACAAATTCGTCGACTCATCACGGACTGTTACGTATTCGAGGTCCGGCGAAATTTGGATATCACAGCCTGGGTGAGGTCGAGCCTCATGGTGGCCAGGTGAGCCTCCGACGAGCTCATTGGCCCTCACCCTGGCCTGGCGAGGCTTCGTTGAGCTCGTCGGACCTCGCCTAGCCAGTCGCCAGCCACTGCTGTGGTTGGCGATCGGCCACAAAGGAGCAAGAAGGAGAGAAAAGAAAAAAAGAAAAAAAAGAAGAAAATGAAAAATATAATAAAAATATTAAAAAAACTAAAAGAAACAACAAAATTATATAATTTTATCGGACAAAGTACATCCCAAGTGCCAAAACTTGGCATGGAGTGACATTTAAGTGCCAAAAGTTTGGAAAGTGATACTTAAGTGCCAAAATCGAAGCAAAATGGATCACTTAAGTGCCACTCGCCAAAATCCGGTCAAAATGCCGACGTGACGATTTTCTCGTGAAGGAAGTACAAAACGACGCTGTTTTGCAGGCTGACATGGCTAGACAATACAAAAACGACACCATTTTGGTGCCGACGTGGTAAAAAAATTAATATAAAAATTAAAAATTAAATTTTAAAAACTAAATTTATTTAAAACATTTAAAAATAAAATAAAAATATTAAAAAAACTAATTTTTTTAAAAATAGGGTCCGATCACGGCGGGGAGGCGGTGGTAGCGAGGGCTTAGAACTCAGCCGCCTACCCCCCTTTAAAAAAATAGTTTTTTAATATTTTTTAAATATTTTTAAATATTTTAAATAAATTTAGCTTTAAATTTAATTTTATTAATTTTTTTACCACGTCGCACCAAAACGGCGTTGTTTTGTACTTCCTTCGCCGGAAAATCACCACATCGGCATTTTGGCCGCAGTGGCACTTAAGTGATCCATTTTGCTTTGATTTTGGCACTTAAGTATCACTTTCCAAACTTTTGGCACGTAAGTGTCCCTCCGTGCCAAGTTTTGGACTCCAAGTGCTTCAAGTATCTCCAATTTTATCAAATGCATTTCTATCTCGGGAATAAAAATTTTGTGCAATTACCAAGCGCATTCTTATACTTAGAAATTGTTCCCGGGAACAGAAACAAAAAAAATTCTGATTAAAAATTGTTCTTGGAAACAAAATCGTTACCGAATGCGCAATTATTTTCTTAAACAATAATCTAAAATTGGATATTATTTCAAATAATGACTTGAAGTGGCTATTATTTGAAATGAACTTGTGTCACGCCTCGAACCTCGAGTGCGCGCGCATCCCCTTCCTTGGTCGATAAAATATGCGACGTTCCTAGGACGTGTCGCCGACCCATTCATTTTAGTACGCATGCGAAAGCGAACAATTAATACCCCTGACGACAAACAACATGGAATAGAAAATAGGACAACAAACTCACAACCGAAACACAAAAAAAAAAAACAAAACCAATGGAGTTTACAAACAAAGGTCTACAGCCAAAAGTCTACAAAAGGTCGGTTCTAAAAAAGGAACTGTCCTACGACCTACTAGTCGGACACGTTCTCCACTCCTTCGGACTTCACCTCTGCAACCCCTCAAGGCCAACCAAAACGAACTGGCCGCTCCGTCCTCTAGGTTATACAATAACCAGTGAGACAATGTCTCAGCAAGTCCACCCCCTAAACCCCTATTAGGAAGACAATATGCCCCAGGGTGCTCTAACCACACAACCACACAATTAGAACAGAGGACTTACCTCGCCTCAATTCCTTCCTGCACGTCAGCACAGTTCATATCACAACCATATGCTTATAGCAATATCACACATCAATTGGAACGTCTAAATCAATCACTACTCACACAAGCAAGAACTATGGACATACATCGGTTCATCAATTCAATCAACATGCGTTCCAATTAATTAATACTACCCGCACAGGCAATTTCACCCATCACACGCTGGTCCTCTATCCACCGACACACATCGGGGATAGGTGACGTCCACCGACACACACCAGGCACGGTAATATCCATCGACACACACTGGGGATAGGTAATATCCATTGACACACGCCGGGGATAGGTAATATCCACCAACACACGCCGGGGATAGGTAATATCCACCGACATACGCCAGAGACGGCTAACATCCATCGACACAGACTGGGGATGTGTTGTCTTAACTAGCACACGATCATTCAATTTCAGCCAAGGACATTGTGCTTTGCACTCACATGCCTCAATTAAGATAACGACCTTGGTCTGTTTTCTTCTTATTAAAAACATGCGGTGAAAATATTGTGTGTGGGTACATGGTCGATCGAACCCAAAAAAATTATATCTTCATTTTTAAAATCCCACTATTTTATATAGTATATAAAACCATTTTTGGTGTTAAAACCCAACACTTGGGGTTTTCTAATCAAATACCATAATTTCCACAATCATCACTCAATTGTAAAATCCAACAAGCAATTGCATAAACTAACCACACCACTGCAGTCAGTACGAAATTATAACAAATGGCTCTCCCGGTATAATTTCCGGAAAATATTAATTAATTAATAATTAAATAAATTCCGAAAATTAATATAATTGAAATAATAAATAATATAATTGAAATAATAAATAATATAATTGAAATAATATTTAAATAAATAAATAAATAAAAGTCTAATCATGCTTAACATTAATATAATTGCATAATTAGACTAATTAAATCATCCCTTAATCTAATCATTCATCTAATCTAATTAAAATTTAAATAAACTAATCTAACCACCCAAACCATCATTAGGCTAATTTAATCACCCCTTAAGCATAATTAATTCCATAAGCGGAGATTAGTGAGTAAACTCATTGGTTTAGCGTTTCGGTGAGTCCACGGCAACGGCGACGCGGAGGCGGGCAACAATCCTCCTAGCGGCGACACCAACGGAGGCCAGGAAGGGCTCGGAAACGGGCCACGAAGTCCCAAGGCCTTGTTGGAACTTCAGCTTCTGCTTGCTGGAACGGGAAGGAAAACTAGCGGCTGAACGGCGAGGAATCGGGCTAATTGAAGCTCCAGTGAGCGGGTGGTCGACAACCGGTGGCTCCTGGGGGTCAAGGGGGTCTTGTTAGTGGTTGAAATGGGCGGAGGAAGGGTTGGAATGGGAGAAAATGGAGAAAATTGCAAAACAGTGCACTCGGGTAGGGCTCTAGGCAGTTCGGCGAGCGGCGCCTTCTTGCCGGTGGACGGGTCGGACGGCGGCTCCGTTCGGGGCGCAACTGGCTCCTTCGTACGGATTGGGTCTCCTCGTCTGTGGCATCCGAGAATTTCGACAACCCCTAAATATACGACGGCCGTGAGTAATCGACGGAAGTATCGTCGGACCGTGTCATTGGTATTATTTATGGACACCATTCTATTTTCATCGTTGGACCGATGCGTTGCATTCAAGTAATGGCTCAATCGTTGACAAAACTATGGTCTTGTTGGAAATCTATCGTACGATCAAGCGAGACCGAGGTTTATTCCAAGTAATGTGTCAATGAGATGTTTTATACTAACTTTAGCCGTTCAACCCTTTAGAGAGATTTGCTGTCACGATTCCTATTTTGATGGCCAGCAAGCGCATACAGCCCATATTCACGCCGGAATGAAGAGCCACAAAGGTTTGAATAAAATTTTCAATCAGCCCATGCATGAGGCGTGCATGGTATTCCACGCACAAGCTGCCATCAAGACCAATCTAGTCGATTATAGGAGTCCACTAACGAAGACGCGTACATGTGACGGTCAACCGAAGGAAAAATCTTTGACCCTTGCAGCCACGTGACTCCATTCTCGGTGGCCAGCAAAGGAAGCTCTTGAAATTAGACTGCAGCCACGTACCTGTATGGAGCAACAGGTGTCGTGGACGGAGAGAAAGAATTTCCCATGCATGCACGGGAGAAAGTGGCAGCCGAAGGACCCAAGTGCTGGCCACGTCTTCTTCCAGCTGGTGCCGTGCGTGCCCCTTTCCTTCTTCGGTGGCCAGCGGAGAGAGCGTCTGGGATAGCATGCACGCCACGTTCCCATCCACCTGTCGTCACCTCCTTCTGCCACTGGAACACCCTCTTTTGTTGACTGGTTTTAACAAAACCAGTGACCAAATTGCTCGTAGATGTGAGCAAAATAAAGAGATTAACTAAACAGAAAAACCGAGAGAGAGAATAGTGAACAGAGAGAGCAACGGGCGAGAGAGTGAGTAGAGAGAAAGAAGGAAAGGACCACCCCTTCGTTCGTACGCGTGCTACCGCCGTTCGCCTTAGCCGCGTCTCGCCTCACGCCGTCGAGCTGCATCGCCGGACTGATCTTGTTTTGCTTGAAATTGAGCTAGAGAGCTTGAGGCAAGTAGAAGTTCTTCAATCTATGTTTTGCTTGCTGTTTTATCTAGTGAAGAGTGGGTAGATGTGAGGAAATGTGAGATTTGGAGCTGCATGTTGTTTGTGATAAATGAGATGAAGCTGGCCGAGGTATTGGAGCAAGAATAGAGCAAGTTTTTGGCGGGTTTCGCTTTCAAATTGAAATGAGAACTGAAGGATTTAGCTATGGTGAATTTTTGAGAAGTAAAGAGGCTGTATTGTGGTGTAATGTGCTTATAAATCTTGGCTGTGGAAGTTGGATATCAAATCTTGGGATAGGCTAGTGAACTGTTTTCGCAAGAACAGCCTGACCACCGGTGATTTCTCGATTTTTCTGAAAATTTATAGCCAAAATTTGAATTCGAAGTCTCAAACTAAAGTTGGCGAGCAAATCTGTGAGAAGAACATATCAAAAATTTAGCATAAATGGACAAGATTTGGTCGACGAAATGATTTTCATACGGAAATGCTAAATCTGGAAATTGTACAGAACCTGTAGCAAGAAATACCGAAGTTTTTTCTCTTCATATGTATGGAATTTGACTTGGTGTTCTTCATGAAATGTGTTCCTTTAGGTCTCATTGATAATATGTCAAAATTTCATAATTTTCTAAGTCCATTTAGTATTTATTTCAAAATTTATACCAGAACTGTGCATTGTAAAAATCGGGCCATTCTGTTCTTGAATTTTCACCAAAGTGTCCGAAAGTGAAGGTGTTTCGAATGGCTATGTGATATGATGGTATTGGCTGTGGATATTTGTGCAATATTGAGGTGTGATAGAGGGTCCATGAGACATCTTGTTTTAGCATTTGAAAATGTTTTGAGAATTAAAATGCTAAATGTTACCATTGAGCCCTCGGGTCAATGATGCCCCGGGAGTCGGGATGCCCAGAGGTTCGAATGAGTCGATGCACTTTGGATGCCTGGTTGTATTGTGAATACATGCCCAGAGATTTTCCCCGGGAGTGTCGGGATGCCCGGTTGTATTATAATACATACCCGGAGGGTGAGGGGTTGTATTATGATGCATGCCCGGAGGTTAGGGGTAACCATGTCTATGGTCCCCAGTGATTCCTCGTGATGCCGGGTGGGGTACGAGATGCCCGAGGTTCGAATGAGTCGATGCCCTTTGGATGCCCGGTTGTATTTTGAATACATGCCCGGAGGCTTCCGCGACGCCAGGTTGGGTGCGGAATCCCAGAAGGATGCAAACATTGGTCCTCTGGGGGATGAAACCTTTTGAATGATAAAACGGACGATTATATTAAGTGTGAGTGTGGTCTAGTTATGGGACTAAATTGTATGGCATGGAATGGGACGTGTCATTACAGTTTGGCCCCATGATCGGGACTGGTGTAACTGGGCATGATGCATCTGAATCTTTTAAAATTGCATTTGCCTTAGCATTAAAGGTTTCCATGATTTTGATGAATATTGATCCATCGACTACCTAATGTTTGTCTACCATACTTGAATCTGGATATTAATAGTAATGCTTGATATAGCTTGATGAATCTTTTACTGCTGAGTGGTTGTACTCACCCCTTTTGGGGACTAACATTTCAGACTAGACAAGATACCTCTGCTGCCATCGCCACCAGCAGATGGACCTAGTGGTTGGATATGGCCGTGAGGAGAAGGACAACAGATGAAGGAACTTTTGGACGCCGACACTGAACGATGGACTTTAAGTATACGATTGTTGGAAAAGATGTCGGTCATCTTTTGAAGTATAGCCGAGTATAGAAGATCTTGGCATTTTGATGTACCGATGAATGATGTCCATCTGGTTTAAGTAAATAAAAAGTGTTTGGCTTTATCTTATAAATGTGTTTAGTTCGTGTGCATCGTTTTCTGAATATAGGGAAGGGAGTTGTTGGATATGCTTCTGCCATATAAATTGGGCAGGGACCGATCTAAATGATATAAACCCCCAAGATTGATAGACCTTCAGGTCAAGCAAGAGAATGGTAATCGAACTGTGGCGACCCTAACGGTTTGGGGGCCGTCGAGGGGTGCCACATCTAAATGGTATCAGAGCTATGGTCTATTTGGAGTGATAAGGTGCCTCAAATGGAATTGAGGATAGAATGATGCACACCGTAGGGTATTAACCAAGAGTAGTTGACTAACTTTGAACAACGGGTGATTGATTTTCACTCGTAAATCCCTAGTAGTTTATTATGAGTTACTTTTAGGTGCCAGTAACATGTTTATGTTACTTATATATAGTTGTAGTTACTTGTAAATGGAGACATTGAGTCATAGATTATTCATGAGGCAAATGCTTGGAAACTGCAGGAAATCATAGTGCGAGCCGGAAGTGCTCATCCATCGAGGGCTGAAGCCTCTACTACAAGGGCTGAACCCCGAATGGAAGATATCCTACAGGCATTGGCCAATATAGGAAATTTGATGGAAAGGCAAACTCAACAACAACCCGGAGCAGAACGTCGCCCTCAAGGATTGGTGGAACAATTCCTGAAGTTGAAACCACCTAAGTTTAGTGGAATGGGAAGTCCTGAGGAGGCGGAGCATTGGATTAATGGAATGGAACGGATTTTCCGGTTGTTGAACTGTAGTGATGCTGAGAAAATAATTTTGGCAGAGTACCAATTGGAGGGAAATGCAAAGTTTTGGTGGAGGGCTTCTAAGGATAAAATCTTTCCACCAGGTACTGATATAAACCGGGATGAGTTTGTTAGAACTTTCAATAGAAAGCATTTCTCTGATTGTGCCAAGGATAAGAAGAGCACATAATTTGTTCAGTTAGAACAAAGGGAGCTGACAGTAGACCAGTATGAAGCAAAATTTTCTGAATTGTCTAGGTATGCTCCCAAGTTGGTTGAGGATCGAGAGGAAAAGGCTAAGAGATTTTTGAAAGGACTAAGGACTGATATCAAGAAACAACTGGTCCCTCTGAATATAAGAGATTATAATGAGATTTATGAGAGGGCACAATTAGTGGAGCAAGAGTTAGTGAAAGAACAATTAGAATCTAAGAGGCAGATGACCTTTAGTGATGTCCGACAAAGTAAGAGACCTTATCCTGATCAAGGACAGCCCTGGGAATCTAAGAAGAGGAAAATTTTTGGGAATTCTGGAAAAGTCAGGAGTGGCCCGGTTCTAGGGAGAGTACCCTATCGAGTAATATTTGTTAGAGATGTGGTGGACAACATGGACCAGGACCCTGTAATGATCGACTGAAATGTTTTGGTTGTGGGCAGAGAGGTCATTTCAAGAGAGATTGTCCACAAGAAAGGTCGCAGCCGAATGTCAGCACGGTGCGACTAGTGCAGCAACGTGCAGTTGGACCACCCCCACCAAGGAATCCACAGAGGCCACCAGCACAAGGACGGATGTATGTGGTCACTCAAGAGGAAGCGGAAGCTTCCAAAAATGTTATCTAAGGTACGATCTCTATAGATGATAAGAAGGTATATGCGTTATTTGACATGAGTGACACGCATCCATTTGTGTTTGAGAAATATAGATGATTGTGAGAAGTAGGAACCAAAATCTTTAGATATGCCTCTTCGTATTTCCACACCACTGAAGAATATGGTGTTGTCCATGTTAGTATGTAGGAAGCATGAGATAACCCTTGATAGTTATGTATGACTTTGATGTCATCATAGGAATGGACTAGCTCCGTAAGCAATGGAGTAGGATGGATGATCTCCTGAGATAGTGCTTGCCTGTGTGCTAAGAATAAAACCGTGAGGCTTAGTATGGGATAGGCCAAGCGGATAATATCTCTGTGAGTTAGTCCCTATTGAAATGAGACCCTCCAGTGGATGTGTAGTCGGGTTCAAACCAGACAAAGACTAGTGTACCTGCAACTACTCGGTCCGATGAGGGCGGGGAGTGGACGCCGAGGTTAGAGGACCTGAGCAAGGAGCGGCTCCCGGCAAGCTTCTAGGATGGCAAAAGGGGGCAGGAATGAACCAAACTATGAATTGAACTGGGAGAGCAGTGTTTCTAGGATAATTTTTTCAGAGTGATGCAGCGGAAGCATGGTTAAGCTTGTAGGACTCTTGTTGTGAAAGAGAAGGATGGGTCGATGCGTTTATGCATTGACTATAGGCAACTGAATCAAGTGACCGTTAAGAATAAATATCCTTTACCTAGAATTGACGACCTATTCGACCAATTGCAAGGAAGTTCGGTCTTTTCTAAAATTGACTTGAGGTCCGGATACCATCAATTAAGGATCAAGAAAGAAGACATTGCTAAGACTGCATTTAGGACGTGCTATGGACACTACGAGTTCCTAGTTACGCTATTTGGATTGATGAATACCTTAGCTACATTCATGGATCTAAGGAAAAAGATATTTACGCCCTATTTGGATCAATTTGTGATTGTCTTCATTAATGATATCCTGATGTATTCTAAAGGACCCAAAGAACATGCACAACATTTAAGCCATGCACAACATTTAAGCGTAGTGCTGCAAGCAAAGCTTAAGAAATAAATTATGGAGAGCGAGTTATGAATTTGAGGATTAAGTTATGATCAGTTGAGCTAAGTAGCGACTTCCTATTAGAGGATCTCAATGGAAGTCTTGATGCATTACATGGAAGTATTTAGTATGTATAGATTGATCTTGGAAGTCATGAGTTTGAGTGGTCATATGAGACATGAAATTATTTGTGGTTTATATGTCGGAATACTAGGTTTAACCGATGGTAGTCAACTTTTAATTTTGGTGATGATCTCAGTTTGAAAAGGTTCTGTGGAATTAGTGAGTATAATCAATTGTGGTTATACCCTTTCCAAGGTGAAATGGAGAAAGTTCAAGTTGTAGATTTGATGAGTGATTAGTCCAAGTGATCATCCTTTAGGGTGAGACATAAGGTATACTCAATGGAAACTAGACAAGTTCTTATCTTGGTGGATTGTCGATCTTTGAATTGAATAAGTCTTGGTGGACTATCGATATTTGAACAGAATGAATGGTGATGTACTATAGGCTTGAATCCATGTTGCAGTGAAGGCATAGTGACTGTCTTTGTTGGACTGAACCAAATGAGTTATTAGTGGTGTCGATTTTGATGGTTCTAGGCTTGAATTGATGGTGACAAAGGTATAGGAATAATTCGGCTAAATGGTGTGTTCGATTGAGGCCGTTAGATATACCAGAGTGGAAATGGGATCATGTGATAATGGATATCATGCAAGGATTACCAAGGACATCAAGTGGTCACGACTCTATCTGGGTGATAGTAGATCGCTTGACTAAGTCTACCCATTTCCTAGTAGTTCGCGTAGATTATCCAATGGATAAAATTGCCAATATACGTGTAAGCCAAATAGTACGCTTACATGGTGTTCCTGTAACTATCACATCTGATCGAGAATCCAGGATTTACTTCCAACCTTTGGCGAAGTCTTCAAACCGCCTTAGGGACGAAACTCCCATTTAGTACTGCTTTTCATCCGCAAACGGATGAACAAAGGGAAAGAGTGATCTAGACACTAGAGGACATATTAAGAGCTTGCAACCTTAACTTTAAAGGAAGTATCAGCCCAACCCTAGTCACATACTCGACCATGAAGCCATCAAAGAGGATGAGAAAGTGAGATACTTGGAAGAGCTTATCCAGATACTGAATCGGAAGGAGCAAGTTCTCCGACTGAGGAAAAATTCCGCTAGTTAAGACCTTAGGGTGATGCCACAACGTGGAAGAGATTACGTAGGAAAGCGAAAAGGAAATGAGGCAAAGGTACCTTCACCTGTTCAATGAGACATAAGAGATGTTCAATTTCGAGGACGAAATTCTCTAAGGAGGGGAGAATTGTGGCATCCGAGAATTTCGACAACCCCTAAATATACGACGGCCATGAGTAATCGACGGAAGTATCGTTGGACTGTGTCATTGGTATTATTTATGGACACCATTCTATTTTCATCGTTGGACCAATGCGTTGCATTCAAGTAATGGCTCCATCGTTGACAAAACTATGGTCTTGTCGGAAATCTATCATACGATCAAGCGAGACCGAGGTTTATTCCAAGTAATGTGTCAATGAGATATGTTTTATAATAACTTTAGCCGTTCAACCCTTTAGACCACTATACTTTCGACCCCGAGATTTGCTGTCATGATTCCTATTTTGATGGCCAGCAAGCGCATACAGCCCATATTCACGCCGGAATGAAGAGCCACAAAGGTTTGAATAAAATTTTCAATCAGCCCATGCATGAGGCGTGCATGGTATTCCACGCACAAGCTGCCATCAAGACCAATCTAGTCGACTATAGGAGTCCACTAACGAAGACACGTACATGTGACGGTCAACCGAAGGAAAAATCTTTGACCCTTGCAGCCACGTGACTCCATTCTCGGTGGCCAGCAAAGGAAGCTCTTGAAATTAGACTGCAGCCACGTACCTGTATGGAGCAACAGGTGTCGTGGACGGAGAGAAAGAATTTCCCATGCATGCACGGGAGAGAGTGGTAGCTGAAGGACCGAAGTGCTGGCCACATCTTCTTCCAGCTGGTGCCGTGCGCGCCCCTTTCCTTCTTCGGTGGCCAGCGGAGAGAGCGTCCGGGACAGCATGCAAGCCACGTTCCCATCCACCTGTCCTCACCTCCTTCTGCCGCTGGAACACCCTCTTTTGTTGACTGGTTTTAACAAAACCAGTGACCAAATTGCTCTTAGATGTGAGCAAAAGAAAGAGCTATGTTTTGCTTGCTGTTTTATCTAGTGAAGAGTGGGTAGATGTGAGGAAATGTGAGATTTGGAGCTGCATGTTGTTTGTGATAAATGAGATGAAGCTGGCCGAGGTATTGGAGCAAGAATAGAGCAAGTTTTTGGTGGGTTTCGCTTTCAAATTGAAATGAGAACTCAAGGATTTAGCTATGGTTTATTTTTGAGAAGTAAAGAGGCTGTATTGTGGTGTAATGTGCTTATAAATCTTGGCTGTGGAAGTTGGATATCGAAACTCAAAGTATAGGAAGAGTCCTCTTTAGGCTAGTGAACTGTTTTCGCAAGAACAGCCTGACCACCGGTGATTTCTCGATTTTTCTGGAACTTTATAGCCAAAATTTGAATTTGAAGTCTCAACGAAAGTTGGAGAGCACATCTGTGAGAATAACATATAAAAAATTTAGCATAAATGGACAAGATTTGGTCGACGAAATGATTTTCATACGGAAATGCTAAATCTGGAAATTGTACAGAAATTGTAGCAAGAAATACCGAAGTTTTTGCGCTTCATATGTATGGAATTTGACTTGGTGTTCTTCATGAAATGTGTTACTTTAGGTCTCATTGATAATGTGTCAAAATTTCATAATTTTCTGAGTCCATTTATGTGGCACCCCTCGACGGCCCCCAAACCGTTTGGGTCGCCACAGTTTGCTTACCTTTCACTTTCCCTAATAACACGTCACTCGATACCATTTCAATTGCAGCGGGTCCATACAACTTGGGGGTTCACATTTTTTTTTCCTTTATCGGTCCCAGCGCACCTTATTTGCGGAAGCATAACCAAGTTCTACTAACTCTCCCTCCCAACAATCATGATACAATTGCACACCACTAAACACCATTAGCACGTAGATAAAGCCATGACACTTTTATTTACATATTTTCAAGATGGATTTTCTCGGGTCGGTACAACAAAAGAAAGGCCAAGACTTTTAGCTACACTCGACCATAATCCCCAAAAAGAGACAACTCGACCCTCTATGTCGATCATGCAAAATCCTCCATCTACTAGTGTCAGCTATTGACCAAAAAGTTGCAGCTCCTACTTCTCACGCACGGCCCTCACACCCATCCCGGTGCATCAGGCGGTGGCGGCGGCAACATCCCCCGCATCACTCCGTCTCGACGAACGTGAACGGATATGAACTCCTGAGTGACAAGGCCTTCAGCCAGGCCCACGTCATAAAACACTAAGGCGCGAATCCGAATGAATGTCAGACCAGGGATGGTGGGACAGTCGATCTCCACACACTCAACCTCCACATCCGAAGGAAGGCCGTAAAAGACGCCCCGCGTGACAGCAGGGAGCGGCATCTTTCTAATCTGAAATGTTGGTCCCCGAAGGGGTGAGTACAACCACTCAGCAAGTAAAGGATTAATCAACCACTCAATGCATCATGCATCACACAATCATCACAATCATAGCATCACACGTCATTTAAGTATCCATGCACAATTTACCTTGATATCATGCACATGACATCATACCTCATGTACATACATCATCATATAGTCATCACCATCATGACATACACTTACCATCATCATGTCACATGTACCATCATGCCATAGGTGCACATACATCCATGCACTTACCATCATCATGCATCCATGCACTCATCATCATCATATCACATGTACCATCATCATTACCATGCATCCATGCACTCATCATCATCATATCACATGTACCATCATCATTACCATGCATCCATGCACTCATCATCATCATATCACATGTACCATCATCATTACCATGCATCCATGCACTCATCATCATCATGTCATGCATATACCATCATGCATAATTCAATTTCAATTTCTCAATTTCATCCTTTCATTTTGGACTGCCACCTTTCTCTTTCCCGAGACCAATGTTTGCACCCCACCTGGCATCGCGAGAACCATCCGGCACAAACCTCCGGGCATCCGGCACAATACCTGCCAGGCATCTCGTACCCCAACTGGCATCACGAGGCATCCCCCGGCACAATACCTGCCCGGCTTTCGGCTCCCCACGCTCCGGGAATCTCGAAACTCCCGAGGACCCTCCGGCATTCAGCCATTTAAGGCCACCGGGCATCCGACCTTTACCCTTCTAGCCAGGCATCCCGACACTCTCGGGGCATCGTCGGCTCACACCTCCGACGGCCTTCTCACTTATCTCAAATTCACATCTTCAATTATAGTTCAATTTTAACATGGCATGTGATGTGATGGAAATCAAGATCATTTTCATCCTTTGATTCATACATGCATCTCCAATCATCATCATACATGCAGCAAGACACAATCATTCATAACAATACAATTCATGGAGTCCATACAATTTAGAATAGTCCATTTATCATGCCTTTTTGAAGTTTACAAAATTCCAGCTTGTACCTTTTTTGTAAACATTTAAATTAAATATCCATATGATTCTCAAAAATCATGAAATCAAGACATGTGATAGACAAGACAATAAGATAACAATTTAATGAAGAACACATGCCCAAAAGAGTTCCACACAAGAAGATATAACTCACACAAATACAGCATGCAATTTCGGATAGAATCAGATTGCGCAGTTTTTGAAATAATTCGATTAAAATACCCGAATGACCTTCGAAAATTATGAAATTTTACCAGGTTATATTTAAGACACTAAAGTAGATTTTTCATGAAGACATCTAGTCCAGATTCGTTCTAGATCATTTTCTATAGACGTCCGAAGCTCCTGATTCTAGCACCGAAACGTTCAGTATAGCTATCTCAGAAATGTCGAGTTTTCACCCACTTATCTTTCTTTGTTTCCTCTGAAATTTGGATATGTTTTGGTTCAAGAGGTCCCCTACAACTTTCATTAAGGGATCAAAGCGAAATTTCCAAAGAATAGTCACCATATGGGTCCAAGAAATCTCGGGTGTCCAGTACCGTGTTTCCAGATTTACCGTCTTGAAGAGAAAGTCGATTCACTAGGCTAAAATTGCTAATTTTACCTCAAATTTTAGTATGTTAGTCTTTAGTATGTTCTCTACAAGTTTCATGAAGAAGTCGAAGAGAAATTCTCGGTAAAAAGCAACATGCAACCCTCAAAACTACCAAAAGGTCAGCAAAGCAGTTCCAGATCTAGTGTCTTCGTAGGAAGAGGGTTTTGCCCCTTAAATCTCAACCATTTTGTCCCAAAGTTTTGTATGTTATAGTTTGAGATGTTTTCTACAACTTTCATGAAGGAGTCGAAGTCAAAATCCAACTCGAAAAACACATGCAAGCCTCCACAATTTTCTGGGTCGGGCGGTATACACGAAATCAGCAAGCATTTTCAAGAACAAACCACACTAGCTTCGGTTTCTTACTTCTAAACACCCAAGAATTCAACCACACATGCAAGACACACATGCAAGAGTAGAAATTGATCCTAACTTGCCTCTAAGATCAAGCGAACAGCGGCACACGGACGGCACATGGACGGGCGAACGGATGGCGACGGGCGGACGAACGGCGAACAAACTCCCTTCCTTCTTCCTCGCGCGGTCTCCTCCTTCCTCTCTCTCGGTTTCTCTCACTCTCAATTTCTCTCAGTCTCTCTTCTCTCTCTTACTTCAGAAAATCCCCTCCCCTTTTCTTGCTTTTTGTTTAATCAATTAACTCTATTTTTGCATGAAAGAAAATGATTAAGTGGATGTAGGATGGACAAGTGTCTAATGGCAAGGGACAAGTGTAATTGTGGAGGAAGACAAGTGTGGGAGGGCATGCAAATTTCCCTCCCCCTCCCCTTGCTTCGTGCGACGCCCATGGGGTGTCCTTGGGCCTACTTGGGCCCGAATCCTTGGGCCCAAGAGTCCATAAAATAAGGCCCTAATCCCCTTTTCTCTTCCTTTATATATATATATATATATATATAACTTAGCATTTTATTTTTATCAAATTTACCTAAATAAAAAAAGTTTAAATTGTTTTATATACAAGTATACACACACACACACACACACACACACACACACACACACACACACATATATATATATATATATATTCCAAATTCTTGCGGCCCGCTCAATATCCTCAAGTTCTAATTCTTTAAATTTTTGCGCATATAATCCTTATGCAAGATCAAATCCCATCCTTTTGGTTCTAAGGATAAAATTGAAATACTATACCAAATGAACAAATACAATTTAATGCCTGTAAAATTAAAACAAAGTCACGGTTCGGTGACCGTCACCTATCCGAGGGTTGTCTAAAATTTTGGATGCCACAATTTAGTATTTATTTCAAAATTTATACCAGAACTGTGCAATGTAAAAATCGGGCCATTCTGTTCTTGAATTTTCACCAAAGTGTCCGAAAGTGAAGGTGTTTCGAATGGCTATGTGATATGATGGTATTGGCTGTGGATATTTGTGCAATATTGAGATGTGATAGAGGGTCCATGAGACATCTTGTTTTAGCATTTGAAAATGTTTTGAGAATTAAAATGCTAAATGTTACCATTGAGCCCTCGGGTCAACGATGCCCGGGAGTCGGGATGCCCGAGGTTCGAATGAGTCGATGCCCTTTGGATGCCTGGTTGTATTGTGAATACATGCCCAGAGGTTTTCCCCGGGAGTGTCGGGATGCCCGGTTGTATTATAATACATACCCGGAGGGTGAGGGGTTGTATTGTGATGCATGCCCGGAGGTTAGGGGTAACCATGTCTATGGTCCCCAATGATTCCTCGTGATGCCAGGTGGGGTGCGAGATGCCCAGAGGTTCGAATGAGTCGATGCCCTTTGGATGCCCGGTTGTATTTTGAATACATGCCCGAAGGCTTCCGCGACGCCAGGTTGGGTGCGGAATCCCAGAAGGATGCAAATATTGGTCCTCTGGGGGATGAAACCTTTTGAATGATAAAACGGATGATTATATTAAGTGTGAGTGTGGTCTGGTTATGAGACTAAATTGTATGGCATGGAATGGGACGTGTCATTACAGTTTGGCCCCATGATCGGGACTGGTGTAATTGGACATGATGCATCTGAATCTTTTAAAATTGCATTTGCCATAGCATTAAAGGATTCCATGATTTTGATGAATATTGATCCATCGACTACCTAATGTTTGTCTACCATACTTGAATCTGGATATTAATAGTAATGCTTGATATAGCTTGATGAATCTTTTACTTTTTTTGAGTGGTTGTACTCACCCCTTTTGGGGACTAACATTTCAGACTAGACAAGATATCTCTGCTGCCATCGCCACCAGCAGATGGACCTAGTGGTTGGATATGGCCGTGAGGAGAAGGACAACAGAGGAAGGAACTTTTGGATGCCGACACTGAACTATGGACTTTAAGTATACAACTGTTGGAAAAGATGTCGGTCATCTTTTGAAGTATAGCCGAGTATAGAAGACCTTGGCATTTTGATGTACCGATGAATGATGTCCATCTGGTTTAAGTAAATAAAAAGTGTTCGGCTTTATCTTATAAATGTGTTTAGTTGGTGTGCATCGTTTTCTGAATATAGGGAAGGGGGTTTTTGGATATGCTTCTACCATATAAATTGCGCAGGGACCGATCTAAATGATATAAACCCTCAGGATTGATAGACCTTCAGGTCAAGCAAGAGAATGGTAATCGAACTGTGGCGACCCTAACGGTTCGGGGGCCGTCGAGGGGTGCCACATCGTCACGGTGGTGGGTGGAGCGTAAGCTAATTCGTCCAAGAAGGCAACTTTTAACTAGGGTTTTTGGAGAAAGGTCAGTTGGAACAGAATTGGAAGAAGAGAAAACAGAGGGGGAAAGAGGGTCCGGTGGCTTGGCGGGCGTGCAACAGGCAAGGGGGCTGCTGGCTTCCTTACTCTGGTTCCTCTAAGTTCTCTAATGGCTTAACAATGGAGCGTAAGCTAATTCGTCTAGGAAGGCAACTTTTAACTCGGGTTTTTGGAGAAAGGTCAGTTGGAACGAAATTGGAAGAAGAGAAAACAGAGGGGAAAAGAGGGTCCGGTGTGCAACGAGCAAGGGGGGCTGCTGGCTTCCTTTCTCTGGTTTCGCTAAGTTCTCTAATGGCTCAACAATGGAGAAAGAAGGGGGAAAGAGGAAGAAGATAGGGCTGAAAGCTTGGAGGGGGCCATCAAACCTTCTAGATGGCTTCTTTGCTCCTTTTGAGCCCACCAACATGCTCCACCACTTTAGCCCTTGACCAGCTGCTCTTATCCACTCTAAAACTTCCCAAACAAGCTTGCCAAGTGGTCCAAAGGTTTCTCCCCCTTGGCATACGAATTTGTGACATTTACTCTTTAATTTCATCAATTCCTCTTCAATTCTCCTCCAATTGGACTCAATTTGATGTCCTTAAATCCAACCAAGGTGCCATCATCCCAACCAACATTCTTCCTCACCAATTAGTCCAACTTGACAGCCTTGGGTGCGCTAAAAAATGATCCCACGAATTTTCCCATCCAAAATATCCTTACTTTGGATTTTTAGCGAAAATCTCGGTTTGCGAAAAAAATCTTCGAGGATGAGTCGACATTCCTAAAATGATTTGTGACATGACAGGACTTCCAATTTCTGAAATTGAGTTCAATTTCACTATTAATTTCAATCTGCACGATTTTAGCACGTCCTAACTTACCGGGTAGCTTTTAGGAACTTTTCGTGCAATTGACTCGCGGTTGATTATTTTCAAGCCACAAAGTGCATTTTCGACACATTGGCAACTCTCGATTGTCGTGAAAATCTCGAGATTTTAAATACGGACACAGGGTACCAAAACGACGAGAGGAATCGGTTTAATGTCGATCGACAAGAATTGTGCAATTAGATGGAATCACCCACACTTAATCAAATGGCTCTGTCGAATCGACCTATCTCTGGTCTCTAATCAATCTGTGCCATAATGACCCTTGCAGATTAGCACAGTCGAGCAGTCGATTCTTGGTCGAATTCTCAAGTCTATTGCGTTTAGATTCTTTAACGGCTTCACCTGATAGGCTAATTATCTCGTGAGTGGCTCGTGAGTGGCTTACTCAAAGAAAAGAACTATAGGTGCGTCGATGAAAAGCCCAACTCAATTAGTGGAAAGCAGAACTTGAAATTCAGGATCTCACAACTTGACTTCAAATGAGGGCTTGAAGTTGACCTTTTCGATTGGTCGAGAGCATTTTCATCCCTTTTTTTCCTTTTTTCTGTTTTTTTTTTGGTCCTTTTCCCAAGTGGCCGATCTTAGGCAATGGTCAGCCACCGACAATGCCCAAGGAGGACTGGGCGAGGGTCGCCCTCACTGGATTTGAGCTTGTGTCAAATTCAAAACTATTCGACCTCAATGGAGGTTTGGCCAACCCAACCCGCCTGATATGTTCGTCTTCCTCTAAAGAAGACTGAGTTGAGGAACCAACAGTCAAGTTAAGGAAGAAGATCGAGTCGAGTCAGGGAAGAAGATTGAGTCATCAGTTAATGGATGGCGACCGAGGCAAGGATGCTCGTGTCAAATTCAACGCCATTAAGGTCGATTCATGCTCGGGACGTCTAATTCAACACCACTAAGCTTGGATCGAACCTCGTTGGCTTTAGGCAACTCTTGATCTAGGGTCGCTACTTGTGCCCATGGTCGCTCACATCGCACAACCCTAAATTTGTGGTTGCGTGAGGCCGGCCACCTCCATAACCATGGTGTCAAGGCATGGCTAGGTCCGCTTAGCTTGATTTTTTGGAGTGATAGAGAGGTCACGACCATAATCTATTCGCTCCAATTGAGGCCGACGACCTCCATGGCTGTGGTGGTGGGGGTTGGGTTGCATCTCAACCGTGACTTCTTCTTCACGAGGATGTTCGGATTTCTATGTGTGAAATCCAAGCGAACTCACTAACCGTTGTATATGTTCTGAACTTGTGTCTGAATGGGAACATAAGTAACTCTCTGAGTCTAAAGATCTTCATTTTTATCATAAAGTCTGAACTTGTTACATGGAAAGTAGATTCCACAATTTTGACTTGAGTCCGAACAAGATCAAGATTGTCAAGGCTTCTCTTCCAAGAGTATTTTCCTGAATCATGATACTTCAAGATATTTATCAGACTTACTAAATACTTATGAATAGTTTTGCCAACTTCAAAATTTATTAAAGAGTTTTCAACACGCACCATTTTTGTCGGTACAAGAGGTGAGAAGGCGAGGGGTGAAGGAGGTCAATCATGGCTGGTGCTTAATTAACAACATTGTATTAAATCAATTCATACAAGAATTGTCCACATAATTTGTATAACCCACTTCCTAGTTGGGAGAGCACATTATTCTAGTAATTTTCCATTAAACTATGCACCGAAAAACATTATATTTGAATTTAAGGAAGAGTAAAAAGCTGTGCTTTCTTTTCATTTTTTAAATTTTTTGCTTATCCCAATCTGCTTTTTTCTTGTGGTACACTTAATTATGCATGTAATTATATATCTCTTGAGTGGTCATGTAGTAAATTAGTATATAGTAAGAAAGAAACTTCTCAGAAATTGGGGATGAAATCTCGAGGAAGCCAATAAAGTTGTTTTTATCAGCGAGCCCATGGCCTAAATATCGAGAATCCACCACCTTGAAGTTGTTTGTCAATTTGTGCAATAATTGAGTCCATTGGGACCAACATTGACCCATCATAGTGGGGTCTCAGGGGTGGATTACTGGGCCAGCCCCCGAGGTTTTACGTCTAAATATCGGCTTGCAGCGAGACCTAACGGTGCTACCGAGCACTGGAGGGTCATGTGATCCCCAAAGGTTGATCTCCGGCGATTTCTTGATTATTAATAAAAAAAAAAAAAAACACAGACCCATCATACTATTTACTACTTTTGACGGCCACAAAAAAAGCTCGTGTCACTGTGATGGTCCAAATGACACGGTAGTACACGGTCTTCAATAAAAATAAGTCCATGTGTTCACACCTTAAGATGCGGCTCCATCCTTCAGCACCACCATTTTCCAAGGTACTAAAAAACAAGTCATGCGTCTCTATCCTCTAGTATAAGAATAAATCAATAAGAAGATCAAGTGGTGAACGAGCTGCCTGGTAAAACACCCTACCAAATCTTAAGCTAGTATTCGTTGTTGATTGTTAAACTCCATCATCCAATGGCTTCTTCATCGAAAGTCAAAAAGATTTACCATGTCTTCTTGAGTTTCAGATGTTGGATGTATGCCCTAAAGCTACTATGTAATAGTTACATATTAGGGATTTCAGTTGTACTTTCATTATTATTATTTAATTAATGGCAATGACGTATTCATTCATTTGTCCAATTATTTTATATTTATGAATGATTCCATAAGATCAGTTGCAACTAGATCTATTCTTGAGACGTCAAGAATATATGTGACGGGTTCATAGTTAGATTGAATCTTTAAATCGTTCCCGGTCGATGGATTATTGAGTGGATATTAATAATCCTGTTGAGACCAGTGTGTTCATAACTTCACCATTAAGTATTGGATACTTAAGGGAATGATGAGTCACAAGTCATTAGGTATTGTGATGCTTGAGTTAAGAACACGAGTGTTTGTATTAGACAAGTTCACTGAACGTGATGCATATGGAACGATTAGCGACATGGAAGCTTTTAGCGTGGTCAATGTCTAATTGTTCATGCTTTGGTCTTGTGTAAATAATCCTTAGACCTGAGGCACAGTGTTAACTTGTGTGTCGAACAACTATGGTTCACGGGTGCACATAATGCCGGGTAGATGATCCGTCTTTATACCTGATGGTCATAGTTTGTTCATATACGAAGTTACACGTGTGCGCAATATGGAATCTGTCTCCTTGTTAAATGCAAGGTATAATAATGATGTCCTATGCGATCTAATTATGACACTGCATTGAAATCCTCGGCCGGGGTTGTAACTGAGAATAAATTGTTTATGTTTAAAATAAAAATGCATGTCAATTAGATTTGTGCGTATGATCGAATTGGTGACTTGACAAATATTCCATGGTTTTTGTTTGATCGGGACATAGTAAGACAAATGGATTGAATTACACTGTAGCCAAAACTGACAGATTCATAATGTTCTTAAAGCATTCACACTATCTGGGTAGCCATGACATATTGCTAGATGTCAATCATGGCTTGTAGGACCAAAAGATTAATCGGGGCAATTAATTCTTTTGGGAATACTAATGTGTTAGTACAAGTCTTACTACCAGCTTAGTGATGAACCTAGGGATGTCACACACCATAAACAATTAGGATAACGTGGAACAAGAGAGAAATAATGTTGCAAATGTGTTTACAATTACCGCAATCGAATTGAGTCTATTTGAAATTAAATTAAATGAGATTTAATTTAATTTATATTATAGTCACAAGCCTATTTGCATATGATGCACATACACGCCCAACGTAAATATATGTTAATGTATTCCCAAAAGTACATATAAAGATTATGTTCTTTTCATTTTTAAAAGGGATTAATTAATTAATTACTAATAATAAAATAATATATAAAGCTTCATGCATGTGCACGAAGCACATGCATGAAACTTGGATGGTCAGCAACCGCTGACCATCATCCACGAAATCGTGCATGAATGGTCAACAGTTGCTGACCATCATGCACGAAGTCGCATGCATGAGATGATCAGCAACGGTTGCTGATCAGTTTATTATTTTATCTAAAAGTTGGTTTTGAGAGAGAAAACAAGGGTTGAAAAATAGAGCAAAGTGTGCATGTGTTTTGTGTCCGAGAGACGCGAAAATGAAAAGGAATTCTCTCTCATTCGGGCCGTGACTATAATACATCAAGGATACGGCGGGTTGTCTCCATGAGATTGCTAGCATGATCATAGTGGTGAACATCCGAAAGTTCTCTCTTCCGTTCGACGTTCGTTGTTGGTGTGTCTGAACTTGAGGTCCGATGTTTGTGGGGCTCGAACTGTAAAACATCCGAACCAATTCGTATAAAGCGCACTTTGAGAGGTAATTCGTGTAACTCTCTTTTACATTCAGATTTTTTATTAAAACGCACGAACAACGCCTTCGGAGAATCATGTAAAATATATCTTCTTGTTTCCGCTGCATTCTTTTGTTAAATTTTACCTATACATGATTCATGAAACCCCAACAGTGGTATCAGAGCCAATTTTAGGCGTTTTTCGTGCGTTTAATTGATTTATAGTTCAAATATATTTTTGCGTTCTAATGGCCAATTTTTTATGTTAAGAGAATTGGTTCTCTTGTTCTTATGTGGCCTATAGAAGTTGATTAATTTATGTGATAAATTTAATCAACTAAGCAAAAATTAGAACTAAATCAATTTTGAATAAAAAATCTGTAACTTGTTATACTTTGTGTTTATATTCTACAAATGATTCGTGATTACAAATTTAAAGTTGACAACGCAACTTCCGTTCGGAATCACGCTCGTGAAATTTGTTTCAACGATATTGATTGCTTGACATGGTTTGCGTTGTTCGACTTTAAATTTGATTAAATGTAGAATTTTATCTTTGCCTTCTAGAGCTTTAAATTTTGAATTTATGGCTCGCAAGGAAGGGTGGTGATCATGGAAAAATCCCTAATTGTTGTGATTGTTGTATGAATGAATGTATGATGATTACATGTATTCTTTTTGGGGATGTAATTATTAAATGGAGGCTGCGTCCTTCCTTTTATTTTATTTTAATTTTTTATGATATGTAATTTTAGTATAGTTTAGTATTTCAATTGTTGATGTAAATACTACAAGAGAGGAAGAGCCATTGGAGGAGCCATTAAACTGGTGAGCTCTTCGGGCCTGGTCTTTGAAGAGTTCAAAGATTGAAGAAAAAAATGAAGAGCATGTCCATATTATTAAAACATTAAAATGGCTAAATGGGTGTTTTTGGCTCAAGACCCATTAAATCATAATTCCATGATCACCACGTAGGATAGATGTTTATGTGATATCTATTTATTTATTGTGTTTATGTTATCGTGCATGTTAAACTGGTTAATGTGCAAAGTGAGACCGTTAATAACGACTAAAATCTCCTTATTAATAATATTAAGTCGAAACAGGTTTCGAACTCGTGGCCTTCCATCGTCGTGGTTTGATCCAATATTATAGTGGTTAACTGACCGGCTATGGACTCCATTATGCATATGATGCTGTGGGGTTGAAGCCAAATGATTTCTAATAACTGTCAGGTGAGGGAATCATTTGTGTTTTCAATACTTGCATGAGACGATGGGCTAGACTTAACTATGATCATGATGCCAATAATTGTTAGGTGAGGCTTTCATGGTCTAGAGGCCAAAGTTATGATTGTGACTCGCATATGATGTGTTGAACAAGTTGGTTCACTCACTAAGTTTATAGAACACCAATAACTGCTAGGTGAGGTGGGCTTTGGGCTAGTGGGACTCCAATCCCCACTAGTAATCTTTACCCGACAAAGATTACCGCTTTCTATCTTAAGGAGTATGGGATTCGAATATAAATTTAGTGGGATGATCTATTTCATTTAAAGGCCAAAATGAAATAGTTATTTTGAAAGATACAACGGCTAACAATTTATTTTCTGCAACAGATATATTATTACTCTAAAAATGGTGACCACAAACCCACTCGCTTCTATACTTGACAAGAATTGTTTGACTAGACCCAATTTCACTGACTGGGTGAGGAATTTGAGAATTGTTCTCAATTCAGAAAAAAATGGGTATGTGCTTGATGAAAAGATGCCAACCTCCTTTCCTGAGGGTGGGACCCAAGAGGAACGTGTCACTTATGATATGTGGCATGACGATGACTTAAAAGTTAGTTCATATATGCTTGCTTCGATAAATAATAAATTACAAAAGAAGTATGAATCTATGGAAGATGCTAGGTCAATCATTTTGCATTTAAAGGAATACTTTGATGAGAATGGTCAAACCTCTAGATATGAGATATCTAAGGCATTATATCGTATGAGGATGGCTGAAGGATCATCAGTTAATGATCACGCTTTGAAAATGATCTGGCACATTGAAGAATTGGCTAGGCTGAATCTCGTTATGGACAACGAGTTAGCTATGGATTTGATCCTCCAATCTTTACCCGATTCCTTCTCTGGTTTTGTCCAAAACTTCCACATGCATAAGATGGAGAAAACTCTTGCTGAGTTACATAGCATGCTGGTAGTTTATGAGAAGGAAATGCATAACACGATGCCAAATGTAGTGGCTATGGCTAAGGCTTCTTCTTCAAGGGGTACTACTGTTTTAAAGAAAAATAAATGGAAGAGGCTTGTCAAACTTGTTGTGCAACCAAAACCCAAGATTGATAAAGGGAAATGTCATTACTATGGTGTCAAGGGGCACTGGAAGAGGAACTGTAGAAACCTCGCGAGCTTGAAGGTCAAGCCCAAGGACCAACCTTATGAAGGTATGGTGTCTATGCTTATTGAAACTAATCTTATGGTTAGTGCTGAATCCAGCTCATGGGTTCTAGATTCTGCTGCAACTTCACATATTTGTATGTCTTTGCAGAATCTGAAAACAAGCAGGATACTAAGGCGAAATGAGATTGTCCTAACATTTGCCAATGGAGCAAGAGTTGCTGCATTAGCTATAGGGACTTTTTGTTTATGTTTGCCTTCTGGACATGTATTGGTTTTAAAGAACTGTTTGCATTATAAGAATGTTGTTAGGAACATCATCTCTATACCTCGTTTGGGTAAAGAGAATTATGAATTTTCTTTTGCTGATGATGTATGTTCTATTTATCATAATAGAAGATGTGTTGGTTCTAGCTTATTAACCAACACTCTTTATACCATTACAATGTCCGGTAATGCGATTACCGATGTTAATAAGCAAAATATAATTAATATAAATGCCATAACTAATAAACGCTCTAGAGACGGCCAAATAAAAAGTATGTTTGGCATCTCCGATTAGGTCATATTGGAGAAGACAAAATTAACAAGTTGAGTAGTGATGGATACATTGATCCTTCAAATTTTGAGTCATACTCGACTCGTGAGGCATGTCTTCTAGGAAAAATGATCAAAGCGCCATTTGTGGGACATAGTGCGCAAGTTGTTGACATATTAGGAATAATACATACAGATGTATGTGGACTAATTAATGAAACCGCTAGAGGTGGTTTTAATTACTTCATTAACTTGACCGATGATCAGTCACGGTATGGTTATTTATACCTCATGAAGTATAAATCTGAATCATTTGAAAGGTTCAAGGAATTCAAGGCCAAAGTTGAGAAACAAACAGGAAAATGTATTAAGGCTCTTCAATCGGATCGAGGAGGTGAATACCTTAGTACTGAATTCCTGGACTATCTTAAAGAGAATGGCATTTTATCACAATGGACACCTCTTGGAACTCCAGAACAAAATGGTGTATCTAAATGAAAAAATCATACTTTATTAGATATGGTGCGATCTATGATGAGTTACACTGATTTGCCAATATCCCTTTGGGGATATGCCCTTGAGACAGCTGTATATATACTAAATAGAATGCCGTCCAAATCTGTTCCAACTACGCCCTATGAGATATGGCATAGTAGGAAACCTAATCTTAATCATATTAAGATTTGGGGTTGTCCAGCTTTCGTGAAAAAGCTGAAAATAGAAAAATTGGAGGCAAGATCTGAACAAGGTCTCTTCATTGGATATCCAAAGGAAACTCTTGGATATTATGTGTCACCCCGAACGGCCCCCAATCCGTTGGGGTCGCCACAGTTCGCTTACCTTTCTCTTACTTGACCTGATAACATAAAACTCTGATACCAAGGAATTTCATTATAATTCATAAATCCTGGGGGTTTATATCTTTTAGATCGGTCCCTTCGCAATTTATATCGCGGAAGCACATCCATCAACTCCCTTCCGTATATTCAGAAAACGATGCACACCAACTAAACACATGTATAGGTAAAAGCCGAACACTTTTATTTACATAATTAGATGGACATCATTCGTCGGTACATCAAAATGCCGTAGTCTTCTATACTCGGCTATACTTCAAAAGATGACCGACATCTTTTGCAACAGTCGTATACTTAAAGTCCATCGATCAGTGTCAGCGTCCAAAAGTTCCTTCCTCTGCTGTCCTCCTCCTCATGGCCATGTCCAACCACTCGGTCCATCTGCTGGTGGCGGTGGCAGCAGATGTATCTTGTCTAGTCTGAAATGTTAGTCCCCAAACGGGGTGAGTACAACCACTCAGCAGTAAAAGATTCATCAAGCTATATCAAGCATTACTATTAATATCCAGATTCAAGTATGGTAGACAAAAATCAGGTAGTCGATGGATCAATATACATCAAAATCATGAAATCCTTTAATGCTATGGCAAATGCAATTTTAAAAGATTCAGATGCATCATGTCCAGTTACACTAGTCCCGATCATGGGGCCAAACTGTAATGACACGTCCCATTCCATGCCATACAATTTAGTCCCATAACCAGACCACACTCACACTTAATATAATCGTCCGTTTTATCATTCAAAAGGTTTCATCCCCCAGAGGACCAATGTTTGCATCCTTCTCGGGATTTCGCACTTAACCTGGCGTCGCGGAAGCCTCCGGGCATGTATTCAAAATACAACCGGGCATCCAAAGGGCATCGACTCATTTGAACCTTTGGGCATCTCGCACCCCACCTGGCATCACGAGGAATCACTGGGGACCATAGACATGGTTACCCCTAACCTCCGGGCATGCATCATAATACAACCCCTCACCCTCCGGGTATGTATCATAATACAACCGGGCATCCCGACACTCCCGGGGAAAACCTCTGGGCATGTATTCATAATACAACCAGGCATCCAAAGGGCATCGACTCATTCGAACCTCGGGCATCCCGATCGCCGGGGCATCGTTGACCCGAGGGCTCAACCGTAACATTTAGCATTTTAATTCACAAAACATTCTCAAATGCTAAAACAAGATGTCTCATGGACCCTCTATCACATCTCAATATTCCACAAATATCCACAGCCAATACCATCATATCACATAGCCATTCGAAACACCTTCACTTTCGGACACTTTGGTGAAAATTCAAGAACAGAATGGCCCGATTTTTACAATGCACAGTTCTGGTATAAATTTTGAAATAAATACTAAATGGACTCAGAAAATTATGAAATTTTGACACGTTATCAATGACACGTCTAAATATCGGCTTGCAGCGAGACCTAACGGTGCTACCGAGCACTGGAGGGTCATGTGATCCCCAAAGGTTGATCTCCGACGATTTCTTGATTATTAATAAAAAAAAAAAACACAGACCCATCATACTATTTACTACTTTTGACGGCCACAAGAAAAGCTCGTGTCACTGTGATGGTCCAAATGACACGGTGGTACACGGTCTTAAAAAAAATGTCTATATGTTCACACCTTCAGATGCGGGTCGATCCTCAAGCACCACCATTTTCTTAGGTAATATAAAAAAGTCATGCGTCTTTGTCCTCTGGTATAAGATTAAATCAATAAGAAAATCAAGGGGTGAAACAGCTGCCAAGTAAAACACTGTACCAAATCTTAAGCTAGTATTTGTTGTTGATTGTTAAACTCCATCATCCAATGGCTTCTTCATCGAAAGTCAGAAAGATTTACGATGTCTTCTTGAGTTTCAGATGTTGGATGTATGCCCTAAAGCTACTATGTAATAGTTACGTATTAGGGATTTCAGTTGTACTTTCATTATTACTATTTAATTAATGGCAATGATGTATTCATTCATTTGTCCAATTATTTTATATGTATGAAAGATTCCATAAGATCAGTTGCAACTAGACCTATTCTTGAGACGTGAAGAATATATGTGACGGGTTCATAGTTAGACTGAATCTTTAAATCGTTCCCGGTCGATGGATTATTGAGTGGATATGAATAATCCTGTTGAGACCGGTGTGTTCATAACTTCACCATTAAGTATTGGATACTTATGGGAATGATGAGTCACAAGTCATTGGGCATTGTGATGCCTGAGTTAAGAACACGAGTGTTTGTATTAGACAAGTTCACTGAACGTGACGCATATGGAACGATTAGCGACATGGAAGCTTTTAGCATGGTCAATGTCTAATTGTTCATGCTTTGGTCTTGTGTAAATAATCCTTAGACCTGAGGCACAGTGTTAACTTGTGTGTCGAATAACTATGGTTCACGGGTGCACATAATGCCGGGTTGATGATTTGTCTTTATACCTGTTGGTCATAGTTTGTTCATATACGAAGTTACACGCGTGCGCAATATGGAATCTGTCTCTTTATTAAATGCAATGTATAATAATGATGTCCTATGCGATCTAATTATGACACTGCATTGAAATCCTCGGCCGGGGTTGTAACTGAGAATAAATTGTTTATGTCTCAAATAAAAATGCATGTCAATTAGATTTGTGTGTATGATCGAATTGGTGACTTGACAAATATTCCATGGTTTTTGTTTGATCGGGACATAGTAAGACAGATGGATTGAATTACACTGTAGCCAAAACTGACAGGTTCATAATGTTCTTAAAGCATTCACACTATCTGGGTAGCCATGACATATTGCTAGATGTCAATCATGGCTTGTATGACCAAAAGATTAATCGGGACAATTAATTCTTTTGGGAGTACTAATGTGTTAGTACAAGTCTTACTACCAGCTTAGTGATGAACCTAGAGATGTCACACACCATAAACAATTAGGATAACGTGGAACAAGAGAGAAATAATGTTGCAAATGTGTTTGCAATTACTGCAATTGAATTGAGTCGATTTGAAATTAAATTAAATGAGATTTAATTTAATTTATATTATAGTCACAAGCCTATTTGCATATACATGCCCAACGTAAATATATGTTAATGTATTCCCAAAAATACATATAAAGATTATGTTATTTTTATTTTTAAAAGGGATTGATTAATTAATTAATTATTTGTTTAATTAATTAATTAATTAATGTCTTTTAATAGCTAATAATAAAATAATATATAAAGCTTCATGCATGTGCACGAAGCACATGCATGAAACTTGGATGGTCAGCAACCGCTGACCATCATCCACGAAATCGTGCATGAACGGTCAGCAGTTGCTGACCATCATGCACGAAGTCATGCATTAGCAACCGCTCATGCACGATCGTTCGTGCATGAGTGGGACGATCAGCAACGGTTGCTGATCAATTTATTATTTTATTTAAAAGTTGGTTTTGAGAGAGAAAACAAGGGTTGAAAAATAGAGCAAAGTGTGCGTGTGTTTTGTGTCTGAGAGACGCGAAAACAAAAAGGAATTCTCTCTCGTTCGGGCCGTGACTATAATACATCAAGGATACGGTGGATCGTCTCCACGAGACTGCTAGCACAATCATAGTGGTGAACATCCGAAAGTTCTCTCTTCCATTGGACGTTCGTTGTTGGTGTGTCTGAACTAGAGGTCCGACGTTTGTGGGGCTCGAACTGTAGAATATCCGAACCAATTCGTATGAAGCGTGCTTCGAGAGGTAATTCATGTAACTCTCTTTTACATTCAGATTTTTGATTAAAACGCACGAACAATGCTTTCGGAGAATCATGTAAAATATATCTTCTTGTTTCCGCTGCGTTCTTTTGTTAAATTTTACCTATACATGATTCATGAAACCCCAACATCGAGGCATGGACGTGCATAACAATTTCGTCGGTCATCTCTATAGAGCTTTAAAACCAGATTAAGGATAAGCAGAATTATTTTCAAAATAGAGAGTTCCGATAAAAATACGATTCTTTTGGAGTGACGACGAAAGCGAGCTGTTTTAGTACAATGACATAATTCAACATCGTCATAGTGTTGATTTCAGATTTTCTTGAATATCATGCCAATCAAAAATCAAAAACACAATTCCTGCTATTGTGGATGGCGTGCTGTACTTCCTTGTGGCGGGTATTCTTGAAGTTTGGACCAGTCTCCCCTCTCTTTTGCTGGAGCTGTTGCCAGAAGGTTGCTAGAGCCACCGTTGCCTTAGTTGGGGTTCGTAGGATGCTCGTGGGGTGATCCGCCTCCGTCTGTCCTCTCCTTTGTCTCCTTTTGGTGCCGTTTGTTTTGCTTGTACTGCCACGGTTGGGCTGTTTATTTTGTAGTGTCTGTCACTAGGTTTGCTGCTTGAGCCTTTGTGGTGGCTTTCTTTTTCGACCCGACACCCTTCCACTCACTATGAATCCTTCTCATTTTGAGTGTAAGTTTTGGTGCCGGGATCTCCTTTTGTATAAGTTGGTTTAATCTCAATATACTTATTACTTTCACAAAAAAAAAAATAATAAATAAATAAAAAACCCAATAGTATGTCGTCTTAATTTATCTTTAAATCAATAGCCAACCAACTTCAAAACCATAATATACTTAGCCCGATCCACATCTTGCTTGTGGTGGACTTCGAAAGTTCCTCATTGCTCAGCTAATCCTCTTTTATTTTCTCTTCTGGTAGATCGTCAATGTTAATTGTTTCTTGACTAATCCTAATTTGTCCTCTTCTGGAAGACTTTGAACTTTAATTATTTCCCAAACTCATAATCCTAATTTGTCTTTTCGGTGGACTTTCGTAGGATTGTTTTTTCTTCCAAATTAGATCCATATACTCCAAACAAAACTTCCCAAAATTATTTACCATTACAAGACTTCACGTTATTACTCCAAACAAACTCTTGACTATGGCAACTTCAACTGGTTTTCAAAAGAGATTTTTCAATTAAGCCCAATCGAACGACGAAGCGATGTAAGGATTGAAAATCGCCAAAGAACAATGTGATTTGGCAATACCGGAGGATCACGAATGTCCTTTCATTACAATGCCATGGGTACTTCCGTTCAGGGAGATGACATATCCTAAAAAATCTTCAAAGTCACAGACAGAGAATTGAACTTGGTGGCACGGGGACTCGATTTTAATCCCTGCATTGTTAAACGAAGGTTTTTTCGTCTTTTAACATCAATTGGCTATGTATAAGGCATCTTCGTCAAGGTGATTGGATAATTGTTATTTTGACTAGCCATTGGAAAATACTTTTTCGGCAAAATTTGGAGCCCTATTTACTTGGATGAAACGTAGCATCATCCAGAAGAGTGGTATAGAAAGTTCATAGATCAGGTAGAGCCGATAACCCGTTATTCAGGATACAGTCTAATGCCTTCTCGTGTTATTAGCTTGGAGGTACGTTTACTAATTGGAAAGTATTAAATTAGAATGAGCCTAACATGAATTATCTAATTTGAATGCCTTTTTTTGTGCGTGTCCATGTATAATACTGTTTGGTTGGAATGCTGTGATCAATTCTAGGTTATTTTCGGGATAAACTCGAACAGAATTTAATTATCAATCCAAAAAAAAAAAATACAACTGAAAAACAAATATTAACAATAAAAACTAAGTTAGAAAGTGAGTTGTCAGTGTATTTTGAGAAAAAGTACAATAAAAGCACAACAAAAGAGAGGGGAAATCTTGATAAGAGAAAATCCTGATATTCGGTTGCAATATCAAGTTTTGAACTTAGAAACTGAAGATCACCCTATTCAACTATTCAAATTTTACCAATTATATGTAAATTACTCTGTATCAAGACCACCTACATAAGCAAAGATCCGAAGTTAATCGTTTCAACATGTAAGGTGTTCTTGGTTCTTTGGGTAATCAGATCTTTATATCCATGCCTCCAGGTTACAAAAACTATTACAAAAAAAATAGAGGTGGACTAGAGTAGGCATTGAAATGTACTTCCCATTTTTTAACAGCTCACGCATTTTAGGACCTTATGTATAGGAGTATGTTCATTGTTTGGACTATATGTTCATGGAGAAAAAAAGGGCAAAAGTCTATGCAAAATAAGAAGATATTTAGTGTCACATAGGTAATCCAATTGTGTGGGTACGAGGCTGCTAGTTTCTTCGAAAGAGCTAATATAAATACCTAGAGGGGGTG
This sequence comes from Eucalyptus curtisii, assembly GCA_017140595.1. Lineage (NCBI taxonomy): Eukaryota > Viridiplantae > Streptophyta > Magnoliopsida > Myrtales > Myrtaceae > Eucalyptus > Eucalyptus curtisii. Next base: position 28,570,716 of record CM029498.1, read on the forward strand.
AATAGGTGTAAAAATAGATTTATCTAAAGATGCAGTAAAAATATTTTTCTTTTAAACTGAGTCTCGATAGATAATTGACTTCGATAAAGATTCGAGACTCAGATAAGATTTAAAAAAAAAAAAAAAATTAGCGAAACTTAGGAAAATATCACAGCAAATAAATTAAAGGAGTTCAGGGAAAAGAAAATGAACACGAGATTTATAATGGTTCAGATTAAATTAAGCCTATGTCCACTCTCCCACGCTGATAGCTTTCTGGTTGGATTTCACTATGAATCGAAAGAGAATTATAGCAATATAACACTGACTACTCAGTAAAGAGTTTCTTTTTTCTCTCACTAAGTCACTCCTTAGTGTTTCTCTCTCTTTTGAATACACGTATGAGCACTATTGATGAAGAACAAGTGATTTTAGAAGCTTCAGACATTGGAATTCTAGCTTTCACGCGCACTTGCAAATGACCCGAAAAATCTCTTTAAATACTCCTCCGTGCATTTATGACCGTTGGCACTAACCAGAGGAATTCTTCCAATCAACTTGTTGGATAGAATCAATCAAGGAGATCTTGAGTCGTTTGAAGGTCGAGATGAAAGTCCAATGATCCTGGTTGCCCATACAATCAGAATTTTGGTTTCCAAAAATAGATTCTTTCCAAAAAAAACTTGTCTTCCAAATTGATTTTAAGGATTTGTGATTGATTTCATCAATAATATCCAAAAAGGTAAGTGAGATTTTCAACCAGAAAGCCACATATATCTTGTTCGTACTCAATCCTTAAAGGAAGAACAAATAATCATGAGTCTGATTACACGTGAGTTTAGTTTGGGTCTTCGTCAGAGTGGGGCAGACTTCTGATGTAAGATAGACTTTGATAGAATTCCACAAAAGTCTAGTATTCCTAAGAATGAGAATAAGAATAGAAATAGAAAGGTTTTGTCAACTTCAAAATTTAATAGGAGTTTTCTCAACAATCTCCCCTTTTTTGATGGTGACAAAACTTTCATACAGATTTAAACATTATATCCTGCAAAACAACACTTTAGCAGTATATGATAGTTTATAATAAGAATAGATCTTTATAGAACTAAATACCATAGAATCTACATCCACAAAACTAATTAGTCTTAACAATTCTGCAACAACAAAACAATTAGAGTTCAAGCACCACAAAAGTTCAAACCACAAGTTCAAAAAATTCAAACCACAAGTTCAAAAAATTCAAACCACACAACCAAGTTTAAACTAAAAAATCAAAACAAGAACTTTAATTCTGCTCTCACTCTTCCCTTTTTTGTCATCAGCAAGAAGATAAAGTCGGTCATGAATAAAAAAAGTGAATGAAAAGATGATCAGAGCTGTTTTGGAATGCGAACAAGTCGGAAATTCTCCAGTGACTCCATGGTCTCCTCAAGCTCATGTAGGCACTGATGATATACATTCTCCACTTTGGCTATAGTCTGCGAAGCCTGTTGATTCAGTGTCTGAACCTGAGTGTCAAGAGATTGTACCTTGCCTGTGAGAAATTTTGAGGTTGATCCTAAAGCAGCAAGTAACTTCTTAATCTCAAACTCCATGGCATAATGCTGTGCCTTTATCTCCAAGAGGAGTTCTACTATCCTTGGATAGTTTGCTTTAGGTTCGGTTTGGGCACTAGTGTCATGCCCCGAACCTCGAGCGCGCGCACATCCCTCGGTGGTCGATAAAATTGCAACATCCCAGGATGCGTCGCCGACCCATTCATTGTATTGCACATGCGGAAGCGAATAAATAATGTGGTACCCCTCGACAGCCCCCAAATCCGTTAGGGTCACCACAAGTACTTTTTACATTGCCCTTATAGTTTGATACTCTGATACCAAAGAATTTCAATATAACTCTTAATCCTGGAGGTTTATATTTTTCAAATCAGTCCCTGCGTAGAAAATATAGCAGAAGCAAATTCAACTATCCCCAACCTGAAATTCAAACGATGCACACCTACTAAACGTTTAATAAGTTAAAGCCGAACACTTTTATTTACATAATTAGATGGACGATACAGGTCGGTACAACAAAATGCCTAGGTTTTCTATACCTGGCTACTTTCAAAAAATACCCGACCCTTCCTAGTAGATTATCTACAAAAGGTCCATCACCAGTGTCGGTGTCCAAAAAATATGCCTCCTCTGCTGTCCTTCACCCTCGGTCACACCCACCCATCCGGGCCATCAGCTGGCGATGGTGGTAACGGCCCCAATGTATCTCCATCTCGACGAACGAAGACTGTGAGGAACTCCTGAAGTACTGGGCCGGCGGGAGAACCAACCTCAAACATCACCAACACTCGCACTCATATGAAAACTAACCCTCGCACCTCGGGATGGTGATGCTCCGACAGCTCACATTGTAAATCAACTGGAAGTCCATAAAATGTGCCGGGAGATATAGGAAGTAGAGGCATGATAACTAATCTGAAATGTTAGTTCCCAAAAGGGGTGAGTACAACCACTCAGCAATAAAAGATCCACTAAGCCATGTCGTGCATAACCATCACTATCCAATTTCATGCAAAATAGATAAAGCATATAATCAAGAAATGAATGAGTATGCATCAACAAATAAAATCCTTTCAAAGTGATGGCAATGTAGTTTCAAAAATCAAATGCATTGTTTCAGTCACACAGGTCCCGATCATAGGATCAAATTGATATGGCACGTCCCATTCCATGCCATACAATTTAGTCCTATAACCAGACCACACACCCACACTTAGCTATCCATCAATTTTAATATTCAAAAAGGTTTCACCCCCTAGAGGACCAATGTTTGCATCCCTCTGGGCATTCGCATCCACCCTGGCATCGCGAATGCCTCCGGCATTTAGCCACGAGGGCCACCGGGCATCCAGAGCGTGTTACGTCACACCTCCGGGAATCTCGCACCCCACCTGGCATCACGAGGAATCTCCGGGGCGCGCCATGAAAATGGTCACCCCTACCCTTCGGATTTACGTACCGACTAGCATACAACCGGGCATCCCGAAGCTCCCGGGGAAAACCTCTGGGGCATTGCAGACCCTAGGCATCCAAAGAACATTGACTCACTCGAGCCTTCGGGTCTCCTGACTCCCGGGGTATCGTCGACCCGAGGGTCCGACGGCAACATTAGCATCTTAATTTATTTCAATACCAAAACATTTTTGATGCAATAACATTTTATATCTCACGAATTTTCATTGAAACCTCTGGTATTGAATGCCATGCCGAATGCCAAAAACCACCATGTCAAATGACAACTCATGATGCATTCTTTTGGGATGAATTGAGCGAATTCGGAATAAAGAAAACTCGAAAACCAGGATGCACAATTTTTGTAAAATTTTGGGAATAAACCCCAAATGAACACAGAAAATTCTAAATATTTGATATGTTATTCCTAAAGATATGTCCTACAAATTTCATTAAAGATTCGAGGTTCAATTATAACTAGATAATTACAGAAAATTCACATAATCATCAAAGGTCAAGCTATTCTCTACGAAACAGTTTACTGATTTCAATAGGTTCACTTCTACCTTCATGTTTTCGCATTTATATGGCTATAACTAGATGTCAAACTCAATCTAATGGATGTTATCTTAAGTAAAATGGTTCCTTTCCTTATTTTCATCGTTATAAATCAAGGCGACACAAAACACAAGACTTCCTATCTATATTCCTCTAAAATAGAATCTTCATATACGGTTTTCTTCATTTCTAGTTCAATTAAACCATTTGTTTCTCTACTAATCTCTTTAGTAGTATTCTCGACATTATTTCATAGCATCTAAGGGTAATCACAGTTGTTTTCACTCACCTAGAATCCTTTCACAGCTCGATACAAAACAAGTTCTCACACCTCGATTCACCTACCGTGACATACACCACTCTTCCTTACTCGGCAACCATCACGACACCTTTCTCGACAATGACAGCTCACTCACTCTCAAGTTCTAAACATGCAAGACTCTAATGCAACATGCAATGACTTATAGCCTCAATCTAGAGCTCATCTAGCTCAATCCAACACAAAACAACAACATCACACCTAATCCTCCACCATTCACCTTGATCCACCATTCGGCATCCAACCTCCAAAAATCCAAATATTTTTGAGTCTATTGCACTACATTAGACAATAATAGCATTGCATTATATGGATTAGTGGACTTTTACTTGCCTCAAGTCCTACGGCTCAACGGCAAGCAAAAATAGAGAGTTCGTGGTTCTCGGGCTTGGCTCAACGGCGGCGATTGCGAATGGCGTCGACGGCGGCAACACACGTGCACGGCAGAAGGCGACCTCCTCCTTTCCTCTCGCCGTTCACCCTGTCGCTTGTTATCTCTATCACTCGCTCACCCGCTCGGTATCTCACTCTCTCACTCACTTGTTCGGTCACTCTCTCTCTCCCTCAACTAATCCGCCCCCTTTTCACCTCAATTAACTTCACTAACTAATCATTTGCATGTTGATCTTTTTGGTGGTTGCAGCAACATTCGACAAGTGGAGGAAGTGTGGAGATTTTCTCTTGCCACTTGGAGGCACAATCGGAGGTAGCTGCATGAGGAAGCAACGTGGCCGTTGCTGGTCTTCTTCCGATCGAGTATCATCAAGCCTAAAGACTCCATTTTGTCGACAATTAAGGGAAAAGGTAGAGTTGCATGGGCCCGTGGGCTTGTGGCCGCACGGCCCTTAATTCACAGCCCAAATCCTCCAAACATTAATCCTTAAGTTTTCTGTACATAAATGGGGCATTTCGGTCTCATGGTTTCCATGGAAATCGACTAATCCCCTCTTATTCAACCCACATCATGTATAAGTACGTGACTGAAGTTCTTGCATGGGGAAGAAATCGACAAGGCAGCATGGTCCTCATGCATGGTCCCACATCTTAATTTAACATATGCGTGGAAGGTTTGGTTCATAGGATATACAATTAGAAGGTCAAAATTTAGTATATATAAAAATCTTGTCGACACATCTTGTGGAATAAGTCTTGGTCTCACCAGTGGCAGTATGTAGAAATGAGTCTATAACTTCTTCAACAATCAAACCATTACAATATGCTGTGCATCGGTCCAATGATGAAAATAAAACAATGTCCGTTACTTAGTCATGGACCATCGCATATCTAAGGGTTGTCTCAAAATTTCGGATGCCACAAATAATCCCCAGACAACACAAATATGGGATAGAAAAGCAGGATAACAAATTTCACAAAACACACTTTCATAAACAAACTGGTTTATATACAACACTAGTCTATAAACAAAAGCCTAACTCCAAAAAGAAGAGTCACTAAGCCATCTAGGCATAGACTCCTCAATCGAGACCTCCGAGACCTCCGGGGGTTCTGGGTCTACCACGACACCATCAGGGGGGTCAGCTACCTCCTCACTTGCCGCGGTGTTGACTGCAACGGCAGGGATGTCAAAACCCTATAAGGGACCTTCCTGGACCCCATTAGGCCCATGATGGAACCACGCCATGAACCGATGTGGCATCCGATAATTTCGACAACCCTTGGATGCACGGCGGTTCGTGATTAAGTGACGAAAGTATCGTCAGATTATGCTGTTGGTGCTATACACGATCATAGGCTTGCATTATTGTTGGACCAATGCATTTCTTTTAGCGATGGTCTAATTGCCGAGTAAGCCATAGTCTTGTCAGAAAACTTTCATAGGTGAGAATCTTCGAAGTTATAGGGATTGTATCTTAGTCTAGTATTCTGTTTTCGGGAAGAACAGTCCGACTTTTGGTGACTTCGTGAGCTGCATGTAATTTTCCAGTTGGAATCTCGCTTTGACTTCTTGATGAAAGTTGTAGAGGACTTCTTGGAGAGTAACATATCAAAATTTCAGAAGAAATGAACAAGTATAGACTGGTGAAACTATTTTTCTCTGAAGAAGTTAGATCTGGAAATCGTAATACTGACCTAGTGTGATTCTGTGAATTTTATAAAATTATCTGATTGAAATTTGATCTCGTGTTCTTGACAAGAGTTGTAGGAGACATCTTGAGGAGTAACATAATAAAATATGAAAATAAACGGACAATTATTGATCGAGGAAAACGATTTTCTTTGAAAAGGATGAATCTGGACAGTGAACCGAGAGTTAGGGAGAGTGATAAAAATTATAGCTTTTAATCCAGAAGGAATTAGACTTCGATTTCTTCATGGAAATTTTACCTCTAGGTCTTATCTATAACATATTAAAATCTCAGAATTTTCTGAGTTCATTTAAGAACTTAATCGAAATTATTGTTGAAACTGTGCAAGAGTGGTTTCGGTGTGGGGCTGCCAACGGAACTCAGGCAATCTTCAGCTGAAGACACGTTCCTCACTTAGGGAAGCAAAGTGTCGAACGGCTGAAAGGCAAGTTGAGCATACTGGACATGTGTACTCCAGCTGCCTCTTGCCTGATTAAACCACCGAAAATTCCCCTCTTAAGTTGACTGGTTTTCAACAAAACCAGTGACCAGAAAACAGCAGGCAGTCTAGCAAAACAGAGAGCGAGAGAGAAGACTGAATGCAAGCCACGTTCCCATCCACCTGTCCTCGCCTCCTCCACCTGTCCATTGCAGCTTCAGCCACCTAAAATCCTGCATGCAAGAAATTAATAAACCAATTAATCAAAGAAACAAAAAGGAAATTCGGAATAGAGCAATAGAGAGAGGGTAAACCGAGCAGAGCTGAGAGCAGAGAGAGAGTGGTCGAGAGAGGGCCGTGAGCGAGAGAAGTGCGAGCAGTGAGCGGTCCGAGCATGTGAGGGCAGAGAAGGAAGACCTCCCTCCGCCCGTGCCCGTGATCGAGCTGCCGCCATCGACGCCGCCGACCCCCGTCGCCGATTGAGTCAAGCCGAGACCCCGAGCCCCTGTTTTTGCTTGTAACCGAGTAGGAAGACTTAAGGCAAGTAAAAGTTCCTAAATCTATGTTTTGCTTGCTATTTTATCTAGTGAAGAGTGGGTAGATGTGAGGAAATGTGAGATTTGGAGCTGCATATTGTTTGTGATGAATGAGATGAAGCTGGCCGAAGTATTGGAGCAAGAATAGAGCAAGTTTTTGGTGGGTTTCGCTTTCAAATTGAAATGAGAACTCAAGGATTTAGCTATGGTGAATTTTTGAGAAGTAAAGAGGCTGTATTGTGGTGTAATGTGCTTATAAATCTTGGCTGTGGAAGTTGGATACCGAAACTCAAAGTATAGGAAGAGTCCTCTTTAGGCTAGTGAACTGTTTTCGAAAGAACAGCCTGACCACCGGAGATTTCTCGATTTTTCTGGAATTTTCTAGCCAACATTTGAATTCAAAGTCTTAACTAAAGTTGTAGAGCACATCTGTGAGAATAACATATCAAAAATTTAGCATAAATGGACAATATTTGGTCGACGAAATGATTTTCATACGGAAATGCTAAATCTGGAAATTTTACAGAAACTGTAGCAAGAAATACCGAAGTTTTTTCTCTTGATATGTTTGGAATTTGACTTGGTGTTCTTCATGAAATTTTTTTCCTTAGGTCTCATTGATAACGTGTCAAAATTTTATAATTTTATGAGTCCATTTAGTATTTATTTCAAAATTTATACCAGAACTGTGCATTGTAAAAATCGGGCCATTCTGTTCTTGAATTTTCACCAAAGTGTACGAAAGCGAAGGTGTTTTGAATGGCTATGTGATATGATGGTATTGGCTGTGGATATTTGTGCAATATTGAGATGTGATAGAGGGTCCATGAGACATCTTGTTTTAGCATTTGAAAATTTTTTGTGAATTAAAATGCTAAATGTTACCATTGAGCCCTCGAGTCAATGATGCCCCGAGTGTCAGGATGCCCAGAGGTTCGAATGAGTCGATGCCCTTTGGATGCCTGGTTGTATTATGAATACATGCCCAGAGGTTTTCCCCGGGAGTGTCGGGATGCCCGGTTGTATTATGATACATACCCGGAGGGTGAGGGGTTGTATTATGATGCATGCTCGGAGGTTAGGGGTAACCATGTCTATGGTCCCCGTGATTCCTCGTGATGCCGGGTGGGGTGCGAGATGCCCAAAGGTTCAAATGAGTCGATGCCCTTTGGATGCCCGGTTGTATTTTGAATACATGCCCGGAGGCTTCCGTGACGCCAGGTTGGGTGCGGAATCCCAGAAGGTTGCAAACATTGGTCCTCTGGGGGATGAAACCTTTTGAATGATAAAACAGGCGATTATATTAAGTGTGAGTGTGGTCTGGTTATGGGACTAAATTGTATGGCATGGAATGGGACGTGTCATTACGGTTTGGCCCCATGATCGGGACTGGTGTAACTGGACATGATGCATCTGAATCTTTTAAAATTGCATTTGCCATAGCATTAAAGGATTTCATGATTTTGATGTATATTGATCCATCGACTACCTGATTTTTGTCTACCATACTTGAATCTGGATATTAATAGTAATGCTTGATATACCTCGCCTCCGTTCCTTCCTGCACGTCGGTACAAGTCATATAATATATGCATATAATATATGCATATAATAAATGCACATATCAATTGGAACGTCTCACTTATATCTCAATCAATCACATGAGTCCCGATTATAAGGCCACATCCTTATGACATGTCCCATTTCGTGTCACACAATTTTGTCCCATAATCAAGCCCGTCAATTTCAATCATCCATGCGTCCCAATTGATTACGACCCAACGGCCACGACCGACTCAACAATCAGCGGTCTTCCGACATAGCTGGGCATCATCTTGCACCATCGAGCACGGCAATGTCTACATCTAGATGTCATTCCACAAGGGAGCATTGGTCCAGCCTCCATTGTGATCGACATCCATTGACTTGGGGCATTCCCGAAGGAGCATCGTCCAACCTTAAGGCTTGTGACGAATTCACATAACATTCATGCACACATCCAATCCCGGCCAAGGATATTGTGGTTTGCATTCAATTGCCTCAATTAAAATAATGTTCTTGGCCTATTTTCTTCGTATTAAAAACACCTAGTAAAATAATCGTGTGTGGGTACATGGTCAGATTGAACCAGAAAAATTGATATCATTCCTTTTAAAATCCCACTATTTGATATAATATCCAAAAACATTTTTTTGTGTCAAAACCTGACACTCGGTATTTTCTAATTAAATACCAAAATTTCATATTTTTGAAATGATAAATTAAAATCACAATCACCATTCAATTGCACAAATTATCATTCAATTGCATAAACTAATTGCACTACGACAATCAGCACGAAATTTCAGCGGTATAATTTTCGGAAAATATTAAATAAATTACAAAATTAATTAAACAAATACAAATTAATTAGATAGATGCCTACTTAAGCTAAGAAATGCTAATCTAACCACCTAATTGACTACTTAAATTACTCTAACCATCCTAACTACATAACAACATACTAAACTAACTAACTACATTCACTAACCACCTAATTAACTAATTTAACTAACCTAATTTAACTAAACAAGCTACTAATCACTCTACTATATCTTAACTTAATATAATCACCTCTTAAGTATCATTAACCTCCTAAGTAAGGTTTAGTGAATAAACTTACTAGATTAGCGAGCTGGTGAGTTCACGGTGACGGCGATGCAAAGGTGAGTGGAACACGGGCCTACGACAACACCCAACGGGGCTTCGAAAGGGCCGAAAACGGGCCACGAAGTCTCATGTGACATCCTAAAATTCGAGCCCTCTGAGGGGTGAATGAATGTGAATTTTGTCAATGCATTGTTGGTTAATCTCACTCGGAATTGATCACTCCTGAGATACTGACCTCGAGAGGAAATGCTAATGAGGATAGAACTCGTGCGACTAGAGAACTTGACTTGGGAAAACGACTTGATCATGAGACTTGTGTGAGGACGATCATGTAGATAGGTAGGCCGATTTCAAGGATGACTAGAAGTTAATTTGCGGACAGAACATAATGGAATGATGGATGATCCCGTTTACTGTTATCGAGCCCGCGAACGACCCTATGTCGATCCTCAGTAATCATGTACATTGAAATAAGAATCTATCATCCGTAATTTCATGTAGTCAAGGACGTCCATGGGTTGAGATGTCTTGAACGTGGTTTGGCACGAGTCGGTTACGCGTGAACCCTCGAAGCCGCCTGTCAGTCTGAGTTGTACCAAAATGACATACAGGCGAAATTGACATGGCATGAAGACCTATGATTGAACTTCGAAATGATCGGGAATCCCTAGGACGAACTTTGGATGAAGCTACTTCGACAGTCGACAGCGCTAGTTAAGCTGAGTATTTGGAAAAGGGATTTTCATACTGAGGAAGTGAGCCAGTGAGGACGTGGGCCGAGCAAAGCCAGTGTGGGCCTTAGGCCCAAGGTGGGACAGCCACCATAATGGGCCCAAAGCAAGCAAGTGAGCCAATTGGGCCCAAACCAACTATTCATCATCCAAGCCCATTGTCTAAGCCTTGAACCATTTCAAGCCCAATCCATTCCCAAGCCCATTCTTATTAATTTCCAAGCTCAATTCTTAGGCCCACCCATCATTTTCAGCCCAAGGACAGATTGGTAATTTGTACAAGGTGGAAATGACTATTTTGCCCCTAAAAGTGTGTGGATAAGGGTAAAGGAAGAGAGAAAGATGAGGTGACTTGCATGGGGACTTGGGGCCAGCTTTTGGGGGCCTTGACAGCCCTCACTTCACTTTTTCTCTCCTCTTTCAGCTCTCTCTCGACCGGACCCCTCTCTCCCTCGTTTTTCTCTTTCTTCTTCCTTCTGCTCTAGCAGACCTTCTTGGGAAAACGTGAATTGATTGTTTCTTTCCCGAACGAATCAAAGCTCATGCCACCCACCACTGTGCTCTGGACACCTAGACCGTCCGCCCGACTTGGCCGTTCACCCGGTCGGAGACGCCGGCCGACCCGCGGCCGGCCGGAAAGCAAGCGACGATCGACCGTCTGGCCCTCTTATGCTCCAGCTGACCTTCTTGTGAAAACTCGAGTTGTTCGTTGCCTTCCCGTGAGAATCAGCTCTCGTGCCGCCCATCACTGTGTCCAGAAGGTCTAGACCGTACGGATGAGCCCAGCGCTCGCCGAATGGAGCCACCGGTCGACCTGCCCGCTGGCCGGAAGAAGCCCCTCGCCGGATTGCCTGGAGCCCGCCCGGTTTCGCCTGTTTTACCTTTACAACCTGTTTTCTTCCATTTTGACCCTTCCTCCACCCATCCCAGCCACCAACAACTCCCCCTTGACCCCCAGGTGCCGCCGGTTGCCGGCCACCCCCTCGCCTAAGCTTCGATCAGCCGTCCAACTTGTTTTCTCCTCCTGCAGTCCAATTTTGAGAGTTGTAGAGTGAAACAGAGCTTGTGGCTGTTGTTTCAGCCCTAGGACCACCTTGGATCGTTATGGTCGAGGTCCTCGAGCATAGCCATCGTCGTTGCCGCCACGTCCGTGTCTTCGTCCCACTTAACGGGTGAGTTTAGCTCCTAATCCTTCGATTAGTGCCTAAACTTGCTTAGGGTTGGTTTAGTTAGGGTTAATTCTAATTTAGGAGGTGTAATTAAGTTGTATTAGCCCTAAGATAGGTGGTTAGATCGATGGATTAGATTAGTTTAGCTTAATCTCGCTTTACTTGCTTAATGTAGCTTATGTGGTTAATTAAGCATGTTTAACTTTAACTGATTGATTGTTTAATTTAATTATGTTTTTAATGATTTATGAATTTAATTTATTACTTATTTATTCTTGAAATTCACTGTTCACGCGACACTATTCACACAATACTGTTCACAAAGTACTATTTACGCACACTATTCACGTGCACTGTTCATCCAGAATGTGAAAAGTTGTGTAAATTCATGTGTTGTAATCCTATGAAGTGAATGGATGTGTAATTGCATGGACATCCGCATGAATCGAGTGATTTGCACAAAAAGGGAAAAATAGGTTGTTCAAGGGACACCGAATGGACTGCCGAACTTTGAGTAGGCCGTGTCCATTAGACCGTGATTAACCCGAAGTTCGAGTTAATGATTTTTTTATTTAATTATTTATTTAAATTAAATATTATTAAATTATATTATTTTATATTTAAATTAATTTAATTTTCGGAATTTAATTAATTAATTAGCTAATTAATTAATAATTCTGAAAGTTATGTCGGGATGGCCGATCGTTAGAATTTCGTATTGATTGTAGTGGTATGATTAGTTTCTGTAATTGAATGCTATTTTGTGAAATTGAGTGATGGTTGTGAAACATAGGTATTTTAATCAGAAGATAGCGAGTGTCGGGTGTTGACATCGAAAGTGGTTTTTACGTACCATTTCAGCTTAGATGAGCATTAATCAGCTTCAGGGAGCAATATAGATCTATAGCAGCTTCGGTGAGCAACAATACTTTAGCAGCTTCGGTGAGCAACAATACTTTAGCAGCTTCGGTGAGCAATATAGACATCAGCTTTGGTGAGAAATTATAGATGGATATATCTATCAGCTTCGATGAGCTAGACCATCTATTTCAACTTAGGTGAGCAGTGTTCGAATCAATTGAGTTTATAGATGGTATTGAATGTATCGAATTGAGTGATTCGATTAATCGATTTTACCTTATAATTGAGACCCGTGTGATTGATTAATTGATGCATGATAGGTGGCGCACTAAAGTGCAAGAGCGTATGAGAATCATGGCATCGTTGGTTCCAGTCATGCATGAGTTGAGCACATTGTTTATGGTACGCACGCATGATTCGATAACGTGCAGGGTGTGGCAATGGCTAGGTAACCTTGCTTGTTGTGACTCGTATGTGATTGATGAACTGCATCATCTAATGGCCATGTGCATTGCATGTATTGTGTTGAGACGTACGAGCAAGGTATGGCATACCAGGTAAGGTTGCATGCGAACCGATTATGTGGTTAGTAGTTGACCCGAGCTGTTGTGATTTGTTGATTGTTGGTTATTAGTCGTGGTAAGTAGTGGGGTGGTTCTGAAGAGATACCCCGAGTTGAGTTGGTATCCTAATTAGGAGGACTAGGGGGAGGACTCGCTGAGATTTTATATCTCACTGGTTATTGTATAACCATTTTCAGGTCCCTACAGTGAAGAACCCGGCGCTTGAAGCGGAAGGGTCAGGAGCATAGGTGGCTCAGTATTTCTTTTGAGATAGACCTTCTGTGTAAGAACCTGAGGTGTTTATGAAAGTGTGTTTGTAATTGAAATTGGCTGTCCTGTTTTTCTATCCCATGTTTGTTGTTGTCGAGGGATTAGTTAATCCGTTTTCGCATGTGTAATAAAATGAATGGGTCGGTGACGCGTCACAGGGAACGTCGCAAATTTCTACCGACCACCGAGGGATGTACGTACGCTCGAGGTTTGGGGCGTGACATCCTCATTTAATGGTATCGGAGCAAGGTTAGCGTTTGAAGTGATAAGGTGCAATGGGTTTTGGGATAGTTAGTAGGAAAGGCTTTTTCCTTATGCAGACGCATGTGATTGGCTAGTTGATTGGTTGTTGTTTTGTGTGGGTCACTCAATTTTCTTAATTCGGGGTGGAATTAGGAAGCAGGTTTTGTAGAGGTCCTATAGGATGAGTGATCCGGATCAGAAGACTCCTAGGAGGAGGTTTGTCGCGTCTATCACTCGGGATAGGACGCCGATTAGGGTCGGTACTCGAGGAAGATTGCAGGCTTAGGCCATCGCAAGTGAGAGAGTACCGCCTCAAGCTGATACTAGTGTAGCAGCACCTAACGATCCTAGATTAGATAAGATCGTGCAAATGCTTGAGACTTTGGGAATTTTGATGGGCCAACAAGTTCAAAATGAAGCTGCGCTGCCATTTGCTGCGGCAGCTGCCGCAGCCGCACACTGGTGGCGTCCAACCCGGGATTGTAATCGGGGAGAAATTAATGCACAAGCTGGTAAAGCAGTTCCTGAGACTTAAGCCACCGAGGTTCAGTGGTGTGGGCGACCCTGAGGCTACGTCCCTTTGGTTAAGGGATATTGAGAAAACCTTCATAGTGCTGAGGTGTTCAGAGGAAGATCGAGTACTTCTGGCAGCTTATGAGCTTCAAGGTAATGCTAGTACGTGGTGGGAAACCACTCAAGGAAGAGTGTTCCATGAAGGCACAGCTCAGACTTGGGGTGCCTTTTATGAGGCTTTCAATGGGAAGTACTTCTCAGATAGTGCGATATAATCCAAGATGGCAAAGTTCCAACAGCTTTGCCAGAATTAGATGTTCGTAGATCAATATGAGGAGAAGTTTGCCGAGTTGGCCAAGTATGTGCCGAGGTTGGTAGAGGACCCTGTGGATAGGGCGAGACAGTTTAGGGATAGCTTGAAGCTGGAGTTGAAAGACCAGCTGGTGCTCTTGAAAAGAACATGATTGAGAGGGTGACGGCATCTGGCTTGCAGTTTGCGCCTAATTGAGATAATCATCGATTTAGAAAGGGACCGATGATGGGAAGAAGGAATCCCATCCCACCCAGTAGAAAGAACTACGTAGGGAAGTCAACACCCAATGCCATGGTAGTCTGTCGGGTGTGTGGAAGGAGACACGGAAATCTCCCCAGTCCTTCGATGACAGGAGCCTGCTACAGATGTAACCAGCACGAGCACCAGGTGAAGGACTGTCCGCTTAGGTTGATGCGACCATAGCAGTTACTACCACCGCCACCGATAGGACACAACAGAGAGAATGCACTGCAAACATAATGTGACATCCCAAATTTCACCGACCATCATTAGTATAATTAGATCATTAGGAATTTAGATTAATTAGATTGGGCCAGAAAGTGAACCTGATGGATCGTGAGAAATGTGTGGGCTTGAGAAGTAAATGGGTCACATAATTTGGACTTGAAAAGCCGAGTGAGAGATCATGGGCTTGGACTTGGCTTGAAGCGGGCCAAGGTTCGGAATTATTAGATTCGTAAATTTAGTTTAGTGGACCGGATCGTTGTAGGTTGAGCTGTTGGGCCAGGAATGAATATTTAGGCCCGAGTGATTTTATTTTCGGTTAAGATTCATAGATTATCGTTAAGATGATTTGATTAGTGATTATTTATAGCTTTAACATTTCTTGTGATGAATTCTTTATAAACTAACATTGACTAGTCGATATGTTATACATGTTATGACTTTGTATAATTATAAAAGGATTGAAATCAAGTAGAAAAAAAAGGAAATTAATTGAAAAATATTAGAAACTAATGAACCGACTAACGACACGGACTAGAGACTAATTAAATTTGAGTGACAAATGGCGAAGGAGACCAAACTTGGAGGCCATGACATCTCTTCTCTTTGTTTCTCCTTGAACTCGACACCCACGGTTTTCTCTCTAGAAACCGAAACCATCAATTCAAGAAGACATAATTATTAACAAAATCTAATCATTAGTCTAGCCTAGGGATTAGCTTGTAGACCTATTTCCCTCATAAATTTCGAAATCCTCTCTCTCTCTCTCTTCAAAACCGAGAAACCCACCTTCATCTTCTTCTTCTCTTTTCTCTCGGTCGAGCAGTGAAGAACCAGCAACAAAACCAGCGATTTCTCCTTTTGCATGCGAGATTTTGGTGTTGATCTTGAAGCATCTTTGTGTTGTTTAGTAGCCGAAGCAAGGTAAGGAAAGATATAACTCTAAATTGAAAGTTATCCATCGTTTCGTCAAGAAAGCTTGCGGATCTAACCAAACAGTGAAGGATATGATTAGTAGTTGTTGTTTGTGATTAATCTAAGCTTGGTAAGTGTTAGATTGAAGGTAGAAGCCATTGCATGTTACCTTTGAGTCTTGTATGTTTCGAAATTCAAGTGTGAGTATGCTGTTTTGCCGAGTGAGGTGATGAAATGGTTGCCGAGTGGATGGATGTGTTGTATATTGTGATGAGTGAACTCACGGATGCAATTATACTTAGAGCCGAGCTATGGATGGGCTATTTGTTAAAGAAAAGCTTGCTGAATGTACTCTTAGTTACTGTGATGAAGTATTGAAGTGTTGTAGAAGAGATTTGTCGAATAACAAGTGGTTTAATCAGGCTAGAAGTGAAAGGATCGTGTATATATATTCTGTTCTAGAAGAATATGGTTAAGGAGTATTCTGTTTTGTATTATTTTCTTAATGCATGTTAATGAAAATAAGAAAGGAACTATTATACATGATAGAAAATCCATTAGATTAAATGAGAAAACTAGTTATGACCATATGCATATAAAAACATAGAGATGGAAGTGAATTTAGTAAAAACCAGTGAACTGTTTTTGTAAGAAACAGTTTGACCTTTGTTGATTATATTAATTTTGTGTAATTATCTAGTAAGAACCGAACTTCGAATTCTTAATGAAACTCGTAGAACATATCCATAGGAATAATATGTCAAAATTTGAGATTTAATGGATAAGAATTGGTTAGTAAAATGATTTTTCTTTGAAGGTATAAAATCTGAACGTCGATACAGGGTACTAGTAGAGATTAGGGCAACTGTTACTCTTAATACAGTGAGAATTAGATTTAAGTTTCTTCACGGAAAATGTCAATCTATGTCTCTAATATAACATACTAAAATTTAGTAGTATTTCGACAAGAATTGATATGCCTTCTGTGTTCGAAACCGAAACTCTTCATTTAACTAGTAAACTGTCTGAATCCGAGAACATATTCTAGATGTGGTGTCTTTTATATTAGACTTGTATGACATGCATAGAGTCTAGCAACCTCATAATAGATGTTAGTTGTGTAAGAGTAAGTCTCATATATCATTTGAGGTGAAGATGCATATAGTATCATGCGTGTGCAATGAGTGCGGTGCGTAGTGCTTGATTATGGGATAAATATCCATTCGGCATGGTATGGGACATGTCGTAATGGGTTTTATCTTATAATTTGGACACGCATGTGTGCTAGGATCATGAGAGTTAGCTGTATAGTTGTATACTTTGGAGTCTTTTTCTTTTGCATACGATAAATGTATTAATCAAAGGTGTGGTGGTGTGAAACGTGTGCTTAAATGAGTGAATGAACCCATCGGTACAGAGATACCGGTGATGCCCCCGGAAGTTTGGGATGCCCTTGCTGTGTGGTCTTGGATGCCTTGGTAGAGAGATACCGGGATGCCTCGGAGTGAGATGCCCTTGTGTGTGATCAATGATGCCTCAGTTGTGTGATACTGAGATGCCTCGGAGTGAGGTGCCCCTTGCTGAGTGGTCTTGGGAGGACCTCGGTTGTGTGATGCCGGGATGCCTCGGAGTGAGATGCCCATAATAGAAATATTGTGGCAGTCCAGATAAGGTAACTTCCGGAAGTGACTCGATCAGGCCGGCAGAGTTCTGGTTAGTGACTGATTGAGGGTGGATTATATGTACACTAAATATAATTCTATTTGGTGAGTGTGTTCATGCATTATTGTTGCATTGCATCTTGATATGAAATTGATTTTGAAAAAGGTAAGTATAGAAATAGATGCATATAAATTGATTACAAATATGATGTGTTAATAACCAATTGTTTATGCTTGTGACAATTCTACTTTAGTATCCTAAATTGTTGGATTATGATTCCCTTGTAATCTTGATGGCTATGGATTGTTTAAGTTAGAGTTTTATCATTCTTTACTGGGCAAAGTTGTTGCTCATACCTTACATTTTTCAGATTGATAGTATGGATGTGCCGCCAGTAGCTCGTTATGGAGTGGTAACAAGCATTGAAGTTACTTTTACTGATGCGTATGATTATGATGTTGAGCTGACTTTCTCCAAATATGAGGCTACATTATGGATGGATGATGGTAGAGCTGAGATGGTCCCAATGAAGTTTGTTGCATGGTTTATCAAGCACGATGGAGCGATGTTTGGCCCTATTCCTTTTGGTGATGATGGAGCAGGAGCTGGGACGGATGGCGCCTAGACGCCTTCATGTAGAAGCTGACTATCTTTTGTTTCTTTTGAGCGTGGGCTTGTGTGGGAAGTCGTGGAGTAGACACCCTCACCCTTTATCCCTGGCTTTTGTTACGCCTTACTTTTGTTATGTATATGTTGTATATAAAGGCGATGAACATGGAAAGCGTGCAGGTCGGTAAATTTTGTAGGCCCTGATTATGGTAAGAAGAAATGAAGCTTCTTGTGATCTTGTCTATGTGTATGAATGAATCAGCCAATATTAATAATCGGTAGAGTGTTTGCAGGATAACTTCATAGTATAAACTTTAGATTTTAAATAATCCATGTTATACATGCTAACCTTCAATGGTGAACACTTTAAATGGAATTCACAATCTTTAAAGATTATAGTAATAAATAAATTCTGCTTGCGCTTACTACGTGACGCCCTGGGACGTCACACATAATGCCACTAGAATGGCGAAGGGGATAGGAATGAACCGAGCCATGTACCGATCAGGGGAAGAATGTTTTTAGGGATAATTTTACCAAAGTGGCACAATAGAATTTTGGTTAAGCTTGTAGAATTTCAATCTGTTGAAATGAAGTTGTAAAAGGAGAATCATTGGTTAGAGTGGTACTTGGCTATTTTTTCTTATGTATAAGTTTGAAGTTGTAAATGAAAAAGATTGGCTCAAGGAGCATCTTGTTGTAATGAATTGTTATTATGCAGTGATTCAGTTTAACCCGTTAGCGGAGGAAAATTTCAAGTTAAAAGAAAATCAAGGAGGACCATCGTTTATTTTAATCTTGTCATTTAAGGCAACCAGTTAGTGGATGTAGATTGCCGATGTTATTTGGCAACTGTAGTGGGTATGATAGTTAAGGAATCGAAAGTGGAGAGCATCGCAATAGTACGGAAGTTTTCTGAAGTGTTTCTTGAGGAATCATCCAGTTTGATCCTAGAAAGGAAGATCGAGTCGTGATAGTGTTTATATCGACAACATCCAGGTGTACTCTAGAAGTCCAAAGTAGTATGAAAGACGTTTAAGGGCAGTGCTTCAGACCTTGCAAGAACATGGGCTGGATTTTCGTGAACCTGATCGAGATTGAAGCCGTGATCAATTAGTCAAGGTCTACGACAGTGATAGAGATCAGAAGTTTCTTGGGATTGACAAGTTTTTACAGACAAGTTTGTGAGAAGGTTTTCAGCAATAGCTATGCCTCTGACTAGATTGTTGAAAAAGGCAGAGGAGTTCGTAGGGACGATAAGTGCGAACGTAGTTTTTAAGAGCTTAAGTAGAAGCTGACTGCCGCACTAGTGCTGACGATTTCATCTGGCTCTGGAGGACTTTTTCAATCTTTGGAGTTTCGAGTGGAAGTGGGAACACATCACGATGGGCCTTGTGATGGGATTATCGAGAATCCAGTCAACACCGGCAAAGTCATTCGAGAAAGTAAGAATCAGACCCAACTCACGCATAGAACTTGAAGAACTGGAAGCAGGTCGACCTGAGTACGGGTTATTATCAGTTGAGGATTAAGAAAGAATTGAATAAGAGATAATATCATGGCATGGAACTTCTCAAGGACTGTGATTGCAACCTCCTGTATCACCCTGAAAATAGTAAAGTTACAGATGCGTTAAATAAAGAGTCATCGATTGCGCAGATGGTGATTCAGGAGTGGATTTTACTCAAAGAAGCTGGAGATTCGGTTTCAAATCTGAGGTAGGCCACCTTTCAAGCCGTATGACCATCCTCAAAATTTAATTGGAAGTATAGCTAAGAATCAAGACGTTGCAGTTGACAGATCCCGAGATCCTGAAGATTATGTAGGAAGATACAGAAAAGAGAAAGGCTGATTTGCAAGCTACCGAGGTTGGAACACTAAAATTTTGTGGATGATTGTGTGTATCCGATGATGCGGAGCTTAAGGAAAAGATCTTGTCATAAGCTCACTATAGCAATTATCGCCAGACGCCCGATGGCACAGGTTGAAGTACTATATGACAGGGAGTGTAGAACTCCAATTTGTTGGGATGAAGTCGAGAGCGGAAGATTACCGACATAGAGTTAGTTCAACGGTCAGTGGATGCCGATACAGTAATCTGAAGGAGACTTAAGACTGTTCAGAGTCGCCAGAAAAGTCAGGCAAAGAAGTGGCGAAGACCGGTTCAGGTAATAGATCGAAGGGAACAAGCGTTGTGTACCAAAGAGACCTATTTAGTCAAAGTGGTTTAGCAACACCACGGGACATAAAAAAACTACTTAGGAAAGCGAAGAATCGATGAGACGACAATACCCCCACCATTTTGAAGAAGAATTTTAATGGTTTAAATTTCGAGGATGAAATTTTTATAAGAGGGGAAGAGTTGTGACATCCTGAAATTCGAGCCCTCTGAGAGGTGAATGAATGTGAATTTCGTCAATGCATTGTTGGTTAATCTCACTCGGAATTGACCACTCCTGAGATACTGACCTCGAGGGGAAAAGCTAATGAGGACAGAACTCGTGCGACTAAAGAACTTGACCTGGGAAAACGGCTTGACCATGAGACTTGCGTGAGGACGATCCTATAGATAGGCAGGCCGATTTCAAGTATGACTAGAAGTCGATTCGCGAGCAGAACATAATGGAACGACGGTGATTATGTTTACTGTTATCAAGCCCGCGAATGACCCTTTGTCGATCCTCGGTAATTGTGTACATTGAAATAAGAATTTATCCTCCGTAATTTCATGTAGTCATGGACATCCATGTGTCGAGATGTCTTGAACGTGGTTTGGCACGAGTCGGTTACGCGTGAACCCTTGAAGCCACCTATCAGTCTGAGTTGTACCAAAATGGCATACGGGCGAAATTGACATGCATGAAAACCCATGATTGAACTTTGATTTATCGGGAATGTCCGGGACGGACTTTGGATGAAGCTACTTCAACGGTTGACAGCGCCAGTTAAGTCGTGTATTTGGAAAAGGGATTTTCGGATCGAGGAAGCAAGCCTGTGACGACGTGGGCCGAGCAAATCCAGTGTGGGCCTTAGGCCTAAGGTTGGACAGCCACCATAATGGGCCCAAAGCAAGCAAGTGAGCCCATCGGGCCCAAACTAACTATTCATCTTCCAAGCCCATTGTCTAAGCCTTGAACCATTTCAAGCCCAATCAATTCCCAAGCCTATTCCTATTCATTTCCAAGCCCAATTCTTAGGCCCACCCATCATTTTCAGCCCAAGGACAGATTGGTAATTTGTGCAAGGTAGAAATGACTATTTTGCCCCTAAAACTGTGTGGATAAGGGCAAAGGAAGAGAGAGAAGATGAGGTGACTTGCATGGGGACTTGGGGCCAGCTTTTGGGGGCCTTGATAGGCCTCACTTCACTGTCTCTCTCCTCCTTCAACTCTCTCTTGACCGGACCCCTCTCTCCCTTGTTTTTCTCTTTCTTCTTCCTTCTGCTCCAGCAGACTTTCTTGGGAAAACATGAGTTGATTGTTGCCTTCCTAGACGAATCAGAGCCCGTGCCATCCACCACTGTGCTCAGGACACCCAGACCGTCAGCCTTGACTTGGCTGTGTGCTGGTTGGAGCCGCCGGCAAACCCGCTAGCCGGCTAGAAGCCAGCAGCAATCTAATTGTCTGGTCCTGTTCTACTCCAGCTGACCTTCTTGTGAAAACTCGAGTTGTTCATTGCCTTCCCGTGAGAATTAGCCTTTGTGCCACCTACCACCGTGTCCAGGAGGTCTAGACCGTATGGACGAGCGTAGCCACTAGCCGAACGGAGTCGCCGGCTGACCTGCTTGCCGGCCGGAAGTAGCCCCTCGCGGGACCGCCTTGAGCCCACTCGATTTCGCTTGTTTCGCCTTTGCAGACTGTTTTCTCCTATTCAAACCCTTCCTCCACCCATCCTAACCACCAGAAACTCCCCCTTGACCCCTAAGTGCCGCCAGCTGTTGGCCACCCCCTAGCCGGAGGTCCAATCAGCCGTCCAACTTGTTTTCTCCTCCAGTAGTCCAGTTTTGAGAGTTGCAGAGGGAAGCAGAAGTTGTGCCTATTGTTTTAGCCTCGGGACTACCTTGGATTGTCATGGTTGAGGTATCCGAGCATAGCCACCGTCGTCGCTACTGCGTTCGTGTCTCCGGCCCACTTAACAGGTGAGTTTAGCTCCTAATCCTTCGATCAGTGCCTAAACTTGCTTAGGGTTGGTTTAGTTAGGGTTAATTACATTTTAGGAGATTTAATTAAGTTGTATTAGCCCTAAGTTGTATTAAGCATGTTTAGCTTTAATTGATTGGTTGTTTAATTTAATTATGTTTTTAATGATTTCTGGATTTAATTTATTACTTATTTAATTCTGGAAATTCACTGTTCACGCAACACTATTCACGAGTACTGTTCACGTGCACTGTTCACGTGCGCTGTTCATCCAGAATGCAAAATTTGTAAAAATTCATGTGGTGTAATCCTACGAAGTGAATGGATGTGTAATTGCATGGACATCCGCACGAATCAAGTAGTTTGTATCAAAAAGGGAAAAATAGGTTTTTCGAGGGACACCGAATGGACCATTGAACTTCGAGTAGGCCGTGCCCATTGGACCGTGATTAACTACCGAAGTTCGAGTTAATGATTTTTTTATTTAATTATTTATTTAAATTAAATATTATTAAGTTATATTATTTTATATTTAAATTAATTTAATTTTCGGAATTTAATTAATTAATTAATAATTTCGAAGTTCTCCGCCAGGGATGGCCAGTTGTTAGAATTTTGTACTGATCACGGTGGTATGTTTAGTTTCTATAATTGAATGCTATTTTGTGAAATTGAGTGATGGTTGTGAAACATAGGTATTTTAATCAAAAGATACCGATCAAGTTGGGTGTTGACACCGAAAGTGGTTTTTAAGTACCATTTCAGCTTAGGTAAGCATTAATCAGCTTCGGGGAGCAATATAGATCTATAGCAGCTTCGGTGAGCAATAATACTTCAGCAACTTCGCTGAGCAATATAGATATATGGCAGCTTCGGTGAGCAATATAGACATCAGCTTTGGTGAGCAATTATATATGGATATATCTATCACCTTCGGTGAGCTAGCCCATCTATTTCAGCTTAGGTGAGCAGTGTTCGAATCGATTGAGTTTATAGATGGTATTGAATGTATCGAATTGAGTGATTTGTTGATCGATTTTACTTTATAATTGGGACTCGTGTGATTGATCAATTGAGGCATGATAGGTGGCGCACTAAAGTACAAGAGCATATGAGAATCATGGCATCGTTGGTTCCATATATGCATGAGTTGAGCACATTGTTTATGGCACACAAACATGATTCGATAACGTGCAGGGTGTGGCAATGGCTATGTGAGAACGTTTGTGATGCGACTCGTATGTGATTGATAAACTGCATCATCTAATGGCCATGTGCATTGCGTGTATTGTGCTGAGACATACGAGCAGGGGGGTTGTGATTTGTTGATTGTTGGTTGTTAGTCATGGTAAGTAGTGGGGTTGTTTTGAAGAGATACCCCGAATTGAGTTGGTGTCTTAATCGAGGGACTAGGGGGAGGACTCGCTAAGATTTTATATGTCGCTAGTGTGAAGAACCCGGAGCTTGAAGTGGAAGGGTCAAGAGCATATGTGGCTCAGTAGTTCTTTTTGAGATAGACCTATATAAGAACCTCAGGTGTTTATGAAAGTGTGTTTGTAATTGTAATAAGTTGTCCTACTTTTATATCCCATGTTTTTTGCTGTCAGGGGATTAGTTAATCCGTTTCCGCATGTGTAATAAAATGAATGGGTCGGCGATGCGTCCTAGGAACGTCGCAAATTTCTATCGACCACCGAGGGATGTGCGTGTACTCGAGGTTCGGGGCATGACATCTCAGCCCTTAGCTGAGAGTTCGGCTTCTGGTTGTTGCTGGAAAGGGTTGGTCGGGTGGTCGGCTTGGCTGGAAACGGGTTAGGCGGGCGATGGATGGCAACGATAGAACCAGGCGAAGGCGACGACATCTTGGACGGCCGGCGGAGATGGCTTAGGCGGAGCCACGACAGCGGTCGGGGGGCGGACACATGGTGCGGGGCAGTGAGCAGGCTCGAGATGCGCAAGCGACAGTGCACGGACGGCGCGCGTCGCGACGGTTTCGGCAATTCGAGCAAGCAGTCGACGGCTGCTGTGGTCTCTCTGGTTGTTTGTTGGCTTTCTTTAGTTTTCTAGCTTTCAAAACAGCAACAATGGAGGACACAACAGCAAGGAAGAAGAATGAGGAGTAGCTGCAGCTTGAGGGGGACCACAAGGCCTGAATTCTTCAAGAAATATCTCCAAACCATCAATACTTGCCCCCAAAGTCCATGGCTGCTATCCTTAGCCATATCCCCTCCAAGATTTCCCCCAACAAGCCACCAAAATGGTGCAAAAGGTTGTTGCCCCATGAACCTAAAAATTTTGACATTTCCCTTTCAATTTCAATCCAACACCACCTCAATCCCAATTGATGCCCAAAAATTCTAGCTAAGTCATCCACATCCATTCCACAATTTTCCTCACCAAATGGTCCAACTTGAACGCCAAAAGTTCCAACAAAGATGGCCCTCTTAATTTTCCAATCCAAAATCGTTTAACTTTGAATTTTCGCCAAAAATTTGGGTTTGCCGAAAAATCTTCGGAGGATGAGTCGACTTTCCTAAAATAAATTGTGACATGACAGAACTGTTCAATTTCGTGGTTAATTTCAACCGAACGCGATTTTAGCGTGATCTAACCTACAGGGTAGCTTTTAGGAATTTTTAGCACATTTGACCCGTGGTTGATTATTTTCGAACCACATTGTGCAGCTTCGACACATAGGCGACTCTTGGTTGTCGTGAAAATCTCAAGGTTTCAAATACGGGCACAGGTACATAAATGACAGAAAAATTGGTTTAGTGCCATTCGACGAGAATTTTGCAATTAAGTGGAACCATCCACACTTTCATTACATGCCTCTGTCGAACTGACCTATCTCCGGTCTCTGATCGATTTTGACAGTGCCATATTGACCCTTGCAGATTAGCATGGTCGAGTAGTCAAATTCTGGTTGAATTCTAAAGTCTATTGCATTTAGATTCCTTAACGACGTCACCTGATAGATTAGTTATCTCGTGAGTGATTAGCTCAGAGAAAAGGACTATAGGTGCGTCGATGAAAGGCCCAATTCATTAAATTGAAAATAGGGTTGAAAATCAGGATGTAACAACTCTTCCCCTCTTATAAAAATTTCGTCCTCGAAATTTAAACCATTACAAATCTTGAACAAAAAGGTGGGGGTATTGTCATCTCATCGAGTCTTCACTTTCCCAGGTTGCTCCTTCTGTCCCGTGGTGTTGCCAGACCACTTTGACTAATGGCATCGTCTTGGTGCGTAGCATTTGCGCCTTCCGATCTACAATCTAAATCGGTCTCTCCACGTACAACACTCTGTCATCCATGTCCAATTCTTCAAAATTCAGCACGTGGGTCGGGTCAGGCTCATACTTTCTTAACTTCGACACGTAAAAGACGTCATGCATTTGCGCTAGTCTCGACGGTAGCGTAAGATGATACGCCAGAGTCCCTATTCTTTCCAGGAATCTCGAAGGGACCTACGTACCTCGGACTCAGCTTCCCTTTCTTGCCGAAGCACGAAGTACCCCCTCATTAGTGACACCTTCAGAAAGATGTGCTCACCAACTTGGAATTCCAATGGCCTTCGACGCTTATCTGCATAACTTTTCTGGTGACTCTAAGCGGTCTTTAATCTGTCCCGATAACTATAACTGCATCCATTGGCTACTGAACCAACTCTAGGCCTGTGATCTTCCGTTCTCCGACTTCATCCCAACAAACTAGAGTTCTCCACGCTCTGCCATACAATGCTTGAAATAGTGCCATCTGAATACTCTACTGGTAGCTGTTGTTATAGGCGAACTCGACAAGATGAAGCTGTTCCTCCCAGCTTCCTTTGAAATCCAACATGCAAGCTCTCAGCATGTCCTCGAGGGTTTGGATCGTCCTCTCAGACTGACCATCCGTATGTGGATGATAGGCCGTATTGTATTGTAGCTTCGTTCCCAAGCCAGTCCGTAAGCTTTTCTAGAAGGCTGCTGTAAACTTCGGGTCTCGGTCAGACATAATCGTCACTAGCACTCCATGTAGACGAACTATCGACGTATGTACCATTCTGCATACCTATCCAAAGCAAAATCCTTTCGTACGGTGATAAAGTGAGCAGACTTCATCAATCTATCAACCACAACCCACATGGAATCATTACCCCTCTAACTCCTCGGTAAGCCCATCACAAAGTCCATTGTGATGTGTTCCCATTTCCACTCGGGAATCACGAGAGGTTGCAGAAGTCATCCCGGCTTACAATGCTATGCTTTCACTTACTGACATGTCAGACACTTGGCGACATGTTTGGCGATATCTGCCTTCATATCGGTCCACCAAAAGTGTTGACGTAGATTCTGGTACATCTTCGTACTGCCTGGATGAATGCTGTAACTGCTACAATGAGCTTCTGACAAGATCTCCTCCTTAAACTCTGCATCATCAGGTACACACAATCGTCCATGAAACTTCAGTGTCCCATCTTCAGAAATTTGAAAATAATCCTTTCTCTGTTCTACATCTTTTTGCATGATCTTCTCCATCTCCGGGTCTGTCAACTGTAGCGTCTTGATTCTGATATGCACTTCCGGTTCAATTTTGAGGGTAGCCATAAGATTTGAAAGGTGGTCTACCTCAAATTTGAAAACCGAAACTCGGGCTCCCTCGATTAAAATCCACTCTTTGATCACCATCTACACAATTGAAGACTTCTGACTCAACGCATCTACGACCTTATTAGCTTTTCTAAGATGATACAAGATGTTGCAATCATAGTCCTTCAGAAGTTCCATCCAGTGACGCTGTCTCATATTCAACTCATTCTGAGAGAATAAATACTTGAGACTCTGATGATCAGTAAAGATCTGGAATCTTTCTCCACACAAATAATGTCTCCAAATCTTCAGGGCGAAGATAATCGCTGCGAGTTCTAAGTCATGCGTCGGGTATTCAATTCATGAGGTCTCAACTGACGGGACGCGTATGCAACAACCCTACCATGCTGCATCAACACGTAACCTAGTCCTCTGAATGACGCATCACTATAGATCTCGTATCCTCTAGGACCAAATGCTATGGTCAGTATGGGTGCGGTAGTTAGCTTCTGCTTTAGCTTTTGGAAACTACGCTCACACTTATCTGTCTATCCTTCTTCAGCAGTTGAGTCAAAGGCGAAGCTAATGTTGAGAATCCTTCCACGAACCTTCTGTAATAACCTGCCAAACCCAAGAAACATATGATCTCTGTCACTGTCATCGGTCTTGGCCACCGATAACCGTCGATCTTGGTCAGGTCCACGGAGATTCCTTCACTTGAAATCACGTGACCTAGGAAAGTCACACGAGTCAAACAAAACTCGCACTTACTAAACTTAGCATACAGTCCATGATTTCGTAGAGTCTGGAGCATTACCCTCAACTGTCTTTCGTGCTCCTCAGGACTTCTTGAGTACACCGGGATATCGTCAATGAACACAATCACAAACTGATCTAGATACTCCTTGAATACTCGGTTAATCAGATCCATGAAAGCAGCTGGGGCGTTCGTCAAACCAAACAGCATTATAGTGAACTTATAATGGCCGTACCGAGTACGAAATGCCGTCTTCGGTATATCCTCCTTTCTGATCCTCAACTGATGATACCCCGTCCTCAAGTCGATTTTTGAAAATATTGACACTCCGTGCAATTGGTCAAACAAGTCGTCGATCCTCGGCAGCAGGTACTTGTTCTTGATCGTCACCGATTGAGTTGACGATAGTCGATGCACAGGCGCAACGAACCATCTTTCTTCTTCATGAACAGAACTAGTGCTCCTCAAGGTGATGCACTAGGACGTATGAATCCCTTATCCAACAACTCTTACATATGCACCTTCAGTTCTTTCAACTCTGACAACGCCATCCGGTAAGGAGCCTTAGAGATTGGCTCCGTTCCGGGGCTAACTCAATCACAAACTCAATCTCCTTTTCTCGAGGTAGGCCTGGCAATTCCTTTGGAAACACGTCTCGAAACTCTTGGACCACTGCAATATCTTCTATCTTTAGCTCCTCAACTGTCGTATCCACGACAGTCGCCAAGTAACCTTGACAACCCCCATCTAACAAACGGGTTGCCTCAAGTGACGAGATTAAGGTAATCGAGGTTCCTCCTCGACTCCCAACAAACTCAAAACTCTCACCCGCTAATGGGTTAAACGGAATTGCTTTACGATAGCGGTCCATCTTAGCTCGTTGCTTGGTGAGCCAGTCCATGCCAATTATCACATTAAAATCATACATGACTAGGACTATCAAGTCTATCTTTCCCTCTCGCTAACCAATCACAAACTTGCAACTAGGACAGCCTACTATAGACAACACCTTATCCTTTAGCGGTGTAGATATGCTAACCACTAACTCCAACAATTCAAGACTCAACCCTACTAGCTTAAGAAATTGCTCAGCTATAAACGAATGAGTAGCGCCAGGGTTAAATAAAGCACAAGCAGCATGGTCGTTTTATGAAACAGTACCTGAGACCATATCAGGTTAGTCCTCAGTTGTCACACCCCAATCCTCGGGCACGCATGTGGCACCCCTCGACCGCCCCCAAACCGTTAGGGTCACCACCAGCACTTTCCACTCATTCTAATCAATATACCACTCTGATACCATTTATTTGTAGCGGGTCCATATGTCACGCCCCGAACCTCGAGCACGCGCACATCCCTCGGTGGTCGATAGAATTTTGCGACGTTCCCAGGACTCGTCGCCAACCCTTTTCATTTTATTGCACATGTGGAAGCGAATTCACTAATCCCCTGACAACAACATACATGGGATAGAAAAGCAGGACAACCAATTTCAAATCAAATACACTTTTATAAACACTTCAAGCTTATACAGAAGGTCTATGTCATAAAGAACTACTAAGCCACCTATGCTCCTGACCCTTCCACTTCAAGCTCTTGGCTCTTCACACTAGGGACCTGAAAATGGTTATTCAATAACCAGTGAGATATAAATCTCAGCAAGTTCCACCCCTAAGCCCCGGTTAGTACACCAACTAAACCTAGGGTATCTATCCAGAACTACCCCACCACAAGCAACAACCAACAGTCGATTCGCATACAACCTTACCCGGTATGCCATACCCTGCACATTGAATCTTAGCACAATACACGCAATGCACATGGCCATTAGATGATGCAGTTCATCAGTCACATACGAGTCACGTCACAAGCGATTTGTGGCATCCCAAAATTCATGGCAACCTCCAGGTACATTAAGACCTACGAATAGGTGATGGAAGTACCCTTAAGTTGAATTTTAGCCATTTAATCCATAGGTTGCAATGAGATTTATGGCCAAGTTTCTAATGGATAATTATTTAATAGGAAAGAAAATTCTATCATTGGCCATGTGTATTATAAATTGAAATTTATGGATTTATGACTACAAGCTTTATGGCCATATTATTTTGTAAGTTAGGGATTTATTTAAGTGGAAGAAATTAGTAGATAATTAAAGGGGAAGTGGGCCGAAATTCTTAGGCCAAGCTGGCCCAAGAACCCAGCCCACGATCACCCACCGTTCGGCCACATGGGCCCGGCCCACGAAGTCAAGGAGGAAAGCTGCTGTCGGCCCATGGCTGGCCCAAGCCCACGAAGGGCTGTCGACGTGCAAAGGAGGGGGGGATCCGGTTGCATGCCTCCCCCGATTTGTCCCAAGAAGATTTCCAAGTGTCCTCCATGCATGACCTAATGATGACTAATGATTGAGGGGAAGAAATTAAGGGGAGATGGTGCCGGTTTAAGCGAGAAAGAGAGGGAGAGAGAGAGGTTCGTACGAGAGAGAAAGAAAGGAGAGAAAGAGAAGAAAGAAAGGAAGAAAGGAAGAAGAGAAGAGGAAAGAAGGAGAGGCCGCGCGTCTGTCGTCCGTCGCCACCGTGTCCAGTCGCCGTGTGCTCGCTGTTTGCTCGATTTAGAGGCAAGTTGGGATCCTTAAATCTGCTCTTGCATGTTGTGCCTAGTATGTGTGCTTGAATAGTGATAGATTTTGGATGTTTAGGGTGTTAAAAGTTGAAAATTTAAGAGGGATGGTTGAGACTAGTAAACTGTTCTTGAGAAAACAGTTCGACCTTGGATGTTCTATTGGCTTGCTGTGTTGCTTGAGTTGGATTTTGGCCGTGACTTCTAAATGAAAGTTGTTAAGGACTTCTTGAAATATAACATACTCAAATTTGGGACAAAACGAACAAGTATATGTGGGTGAAATATTTATTTTTCGGAGAGATTGAATCTGGAGATTTCGGTAACGACCTTTGATGAACGCATGGACTGTAACGTTATCTTTTTGTTGAAATTTCACTTTGATTTCTTAACGAAAGATGTAAAGGACATCCTGAGGTTTAACATATCGAAAATTTAGAGGAAAATAACAAGAATAGATGGTTGAAATCGTGGTTTTTCGGAAGTAGTCAGATCTGGAAACTTCGGTATTGAAACAGAAGCTTTAACCGTCTATATTAAATCACCTAGAACGAATTTGACTTTGATTTCTTCATGAAAAACCTACCTTAGGATCTTGACTACAACATAGTCGAATTTCATAAATTTTTAAGGTAATTTGAGTATTTAATCGAAAATTCCTTTAAAACCGTGTAACCTGGTATATTCGGATTTGAACAGTTTCAATGCGTGGGTCGTATCATTTTGTATGAAGCTCTTTCGGCAAAGCGTTCTCATGAAGTATCTCTATTTATGTCTTCTCTGTGACATATTCAAATTTCATAATTTTTGAAGCTCATTTGCCTATTTAACTGAAAATGTTTCGAAAACTGTGCAAGTTTAGTGGTTATGATAATGGTGCTGTGATGTTCGGTCTATACCGCATGATATGAGGATCTTTTGGTGCAGTGTCCTTCATGAAATAATTGCCATTATGGCTTGACTATCACATGTTCGAATTTCATAATTTTTAAAGGTCATTTGGATATTTAATGGAAATATTTTCTAAAACTGTGCAAGCTGGATTGTACGAATTTCAAATGCTGTAATTCATGATTATTCTGTTTTGGATGAGTCCCATGAATTATATTGATTTGAGTGATCACACATTTGATGATATTTGGCATGGCCTATAGAATCAAATGTTGAATTAGACTTTGTTGCTATCACATCATGTGCCATGTTGATTGTGAGACATAAATTGGTGAATATGAATCATGATGAATGAGGAGACTGTTGGAAGTGAGCCGATAATGCCACGGGAGTGTCGGGATGCACTGGATGGGGGGTGCCGGATGCCCGGTTGTATTGTGATACATGCCCGGATGTCCTCGGGAGTTTCAAGATGCCCGGAATGGTTGGGTGCCGGAAGCCTCGGAGGTTTGTGCCCGGGGAATGCCTCGTGATGCCAGTTCCGATACGAGATGCCCGGAATGTGGGGGTGCCGGATGCCCGGTGGTGTGTGCCGGAGGTTTCTCGCGATGCCAGGTTGGGGTGCGAGTGATAAAATGTGGGATGCAATTACTGATCCCGGGGAAAGAAAGATATGGTGATCAAATTGAAAGATAAAAAGTGGAAATTGAATCATGCATGGTATGGTGACATGTACGCATGGCTGTATGATATGATGTGTATGGGTGCATTGTGGTATGTGCACATGAGGTATGGATATGCATGAGTGCTTGAGGATGAGTGCATGGTTGTATATGCACCTATGGCATGATGGTATATATATACTTGATGATGAGTGCAT
This sequence comes from Eucalyptus curtisii, assembly GCA_017140595.1. Lineage (NCBI taxonomy): Eukaryota > Viridiplantae > Streptophyta > Magnoliopsida > Myrtales > Myrtaceae > Eucalyptus > Eucalyptus curtisii. Next base: position 28,602,464 of record CM029498.1, read on the forward strand.
GATGGTGTATACACACATGGTTTGATGACATATGCATGGCTGCGAGGTAAGTTATGCTTGGATGCATGATTTAATATGCACTATGCTATGGGGTCATGATTGTATTGTGTGATGCATTGAGTAGTTTAATGGATCTTTTACCTGCTGAGTGGCTGTACTCACCCCTTCGAGGACCAACATTTCAGATTAGAAAGATGCCGCTCTCTACGGTCACGCGGGATACCTTTTATGGCCTTCCATCTGACGCGGAGGTCGAGTATACGGAGTTAGATTGTGTCACCATCCCTGGTCTGACGTTTATATGGGTTCGTGTGCTAATAATGCATGATGTGGGCCTGGCTGGCGGCCCGGTCATCCAGGAGTTCTTGTCGGTCCTCGTTCGCCGTGACGGAGTGATACGAGGGATGTTGCCGCCGCCACCGCTTGACGCACCAGGGTGGGTGTGATGGTCCGCGTGAGGAGTGGATAGCTGACACTTTTTGAGGATAGCTGACACTTATAGATGAAGGATGACAATTGGCACCCCTGACTTGCCTAAGGTCACCACAGGTACCTATCGTTATACCTAATGAACGCTAGATTACATCTCTTAGCGAAGCATTACTGCAGTTCATGGGCTTTTTTTTTTTTTTTTTTCAAAACGGTCCCGGCGCAACTTATTAGCGGAAGCATAATTGAATATCACCATCTCTCCCTCCAACAATCATGATACAATGCACACCAACTACACATCATATGAAAAGATGAAGCCGAGCCACTTTTATTTACGTATATTTTTCAAGATGGATTTCACGGGTCGGTACAACAAAAAGAAAAGCGAAGATTTTCTATCTAGACTTGGCCACAACCCAAAAGAGACAACTCGACCCCTATGTCTATCTCATGTATGATCCTCCATCTATAAGTGTCGGCTATGTCCAAAAAGTGTCAGCTCTCTACTCCTCACGCGGGCCATCACATCCACCCCGGTGCATCCGGCGGTGGCGGCGGCAACATACCCTGCATCACGCCGTCACGGCGGACGTGGACAGACAAGAACTCCTGGACGACTGGGCCCCCAGCCAGACCCACATCATACATCACCAGCACACGAACCCGCACAAACGTCAGACCGGGGATGGTAACGCGGTCCATCTCCGAGCACTCGACCTCCACGTCAGATGGAAGGCCATAAAAAGTGCCACGCGTGACCGGAGAGAGCGGCATCTTTCTAATTTGAAATGTTGGTCCCCGAAGGGGTGAGTACAGCCACTCAGCAGGTAAAAGATCCAATAAACCACTCAATGCATCACACAATACAATCATAACAATCATAGCATGGTACATGCCATTCATGCATCCAAGCATAACTTACCTTGCAGCCATGCATATGTCATCACACCATATGTACATACATCCTCATGTACTCATCATCATCATGTCACAAACATATCATCATGCCATAGGTGATCATCAACATGTCACAAACATATCATCATGCCATAGGTGATCATCATCACGTCACTCATCCATACGTATGTCATCACATCATATGTGCATGATTAAATTTCCACTTTTATCTTTAAATTTGATCACCACATCTTTCTTTCCCGGGACCAGTAATTGCATCCCACACTTTATCACTCGCACCCCAACCTGGCATCGCGAGAAACCTCCGGCACCCCCACATTCCGGGCATCTCGCATCCCAACTGGCATCACGAGGCATTCCTCGGGCACAAACCTCCGAGGCTTCCGGCACCCAACCATTCCAGGCATCTCGAAACTCCCGAGGACATCCGGGCATGTATCACAATACATCCGGGCATCCGGCACCCCCCATCCCGGGCATCCTGATACTCCCAGGGCAGTATCGGCCGCCACTAACAATTTCCTCATTCATCACAATGCACGTTCACCAATTTATGTCTCACAATCAGCATGGCACATGATGTAATGGCAACAAAGTCTAATTCATTATTTCATTCTATATGCAATGCCAATTATCATCACATGCTCAGCAATATTCAATCGCCTCAATTAATATAATTAATAGGGCTCATCCAAAGCAGAATAATCAAAATTTCCAGCATTTAAAATTCGTATAATCCATGCTTGCACAATTTTAGAAAATATTTCCATTAAATGCCCAAATGGTCTTTAAAAATTATGAACTTTGAACATGTACTAGTCAAGACATAATGGCAGATATTTCATAAAGGACATTGCATCAAAAGACCCTCATACAATTTGATATAGATCACGCATCACAGCATTCCTATTCTATCAATACAGCTTGCACAGTTTTTGAAATATTTTTGGTTAAATAGGTATATGAACTTCAAAATTATGAAATTTTAATATGTCATAGGGGAGACATAAAGAAACATACTTCGTGAAGAACACTTTGCCAAAAGAGTTTCATATAAAATGATATGATCCACACGGTGAAGCTGACCAAATCCGAATATACCAGGTTACACGGTTTTAAAACCATTTTCGATTAAATACTCTAATGACCTTAAAAAATTATGAAATTTAAATATGTGCTATTCAAGACCCTAAAGTAGATTTTTCATGAAGACACCGAAGTCAGATTTGTCCTAGATAATTAATCATAGACGGTCGAAGCTCCTATTCGTAGTACCGAACAGTCCAGGTTTTGCTGTCTCCGAAAAATCAAGGTTTCACCTACTTATATTCCTTCATTTCCTCTGAATTTTTGATATGTTTTGCCTCAAGAGGTCCACTACAACTTTTATTAAGGGATCTAGGTGAGATTCTCAAAGGATAATCACTTTATGGTTCACGAAGTCGCTGGGGTCCAGTACAACACTTCCAGATCTATCGTCTTCAAAGGAAAAATCGTTTCACTAGGTTACACTTGTTCGTTTTACTTAAAATTTGAGTCTGTTAGCCTTCGGGATGTTCTCTTGAACTTTCGTGAAGAAGTCGAACTGAAATTTTCAGTAAAAAGTAACATGCAATACACAAAACCACCGAGAGGTCGACAAAACAGCTTCAGATCTAACGTTTTCGTAGGAGAAGGGTTTCACCCCTAAAATCTCAACCATTTTCTGTCAAATTTTAGTATGTCATACTTTAAGATTCTATCTACAACTTTCATGAAGAAGTCGAAGCCAAAATCCTACTCAAAACCCACATGCAAGCCTCTACAACATTCTGGGTCAGGCGGTCTACTCGAAAACAGAAGGCTACTTCAAAAACAACACATGCAAAGCTTCGGTTCTCACACCCTAAACGTCCGAGATTCATCACCATTCAAACACACATGCAAGATACAACATGCAAGAGCAGAATATAGATCCCAACTTGCCTCTAGACCGAGCTAGCAGCGAGCACACGGACGGCGACAAGCGACGAACGCACGGCGGACGGGCGACAGACAAGCGGCTTCCTCCCTCGCGCGGCCTCTTCCTCCTCACTCTCGGTTTCCCTCACTCTCACGACAGCTCTGTCTCTCTCTCACTCCCTCTCTCCGGCGACACTTCCCCCCTCATCATCAACCGGTTCCCTCAATTTTCCTCTCCTCAATGATGAACGATCATTGCTTTTGCATGAAGGACACTTGGACAAAGGGTGCTAACACTTGGCAAATCCCATGCATGATGGGCTTGAAGATGGGCCGGTTCCTCCCCCTTGTGGTCGACGGCAGCCCTCTTCATGGGCTTCATGGGCCAAGCCAATTTGGCCCACTTTAGGTCCAATACCCTTGGGCCAAAAGTTCAATCCTAATAAATCCCAATTTTACTTTTTAACAATTCATCTTAATTCCCTCTTTTATAAATTTCAAATTCTCAATTTCATATGGCCATAAAACTTGTAACATTTAAACTATAGGGATCAAATCTATGAGGTGCATTAGCCAAGAACAAATTCTCCTTATCAACTTATCCAATAATACTAATTTTAATAACTCATGAATACAAGATACATAACACTTGGCCTTAAAAGAAAACCAATGGCTAAAGCATAAACCAAAGGCAATTTCATTACTTAATCATAGTCTTTAATACATGTAGAGGTTGCCTTGAATTTTGGGATGCCACAATTCTCCCCTCCTTAGAGAATTTCGTCCTCGAAATTAAACATTACTCGTGTCCTTTTGAAACAAGTAGGGGTACTTTTCCTTTATCTGTTGTTCACTTTCCCAGGTGGCCTCCTCCATATCATGATGTCGCCATAATACCTTAACTAATGGAATTCTCTTGGTCCTGAGAATTAGTTCCTCCCGCTCGAATACTTGCACAGGCTCTTCAATGTACCTCACTTTCTCATCCACTTTGATGGCTTCATGATCGAGTATGTGACCGGGATCCGGGCGATACTTTCTCAACATCGATACATGAAACACATCATGCAAATTTCCCAATTTAGGAGGCAGCGCCAAACGATAAGCTACATCTCCTATTCTTTCAAGTATCTCAAAAGGTCCAACAAATCTAGGGCTTAACTTACCCTTCATTCCAAATCGAGATATTCCTTTCATTGGAGATACTTTAAGGAATACATGATCTCCCACACTAAATTCTAAAGGCCTCCTACGCCTATCTGCGTAGTCTTTCTGTCTATTCTGGGCTGTTTTAAGTCTTTCCCTGATAATTTTGACAGCCTCAGTGGTAACTTGTACAAGTTCAGGTCCTGTCAATTTCTTTTCACCCACTTCATTCCAACAGACAGGAGTCCTACATCTCCTTCCATACAATGCTTCATAGGGAGCCATGCCTATACTTTTCTGAAAACTATTATTATAAGCAAACTCCACCAATTGCAATCTTTCATCCTAATTCCCTTTAAAATCAATCACACAAGCCCTCAAGATATCCTCTAATGTCTGGATTACTCTCTCTGTTTGTCCATCTGTTTGAGGATGAAAAGCAGTACTAAACTGAAGTTTAGTTCCTAAGGCCATTTGAAGACTCCGCCAAAAATTTGAAGTAAATCTCAAATCCCGATCTGAGGTAATAGTCACTGGAACACGATGTAGGCATACCACTTGACTTACATATATATCCGCATATTTGTCCATCGAGTAGTCTATACGAACTGCTAGGAACTGCGCAGACTTGGTTAAACGGTCCACTATTACCCAGATAGAGTCATGTCCACTTGATGTCCTTGGCAATCCTTGCACAAAGTCCATTGTTATATGTTCCCATTTCCATTCTGGTATGTCTAACGGTCCCAAGAGTCCTGCGGGTTTGCGATGTTCCGCTTTTACTTGTTGACACGTTAAACATTGAGAAACGTACTTAACCGTATCTGCTTTCATACCATTCCACCAAAATTGCTGACGTAGATTTCTGTACATCTTTGTACTACCTGGATGAACACTGTAATTACTCCTATGTGCCTCCGACAAAATTTCCTTCTTTACTTCTTCATTGTCGGGAACACAAAGTCGTCCTTGACATCTTACTACCCCATCTTCAGAAACTTGAAATTCTGATCTTTTTCCTAAAGATACTGCATCTTTCACTTTCATAATTTCCGAGTCAGATTCTTGTAATGTCTTAACTTTCTAAATAATTTCAGGTTCAATTTTTAATGCACTAAGCATACCAGTAAGACAATCCATTTCCAATTTAAACTCTGAGTCTGCTACGGACTTTAATAAGTTCCATTCCGCCATTCTTAAACTAGCCATCTCCATAGCTGACTTACGACTAAGAGCATCCGCTACCTTATTCGCCTTCCCTAGATGGTATCGTATCTCACAGTCATAATCCTTTAACAACTCCATCCACCTCCTTTGTCTCATGTTCAACTCTTTTTGTGAGAATAGATACTTCAAGCTCTTATGATCCGTATAAATCTCAAACTTTTCCCCATATAAATAATGCCTCCATATCTTCAAAGCGAACACTATGGCTGCTAATTCTAAATCATGCGTTGGGTAGTTCAATTCATGGGGTTTTAATTGTCTAGACGCATAGGCTATGACCTTGCCATGCTGCATCAAAACACATCCCAGCCCTTTGTGAGATGCATCACTATACACCGTAAAACCATCCGATCCCCGTTGGTATAGTCAAGATTGGAGCCGAGGTCAATTTTCTTTTAAGCTCCCGGAAACTCCTTTCGCATTCCCCATTCCATTCAAACTTCACATTCTTTCGAGTCAATTTTGTTAAAGGACCTGCCAATCGTGAAAATCCTTCAATAAACCTTCTATAGTAACCAGTCAATCCTAAGAAACTCCATATTTCGGTAGGTGTTGTCGGTCTCGGCCAATTTATTACCATTTCAACTTTCGCCGGGTCCACTGCAATTCCTCCTCCTGATACCACGTGCCCTAAAAATATTATCTGGTCTAGCCAGAATTCACACTTGCTAAATTTGGCATATAGCTTATGATCTCTCAGAGTTTGCAACACTATCCTCAAGTATTGTTCATGCTCTTTAGGCACTTTCGAATATACCAGGATGTCATCAATAAAAACAATCACAAACTGGTCTAAATAAGGCTTAAATACCCTATTCATTAGATCCATGAATGCAGCCGGCGCATTTGTCAATCCAAATGGCATGACAAGGAACTCGTAATGTCCATAACAAGTCCTAAACGCAGTCTTAGGAATGTCTTCTTTCTTAATTCTCAGCTGATGATATCCCGACCTTAAGTCAATCTTAGAGAAGACCGAACTTCCTTGGAGTTGATCAAATAGGTCATCAATTCTAGGCAAAGGATATTTATTGTTAATGGTCACTTGATTTAGTTGCCTATAGTCAATGCACAAGCGCATCGACCCATCTTTCTTTTTCACAAACAAAATCAAAAGCACCCCAAGGTGAAGCACTTGGCCTAATGAATCCTTTGTCAAGCAACTCTTGTAGCTGCACTTTCAATTCCTTCAACTCGACTAAGGCCATCCTATACGGGGCTCTCGATATTTGTACTGTTCCGGGCATTAGTTCAATTTCAAACTCAATTTCTCGTTCAAGCGGTAATCCGTGCAACTCCTCAGGAAATACATCTTGAAATTCATTAACTACTCAAATTTCATCAAGCTTAGGCTCTTCCTTAGTATAATCTTTAACCATGGCCAGGTACCCTTGACATCCCTTGTCAAGTAACGCAGGGGCTTCTATTGCCGAGATAAGTGCTATAGATAGGTTGGTCTGACCTCCCAAAAATTCACAACTAGACTGATCAGGTAAAAACAATCCATTTTGGCCCGATACTTATGAAGCCAATCCATTCCTATAATAACATCAAAATCATACATAGCCATTACGACCAAGTCTATTTCCATATCCTTTCCTCCCATCGATATCTTACAATTCCCACACACCAGCGTAGACAATACCACATTCTTTAAAGGCGTAGAAACACAAAGAGGCGTCTCAAGAGGCGTGGTTTCTATTTTATGCAACTGTCTATACCTTTTAGACACAAATGAATGCGTAGCACCCGTATCAAACAATGCATAAGCCTTCTTGCCATTTATAAAAATCGTACCTGAGATAACGTTTTTGGAAGCTTCCGCTTCCTTTTGGGTGACCGCATACACCCTTCCTTGCGCTGGTGGTCTCTGAGGATTCCTTGAAAGGTTTGATCTAACCGTACTCTATTGTCCCTGTCGCACCGAGCCAATACTCATTTGTGACCTTTCTTGTGGGCAACTTCTCCTAAGGTGGCCCACTTGTCCACAACCAAAACATCTCAGTCCTCCATTGCAAGGTCCTGGGCCATGTCGCCCATTACACCTTTGACAAACATCGGTGATAGGGTGTTTTCCCCATATTTAGGCCATTTCTTGTTCCCCCAAAATTTCCAAAATTACTCTTTTTCTTCATATTCCAAGTCTGACTTTGACCAGGGTAGGGTCTCTTACCTCGTCTCACATCACTAAAACACGATTGTCTTTTATTATCCGACTGTTCTCTTACTAACTCTGCTCCACCAACCGCGCCTTTCATAGATCTCATTATAATCTCTTATATTCAAAGGCACCGCTTGTTTCCGATATCAGTCCTCAACCCTTTCGAAACCTCTTAGCTTTCTCTTCTTGATCCTCAATTAGTCTAGGAGCATATCTAGACAGTTCATAAAATCTTGCTTCATATTGATCTACATCGCTCCTTTGTTCTAGCTGAACAAATTCTGTAATTTTCTTATCCTTAGCACAGTCAGAAAAATGCTTTCTATTGAAAGCTCTCACAAATTCTCCCCAATTAACATCAATACTTGGTGGAAAGATTATATCCTTCGAAGCTCTCCACAAAAACTTTGCATTTCCCTCTAGCCGGTACTCCGCCAAAGTTATTTTCTCAGCATCATTGCAGTCCAACAGCCGGAAAATTCGTTCCATCCCATCAATCCAATGTTCCGCCTCCTCAGGACTTCCCATTCCACTAAACTTTGGTGGTTTCAATTTCAAAAATTGCTCCACCAGTCCCTGAGTACGGCGTTCTACTCCAGGCTGTTGCTACGCTTGTCTTTCCATCAGATTTCCTATATTGGCCAATGCCTGCAGGATATCTTCCATTCGGGGTTCAGCCCTTGCTGCAGACGCTTCAGCCCTCGATGGATGTTGACTTCCATATCATACCATGATTTTCCTGCAGTTTCCAAGCATTTGCCTCAGGAAATATCTGTGACTCAATGTCTTCATTAAAAACAACAGCAACTAAGGAAAATAAGTAACATAACCATGCTACTGGTACCTAAAAGCAACTCATAATAACTACTAAGGATCTACGAGTGATTACTCATCACCCGTTATTCAAAGTTACCCAACTATTCTAATCAATATCCTATGGTGTGCATTGTCATCATGTTCCTCAATTCCCAAATGAGGCTCCTTATCACTCCAATCTATAACCATTGCTCTGATGCCAAAAAGGGCGGCTATGGCACCCCCGACTCGCCTAAGGTCTCCACAGGTACCTATCGCTATACCTAATGAACGCTAGATTACATCTCTTAGCAGAAGCATTGCAGTTCATGGGCATATTTTTTTTTTTTAAACGGTCCCGGCACAACTTATTAGCGGAAGCATAATTGAATATCACCATCTCTCCCTCCAACAATCATGATACAATGCACACCAACTACACATCATATGAAAAGATGAAGCCGAGCCACTTTTATTTACGTATATTTTTCAAGATGGATTTCACGGGTCGGTACAACAAAAAGAAAAGTGAAGATTTTCCATCTAGACTTGGCCACAACCCAAAAGAGACAACTCGACCCCTATGTTTATCTCATGTATGATCCTCCATCTATAAGTGTCGGCTATGTCCAAAAAGTGTCAGCTCTCTACTCCTCACGCGGGCCATCACATCCACCCAGGTGCATCGGGCGGTGGCGGCGGCAACATCCCCCGCATCACTCCGTCACGGCAGACGTGGACCGACAAGAACTCCTGGACGACCGGGCCCCTAGCCAGACCCACATCATACATCACCAGCACACGAACCCGCACAAACGTCAGACCGGGGATGGTAACGCAGTCCATCTCCGAGCACTCGACCTCCACGTCAGATGGAAGGCCATAAAAAGTGCCACGCGTGACCGGAGAGAGCGGCATCTTTCTAATCTGAAATGTTGGTCCCCGAAGGGGTGAGTACAGCCACTCAGCAGGTAAAAGATCCAATAAACCACTCAATGTATCACACAATACAATCATAACAATCACAGCATGGTACATGCCATTCATGCATCCAAGCATAACTTACCTTGCAGCCATGCATATGTCATCACACCATTTGTACATACATCCTCATGTACTCATCATCATCATGTCACAAACATATCATCATGCCATAGGTGATCATCATCATGTCACAAACATATCATCATGCCATAGATGATCATCATCATGTCACAAACATATCATCATGCCATAGGTGATCATCATCATGTCACTCATCCATATGTATGTCATCACATCATATGTGCATGATTAAATTTCCACTTTTATCTTTAAATTTGATCACCACATCTTTCTTTCCCCAGGACCGTAATTGCATCCCACACTTTATCACTCGCACCCCAACCTGGCATCGCGAGAAACCTCCGGCACACACCACTGGGCATCCGGCACCCCCACATTCCGGGCATCTCGCATCCCAACTGGCATCACGAGGCATTCCCCGGCACAAACCTCCGAGGCTTCCGGCACCCAACCATTCCGGGCATCTGGAAACTCCCGAGGACATCCGGGCATGTATCACAATACATCCGGGCATCCGGCACCCCCCCATCCCGGGCATCCTAATACTCCCAGGGCACTATCCGCCACCACTAACAATTTCCTCATTCATCATAATGCACATTCACCAATTTATGTCTCACAATCAGCATGGCACATGATGTAATGGCAACAAAGTCTAATTCATTATTTCATTCTATATGCAATGCCAATTATCATCACATGCTCAGCAATATTCAATCACCTCAATCAATATAATTAATAGGGCTCATCCAAAGCAGAATAATCAAAATTTCCAGCATTTAAAATTCGTATAATCCATGCTTGCACAATTTTAGAAAATATTTCCATTAAATGCCCAAATGGTCTTTAAAAATTATGAAATTTGAACATGTACTAGTCAAGACATAATGGCAGATATTTCATAAAGGACATTGCATCAAAAGACCCTCATACAATTTGATATAGATCACGCATCACAGCATTCCTATTCTATCAATACAGCTTGCACAGTTTTTGAAATATTTTTGGTTAAATAGGTATATGAACTTCAAAATTATGAAATTTTAATATGTCATAGGGAAGACATAAAGAAACATACTTCGTGAAGAACACTTTGCCAAAAGAGTTTCATACAAAATTATATAATCCACACGGCGAAGCTGACCAAATCCGAATATACCAGGTTACACGGTTTTAAATCCATTTTCGATTAAATACTCTAATGAACTTAAAAAATTATGAAATTTAAATATGTGCTATTCAAGACCCTAAAGTATATTTTTCATTAAGACACCGAAGTCATATTTGTCCTAGATAATTAATCATGGACGGTCGAAGCTCCTGTTCCTAGTACCGAACAGTCCAGGTTTTGCTGTCTCCGAAAAATCAAGGTTTCACCTACTTATCTTCCTTCATTTCCTCTGAATTTTTGATATGTTTTGCCACAAGAGGTCCACTACAACTTTCTTTCAGGGATCTAGGTGAGATTATCAAAGGATAATCACTTTATAGTTCACGAAGTCGCTGGGGTCCAGTACAACACTTCCAGATCTATCGTCTTCAAAGGAAAACTCGTTTCACTAGGCTACACTTGTTTGTTTTACTTAATATTTGAGTATGTTATCCTTAAAGACGTTCTCTTCAACGTTCGTGAAGAAGTCGAAGTGAAATTCTCAGTAAAAAGTAACATGCAATACACAAAACCACCGAGAGGTCAACAAAACAGCTTCAGATCTAACGTTTTCGTAGGAGAAGGGTTTCACCCCACAAATCTCATCCATTTTGTCTCAAATTTTAGTATGTCATACTTTAAGATGTTATCTACAACTTTTATGAAGAAGTCAAAGCCACAATCCGACTCAAAACCCACATGCATGCCTCTACAACATTCTGGGTCAGGCGGTCTACTCGAAAACAGAAGGCTATTTCAAAAACAACACATGCAAAGCTTCGGTTCTCACACCCTAAACGTCCGAGATTCATCATCATTCAAACACACATGCAAGATACAACATGCAAGAGCAGAATATAGATCCCAACTTGCCTCTAGACCGAGCTAGCAGCGAGCACACGGACGGCGACAAGCGACAAACGCACGGCGGACGGGCGACGGACGAGCGGCTTCCTCCCTCGCGCGGCCTCTTCCTCCTCACTCTCGGTTTCCCTCACTCTCACGACAGCTCTCTCTCTCTCTCTCTCACTCCCTCTCTCCGGCGACACTTCCCCCCTCATCATCAACCGGTTCCCTCAATTTTCCTCTCCTCAATGATGAACAATCATTGCTTTTGCATGAAGGACACTTGGACAAAGGGGACTAACACTTGGCAAATCCCATGCATGATGGGCTTGAAGATGGGCCAGCTCCTCCCCCTTGTGGTCGACGGCAGCCCTCTTCATGGGCTTCATGGGCCAAGCCAATTTGGCCCACTTTAGGTCCAATACCCTTGGGCCTAAAGTTCAATCCTAATAAATCGCAATTTTACTTTTTAACAATTCATCTTAATTCCCTCTTTTATAAATTTCAAATTCTCAATTTCATATGGCCATAAAACTTGTAACATTTAAACTATAGGGATCAAATCTATGAGGTGCATTAGCCAAGAACAAATTCTCCTTATCAACTTATCCAATAATACTAATTTTAATAACTCATGAATACAAGATACATAACACTTGGCCTTAAAAGAAAACCAATGGCTAAAGCATAAACCAAAGGCAATTTCATTACCTAATCATAGTCTTTAATACATCTAGAGGTTGCCTTGAATTTTGGGATGCCACATGACACGTGATCGATATAGGGGTCGAGATCTCTTTTGAGCTGTGGCCAAGTGTAGCTAAAAGTCTTGGCTTTTCTTTTTGGTTGTACCGACCCAAGATGTCCATCTTAAATATGTAAATAAAAGTGGCTCGGCTTCATCTTTTCATATGATGTGTAGTTGGTGTGCATTGCATTATGGTTATTGGAGGGAGGAATGCTGAGACTCGTTTATGCTTCCGCTAATAAGTTGCGCCGGGACCGTAAAAAAAAAAATGCCTATGAACTGCGATGCTTCTACTAAGAGATGTAACTAGTGTTCATTAGGTGGTGTGATAGGTGCCTGTGGCGACCTCTGGTGTTCGGGGTGCCACACGATTTCACCTGGCCATTGCCACACCCTGCACGTTATCGATTCATGCGTGCGTGCCATAAACGATGTGATTCACTCATGCATATAATTAATGCATATAATGATTTCACACATCAATGCATCAATTCAGATCGAGTCATCGATCAATCAACTTAGTCGATTCCATGTCATCAAGACCATTCCCCGGTCATTCCAATCAATACTATCTATAAGTCCGATCATACCCAGGACTGCTTACTATAAGCTGATAATAGATAGTATAGCTCACCAGAAGCTGCCGCAATATCAATATAGTATACTATAGCTCACCAAAAGCTGCCACAAATATCAGTATAGTATACTATAGCTCACCAAAAGCTGTAGCTAATAGATAATATAATAGCTCGCCAGAAGCTGTAGCTGATAGATAATATAATAGCTCGCCAGAAGCTGTAGCTGATACATAATATAATAGCTCGCCAGAAGCTATAGCTGACATTATATAATATCTCTCAAAAGCTGTAGTTGATATTATATAATAGCTCTCAAAAGCTGACATGATATAAACCAATCCATTCCTCAATCCAATCAATCAATCGATTCAAACTAGTCCTACAAACCAATTACGGTGCCGAAAGCCGACACCGGGTATTTTCAAGTTAAATACCAAAACTTCACAATCATCACATAATTGTACAAATCGTCACTCAATTCATGTGGATGTTTATGCAATAACACATCCAATCACTTCATAGGATTAAACGCACATGAAATTAAACACTTTTCATTCTCGGGTGAACAGTGCTCGTGAACAGTACCTCGTGAATAGTGTCGAGTGAACAGTAAATTTCCAGAAAGTATTAAAACATTAATTAAAGCAACCATCAATTAATTAAAGCAAAGCATACTTAATTAACCACATAAACCACATTAAGCAAATAAAGTAAGATTAAGCTAAACTAATCTGAGCCATTAATCTAACCACCTATCTTAGGACTAATATAACTTAATTAAATAACCTAAACTAGAATTAACAATAACTAAACCAACCCTAAGCAAGTTTAGGCACTAAACGAAGGATTAGAAGCTAAACTCACCTGTTAAGCGGGTCGGAGGCACCGACACGGCGGCGATGATGGTGGCTACGCACCGGGACCTCTACAATGATGATCCAAGGCAGTCCCAAGCTCAACACATCAACCACAGCTCGGACTCCCACTGAAAACACTGAAAAACAGCCCTGCCGGAGGAGAAACTGAGTTGAACGGCTTGGCTGGAGCTCCGGTGAGGGGGTTGGTTGACAACCAGAGGCTCCCGGGGGTCTTGGAAATCTTGCGGGTGGCTGGGATGGGCAAAGGAAGCGCTGGAATGGGAGAAAAATGGCCGAAAACGCGAAACAGTGCAGGCTGCAGGCGGACCGACGGACCGGCGACCGGTTCCTTCACGGCGGTACCCAGGCCGTTCGGTGGCTCCTTTCGGCACGAGACCAGAACCTTCCGTACGTTTTGGACGTCCCGGAGAGAATGGCGGGGCTCTCGTGAGCTGATTCGATTGTAAAGTCTACTTTTGACCTCAATATTCACCGAAGGTTCAGCTGGAGTAGAAACTGGAGGAGAAGAAAATGGATGAGAGAGAAGCTTCGACCAGTTTGGGGCCGAATGGGGGAGAGAGAGAGTGATGGAAGGGCTGAGAGCACTCCTCATTAAGGCCATTCAATGGCCACTTCGAGTCCCCATACATGACATCATCTTCTTTCTCTTCTTTTGCCTTATCCACAAGCTTTTAGGGGCAATTTGGTCATTTCCCCTTGCACAATTACCATTCTGTCCTTGGGCTGAAATTGGTGGATGGGCCTAGGAATTGGGCTTGGCCATGAATAGGAATGGGCTTGGGAATTGGTTGGGCTTGAAAAGGCTAAGAATTGGCCCATGGGCTTAGAAGATGAATAGTTGGTTTGGCCCAATGGGCTCATTTGCTTGACTTAGGCCCATTTGGTGGCTGTCCCAACTTGGGCCTAAGGCCCACACTGGCTTGGGCCGGCCCACGTCCTCACGGGCTTGCTTCGTTGGTCCGAAAGTCCCTTTTTCAATTGCTCGACTTAACTGGCGCTATCGCCTGTTTGATGTAGCTTCATCCAAAGTCCGTCCCGGACATTCCCGACAATTCGAAGTCCAATCATAAGTTCTTTTGCCATGTCAATTTCGTCCTAATGCCATTTTAGTTACAACTCGACCGACGAGCGGCTCCGAGGATTCATGCCTAACCGACTCGTGCCAAACCACGTTCAAGACGTCTCGACGCATGGACGTCCTTGACTGCATGAAATTACGAAGGATAGATTCTTATTTCAAAGTACACGATCTGTGACATCCCAAATTTCACTGACCTTCATTAGTATAAGTAGATCATTAGGAACTTAGATTAATTAGATTGGGCCAGAAAGTGAACCCGATGGATCGCGAGAAACGTGTGGGCTTGAGAAGTGAGTGGGCCACACGAATTGGACTTAAGAAATCGAATGAGAGATTATGGGCTTGGACTTGGCTTGAAGTGGGCCAATGTTCGGAATTATTAGATTTGTAGATTTAGTTTAGTGGGCCGGGAACGAATATTTAGGCCCGAGTGATTTTATTTTATAGATTATAGTTATGATAACTTGATTAATGTTTATAAAACTAATATCAATTTCTAACTTTAGCATTTTTGTGATGAATTCTTTATAGACTAACATTGACTGGTCGATATGTTATGTCATTCGATATGTTATATATATGTTATGACTTTGTATAATTGGGATTAAGTAGAAACAAAAGGCAATTAGATGAAAATATTAGAAGCTAATGAACTAACGAACGATATCGATTAACTGTTAATTAGCGACGATGGACAGATGGCGAAAATCTTCATGCATGAAAGCCACGACATCTTTCTCTCTCTCATTTTCTCCATGCACTTGACACCCACGGTTTTCTATTCCCTAGAAACCGAAACCATCAGCCCAAGGAAGCATAATCATTAGCAAACTTCATCATTACACTAGCCTAGGGATTAGTTTGTAGACCTATTTTTCCCCTTAAGCTTCGTACACTCTCTCTCTCTCCATATAAAACCGAGCAACCCCCATCTTCATCTTCTTCTTTCTTTTTCTCTCGGCTGAGCAGCGAAAAACCAGAAGCAAACCAGCAATTTCTCCTTCTTGCATGCTGATTTTGAGTGTTGATCTTGAAGCATCTCTGTGTTGTTTAGTAGCTGAAGCAAGGTAAGGAAAGATCTAACTCTAAATTGAAAGTTATCCATTGTTTCATCAAGGGAGCTTGAGGATCTAACCAAAAAGTGATGGATATAGTTTGTAGTTGCTGTTTTGAGGTTGATCTAAGCTTAGTGAGTGTTAGATTGAAGGTAGAAGCTATTGCATGTCACTCTTGAGTCTTGCATGTTCGAAATTCTAGTGTGAGTATGCTGTTTTGTTGAGTGAAGTGATGAAATGGATGCCGAGTGTGTTGTTTTGGTAGAAATTGTGATGAGTGACTCACGGATGCAACGACACTTTGAGCCGAGCTGTGGAATTGATCATTTGTTAGAGAAAGACATACTGAGGTTGCTTTGAGTTGCTGTGAGTAAGCATTGGAGTATTGTAGAAGAGATTTGTGGATAGACAAGTTGTTTAGTTGAGTTAGAAGTGAGAAAAATTTGTGTATCTATTCTGTTCTAAGTGAAAACAGTTATGGAGTCTTCTGTTTGTGTTTAATTTTCTTTATGTATGTTAAAAGAGATAAGAAAGAAACTTTTCTACATGATAGAACGTCTATAAGATTGAGTTATACACGTAGCTATAACCATATGGATATTAAAATAGAGGAATAGAAGTGAATTTAGTAAAACTAGTAAACTGTTTTTGTAAGAATCAGATTGACCTTTACGGATTACATGAATTTTCTGTAATTACCTAGTTAGAATTGGACTTCGAATCCTTAATGAAAATTGTATAAAATATCTTAAGGAATAACGTGTAAAAATTTGAGATTAAACGGATAATATTTTGCTAGTGAAACAATTTTTCCTTCTAGATAAAGAATCTGGACGTCGATACAGGGTACTAGTAGATATTAGGACAACTTATACTCTTAATACAGTGAGAACTAGATTTAAGTTCCTTCACGAAAAATGTTAAGATATGTCTTAAATATAACATACTAAAATTTGGTAATATTTCGACAAGAATTGATATACCTTTTGTATCCGAAACCGAAACTGTACAATTAGCTAGTAAACTGTCTAGACCCGAGAACACATATTAGATGTAGTGTCTTGTATCTTAGACTTGTATGGTGAACATAGAGTCTAATAAACATTATACTAGATGTTAGTTGTGTATGAGTAAGTCTCATATATCATTTGAGATATATGTGCATATAGAATCATGTGTATGCAATGAGTGCGATGCATAGTGCTTAATTATGGGATGAATATCTGTTCGGCATGGTATGGGACATGTCGTAATGGGTTTTATCTTATAATTCGGACACGCACGTGTGTTAGGATCATGAGAGTTAGATGTATAGTTAGATACTTTGGAGTCTTTTTCTTTTGCATACGATAAATGCATTAATCAAAGGTGTGGTGGTGTGAAACGTGTGCTTAAGAGAGTGAATGAACCCATCGGTACAGAGATACCGGTGATGCCCCCGGAAGTTTGGGATGCCCATGCTGAGTGGTCTTGGATGCCTCGGTAGAGAGATACCGGGATGCCTCGGAGTGAGATGCCCTTGTGTGAGATCAAGGATGCCTCGGTTGTGTGATACGAGATGCCTCGGAGTGAGATGCCCCTTGCTGAGTGGTCTTGGGAGGACCTCGGTTGTGTGATGCCGGGATGCCTCGGAGTGAGATGCCCACAATTAGAGATGTTGTGGAAGTCCGGATAACGTACTTTCCGGAAGTGACTCGATCAGGCCGGTAGAGTCCCGGTTGTGACTGATTCGAGGGTGGATTTTATGCACACTAAATTTAATTATATTTGGCGAGTGAGTTCATCTATTATTGTTGCATTGCATCTTGACGTGAGATTGAGTTTGTGAAGGGTAAGTATAGAGATGGATGCATATAAGGTGATTTCTTCCTTGATGTATTAGTATTGTTTATGCTTGTGATATACTCTCTTAGCATCCTAAATTGTTTGATGATTCACTTGTAACTTTGATGGCTATGGATTGTTTAAGTTAGAGTTTTATCATTCTTTACTGGGCAAGGTTGTTTGCTCATACCTTACATTTTCAGATTGATAGCATGGATGTATCGCCGGTAGCTCGATACGGGGCGGTAGTGCGTCTTGATGTTTCTCTTCATGACGAGTATGATCCCGACATTGACATGACCCTCTCCAAATATGAGGCGACCTTATGGTAGGATGACGGTAGAGCTGAGTTATTACCGATGACGTTCGTTGCATGGTTTGTCAACCATGAAGGAGAGATGTTCGGACCTTTACCCTTTGGAGCAAGAGGACCTGGAGCGAGTTTGGGCGGCGCCTAGACGCCTTTGATCTTGTAGAAGCTGACTAACTTTTGTTTTTTTTTGTTAGACGTGGGATTGTGTGGGAACTCGTGGAGTAGATACCCTCACCCTTTATCCCTGGCTTGTGTTACGCCTTACTTTTGTTTTGTATATGATGTAAATATATAGGCGAAGAACATGGAATGAGTCCAGTCGATAATTTTGTATGCCCCGATGATGATAAAATGAAAGGAAGCCTTTTATGATCTTGTCTATGTACATTGCAGAATAACCTTATAATATAAACTTGAGATTTTAAATAATCCATGTTATACATGCTAACCTTCAATGGTAAACACTATGGGTTATCTAAAGGAGATTACAAGCTAGACAATAAGATAATAATAATTATAATTCCGCTTGCGCTTAGTACGTGACGCTCTAGGACGTCACAGCTCGTTACACGATCACTAAGGATCGACATAAGGTCGTTCGTGGGTTCAATAACGGTAAACGGAATCACCCGTCGTTCCATTATGTTCTGTCCGTGAATCGACTTCTAGTCGTCCTTAGAATCGGCTTGCCTATCTATAGGATCATCCTCACGCAAGTCTCACGGCCAAGTCGTTTTCCCAAGTCGAGTTCTTTAGTCGTACGGGTTCTGTCCTGATTAGCCTTTCCCCTCAATGTCAGTATATCAGGAGTGATCAATTCCGAGTGAGATCAACCAACAATGCATTGACGAAATTCACTTTCACTCGTCCTTCAGAGGGCTCGAATTTCAGGATGTCACACCATAAATCCTGGGGGTTAAATTTTTTTATTTTTTTTGAATTGGTCCCAGCACAATTCATATAACAGAAGCATAATCAAAACTCCCTATCCCATCTCCAACAACGATAATGCAATACACACCAACTACATCATTTCATATATATATATATATATATATGCATCTTAGGGCCGAATCACTTTTTATTTACATAACTAAGATGGATTACACAAGTCAGTATAACAAAATGCCAAGACTTTAAGTAAGCTCGGCTAACCCAAAAAGAACCCGACTATACATCAGACATGTACATCTATCCATCAGCTAGTGTCGGCCATCCCAAAAAGTGTAAACCTCCACCAGCCATACGCTCGATCACACCCAACCCGGTGCATCAGCCGGAGGCGGCGGCAACATCCCTACCATCACTCCATCACGCCGGACATGAATAGACAAAAACTCTTGGATAACAGGGCCATCAGCAAGACCCACATCGTACATAACCAAGACACGGACTCGAAGAAACACTAGACCGGGTACACTAACGCAGGAATGCTCCGTGCACTCCACCTCAACATCAGAAGGCAATCCATAATAAGTACCACGCGCGACTGGTGGCAAAGGCATCTTTCAATCTGAAATGTTAATCCCCAAAGGGGTGAGTACAACCACTCAGCAGTAAAGATCCACCAAACTACACAATGCGTCAGACAAAACAATCAAGGTATCACGAATAAAGCACATATCATCCATGCATTCGAGCATACCTCACCATGCAACGTGCATATACCACCATGCACTTGTGCATATATCATCAAGCAGCCATGCATATATCACCATGCAACGTGCATATTCCACCATGCACTTGTACATATATCATCAAATATCCATGCATATATCACCATGCAACGTGCATATACCACCATGCACTTGAGCACATATCATCAAGCAGCCATGCATATTCCACCATGCAACGTGCATATACCACCATGCACTTATCATATATCATCAAGCAGCCATGCATATTCCACCATGCAACGTGCATATTCCACCATGGACTTATCATATATCATCAAGCAGCCATGCATATTCCATCATGCAACGTGCATATACCACTATGCACTTCATGCTTGCATTTCCATGAGGTTCATCCCATGCCATATGCACACATCCATGCGCATGATTCAATTCTCAATTTTATCTTTCAATTGGATCACATCATTTTTCTTCCCAGGGACCAGTGTTTGCATCCCCCATTTATCGCTCACACCCAACCTGGCATCGTGAAGAGCCTTCGGCACACACCTCTGGGCATCTCGTACCCCAACGGGCATCACGAGGTATCCCCCCGGCACACACCTCCAGGGCTTTCGGCACACACCTCCGGGCATCCCGACACTCCCGGGGCATCCGGCTCACACACTCCGGGCATCCGGCACCCACACTCCAGGCATCTCGAAACTCCCGAGGTATCGTCGGTGCACACCTCCGACGGTATCATCTTTATCATAATTTATATTCACATATGTGTCTCAATTTCAACATGGCATTTGATACAATAATATCAAAGGTCTAAACCAGCTTTTGATGTTATATGGCATGCCAAATGTCATCACATATGCAGCAAGATCGATCACTCAAGACATTATATCTCATAGAGCAAATTCATTTAATTCTTTTGAAAATACAGCAATTTTCGGTTAAAAACAGAATACACTCCTTTGGTTAAAATTCATGCAAAATTAGTATACGGTCTCCAAAAATTCTAAAAATTTGACATGTTATAGGAAAGATCTAGAGGAAGATATTTCATGAAGAACACCATATCAAAAGAGCTTCATAAAAATCAGTACGGTCCATGCATCACAGTCTTTAAAATCTCGGAACATCACCATTGCACAGTTTCATTCACAAATTCGGTAAAAATCTTAAATCAGCTCCAAAACTTCTGAAATTTTGATATTTTATAGAAAACATCCAGAAGTAAATGTTTCATGAAGAACTCGAGATCAAATTCGTGATATATTAAAGATTATAATAACCATAACCGTCCATAATCCTCGGCATCGAATTCCAGATCTAACCGTTTGGGATAAAAATCGTTTAACCAACCTACACTCTTCCAATTCCACTCAAATTTTAGTATGTCACTCCTCAACATGTCATCTACAACTTTTGTTAAGAAAACGAGATCAAATTTCAATCGTATAATTTTATAAAATTCACAGAATCCCACTAGGTCAGCATTATGATTTCCGGATCTAACTTCGTCAAAGAAAAATAGCTTCACTGGTATATACTTGTTCATTTCTTTTGAAATTTTGATATGTTTCTCTCCATGAAGTCCTCTACAATTTTCATCAAGAAGTAAAAACAATATTCCAACTAGAAAATCACATGCAGCTCACAAAATCATCAAAGGTCGGACTGCCTTTCTAGAAAACAGGATGCTAGGCCAACCTACTTCTCCCCAAAGTTTCGAAATTGATCACTTCTATCACAACCGAAGTCTACCATTCATCACATCATACATCACAGTAAGCAAAGGGTAGGTTAATGGACTCTACTTGCCTCTAATCCAAGCAAAACACAGCAAGCAAACGGTGGGGCAAGGCGGCTCGACGGCGGGACTCGGCGCACGCACGGCAGCGACGAACCTCCTTCTTCCTTTCTCTCTTTCTCTCTTCATCTCCTTCTCTCGCACGACACTCCTCTCTCTCTCTCGGTAACCCTCTCTCTCAATCCGCCCAATCTCCCTCTCTTCTTTCCCTAATTTCTTCCTTTCAATGATTAGCAATCATTAGATTGCATGCATGACACTTGGCTTTCTTCATGGAACAAGTGGAGAAACATGCAAACCGGTTTCCCCCTCCCCCTTGGTCGACGGCAGCTCCCTTTTGGGCTTCATGGGCCTGCCCTTTGGGCCGACTCCTCCATCCAGTTCCTCTCTTGGTCGAGAGCCCATCGGGCTTCTTTAGGCCGGTCGAATGGTGGGGCTGTGGGCTGGTCTTGGGCTTAAGAAAATCAACCCATTCTCCTCTAATTTTTCCCATTTAATCATCACCTAAGTATACACCCAATTACCAATTCATATGGCCATAATATTATGTAACTTGATTCAATAAATTTCAACTTATAAAACACATGGCCAAGAATAAAATTCTCCTATCAAATAATTATCCATGAAAAGCTTGGCGTTAATCCTATTGCAAATCATGGATCAAATGGCTACAATATAATTTGGTGGTGCTTCCATCACCTATCCATAGTTCATAGCTCATCTAGAGGTTGTCATGGAATTCTAGGATGCCACAATGCACCCATCCCTTACCTGGTCGTTATAAGAGCGACGTCCTAGGACACATTGCCGACCCATTCATTTTAATACACATGCGGAAGTAGTTAAACAATCCCCAGACAATAAAACAATGGGATAGAAAAGTAGAGCCACATTTTTCACACCTGAAAGACCACAATCACACTTTTATACGATACAAACCATATAGTATACATTACAATACTATTAACAGAAGTTGGTTGTATCACACATCAGTTCACAGTTAGGGGTTTGTAAAATAGGGGTGGGGGTCTCAAGGCTCCTCGGGTGGGTCCTCCTCTAGGTCCTCGTTGACAATCTCCCCTTCTTCTTGGCTCTAGCTGGAACCCACGATCAAGTACAACGGAGATTCGGGATCGCCCTCGAGCTTAGGATCCTTTTCATCCACCACTGTTCCATCCTTGGGATCTACCGTCCCCTTCCCGAACGCAACCTCTAAAACGTACAGAGGTATATCACTCTCTAGTACAGGACCTTCCCTTAGCCCATCATGGTTGTGACAATACCACGACTGGTACTCATGAGGCACCTTATCAGGTCTACCCACGTCAACCCAAACGGTGGATTTCACCAACACATATTCTAGTCCTTCTGGGTGGTGGTGTATCGGAATGTGATATCCTATCTCAGTGATCTCCATAGGTATACCAAAATGTGCGGGAGGAGGGGGAGGTGCTGTGACATCCCAAATTTCACTGACCTTCATTAGTATAATTAGATCATTAGGAATTTAGATTAATTAGCTTGGGCCAGAAAGTGAACCCGATAGATCGTGAGAATTGTGTGGGCTTGAGAAGTAAATGGGCCACACGAATTGGATTTGAAAAGCCGATTGAGAGATTATGGGCTTGGACTTGGCTTGAAGTGGGCCAAGGTTCGGGACTGTAAGATTTGTAAGTTTAGTGGGCCGGATCGTTTTAGGTTGAGCCCGTTGGGCCAAAGATGAATATTTAGGCCCGAGTGATTTTATTTTATAGATTATAGTTATGAAAACTTGATTAATGTTTATAATGCTAATATCAATTTCTAACTTTAACATTTTTGTGATGAATTCTTTATAGACTAACATTGACTAGTCGATATGTTATGTCATTCGATATGTTATATATATGTTATGACTTTGTATAATTGGGATTAAGTAGAAACAAAAGGCAATTAGATGAAAATATTAGAAGCTAATGAACTAACGAACGATATCGATTAACTGTTAATTAGCGACGATGGACAGATGGCGAAAATCTTCATGCATGAAAGCCACGACATCTTTCTCTCTCTCGTTTTCTCCATGCACTTGACACCCACGGTTTTCTATTCCCTAGAAACCGAAACCATCAGTCCAAGGAAGCATAATCATTAGCAAACTTCATCATTACACTAGCCTAGGGATTAGTTTGTAGACCTATTTTTCCCCTTAAGCCGTACACTCTCTCTCTCTCTCCATATAAAACCGAGCAACCCCCATCTTCATCTTCTTCTTTCTTTTTCTCTCGGCTGAGCAGCGAAAAACCAGAAGCAAACCAGCAATTTCTCCTTCTTGCATGCTGATTTTGAGTGTTGATCTTGAAGCATCTCTGTGTTGTTTAGTAGCTGAAGCAAGGTAAGGAAAGATCTAACTCTAAATTGAAAGTTATCCATCGTTTCATCAAGGGAGCTTGAGGATCTAACCAAACAGTGATGGATATAGTTTGTAGTTGCTGTTTTGAGGTTGATCTAAGCTTAGTGAGTGTTAGATTGAAGGTAGAAGCTATTGCATGTCACTCTTGAGTCTTGCATGTTCGAAATTCTAGTGTGAGTATGCTGTTTTGTTGAGTGAAGTGATGAAATGGATGCCGAGTGTGTTGTTTTGGTAGAAATTGTGATGAGTGACTCACGGATGCAACGACACTTCGAGCCGAGCTGTGGAATTGATCATTTGTTAAAGAAAGACATGCTGAAGTTGCTTTTAGTTGCTGTGAGTAAGCATTGAAGTATTGTAGAAGAGATTTGTGGATAGACAAGTTGTTTAATTGAGTTAGAAGTGAGAAAAATTTGTGTATCTATTCTGTTCTAAGTGAAAACAGTTATGGAGTCTTCTGTTTGTGTTTAATTTTCTTTATGTATGTTAAAAGAGATAAGAAAGAAACCTTTCTACATGATAGAACGTCTATAAGATTGAGTTATACACGTAGCTATAACCATATGGATATTAAAATAGAGAAATAGAAGTGAATTTAGTAAAACCAGTAAACTGTTTTTGTAAGAATCAGATTGACCTTTACGGATTACATGAATTTTCTGTATTTACCTAGTTAGAATTGGACTTGGAATCCTTAATGAAAATTGTATAAAATATCTTAAGGAATAACGTGTCAAAATTTAAGATTAAAAGGATAAGATTTGACTAGTGAAACAATTTTTCCTTGTAGATAAAGAATCTGGACGTCGATACAGGGTACTAGTAGAGATTAGGACAACTGATACTATTAATACAGTGAGAACTAGATTTAAGTTCCTTCACGAAAAATGTTAAGATATATCTTAAATATAACATACTAAAATTTGGTAGTATTCCGATAAGTATTGATATACCTTTTATGTTCGAAACCAAAACTGTTCATTTAGTTAGTATACTGTTGGACCCGAGAACACATAACTGATGTAGTGACTTATCTATTAGACTTGTATGATGAACATAGAATTTAATAAACCTTATAATAGATGTTAGTTGAGTATGAGTAAGCCTCATATGTCAATAGAGGTGTAAGTGCATATAGTATCATGCGTGTGCAATGAGTGCGGTGCATAGTGCTTAATTGTGGGATGAATATCTGTTAGCCATGGAATGGGACATGACGTAATGGGTTTTATCTTATAATTCGGACACGCACGTGTGTTAGGATCATGAGAGTTAGATGTATA
Source organism: Eucalyptus curtisii (assembly GCA_017140595.1). NCBI lineage: Eukaryota > Viridiplantae > Streptophyta > Magnoliopsida > Myrtales > Myrtaceae > Eucalyptus > Eucalyptus curtisii. The sequence continues at coordinate 28,627,735 of CM029498.1, forward strand.
GTTAGATACTTTGCAGTCTTTTTCTTTTGCATACGATAAATGCATTAATCAAAGGTGTGGTGGTGTGAAACGTGTGCTTAAGAGAGTGAATGAACCCATCGGTACAGAGATACCGGTGATGCCCCCGGAAGTTTGGGATGCCCTTGCTGAGTGGTCTTGGATGCCTCGGTAGAGAGATACCGGGATGCCTCGGAGTGAGATGCCCTTGTGTGAGATCAAGGATGCCTCGGTTGTGTGATACCGAGATGCCTCGGAGTGAGATGCCCCTTGCTGAGTGGTCTTGGGAGGACCTCGGTTGTGTGATACCGGGATGCCTCGGAGTGAGATGCCCACAATTAGAGATGTTGTGGAAGTCCGGATAACGTACTTTCCGGAAGTGACTCGATCAGGCCGGTACAGTCCCGGTTGTGACTGATTGGAGGGTGGATTTTATGCACACTAAATTTAATTATATTTGGCGAGTGAGTTCATCTATTATTGTTGCATTGCATCTTGACGTGAGATTGAGTTTGTGAAGGGTAAGTATAGAAGTGGATGCATATAAGGTGATTTCTTACATGAAGTAATAGTATTGTTTATGCTTGTGATATATTCTCTTAGCATCCTAAATTGTTTGATGATTCACTTGTAACTTTGATGGCTATGGATTGTTTAAGTTAGAGTTTTATCATTCTTTACTGGGCAAGGTTGTTTGCTCATACCTTACATTTTCAGATTGATACCATGGATGTACCGCCGTAGCTCGATACGGGGTGGTAGCACGCCTCGATGTTTCTTTTCATGACGTGTATGATCCCGACATTGACATGACTTTTTCCAAGTATGAGGCTACTTTATGGATGGATGATGGTAGAGCTGACTTAATGCCGATGAAGTTCGTCGCATGGTTCATCAACCATGAAGGGGAGATGTTTGGTCCTTTACCCTTTGGAGCAGGAGGACCTGGAGCGGGGATGGACAACGCCTAGACGTCTTGGATCTTGTAGAAGCTGACTGACTTTTGTTTTTTGTTAGACGTGGGCTTGTGTGGGAACTCGTGGAGTAGATACCCTCACCCTTTATCCCTGGCTTGTGTTACGCCTTACTTTTGTTTTGTATATGATGTAAATATATAGGCGAAGAACATGGAATGAGTCCAGGTCGATAATTTTGTATGCCCCGATGATGATAAAATGAAAGGAAGCCTTTTATGATCTTGTCTATGTGCATTGCAGGATAACCTTATAATATAAATTTAGGATTTTAAATAATCCATGTTATACATGCTAACCTTCAATGGTAAATATTATATGTTATAGAAAGAAGTGTATCGGATTAATAAGATGTCATTAATAATTATAATTCCGCTTGCGCTTAGTACGTGACGCCCTGGGACGTCACAGCTCGTTACATCATCTCTTTTTTTTTGGTATCAGAGCATAGGTTTACCTGAAGTGATAAGGTACGGTAGTGACTATGCGCTGGGATAATGATATTTTCTTTGTGAGTATTATTTTTGTAAGGAACAAGTAAGTTATGTTGCTCATAGGGTATCAGTAACAATTGTTGCAGTTGTTACTTATTAATTTTGTAAGGAGGCTCGGTCGATTAATGAGTAGTGACCGATGTGCAGAAACCAGGAATTGTCAGGATGAGTAGAAATGGACGAGGAGTGGCCATGGATCCCCGTGTGGAAGGAATTTTGGAAGCACTTGCTAATGTAGGAGCCCTATTGGAAAGGCAAGCCCAACAACAGGTAGGAGGTGACCGTAGATTGCAAGGCCTAGTAGAACAATTTCTGAAACTAAAGCCCTCTAGATTTGCTGGATTAGGAGATCCCGTAGAGGCAGAATTGTGGATAGATGAAATAGAAAAGTTATTTGCATTGCTGAATTGTACTGATGTAGAGAAAGTATCTTTAGTAGAATATCAACTTCAAGGAAATGCTGATTATTGGTGGAAAGCAACGAAAGGAACAGTATTCCCTGAAGGTGTAGATGTGACTTGGACTGGATTTGTAGGAGTTTTCTATAGTAAGTATTTTTCAGATTGTGCAAGAGATAGAAAGGTGATGGAATTTATGCAGTTAAATCAGAATAACCTGACTGTAGATCAGTATGAGGCGAGATTTGCTGAACTCTCTAGATTTGCCCCTAGATTAATAGAATATCCAGAGGATAAGGCTAAGAGATTTTTGAATGGGTTAAGGCCTGATATAAGAGGACGATTGGTGCCTTTGAATTTGAAGGATTATAGTGAGTTGTATGAAAGGGCACAGCTAGTGGAAAGAGATTTGATGTCAAGAAACCGACATCGGCATATCGAGTAAGACCACAATCTCGAGGAGACTCATCGAATTTTCGTTATAATAAAAGATCTCATCAGGTTGGAAAGCGACCATTTGTGCAAAACAAGAAGAATAAGATTGAGAATCCTAGAAAAGTGTGGAATAATCAACCAATGGAACGACCGCATATGGTAACAATGAGTGTCGTCGGTGTGGTAGATCACATGGATTTGGACCGTGTTATGGAACAAATGCTTGTTTTAATTGCGGACAGTCAGTCATTATATTAGAGATTGTCCTCGAAAAGAATGCAGCAGCCACAACCACAACAGAATGCGGGTAGACCATTACCACCAAGAAATAACCATCGACCCCAGCTCAAGGAAGAATTTATGCGATTACTCGACGAGGCTGAAGGGTCTCAAACAGGTTATTACAGTATCATTTCCCTATCCAATCGAATGCTTATGCTTTGTTCGACACAGGAGCAACTCATTCCTTTGTATCTGCTCAATTTGTGCGATTGAATAGGATGGAACCTGAATTGTTAGAAGTACCTCTTAGTGTCTCTACTCCATTAAAGGATGTCATTTTATCTAATTTAGTGTGTAGGGATTCCACTATCCTTATAGGTGGACAAAACTTGTTAGCTGATCTAATGGTATTAGTTACGTATGACTTTGATGTAATTCTGGGAATGGATTGGTTGCATAGACACCGAGCTAGTGTGGATTATTATAGGAAGATGATTCGATTTGATCCACCAGATTGGTCAAGTTTTGAATTTTATTATGGAAAGACAACCCCTCTATACCTCTTATTAATGCATTAGAAGCCCATAGACTTCTTAGAAATGGTTGTCAAGGGTATTTGGCATATGCAAGTGAACAAAATAAGAAGGAAGTTCAACTTGAGGATATCCCTGTAGTACAAGAATTTTCTGATGTATTTCCTAAGGAATTGATAGGATTACCCCCAGAGCGAGAAGTTGAGTTTACTATTGAATTGGCACCTGGTACAGAACCCATATCGAAAGCTCCTTATAGGATGGCATTAACAGAATTAAAGGAATTGAAGGTACAATTACAAGAGTTACTTGACAAAGGATTTATTAGACCAAGTGTATCCCCATGGGGCGCACCAGTGTTATTTGTCAGAAAGAAAGATGGATCATTACGCCTTTGTATTGATTATAGGCAATTGAATCAAGTGACAATTAAAAATAAGTACCCATTACCAAGGATTGATGACTTATTTGATCAATTACAAGGAGCGTCAGTTTTCTCAAAGATTGACTTAAGATCTGGATATCACCAATTGCGGATAAGGAAGGAGGATATTCCTAAAACAGCTTTTCGAACTAGATATGGACACTATGAATTTTTGGTTATGCCATTTGGATTGACAAATGCCCCAGCAGCTTTTATGGACCTTATGAACAAAGTATTTAAGCCTTTTCTGGACCAATTTGTGATAGTCTTTATAGATGATATTTTGGTGTATTCAAAAGGACAAGATGAACATGAAGAGCATTTAAGGATTGTATTGCAGACTCTTAGAAAACACAAATTGTATGCTAAATTTAGTAAATGTGAATTTTGGTTAGACCAAGTGACATTTTTAGGACATGTGGTGACCCGTGAAGGGATATCGGTAGACCCAGTTAAAGTTGAGGCTGTGATTAATTGGCCTAGACCATCGACAAGGATGAAATACGAAGTTTTCTAGGTTTAGCTGGATATTACCGAAGATTTGTAGAAGGATTTTCTTGAATTGCAGGACCTTTAACACAATTGACTCGGAAGAATTCAAAATTTGATTGGTCAGAGGAATGTGAGCAGAGTTTTCAAGAACCCAAGAGGAGATTGACGACGGCACCAGTGTTGACAATACCCATAGGATCTGGAGGTTTTGTGGTGTATAGCGATGCTTCTCATAAAGGATTAGGTTATGTTCTTATGCAACATGGGAAAGTTATAGCATATGCGTCAAGACAATTGAAACCACATGAATTGAATTATCCTACTCATGACTTAGAGCTAGCTGCCATTGTTTTTGCTTTAAAGATTTGGAGGCATTATCTTTATGGAGAAAGATTTGAAATTTTTACGGATCACAAGAGTTTAAAGTATCTATTCTCTCAAAAGGAATTGAACATGAGGCAAAGGAGATGGATAGAATTACTCAAGGACTATGACTGTGAAATTCTGTATCACCCAGGAAAAGCTAACAAAGTGGCAGATGCACTTAGTAGGAACTCGGCGATGAGAGTAGCCAATATGATGGTTAAAGAATGGAACTTATTGGAAGCAATTTCAAATTCTGAATTCAAGGTTGAGGTGAGTGAATCTGTCGGTATGATAGCTACACTGAGAGTGGAACCTGAAGTTATACAACGCATTAAGACCTTACAACAGTCAAATCCTGAAATCTTGAAAATTCGAGATAAAGCTTTGAAGGGAAAGAAGTTGGATTTTCAAATCTCAGATGATGAGATAGTTAAATTTCATGGACGTTTTTGTGTGCCTAGTAATGACGAATTGAAGAGAGAAATTCTGACTGAAGCTCATCGTAGTAGTTATAGTATTCACCCTGGAAGTACAAAGATGTATAGGAACCTTCGTCAACACTTTTGGTGGAACGGAATGAAGACTGATATTGCTAAGTATGTTGCAAGATGTCTGACATGTCAACAGGTGAAAGCTGAACATCGAAAGCCTGCAGGATTGCTAAAACCATTGGAAATTCCAGAATGGAAGTGGGAACATATAACCATGGCCTTTGTACAAGGACTGCCAAGGACTTCAAGTGGTCATGACTCAATCTGGGTAATAGTAGACCGATTAACAAAGTCAGCACACTTTTTAGCTATAAGAGTAGACTATTCCCTAGAGAAGTATGCCACATTGTATGTTAAACAGATAGTACGACTGCATGGTGTTCCATTGACCATAACATCAGATAGAGATCCGCGATTCACGTCAAATTTTTGGAAAAGTCTTCAACTTGCCTTAGGGACTAAACTCCAATATAGTACTGCCTTTCATCCACAGACAGACGGACAATCAGAAAGGACTATACAAACATTGGAAGATATGCTACGAGCCTGTGTCATTGATTTCAAAGGAAATTGTGATGAGAAATTACATTTAGTGGAATTTGCTTATAATAATAGTTTTCAGCAAAGCATTGGTATGGCTCCATTTGAAGCTCTATATGGTAGAAATTGTAGAACCCCTATTTGCTGGAATGAAGTTGGAGAGCGAGAAGTTGACAGACCAGAAATAGTTCGATTACTTTAGAAGTTGTAAAGACTATACGAGAACGAATTAGGACAGCTCAGAGTAGACAAAAGAGTTATGCAGACAAGCGTCGTAGACCTTTAGAATTCAGTGTAGGAGATCATGTATTTTTGAAAGTATCACCTATGAAGAATATGTCGAGATTTGGGAAGAAAGGAAAGTTGAGCCCAAGATTTATAGGACCTTTTGAAATATTAGAAAGGATTGGAGAGTTAGCTTATAGAATAGCATTACCACCAAAGTTATCTAGTATTCACGATGTTTTTCATGTATCTATGCTTAGGAGATATGAGCCGATCCAACTCATGTGTTAGATTTTGAAGTACTAGAAATAGATGAAAGGGTTAGATATGTAGAAGAACTGTGCAAATTTTGGATCGAAGAGAACAAGTGTTGAGGAATAAGACTATACCTTTAGTCAAAATTTTGTGGCGATACCATGATTCGAAAGAAGCAACTTGGGAAAGTGAGGCGGAGATCGAGACGAAGTATCCTCGGCTTTTCAATGAGTAAGGTAAGACTTCAATTTCGAGGATGAAATTTTCTAAGTAGGGGAGAGTTGTGACATCCCAAATTTCACTGACCTTCATTAGTATAATTAGATCATTAGGAATTTAGATTAATTAGATTGGGCCAGAAAGTGAACCCGATAGATCGTGAGAATTGTGTGGGCTTGAGAAGTAAATGGGCCACACGAATTGGATTTGAAAAGCCGAGTGAGAGATTATGGGCTTGGACTTGGCTTGAAGTGGGCCAAGGTTCGGATCAGTAAGATTTGTAAGTTTAGTGGGCCGGATCGTTTTAGGTTGAGCCCGTTGGGCCAAAGATGAATATTTAGGCCCGAGTGATTTTATTTTATAGATTATAGTTATGAAAACTTGATTAATGTTTATAATGCTAATATCAATTTCTAACTTTAACATTTTTGTGATGAATTCTTTATAGACTAACATTGACTAGTCGATATGTTATGTCATTCGATATGTTATATATATGTTATGACTTTGTATAATTGGGATTAAGTAGAAACAAAAGGCAATTAGATGAAAATATTAGAAGCTAATGAACTAACGAACGATATCGATTAACTGTTAATTAGCGACGATGGACAGATGGCGAAAATCTTCATGCATGAAAGCCACGACATCTTTCTCTCTCTCGTTTTCTCCATGCACTTGACACCCACGGTTTTCTATTCCCTAGAAACCGAAACCATCAGTCCAAGGAAGCATAATCATTAGCAAACTTCATCATTACATTAGCCTAGGGATTAGTTTGTAGACCTATTTTTCCCCTTAAGCTTCGTACACTCTCTCTCTCTCCATATAAAACCGAGCAACCCCCATCTTCATCTTCTTCTTTCTTTTTCTCTCGGCTGAGCAGCGAAAAACCAGAAGCAAACCAGCAATTTCTCCTTCTTGCATGCTGATTTTGAGTGTTGATCTTGAAGCATCTCTGTGTTGTTTAGTAGCTGAAGCAAGGTAAGGAAAGATCTAACTCTAAATTGAAAGTTATCCATCATTTCATCAAGGGAGCTTGAGGATCTAACCAAACAGTGATGGATATAGTTTGTAGTTGCTGTTTTGAGGTTGATCTAAGCTTAGTGAGTGTTAGATTGAAGGTAGAAGCTATTGCATGTCACTCTTGAGTCTTGCATGTTCGAAATTCTAGTGTGAGTATGCTGTTTTGTTGAGTGAAGTGATGAAATGGATGCCGAGTGTGTTGTTTTGGTAGAAATTGTGATGAGTGACTCACGGATGCAACGACACTTGAGCCGAGCTGTGGAATTGATCATTTGTTAAAGAAAGACATGCTGAAGTTGCTTTGAGTTGCTGTGAGTAAGCATTGAAGTATTGTAGAAGAGATTTGTGGATAGACAAGTTGTTTAGTTGAGTTAGAAGTGAGAAAAATTTGTGTATCTATTCTGTTCTAAGTGAAAACAGTTATGGAGTCTTCTGTTTGTGTTTAATTTTCTTTATGTATGTTAAAAGAGATAAGAAAGAAACCTTTCTACATGATAGAACGTCTATAAGATTGAGTTATACACGTAGCTATAACCATATGGATATTAAAATAGAGAAATAGAAGTGAATTTAGTAAAACCAGTAAACTGTTTTTGTAAGAATCAGATTGACCTTTACGGATTACATGAATTTTCTGTATTTACCTAGTTAGAATTGGACTTCCAATCCTTAATGAAAATTGTATAACATATCTTAAGGAATAACGTGTCAAAATTTGAGATTAAAAGGATAAGATTTGACTAGTGAAACAATTTTTCCTTGTAGATAAAGAATCTGGACGTCGATACAGGGTACTAGTAGAGATTAGGACAACTGATACTCTTAATACATTGAGAACTAGATTTAAGTTCCTTCACGAAAAATGTTAAGCTATGTCTTAAGTATAACATGCTAAAATTTGGTAGTATTCCGATAAGTATTGATATACCTTTTATGTTCGAAACCAAAACTGTTCATTTAGTTAGTATACTGTTGGACCCGAGAACACATAACTGATGTAGTGACTTATCTATTAGACTTGTATGATGAACATAGAATTTAATAAACCTTATAATAGATGTTAGTTGAGTATGAGTAAGCCTCATATGTCAATAGAGGTGTAACTGCATATAGTATCATGCGTGTGCAATGAGTGCGGTGCATAGTGCTTAATTATGGGATGAATATCTGTTAGCCATGGAATGGGACATGACGTAATGGGTTTTATCTTATAATTCGGACACGCACGTGTGTTAGGATCATGAGAGTTAGATGTATAGTTAGATACTTTGCAGTCTTTTTCTTTTGCATACGATAAATGCATTAATCAAAGGTGTGGTGGTGTGAAACGTGTGCTTAAGAGAGTGAATGAACCCATCGGTACAGAGATACCGGTGATGCCCCCGGAAGTTTGGGATGCCCTTGCTGAGTGGTCTTGGATGCCTCGGTAGAGAGATACCGGGATGCCTCGGAGTGAGATGCCCTTGTGTGAGATCAAGGATGCCTCAGTTGTGTGATACTGAGATGCCTCGGAGTGAGATGCCCCTTGCTGAGTGGTCTTGGGAGGACCTCGGTTGTGTGATACCGGGATGCCTCGGAGTGAGATGCCCACAATTAGAGATGATGTGGAAGTCCGGATAACGTACTTTCCGGAAGTGACTCGATCAGGCCGGTACAGTCCCGGTTGTGACTGATTCGAGGGTGGATTTTATGCACACTAAATTTAATTATATTTGGCGAGTGAGTTCATCTATTATTGTTGCATTGCATCTTGACGTGAGATTGAGTTTGTGAAGGGTAAGTATAGAAGTGGATGCATATAAGGTGATTTCTTACATGAAGTAATAGTATTGTTTATGCTTGTGATATATTCTCTTAGCATCCTAAATTGTTTGATGATTCACTTGTAACTTTGATGGCTATGGATTGTTTAAGTTAGAGTTTTATCATTCTTTACTGGGCAAGGTTGTTTGCTCATACCTTACATTTTCAGATTGATACCATGGATGTACCGCGCAGTAGCTCGATACGGGGTGGTAGCACGCCTCGATGTTTCTTTTCATGACGTGTATGATCCCGACATTGACATGACTTTTTCCAAGTATGAGGCTACTTTATGGATGGATGATGGTAGAGCTGACTTAATACCGATGAAGTTCGTCGCATGGTTCATCAACCATGAAGGGGAGATGTTTGGTCCTTTACCCTTTGGAGCGGGAGGACCTGGAGCGGGGATGGACAACGCCTAGACGTCTTGGATCTTGTAGAAGCTGACTGACTTTTGTTTTTTGTTAGACGTGGGCTTGTGTGGGAACTCGTGGAGTAGATACCCTCACCCTTTATCCCTGGCTTGTGTTACGCCTTACTTTTGTTTTGTATATGATGTAAATATATAGGCGAAGAGCATGGAATGAGTCCAGGCCGATAATTTTGTATGCCCCGATGATGATAAAATGAAAGGAAGCCTTTTATGATCTTGTCTATGTGCATTGCAGGTGCTGCCATCTATGGACCTGCAATGTTATCCCACAACGGGGTGGGACATCATCTCAGCGAGTTCTACCCCTTAAGACTCGATTACGAAGCCAATACGCCCTAAGGGCTGCCTAAGCACAACACGAGTCAGAGGACTTACCTTGGCCTCAGTTCCTCCCTGCAAGTCAATTCAATTCAAATAGACATCCAATCAATTACCACAGATCGAATCATCGATCAATCGACTCAGTGGATTACATGTCACCACGACCTTCCCCTAGTCGGTACATTCAATACTATCTATCAAGTCCTATCAAGCCGGGACTGCTCACCCAAAGTTGACAAATAGATAGTATAGCTCACCCAAAGCTGATAATATAGTATACTATATATATGCTCACCCAAAGTAGACAACAAGGTATACTGCTCACCCACAGCTGACATATTGCTCGTAGGCCGATATAGTATATCGATACTACTCACCCAAAGCTGACATATCACCCACGGACCGATATAATATACCATCTCAATCATCCAACATTTTCATCATTTTTATCATACCTGATAAAAATAGCCATGTGTGCGTACACGGTAAGCCTTAGCCAAAATACAATAATTTCACTTTTGATCATTCCACTATCTTCAACAGTTCCAAAATAGGTTTTTGGCGTTGTAGACCGACACCTAGTAATTTTCTAATTAATTACCAAAATCAATTAATTTAGGAATAAAATCCTAAAATCACAAATAAATCAATTCAGCATAATTTAGCACTCAAATAAATAAACAGACTACACCATGATAATCTGCATAAAATTCCGGTCACCGGCTATCATGGTCTAATTTTCGAAAAATAAATAAATAAATAAATAAATACGAAACTTATTAAATAAATGCTAAAAATTCAACTTACCCCGTAATGCCTAATTGGATAAAAAAAAGGACCTGGAAAAATTCTAAGGTTCGTTAAAGAAATACTAGAACATATTTACATGCTAATTACACTAACTAACCACCTAACATGCATCGGTAAGGCACTAAATTAATTGCTCTAATCTAATCTATCCACCTAATCACACTTAATTAAATCTAATCAACTCCTAAGCATCATTAGCCTACTAAGCGAGGATTTGTGAGTTAAACTCACTTGTTCGATGAGCCGGTCGGTTCAAATCGACGGGAACGCAACGAGGCTCAACTTCGTCCAAGGCGAGCCTAGCAACCGGGTCGGGAAGCGGGCCAAAACGGGCCTACAAGCTGCTGGAAAACCCTCTCTATTTGCTGCTATCAAGGACTGAACCGAGAGGGCAACAAGTTCGGTTTAGGGCGGCAATTGATCGAGGGAGGTTGCAAGGGCTAAACTGGGGCTTGACGGGGACTCACGGAGCTCGAACGGCGATTAGCAGCAACCCATAGTGGTCCAAAAGGCTTGCTGGGCAGTGAAACAGGCTGCTGAGGCGTCGGGCTGGGCGGTGGCGCACAGCACGTGCGCTGGGGAAGCGGGACGGCGAACAGCAGAGGTGGTGGCGTCGTGGGTGGTTCGGCGGCAAGGTTGGCTGCTCTGGCGACTTCCTTAGCTTGCTGAGGTGCTCGAAAAGCTCAATGGAGGGGAAGAAAGGGCTGGTCTATGGTAGATGAGGGAGACGGGAGAGCTTGGGGGAGCAAGGGCCCTACTACGGCCATTTCTTCTCCTCACTTGTCCCCTTGACCATCCTCAGCCACCAGCACTCCCTTGGCTGCAATTCAGCCACCCATGCCTTCTCCTTGCAACCTTGAAATGGTCCAAAACCATAGGCAAGGGGGGGCATACTAATTTCAAGGACTTTGGCTTCAATTAGACTTAATTTCCTTCTTAATTCAATCCAATTTGGCCCTCATCAATTCAATTAAGAACTCAATAATTCAATTGGTATTTTTTCTCACCAATTGATCCCACTTTCTTCCCAATTGCGTGATAAAAAATAGTCGCTGCCTTTTTCTGGACAAAAACAGCCCTAGGACGATTTTTTTTCCCAAAAAGTGTCGGGTTGCAGAAATACTTCTAAGACCGAGTCGACACTCCTAGAATTAATTGTGACATGACAGAACTTTCAATTTCTAAAATCGGACTCGAATTCGCGGTTAATTTCCATTCGGCACGATTTTAGCGTAACCTAGGCTATCAGGTAACTTTCAGAAATTTTTAATGCAAATGACCCTTGGTCAATTTTCTTCGAGCCATAATGAACCCACTCGACACATTGGCGACTCTCGGTTGTCGTGAAAATCTCGATGATTCAAATTCGGACACAGGGTACCAAAACAATAGGAAAATCAGTCTAGTGCTGGTCAACGAGAATTTTTCAATTTAGTGGTGTGTGGCATCCAAGAATTTCAACGATCCTCGAGTATGTGATGGTCATGACCGATCGATGGAAGTATCATCAAACTATGGCATTGATTCGTATTTGTTTATTTATTGGATTGATATCATATGTTTAGCAATGGACCAACCAACCGTGCAACAAGAGAAAATCTTTGGACTTTGATCGACTGATATTTTTATTTTTTTTAGAACCGAAGGGATGGAATTCGGTCATACATGAGGAACCCGCATGTTGAATTTAAGGATAAAATTTTGAGGAGTTGAACCGAACATGAGGATCATGTACGTCTTTTCTTCGTGCGATTCGACAAGTAAGGAAATGAAATTTTGCCACCATGTTGCTTGATCGAATCCTTTCTTCACACAAGAACTTCGGTTATGCACTTGCACATGAAGCAAATTGATTATGGGCATATAAATTGATTTCTTTGGAAAATAAAATGCCTCAAAATTGTACAGAAATTATGGGCTTATATTTGAAAATTATGGGCCATTTAATTTGGACCTTTTGGCCACAATTTTTTTTAGGGCCCAAGTAGCCCATGAAGCCTTGAGTGTCGACCAAAAGGGGGCGGGGGGAGAACCGGACAAGGGAGACACGCCATTCTCCACTTGTCCATTGCTGTCTCAACCACCCTCGACCTGCCTTCTTCTCTTGCTGCCACTGAGACTCCTCATGCAGGTGATTAATGGCTCTTCAACCCACAGAAACAAAAGAATTCGGAACTAAGGAGAGAGAGAGAGAGAAACCGAGAGTTCGAGCGAGCGAGCAGGCGAGTGAGAGAGAGAGAGTTCGAGCATTCGGTCTGAGCAAGTGAGGGCAGAGATGGAAGACCGCCCTCCATTCATTACTTTGATCGAGCTGCCGCCGTCAACGCCGCCGGTCTTCGTCACCGTTGAGCCAAGCCGAGACCCCCGAACCCCTATTTTTGCTAGCAACCGAGTAGAAGGTCTAGAGGCAAGTAGAAGTTCATTGATCTATGTTTTGCATGCTGCAATTATCTAGTGAAGTGCTGGTAGATGTGAGGAAATGCAGAATTTGGAGCTGCATGTTGATTTTAGATGAATGAGATGAAGCTGGACTAAGAAACTGAGCAAAAACAGAGTATGTTCTATGGATTTCGGTTTTTGGATTGAAATAACAAGTTAAGGATCTAACTATAGTGGATTTTTGAAGCGAAGTAGCTGTATTGTAGTGCAATACACTTGTAAATACTTGGCTGTGGACGTTGGATGTTGGGATTCAATGAGTAGGAGTAGCTCTCTTTAGGTTAGTAAACTGTTTTCGCAGAAAATAGCATGACCTTCGGTGATTCCATGAATTTTCTGTAATTATCTAGCCAAAATTAGACTTCAAACCCTGATTTAAAGTTGTAGGGCACATCTTTAGAAATAACATATCAAAAATTTAGAATAAATGAACAAGGTTTGATATATTAAACGATTTTTCTATGAAAATGTTAAATCTGCAAGTCATTACAGAACATTAGCAAGGAATACAGCAATTACTGCTCTTGATACATAAGGAATTTGACTTGGTGTTCTTCATCAAACTTTTTCCTTAAGGTCTTATTTATAACATGTCAAAATTTCATAATTTTCTGAGTTCATTTAGGGATTATTCCGAAACTTTTACCAGAACTGTGCATTGCAATAATCGAGCTGTTTTGTTCTGAATTTGTTCAAATGATCCCAAAAGGTGAATACATCTTGAATTGTTATTTGACATGATGACACTGGCATTGGCATATTATGCAATATTGGGATTTGATGAAGGATTTCATGGGACATCTTGTCATTGCATATGAAAGTATTTTTGAAAATTAAGATGTTAATTGATACCGTTGGACCATCGGGTCACCGATGCCCCAAGAGTCGGGATGCCTAAAGGATCAAATGAGTCCACGCCTTGTGGATGCCCGGTGGCCCTAGTGGCTGAATGCCGGAGGTTTTTCCCCAGGAGCTTCGGGATACCCGATTGTATGCTAGTCGGTACGTAAATCTAGAGGGCCGGGTAACCATTCTCATGGTGAGCCTCGGAGGGTTTCCTCGTGATACCAGGTGGGGTACAAGATGCCAGGAGGTGTGATACGCTCCGGATGCCCAGTGGCCTTAGTGGCTGAATGCCGGAGGCTTTCGCGATGCCAGGGTGGATGCGAATGCCCGGAGGGACGCAAACATTGGTCCTCCGGGGGATGAAACCTTTTGAATGATAAAATGGATGATTCTACTAAGTGTGTGTGTCGTTCGGTTATAGGACTAAATTGTATGGCATGGAATGGGACGTGTCGTTACAGTTTGGCCCTATGATCGGGAGTTGGGTAACTGGACATGATGCATTTTGATTCTTTTGAAATTACATTTGCCATTGCATTAAAGAATTCCATGATTTTGATGCATATTTATTCTTGTGATTACCTGTTTTTGTCTACCCTGCATGAGTCTAGATATTGACGGTACTGCTTAATATAGCTTAATGAATCTTTTACTGCTGAGTGGCTGTACTTACCCCGTTTGGGGACTAACATTTCAGATTAGAAGATATGTCTCTGTTACCTGTCACTCCCTATACATTCTACGGTGTCCCTGTTGACGTCGAGTGCGAGTGTTCGGAACACCCTCATCCTGATATATGAGGGTTGGTTTTTTTTCGAGTGCGGGTTTTGGTTATGTATAATGTTGGTACACCTGATGGCCCAGTGGTTCAGGAGTTCCTGTCGGTGCACGTTCGTCGTGATGGATTCATGCTGGGGATGTTGCCACCGCCGCCAGCTCACGAACCAGGCTGGGTGTGACTGAGAGGGACGGGTAGCAAATGAATCATTTGTGGACCACCGACACTGACTGATAGACTTTTGTATTGGACGACATGGAAAGGAAAGTCAAAGGAAGGTCGAGTTATCTTTTGTTATGAAGCCGGGTATAGAAAACCACGGCAAATTTTGATGTACTGACCGATGTTGTCTATCAGACCTATGTAAGTAAAAGTGTTCGGCTTGACTTATAAATCTGTCTAGTAGGTGTGCATCGTTTCTAATTTTGGGATAGGGAGATGTGATTTCGCTTCTGCTATACATTTATATACTACGCAGGGACAGATCTAAAAGTTATAAACCCCCAGGATTGTTAGACCTTCAGGTCAAGTAAGGGAGAGGTAAGCGACTGTTGCGACCTAACGGATTGGGGGCCGTTTCGGGGGTGCCACAGCCGGGTTTGGTATCAGAGCAAAGGTTTATGTGGAGTGATAAGGTGCCTCAGAAGGAAATGAGGATAGAATGATGCACACCATAGGATACTAACCTAGGGTAGCTGACTAACTTTGAACAACAGGTGATTGATTTCACTTGTAGATCTCTGGTAACTAGTGTGGTCTTACCTTTGTGTGTCTGTAACATTCTATGTTACTTGTGTGATTTTAGTAATAACCTTATTTTATTATCTGACCAATGTTATCGAGTCGCAAATTGTTCCTGAGGCAAATGCTTGGAAAACTACAGGAAAATCATGGTACGGACTCGGAGTTCTCATCCACCGAGGGCTGAAGCCTCTGCTTCATTGGCTGAACCCCGGATGGAAGATATCCTACAGGCATTGGCCAATATAAAAAATCTGATGGAAAGGCAAGCACATCAACAACCTGGAACAGAACGCCGTACTCAAGGATTGGTGGAACAATTCATGAAGTTGAAACCACCTAAGTTTAGTGGAATGGGAAGTCCTGAGGAGGCGGAGCATTGGATTGATGGAATGGAACAATTTTTCCGGTTGTTGAACTGTAGCAATGCTGAAAGGATAACCTTGGCAGAGTACCAACTGGAGGGAAATGCAATGTTTTGGTGGAGAGCTCCAAAAGACACGATCTTTCCACCAGGTACTGATATTAACTGGGATGAATTTGTCAGAGTTTTTAATAGAAAGCATTTCTCTGACTGTGCTAAGGATAAGAAGATCACAGAATTTGTTCAGTTAGAACAAAGGGAGCTAACAGTGGACCAGTATGAAGCAAAATTTTCTAAGTTGTCTAGGTATGCTCCCAAATTGGTTGACGATCGAGAGGAAAAGGCTAAGAGATTCTTGAAAGGATTAAGGACTGATATTAGGAGACAACTAGTGCCTTTGAATATAAGGGATTATAATGAGATCTATGAGAGGGCATAGGTGGTGGGGCAAGAGTTAGTGAGAGAGCAATCAGAATCTAAGAAGCAGATGACCTTTAATGATGCTCGAAGGGGTAAGAGACCTTATGCTGGTCAAGGATAGCCCTGGGAATCTAAAAAAGAGGAGTAATTTTGGGAATTTTGGAAAAGCCAAGAGTGGCCCGGTTCTAGGGAAAGTACCCTACCAGGGTAATATTTGTCAAAGGTGTGGTGGACAACATGGGCCAGGATTTTGTAATAGTCCACCGAAATGTTTTGGTTGTGGGCAAATAGGGCACTTTAAGAGGAATTGTCCACAAGAAAGGTCGCAACTGAGCGTCAACTCGGTGCGACAGGTACAACAACGTACTGCTGGACCAATTCTATCAAGGAATCCACAAAGGCCACCAGCACAAGGAAGGGTGTATGCGGTCACCCAAGAGGAAGCGGAAGCTTCCAAAAATGTCATCTCAGGTACGATCTCTATAAACGATAAAAAGGCATATGCATTGTTTGATACGAGTGCTACGCATTCTTTTGTGTCTGAAAGATATAGACGGTTGAGTAAGATAGAAACTACCTCTCTTGAGACGCCTCTTTGTGTTTCCACGCTGCTAAAGAATGTGGTATTATCTACATTGGTATGTGAAAAATGTAAGATAACTATAGGAGGACGGGATATGGAAATAGACCTAGTTGTGATGGCCATGTATGACTTTGATGTTATCATCGGAATGGACTGGCTCCATAAGTATTAGGCTAAGATGGATTGTTATAGAAAGGTGATCCAATTTGTTTTACCTGACCGATCTAGTTGTGAAATTTTCGGAGGTCAGACCAACCCCTCTATAGCACTTATTTCAGTGATAGAAGCTCGTGTACTACTTGACGAAGGATGTCAAGGATACCTGGCAGTGGTAAAGGACAATACTAAGGAAGAGTCTAAACTTGATGGAATTTGAGTGGTCAGGGAATTTCAAGATGTATTTCCTGAGGAACTGCTTGGGTTACCACCGGAACGAGAAATTGAGTTCGAGATTGACCTGATGCCTGGAACAGGACCTATATCTAAAGCTCCGTATAGGATGGCCTTAATGGAATTGAAAGAGTTGAAAGTGCGACTACAAAAGATGCTCGATAAAGGATTTATTAGGCCAAGTGCTTCTCCTTGGGGTGCACCGGTATTATTTGTGAAAAAGAAGGATGGGTCGATGCGTCTATGTATTGACTATAAGCAACTAAATCAGGTAACTGTTAAGAATAAGTATCCCTTGCCTAGAATTGATGATTTGTTTGACCAACTATAGGGAAGTTCGATCTTTTCTAAGATTGACTTGAGGTCAGGATACCCTTAATTAAGGATTAAGAAGGAAGACATTCCTAAGACTGCATTTAGGACTCTCTATTGACATTACAAGTTCCTAGTTATGCCATTTGGATTGACGAATGCTCTGGCTGCATTCATGGATATGATGAATAGGATATTTAAGCCTTATTTGGATCAATTTGTAATTGTCTTCATTGACGATATCCTGATATATTCTAAAGGACCTGAAGAGCATGAGCGACACCTGAGAATAGTGTTGCAAACCCTTAGAAACCATAAGTTGTACGCCAAATTCAGTAAGTGTGAATTTTTGGCTGGACCAGATAATATTTTTGGGACACATGGTGTCAGGAGGAGGAATTGTAGTGGACCCAGCGAAAGTTGAGATGCTAATAAATTGGCCAAGACCGACAACACCCACTGAAATACGAAGTTTCTTAGGACTGGCAGGTTATTATAGAAGGTTTATTGAAGGATTCTCACATCTTGCTGGACCATTGACGAAGTTGACTTGAAAGAATGTAAAATTTGAATGGAATGGAGAATGTGAAAAGAGTTTTCAGGAACTCAAAAGAAGATTGACTACGGCTCCATTTCTAACTATACCATCTGGATCTGATGGATTTATGGTATATAGTGATGCGTCTCACAAAGGACTGGGATGCGTTTTAATGCAGCATGGCAAGGTCAGCCTACGCATCTAGACAGTTGAAACCTCATGAATTAAACTACCCAACCCATGATTTAGAATTGGCAGCTATAATTTTTGCTTTGAAAATATGGAGACATTATTTGTATGGAGAAAAGTTCGAAATCTATACAGATCATAAGAGCTTAAAATATTTGTTTTCGCAGAAGGAACTGAACATGAGACAGAGAAGGTGGATGGAGTTGTTAAAGGATTATGATTGTGAAATACGGTACCATCCTGGAAAGGCAAATAAGGTGGCAGACGCTCTTAGTTGTAAGTCGACTATGGATTTGGCCAGTATGACAATAACAGAGTGGAATCTATTAAAGTCAGTAGCAGACTTAGAGTTTAAATTGGAAGTAAATTACCTTACTGGCATGCTTACTACGTTGAGGATTGAACCGGAGATTATCCAGAAAATAAAGATGCTACAAGAATCTGACCCGGAAATAGTGAAAGTACGAAATGCTGTGTCCTTAGGAAAAAGACCAGAGTTTCAAGTCTCTGAAGATGGAATGGTAAGATGTCAGGGACGACTCTGTGTTCCCGACAATGAGGAAGTGAAGAGAGAAATCCTGTCGGAAGCACATAGGAGTAACTATAGTATTCATCCAAGTAGCACAAAGATGTACAAAAATTTACGCCAACAATACTGGTGGAATGGCATGAAGGCAGATATAGCCAAACATGTTTCCCAGTGTTTAACATGTCAGCAAGTAAAAGCGGAACACCGCAAACCCGCAGGACTATTGAAACCATTGGAGATACTAGAATGGAAATGGGAGCATGTGATGACGGACTTTGTACAAGGATTGCCAAGTACATCAAGTGGTCATGATTCTATCTGGGTGATAGTGGATCGCTTGACTAAGTTTGGTCATTTCCTAGTAGTTCGCATAGACTATCCGATGGATAAATATGCTGAGATATATGCAAGCCAAGTAGTATGCTTACATGGTGTTCTTGTAACTATTACGTCAGATCGAGATACCAGATTTACTTCAAACTATTGGCAAAGTCTTCAGACTGCTTTAGGGACTAAGCTTCAATTTAGTGCTGCTTTTCATCCACAAACAGACGGACAAACAGAAAGAGTGATCCAAACATTAGAGGACATGTTAAGAGCTTGCGTTATTGATTTTGAAGGAAGTTGGGATGAGAGATTGCATTTGGTAGAATTCGCCTATAACAATAGTTTTCAGAAAAGTATAGGCATGGTTCCCTATGAAGCATTGTATGGAAGGAGATGTAGGACCCCCATCTGTTGGAATGAAGTAGGTGAAAGGAAACTGACAGGGCTTGAGTTGGTACGAGTTACTACAAAGGCTGTTGAGATCATAAGGAAAAGACTTAAAACAGCCCAAAGTCGACAAAAAGACTACACAGATAGGCGTAGAAGACCTTTAGAGTTTAATATAGGAGACCGTGTATTCCTTAAAGTATCTCCGATGAAAGGGATATCACGATTTGGAATAAAGGGGAAGTTAAGTCCCAGATTCATTGGACCCTTTGAGATACTCGAGAGGGTAGGAGATGTAGCTTATCGATTGGCACTGCCTCCTAAACTGGAAAATGTACATGATGTGTTCCATGTGTCGATATTGAGGAAGTACCAGCCGGATCCTGGACACATACTCGATCATGAAGCCATTAAAGTGGATGAGAAAGTGAGATACATAGAAGAGCCAGTACGAGTGTTGGACAGAAAAGAACAAATTCTTCGGATGAAGAAAATTCCTCTAGTTAAAGTGTTATGGCGACATCATGATATGGAAGAGGCCACGTGGGAAAGCGAAAAAGAGATAAAGGAAAAGTACCCTCATTTGTTCATTCAGACTTAAGTGATGTTTAATTTCGAGGATGAAATTCTCTAAGGAGGGGAGAATTGTGGCATCCAAGAATTTCAACGATCCTCGAGTAAGTGTCGGTCATAACCGATCGATGGAAGTATCATCGAACTGTGGCATTGATTCGTATTTGTTTATTTATTAGATTGATATGATATGTTTAGCAATGGACCAACCAACCGTGCAACAAGAGAAAATCTTTGGACTTTGATCAACTGATATTTTTTTATTTTTTTTAGAACCGAAGGGATGGAATTCGGTCATACATGAGGAACCCGCATGTTGAATTTAAGGATAAAATTTTGAGGAGTTGGACCGAACATGAGGATCATGTACGTCTTTTCTTCGTGCGATTCGACAAGTAAGGAAATGAAATTTTGCCACCATGTTGCTTGATCGAATCCTTTCTTCACGCAAGAACTTCAGTTATGCACTTGCACATGAAGCAAATTGATTATGGGCATATAAATTGATTTCTTTGGAATTCAAATTGCCTCACAATTGTACAGAAATTATGGGCTTATATTTGAAGATTATGGGCCATTTAATTTGGACCTTTTGGCCACAATTTTTTTTAGGGCCCATGAAGCCTTGAGTGTCGACCAAAAGGGGGGAGGGAAGAACCGAACAAGGGAGACACGCCATTCTCCACTTGTCCATTGCTGTCTCAGCCACCCTCCACCTGCCTTCTTCTCTTGCTACCACCAAGACTCCTCATGCAGGTGATTAATGGCTCTTCAACCCACAGAAACAAAACAACTCAGAACTAAGGAGAGAGAGAGAGAGAGAGAAACCGAGAGTTCGAGCGAGCGAGCAGGCGAGTGAGAGAGAGAGTTCGAGCATTCGGTCTGACCGAGTGAGGGCAGAGAAGGAAGACTGCCCTCCGTTCGTGCCTGTGATCGAGCTGCAACCGTCAACGTCGCCGGTCTTCGTCGCCGTTGAGCCAAGCCGAGACCCCCGAACCCCTGTTTTTGCTAGCAACCGAGTAGAAGGGCTAGAGGCAAGTAGAAGTTCATTGATCTATGTTTTGCATGCTGCAATATTCTAGTGAAGTGCTGGTAGATGTGAGGAAATGCAGAATTTGGAGCTGCATGTTGATTTTAGATGAATGAGATGAAGCTGGATTAAGAAACTGAGCAAAAATAGAGTATGTTCTATGGATTTCGGTTTTTCGATAGAAATAAGAACTTAAGGATCTAACTATAGTGGATTTTTGAAGTGAAGTAGCTGTATTGTAGTGCAATACACTTGTAAATACTTGGCTGTGGACGTTGGATGCTGGGATTCAATGAGCAGGAGTAGTTCTCTTTAGGTTAGTAAACTGTTTTCGCAGAAAACAGCATGACCTTCGGTGATTCCATGAATTTTCTATAATTATCTAGCCAAAATACCATTATTTAAAGTTGTAGGGCACATCTTTAGAAATAACATATCAAAAATTTAGAATAAATGAACAAGGTTTGATAGATTAAACGATTTTTCTATGAAAATGTTAAATCTGCAAGTCATTACAGAACATTAGCAAGGAATACAGCAATTACTTCTCTTGATACATAAGGAATTTGACTTGGTGTTCTTCATGAAACATTTTCCTAAAGGTCTTATTTATAACATGTCAAAATTTCATAATTTTCTGAGTTCATTTAGGGATTATTCCGAAATTTTTACCAGAACTGTGCATTGCAATAATCGAGCTGTTTTGTTCTGAATTTGTTCAAATGGTCCCAAAAGGTGAATACATCTTGAATTGTTATTTGACATGATGACACTGGCATTTGCATATTATGCAATATTGGGATTTGATGAAGGATTTCATGGGACATCTTGTCATTGCATATGAAAGTATTTTTGAAAATTAAGATGTTAATTGATACCGTTGGACCCTCGGGTCACCGATGCCCCAGGAGTCGGGATGCCCAAAGGATCAAATGAGTCAACGCCTTGTGGATTCCCGGTGGCCCTAGTGGCTGAATGCCGGAGGTTTTTCCCCGGGAGCTTCGGGATGCTCGGTTGTCTGCTAGTCGGTATGTAAATCCAGAGGGCCGGGTAACCATTCTCATAGTGAGCCTCTGAGGGTTTCCTTGTGATGCCAGGTGGGGTACGAGATGCCTGGAGGTGTGATACGCTTCGGATGC
Source organism: Eucalyptus curtisii (assembly GCA_017140595.1). Lineage (NCBI taxonomy): Eukaryota > Viridiplantae > Streptophyta > Magnoliopsida > Myrtales > Myrtaceae > Eucalyptus > Eucalyptus curtisii. Next base: position 28,649,781 of record CM029498.1, read on the forward strand.
CCAGTGGCCTTAGTGGCTGAATGCCGGAGGCTTTCACGATGCCAGGGTGGATGCGAATGCCCGGAGGGACGCAAACATTGGTCCTCCGAGGGATGAAACCTTTTGAATGATAAAATGGATGATTCTACTAAGTGTGTGTGTCGTCCGGTTATAGGACTAAATTGTATGGCATGGAATAGGACGTGTCGTTACAGTTTGGCCCTACGATCGGGACTTGGGTAAGTGGACAAGATGCATTTTGATTCTTTTGAAATTACATTTGCCATTGCATTAAAGAATTTCATGATTTTGATGCATATTTATTCCTGTGATTACCTGTTTTTGTCTATCCTGCATGAGTCTAGATATTGATGGTACTGCTTAATATAGCTTAATGAATCTTTTACTGCTGAGTCGCTGTACTCACCCCATTTGGGGACTAACATTTCAGATTAGAAGATATGTATCTATTACCTGTCACTCCCGATACATTCTACAGTGTCCCTATTGACGTCGAGTGTGAGTGTTCGGAGCACCCTCATCCTGATATACGAGGGTTGGTTTTTGTTCGAGTGCGGGTTTTGGTTATGTATGATGTTGGTACACCTGATGGCCTAGTGGTTCAGGAGTACCTGTCGGTGCACGTTCGTCGTGATGGATTCATGCTGGGGATGTTGTCGCCGCCGTTAGCTGACGGACCAGGCTGGGTGTGACTGAGAGGGACGGGTAGCAGATGAATCATTTTTGGACTGCCGACACTAACTGATAGACTTTTGTATAGGACCGCATGGAAAGGAAAGTCAAAGGAAGGTCGAGTTAAATTTTGTTTTGAAGCCGGGTATAGAAAACCACGGCAAATTTTGATGTATCGATCGATGTTGTCTATCAGACCTATGTAAATAAAAGTGTTCAGCTTGACTTATAAACCTGTCTAGTAGGTGTGCATCGTTTCTAATTTTGGGATAAGGGGATGTGATTTTGCTTCCGCTATACATTTATATACTGCACAGGGACCGATCTAAAAGTTATAAACCCCTAGGATTGTTAGACCTTAAGGTCAAGTAAGGGAGAGGTAAGCGAACTGTGGCGACCTAACGAATTGGGGGCCGTTTCGGGGGTGCCACATGGTGTCGCCCACAATTAGCCACATATCTCTGTCGAACCAACCTATCTCTGATCTCAAATCGATTTTTAACTATGTCGTAATGGCCTCTAAAAATGGACACGGTCGAATGGCCGATTCCTGGTCGAATTCTCAAGTCTATTGCATTAAAATTCCTTAATGGTTTTCCTTGATAGTCTAGTTATCTTAAGAGTGATCAGCTCTGAGAACAGCCTTATAGGCGCGTCAATGAAATGCCAAATTTATTCAATAGAAAACAGGATTGAAAATCTGGGATGTCACAACTCTTCCCCTCTTATAAAAATTTCATCCTCGAAATTTAAACCATTACAATACTTGAGCAAAAAGGTGGGGGTACAATTGTCTCATCGATTCTTCAGTCTCCCACGTTGCTCCTTCAGTACCGTGGTGTTACCAAACCACTTTGACCAACGGGATGATCTTTGTATGTAGAACTTGTTCTTTTCTATCCACTATCTGGACTAAGCTTTCAACGTGTGACACTCGATCATGCTTGTCCAATTCTTCAAAATTAAGCACGTGGGTCGGGTCAGACTTGTACTTTCTCAACATCGACACGTGAAAGACGTCGTGCACTTGCGCCAATCTCGGCGGCAACGCAAGACGATACGCTAGGGTCCCTATTCTCTCTAGAACTTCAAACGGACCTATGTACCTCAGACTCAGTTTTCCTTTCTTTCCGAAGCGCGAAGTTCCCTTCATTGGTGACACCTTCAGAAAAACGTGATCACCAACTTGGAATTCCAATAATCTCCGGCGCTTATCTGTGTAACTTTTTTGTCTACTCTGTGCGGTCTTTAATCTGCCTCTAATTACTGCGATGGCATTCACTGACTACTGGACCAACTCTGGGCCTGTAATCTTTCTTTCCCCAACTTCATCCCAACACACTGGTGTCCTGTACACTCTGCCATACAACGCTTCAAAAGGAGCCATTTGGATGCTCTGCTGATAACTATTGTTGTAGGAAATTCCACCAAGTGAAGTTGATCTTCCTAACTTCCCTTGAAGTCTAGTACACAAGCTCTCAGCATGTCCTCAAGGGTTTGAATTGTCCTCTCAGACTGGCCATCCGTCTGAGGATGATATGCCGTACTGTACTAAAGCTTTGTACTTAGAGCACTTTGTAAGCTCTTCCAAAAGGCAGCAGTAAACCTTAGGTCTCTATCTAAGGTTATTATAATCGGCACTCCATGCATATGAACAACTTGATGCACATACAGGTCTGCGTGCCTATCCAAACTGAGGTCCTTTCGAACTGCAATGAAGTGAGCCGACTTTGTTAGTTGGTCGACTACTACCCAAATTGAATCATTTCCTCTCTTACTCCTCGGTAATCCGATCACGAAATCCATCGTGATATGCTCCCATTTCCACTCTAGGATCGCGAGAGGTTGCAGAAGTCCTCTCGGCTTGCAATGCTGAGCTTTTACCTGCTGACATGTCAAACACTTGGCGACGTGCTTGGCGATGTCCGCCTTCATACCTGACCACCAATAGTGTTGATGCAGATTCTGATACATCTTGGTACTACCAAGATGAATACTGTAACTGCTACGATGTGCTTCTGATAAAATATCTTCTCTAAGCTCCACATCGTTAGGTACCACTAGGCGTCCTCGGAACCTCAGTGTTCCTTCATCAGAAATCTGGAAGTCAGCCTTTCTTTTCTCTATGTCTTCTTGAAGAAGTTTTTGGACATATGGGTCTGTCGGTTGGAGTAACTTGATTATGATCTGGACATTCGGTTCAATTCTAAGGGTAGCCATAAGACTTGAAAGGCGGCCTACCTCAAACTTGAATACCGAATCTCGAGCTCTCTCGATTAGGTTCCACTCTTTAATCAGAATATGAGCAACTGAAGACTTTCGACTCAAAACGTTGACGACCTTGTTCGCCTTTCTCGGATGATATAAGATATCACAGTTGTAGTTCTTCAGCAATTCCATCCATCTGCGATGTCTCATGTTCAACTCCTTCTGAGAGAACAGGTACTTGAGGCTCTGATGGTCCGTGAAGATTTGAAAATTTTCCCCGCACAAATCATGTCTCCAAATCTTCAGGGCAAAGATGATTGCCGCGAGTTCTAAGTCATGCGTCGGATAGTTCTTTTCATGGGGTCTCAACGATAGGAAGCGTATGCAACAACTCGACCATGTTAAATCAGCACGCAACCCAACCCTTTGAATGACGCATCACTATGGATCTCGAATCATCTAGGGCCAGATGGAATAGTCAGCATAGGTGCGGTAGTCAGCTTTTCCTTCAGCTCTTGAAAACTACGCTCGCACTTGTCTGTCCATACCAACTTTTCTTCCTTCTTCAGGAGCTTTGTCAGTGGTGACGCTAAAGATGAGAACCCTTCCACAAACCGTTTGTAATAACCTACCAAACCCAAAAAACTTTGGATTTCTATCACTGTAGTCAGTCTTGGCCAATTGATCACAAACGGCTTCAATCTTGCTCTAGTCCACAGAGATTCCTTCGCGTGAAATCATGTGGCCTAAGAAAGCAACGCGAGTCAACCAAAACTCGCACTTGCTGAACTTGGTGTACAACTGATGGACTCTCAGCTTTTGCAGCACTAATCTCAAGTGACTCTCATGCTCGTCCTCACTCCTTGAATACACCAGAATATCATCGATGAACATGATCACAAACTGATCTAGATATTCGTTGAATACTCGGTTCATTAGATCCATGAAAACAGTGGAGCATTCGTCAACCCGAATGGCAACACCGTAAACTCGTAATGACCATATCCAAGACGAAATGCTGACTTAGGAATGTCCTCCTTCCAAATCGTCAGCTGATGATATCCTGTCCTCAAGTCGATCTTCGAAAATATCGACACTCCTTGTAATTGATCAAACAAGTCATCGATCCTCAGGAGTGGATACTTGTTCTTGATCGTTACCTGATTGATTTGTCGATAGTCAATGCACAGGCGCAACGAACCATCTTTCTTCTTTACAAATAGAATTGGTGCTCCCTAAGGTGATGCGCTGGGATGTATAAATCCCTTATCGAATAACTCTTGCATCTGCACATTCAGTTCCTTCAATTCAGATAATGCCATCCGGTAAGGAGCCTTAGAGATTGGCTCTGTCCCGGGTGCTAGCTCGATTACAAACTCTATCTCTCTCTCTGGCGACAATCCTGGCAATTCGTTTGGGAAAACATCTGAAAATTCTTGCACTACGGCGATGTCTTCCACCTTCAGCTCCTCAACTGTCGTATCCACGACAGTTGCTAGGTAACCTTTGCAACCCTTGTCTAACAAACGAGTTTCCTCTGGCGATGAGATTAAGGAAATCGAGGGTCCTCCTCAATTCCTGACAAACTCGAAGCTCTCACCCTCTAACGGGTTAAAGTGAATCGCCTTGCGATAACAACCCATCTTAGCTCGTTTCTTGGTGAGCCAGTCCATGCCAATAATTAAATCAAAGTTGTACATGGCTAGGACTAACAGATCTATTTTCCTCACTCGCGCACCAATCTCTAACTTGTAACTAGAACAACCTAAAGCAGCTATAACTTCATCCTTCAATGGTGTAGATATGCAAATTGCCGACTCCAACAATATAGGACTTAATCCTAATAACTAAACATATTGCTCGGCAATAAAGGAATGGGTTGCTTCTGGATCGAATAAAGCGTAAGTAGGATGGTTGTTCAGCGAAACCATACTTGTGATCACGTCGGTGCGGCTTACGCGACCTTGCGTGCCTTGTACTGGGGCTCTCAGCTGTCTTCCTTGTGGCGCGTTTTGCGATGCATACCCCCTAATCTGACCCATCTGTGGTGGTGGTGGCAACTGCAGTTGTCCTCTTTGTCGGTTAGGACAATCTCTGATCATGTGGCTCTGTTGACCACATCCAAAACAAACGCCCGGTCTTTGAGGACACGGGGCTGAGTGTGACACCCCGAACCACCTAGGGTCGCCACAGGCACCTGACGTTACACCTAATGGAACACTAACTACATCTCTTAGAAGAAACATCGAAGTTCACAGACTTTCTTTTTTCTTTTTTTTTTTTTTTTTTGAAAACGGTCCCAGCGCAACTCATTAGCGGAAGCATAATTGGATATCACCATTTCTCCCTCCAACAATCATGATACAATGCACACCAACTACACATCATATGAAAAGATGAAGCCGAGCCACTTTTATTTACGTATATCTTTCAAGATGGATTTCACGGGTCGGTACAATCAAAAAGAAAGGCCAAGATTTTCATCTAGACTTGGCCACCACCCAAAAGAGACAACTCGACCCCTATGTCTATCTCGTGTATGATCCTCCATCTACAAGTGTCGGCTATGTCCAAAAAGTGTCAGCTCTCCCCTCCTCACGCGGCCATCACACCCACCCCGGTGCATCGGGCGGTGGCGGCGGCAACATCCCCCGCATCACTCCGTCACGGCGGACGTGGACCGACAAGAACTCCCGAATGACCAGGGACTCCAGCTAAGCCCACATCATACATCACTAGCACACGGACCCGCACGAACGTCGACCGGGATGGTAACGCAGTCCATCTCCGAGCACTCGACCTCCACGTCAGATGGAAGGCCATAAAAAGTACCACGCGTGACCGGAGAGAGCGGCATCTTTCTAATCTGAAATGTTGGTCTCCGAAGGGGTGAGTACAACCACTCAGCAAGTAAAGGACCAATAAACCACTCAATGCATCACACAATACAAACATAGCATAATCCATGTCATTCGAGTATCCATGCATAACTTACCTCGAAGTCATACATATACCATTATACATCTTAATCACAATCATATCAAATATGCATATCATCATACCATAGGTGATCATCATTATATCATGTCATATATGCATATCATCATGCCATAGGTGATCATCATCATATCATGTCATATATGCATATCATCATGCCATAGGTGATCATCATCATATCATGTCATATATGCATATCATCATGCCATAGGTGATCATCATCATATCATGTCATATATGCATATCATCATGCCATAGGTGGTCATCATCATATCATGTCATATATGCATATCATCATGCCATAGGTGGTGATCATCATATCATGTCATATATGCATATCATCATACCATAGGTGATCATCATCATATCATGTCATATATGCATATCATCATGCCATAGGTGGTCATCATCATATCATGTCATATATGCATATCATCATGCCATAGGTGATCATCATCATATCATGTCATATATGCATGATTCAATTTCCACTTTTAATTTTCAATTCGATCACCACATCACTCTTTCTCGGGATCATCAATTTCATCCCATACTTCACACTCGCACCCCATCCTGGCATCGCGAGAAAAACCTCCGGCATTCAGCCATTCAAGGCCACCGGGCATCCGGCACCCCCACATTCTGGGCATCTCGCATCCCAACTGGCATCACGAGGCATCCCCTCGGGCAAAGACCTTCGAGGCTTCTGGCACCCAACCATTCCGGGCATCTCGAAACTCCCGAGGCCATCCGGCCATGTATCTCTATACATTCCGGCATCCGCACCCCATCCCGGGCATCCCGATACTCCCCAGGGCATTATCATCCGCCACAAACAGTTTCCTCATTTATCATTGATCATGTTTACCAATTTAGGCCTCAACTTAGCATGGCACATGATGTAATGGCAAACAAAATCACTTTCATCCTTTGATTTATACATGCATCATCAGTCATCATCATACATGCAGCAAGATGCAATCATTCATAAAAATAAAATTTATGGAATTCATACAATTTAGAATAGTCCATTTATCATGCCTTTTTGAAATTTATTTAAATTCCAGCTTGTACCATTTTTGAAAATATTTAAATTAAATTTCCATATGATTCCCAAAAATCATGAAATTAAGGCATGTGATAAATAAGACAATAAGATAATGATTTCATGAAAAGCACATGGCCAATAAAGTTCCACACAAAAGATATCATTCACACAATCACAGCATGCAATTTCGGATAAAAACAGAATGTGCAGTTTTTGAAATAATTCGATTAAAATACCCGAACGACCTCCGAAAATTATGAAATTTTACCAGGTTATAGTTAAGGCACTAAGGTAGACTTTTCAAGAGTACTTCTAGGCCATATTCGTTTTATATAATTTCCTATAGTCGTTCGAAGCTTCTGGTCCTTATACCGAAACGTCCAGTGTAGTCATCTCCGAAATACCGAATTTTTACCACTTATTCTTCTTAATTTCCTCTGAAATTTGGATATGTTTTACTTCAAGAGATCCCCTACAACTTTCATGAGGGATCTAAGTCAAATTTCCAAAGAAAAGTCACCATATATGTCCATGAAGTCTCGGGTGTCCAGTACCGCGTCTCCAGATTTACCGTCTTCAAGAGTATGTCGATTCACTAGGCTATACTTGTTCATTTTACTTCAAATTTGAGTATGTTAGTCTTTAAGATGTTCTCTACACGTTTCATGAAGAAGTCGAAGAGAGATTCTTGATAAAAATCAACATGCAACCACAAATCTACCACAAGGTCAGCAAAACAGTTCCAGATCTAGTGTCTTCGTAGGATGAAAGTTTGACCCCTTAAATCTCCATCATTTTACACCAAATTTTAGTATGTTGTATTTTAAGATGTTGGCTACAACTTTCATGAAGGAATCAAAAGTCAAAATTGAACTCAAAACATGCATGCAAGCTCTCACAAGATTCTGGCTCAGGCAGTTCATGCGAAAACAGCAACATCACTCAAGAACAAGTCATTCTAGCTTCGGTTTCTCCCTCCTAATCGCCCAAAATTCGACATTTCTCCAAACATACATGCAACACACACATGCAAGAGTAGCAAGAGGACCCTAACTTGCCTCTAAACCGAGCTAGCGACGAGCACACGGCGGCGAACGGGCGACAAACGGGCGGACGGTCGACGGACAGCTCTCCTCCTTTCCTCTTCTCTTCTCCCTTTCTTCTCTTCCTCTCCTCTCTTTCTCTTTGGACGAACCCCTCTCTCTCTCCCCCTCATTTTCGCTTAAACCGGCCATCATCTCTCCAAATTTTCTTCCCCTCAATGATGAGCAATCATTGGCAATGCATGGGGAACACTTGGCACACTTCAAAGGACAAGTGGGAGAGGGCATGCAACCGGTTTCTTCCCCCCTCCCCTTCGCACGGTCGACAGCCCCTCATGGGCTCATGGGCCGGCCAGCTTGGCCCATCTTAGGCCCATCCATCTTGGGCCTAAGACCCAAGCTTAATTAGCCCAAATTCAATCCTTTTAAAATTACTTAAATCCCTATTAAATTAAAGTACTAAATTACAAATTAAGATGACTATACACTTGAAATTATAATTCCATAAGTTCCAATTTATCACATACACATGGCCAAAGATAAAACTTCCTTTCCCAAAATTCATCCATTTAAAGACTTGGCCATACATCTCATTGCAACTCATGGACTAGGAGGCTACAAAATACAAATAGCGGTACTTATCGCCTATCCATAGCTCATGGCATAATTAGGGATTTTTATGAAATTCCGGGATGCCACACTGAGCCATGTCGCCTTCCATAGAAGCGACATAGACCATTCTGATTCGGCCTTGATTTTTCAATTCCACCCTTCTTGTTGGACGGAACTTGGAATCTACCTCTAGGCATGGGCCTCTTCCCATGGCGAATACTTTATCTGTGAGAGCTGAACCTCGATCCCGATGAGGCAGCTTGCTCATTCAAACCTCTCTCTATCATCTGAGCTCGACGATAGACCTCTCGATAACTTGTCAGATCTAATGGTAGCAAAGGTTGCTTCATCTTAGAACGAAGACCATTTCTGAATCTTTGGGCTTTTCTTCTGGATCCTCAACTAACGTTGGAGCGTACTGGGAAAGTTCAGCGAACATGACCCCATACTGGTCAACAGACATCGATCCCTGACGAAGGCGCTAGAACTCCTCCATCTTTTGTTCTCGAGTAGTACCCGAAAAATATTGATCATTAAAGGCCCTCAAGAATGCGTCTCACACTGGGATCACACCTTCAAGAAATACCGTATCCTTAGCAGCTCTGCACCAAATGTTGGCATTGCCCTGCAACTGATAGTCGGCTAGGGTTACCTTCTCGGCCTTCGTGCACATCAGGAGTGCAAAGGCTTTCTCAAAATCCTAGATCCATAATGAAGCTGCCTCGGGGTCTCCAATACCCGCAAATCTTGGCGGGCTCGGCTTTAGAAACTGCTCCACTAGCTTATGTATCGGCCTCTCTCTCTGAGCCATGATGTTCTTAGCTTGAAACTCGATAAGTGCAACAACAGGTGCAGCAGCAGTGGCAGCAGCAACGGCTTGATTCTGTGCTTGCTGTGCCATCATGTCTCTCATGCCTCTAGCTCCTGCATAATCCCCTTGATTCTAGGATCACCAGGGCCTACTACCCCGGCACCCACTGCAGGTGGTGCCACTCCACTCTCGCTAGCCTAAGCTGGTGCTCGACCTCGGCCTCCTCGGGTACCGACCCTGGTCGGCGTTCTACCCCGAGTCACGGCCCCAACGGTCCTCTTGGTAGGAGTTCGCTACTCTTGATCACTCATAACTCAGCTTTATCTACTGAAGCCCGCTTCCAATTCCACACCGAATTAGAAACAGAGTGATCTAAACGACAAGCAAGTCTACCAATCAGCCACCACATACATGCACCAGCATGAATTTAAAGGCCTTTCCTACTATATCCCATGAACCATCGCACATTATCACTCCAATACCTAACCTTCGCTCTGATACCACAAAAGGGGGTTGTCACGCCCCGATCCTTGGGCACACACCCATCCCTTACTTGGTCGATATAATAGCGATGTCCTAGGATGCATCGCCGACCCATTCATTTTAATATGCATGTGGAAGCAGTTAAACAATCCCCATACAATAAACAACGGGATAGAAAAGTAAGGCCACATTTTTCACACCTGAAAAACCACAACAACTCTTTTATACAATACAAACCATATAGTATACATTACAATACTATTAATAGAAGTTGGTTGTATCACACATCAGTTCACAGTTCAGGGTTTGTAAAACAGGGGTGGGGGTCTCAAGGCTCCTCTGGTGGGTCCTCCTCTAGATCCTCCTCCAGATCCTCCTCTGGGTCCTCCTCGACAATCTCCCTTTCTTCTTGGCTCCAGCTGGAACCCACGGCCGAGTACAACGGAGATTCAGGATCGCCCTCGAGCTTAGGATCCTTTGCATACACCACTGATCCATCCTTGGGAACTGCCGTCCCCTTCCCGAATGCAACCTCTAAAACGTACAAAGGTATATCACTCTCCGGTACAAGACCTTCCCTTCACCCATCATGGTAGTGACGATACCATGACCGGTACTCATGGGGCACCTTATCGGGTCTACCCACGTCAACCCAGACGGTGGATTTCACCAACACATATTCTAGTCCTTCCGGGTAGGGGTGTATCGGAATGTAATATCCTATCTCAGTGATCTCCTCAGGTATACCAAAATGCGCGGGAGGAGGGGGAGGTGCTGCCATCTATGGACCTGAAATGTTATCCCACAATGGGGTGAGACGGCATCTCAGCGAATTCTACCCCCTAAGACTCGATTAGGAAGCCAATACACCCTAAAGGCTGCCTAGGCACAACACGAGTCAGAGAGTCAGAGGACTTACCTTGGCCTCAGTTCCTCCTCGCAAGTCAATTCAATTCAAATAGACATCTAATCAATCACCACAGATGGAATCATCGATCAATCGACTCAGTCGATTAAATGTCACCACGACCTTCCCCTGGTCGATACATTCAATACTATCTATCAAGTCCTATCAAACCAGGACTGCTCACCCAAAGCTGACAAATAGATATTATAGCTCACCCGAAGCTGATAATATAGTATACTATTTATATGCTCGCCCAAAGCTGATAAATTAAGGCCCCCTGGCCAATATAGTATACTATATATATGCTCACCCAAAGCTGATAACAAGGTATACTGCTCACCAAAAGCTGACATATCGCCCATAGGCCGATATAGTATATCAGTATACTCCTCACCCAAAGCTGACATATTGCCCGCAGGCCGATATTGTGACGTCCCTGTAGCGTCACATACTAAGCGCAAGAGGAAATTACATGGATTATCGTCTTACAGGACTTATAAGTTTCAATCGTTATTCAATAGTATTCACCTTTGAAGGTTAGCATGTGTAACATGGATAATTTTAAAGTCTAAACTTTATACAACAAAGTTATATGGTTATAATCCTGTCAATTAACATTATATAATCCAACCAGGATCATATATAAAGATCATGAGAAGCTTCATTACTAAACTTGTTGTTATCGTTCGGGCTTACAAAAATCAACCTGGACTACTTACAAGTTTTTTGCCTATTTACATCATACATACAAGTTCAAAAGTAAAGGCGTAAGTAAACAGCCATGGAAAAAGGGTGAGGGGGTATCTAACTCCACTATCCCACACAAGCCCATGTTCATAAAAAAAACAAACGACGTTCCTCCAGCTTCTACACGATCATGGGCATCTAGGTGCCATCCGTCCCAGCTCCAGGTCTTTTAGCACCAAAAGGAACAGGGCCAAACATCTCTCCTTCGTGGTTTATGAACCATACGACAAACCTCATCGGAGTCATCTCAGCTTTACCATCGTCCATCCACAGCACAACCTCATACTTTGAGAAGGTCATCTCGACATCAGGATCAAACACATCATGAAAAGAAACCTTGAGGCATACTACCACCCCGTAACGAGCTATCGGTGGCACGTCCATACTATCAATATGAAAAATATAAGGAATGAGCAAAAACTATGCCCAATAAAGAAATGATAAGACTCTAACCTAGATAATTCATAGCTGTCAAAGAAGACAAGATAATCATAACCAAATAGCTTAAGATACTAAGACAGGATTGTCACAAGTAAAACTAAATGAATATTGATGCATCACATGTAGGATCACTCTATACCAGACATACCAAATGCATCTAATATATTCATCATAATCCCAATCTATATCAAGATGAAATGCAATAGTAGTATGCACAACTCACACGCCAAGTAGAAATTATGATTTAATGTGTATATCAAATCCACCCTCGATCAGTTTACCCACCGGAACACAGCCGACCCGATCGAGTCAATTCTAGAATCCCACATCCGGACTTCCACAATATTTCTATCATGGGCATCTCACTCCGAGGCATCCCGGTATCACACAACCAGGGCATTCCAAGATCACTCAGCATGGGGCATCTCACTCCGAGGCATCTCAGTATCCCACAACCGAGGCATCCTTGATCACACACAAGGGCATCTCACTTCGAGGCATCCAGGCGTCATGTTCAACCGAGGCATCCAAGATCACACAGCATGGGCATCCCACTCCCCGAGGCATCATCGGCATCTCTGTACCGATGGAAATCTCTTACTCATTTAAGCACACATTTCACACATTACACCTTCGATTAATGTAATCACCGTATGCACAAGACCTCAAAAGTACACAACTACCTCAAGTATAATCTATACACTTAACTCTCATGTATGAAACACACGTGCGTGTCCAAATTATAAGATAAAACCCATTTCAGCACGTCCCATACCATGCCTAACAGATTTTTACCCCATAATCAAGCACTATGCATCACACTCATTGTACAGGCATGCCACCTTTGGCATCTATACCATAACCATACTTGAAATGATGGATGAGGAATACTCATGCACAAACTAACCACTATTATGAGGTCACTAGACTCCATATGTGTCATAAAAGTCAAGTACGAATGACACAACAACTAATGCATATTCTTGGATCAGGGAAGTTTATAAGCTAATATGAGCAGTTTCGAATACAGACACAGAAAGTACATCTAATCTTATCAGAATGTTACAAAATTTTAGTATGTTATAGAAGAGACATAGATATACAATCCGATTATACTAATAGGGTTGGTGAATTTTTGGGATGTCACAACTCGCCCCTACTTAGAAAATTTCATCCTCGAAATTGAAATCTTACCTTACTCATCTGAAGAGTTGGGGATACTTATGTTTGATTTCTTCCTCACTTTCCCAGGTTGCTTCCTCTGAATCATGATATTGCCATAACATTTTAACCAAAGGTATAGTCTTGTTCCTTAACACTTGTTATCTTCGATCCAAAATTTGTACAAGGTCTTCTATATATCTAATCCTTTCATCTATTTCAAGTACCTCAAAGTCTAGCACATGAGTTGGATCCGGCTCATATTCGTTAGTATAGACACATGAAAAACATCGTGTATACTGGATAGCTTTGGTGGTAAGGCTATTCTATATGCCAACTCCCCAATCCTTTTTAGTACTTCAAAAGGTCTTATAAATCTTGGGCTCAATTTTCCTTTCTTTCCAAACCTTGACACATTCTTCGTAGGTGACACCTTTAGAAACACATGATCACCTACGTCGAATTCCAAAGGTCTACGGCGTTTATTTGCATAGCTCTTTTGTCGACTTTGAGCTGTCTAGAGTTGTTCTCGTATCGTCTTTATAGCTTCTAGAGCAATTTGAACTAATTTTAGCCCTATCAACTTTTGTTCTCCAACTTCATTCCAGTAAATAGGAGTTCTACAATTCCTACCATATAAATCTTCAAATGGAGCCATACCAATGCTTTGTTGGAAGCTATTGTTGTAAGCAAATTCCACTAGATGCAATTTCTCATCCCAACTTCCTTTGAGATCAATGACACAGGCTCGTAGCATGTCTTCCAATGTCCATATAGTCCTTTCTGATTGTCCATCTGTTTGTGGATGAAAGGCAGTACTATATTGGAGTTTGGTTCTTAAGGCAATTTGAAGACTCTTCCAAAAATTCGACTTGAATCGTGGATCTCGATATGATGTTATGGTTACAGGGACACCATGTAGCCGTACTATTTACTTGACATATAACATGGCATACTTCTCTAGAGAATAGTCTATCCTTACAGCCAAAAAGTGAGTTGATTTCGTTAATCGGTCTACTATTACCCAGATTGAGTCATGTCCACTTGAAGTCCTTGGTAACCCTTGTACAAAGTCCATGATTATATGTTTCCGTTTCCATTCTGGAATCTCTAATGGCTTTAACAATCCCGCAGGTTTTCGATGTTCATCTTTCACCTATTGACACGTCAAGCATCTTGCGACGTGCTTAGCAATATCGCTTTTCATTCCATTCCACCAAAAGTATTGACGAAGGTTTCTATACATCTTTGTACTTCCTGAATGGATACTATAATTACTACGATGAGCTTATGTTAGAATTTCCCTCTTTAACTCATCATCACTAGGCACACAAAAACGTCCATGGAATTTAACTATTCCATCATCCGAGACTTGAAAATCCGGCTTCTTTCCTTTCAAAGCTTCATCTCGAATTTTCAATATTTCAGAGTCTAACTGTTGTATGTTCTTAATTCGCTGTATAACTTCAGGGTCAACTCGAGCGTAGCTATTATACCAACAGACTCACTCACTTCCACTTTGAATTCAAAATTTGAAACTGCTTCCAGCAAGTTCCATTCCTTAACCATCAAGTTGGCTATTCTCATTGCCGAATTCCTACGAGTGCATCCACCACTTTGTTGGCTTTTCCCGGTGATACAGAACTTCACGCTCATAGTCCTTAAGTAATTCTATCCATCTCCTTTGCCTCATATTCAGTTCCTTTTGAGAGAATATGTACTTTAAACTCTCACGGTGTGTATAAATCTCAAACATTTCTCCATATAGATAATGCCTCCAAATCTTTAAAGCAAAAATAATGGCAGCTAGTTCTAAATCATGAGTAGGGTAATTTAATTCATGTGGTTTCAGTTGTCTCGATGCATATGCAATAACTTTCTCGTGTTGCATAAGAACACAATCCAATCCCTTATGAGAAGCATCACTATACACTACAAAGCCTCCAGATCCTAAGGGTATTGTTAACACTGGTGCCGTTGTTAACCTCTTTTTGAGTTCTTGGGAACTTTGCTCACATTCCTCTGACCAATCGAAATTCAAATTCTTCCAAGTCAACTACGTTAACAGTCCTACAATTCGAGAGAATCCATCCACAAATCTTCGATAATATCCAACCAATCCTAGAAAACTTCGTACTTCTGTCACCATCGAAGGTCAAGGCCAATTTATCACAGCCTCAACTTTAACTGGGTCCATTGATATCCCTTCACCGGTCACCACCTGTCCTAGAAAAGTCACTTGGTCCAACCAAAATTCGCATTTACTAAATTTGGCATAAAGCTGGTGTTCTCTAAGGATCTGCAGGTGCAATCCTTAAATGCTCTTCATGATCATCTTGTCCTTTTGAATACACCAAAATATCGTCTATAAAGACTATCACAAATTGGTCCGGAAAAGGCTTAAATACTCTATTCATAAGGTCCATAAAAGCTGCTGGGGCATTTGTTAGTCCAAACGGCATAACCAAAAATTCATAATGTCCATATCTTGTCCGAAAAGCTGTTTTAGGAATATCCTCCTTCCTTATCCGTAATTGATGATATCCCGATCTTAGGTCAATTTTTGAGAAAAATCGACGCTCCTTGTAATTGATCAAATAGATCATCAATCCTTGGTAACGGATGCTTATTTTTAATTGTCACTTGGTTCAATTGCCTATAAGCAATACATAGGCGTAGTGATCCATTTTTCTTTCTAACAAATAACACTGGTGGGCCCCATAGGGATACGCTTGGTCTAATGAATCCTTTGTCGAGTTGTTCTTGTATCTGTACTTTTAATTCCTTCAACTCTATCAACGCCATCCTACATGGAGCTTTCAATATAAGTTCTGTACCAGGTGTCAATTCAATAGGAAACTCAATTTCTCGCTCTGGGGGTAATCCTATCAATTCCTCGGGAAATACATCAGAAAATTCTTGAACTACAGGAATATCTTCAAGTCGTACCTCTTTCTTGGCTTGCTCACACGCATATGCCAGATATTCTTGGCAACCATTTCTAAGAAGTCTATGGGCTTCTAATGTAGTAATAAGAGGCACAAAAGGAGTTGTCCTTCCTCCGTAAAATTCAAAACATGGTCTATCTGGTGGATCGAATCGAATCATCTTTCTATAACAATCCACATTGGCCCGATGTCTATGTAGCCAATCCATTCCTAGAATTACATCAAAGTCATACATAACTAATACCAACAAATCAGCTAACAGGTTTTGCCCACCTATAAGGATTCTACTATCCTTACACACCGAGGTAGATAAAACAATGTCCTTTAACGAAGTAGAAACACTAAGTGGCACTTCTAACAACTTAGGCTGCGCATGACAACGCCTCTTGGCTGCGGAAGAGTTTTTTTTTTTCCAGAAATAGTTCTTTTCTATTTCTATTCCGGGGAACAATTTCTGAGTAAAAGAACGCGTTTGGTAACTACACAAAATTTCTACTCTTGAATAGAAAAAGAATAGAAATGCGTTTGGTAATGCAACAATGTCTTTTTTCTATTTATTCATTTTTTATTCTTGCTCACGAATCGCGCCCGCCGCCGCCCCGCACGACCATCGCCCACCGACCGTCACCATCGACCACCGCCCGTGCCGTCGGCCGCCGACGGCACAACGTGATCGCGGGCGGCGGTCGTGCGGTGATGGCGCGCGGCGGCGGCGAGGCGGACGGGTAGCGGCGGTAGCAGCGGCGATCGGCGGTGGCTTTGGGCGGTTGGAGGTGGCTGCGGCAAGAAAGAGGAATAAAAGAAAATTTAAAAAGAAAATTGGCTTATTTCTAGAAATTGTTCCCGGGAACAAGAAGCAACTTTTTTTTGTTTCTCGTTTATGCTCTAAATCTATTCCCGGGCTAACTTTTTATTCTGGGGAATAGAAAAACAACTTGGCATTACCAAACGAATTTCTGTTCTTTTTTTGTTCTGGGGAACAAAAGAACAGAAATTGGGAGAAACAGAAACGTTGTCATGCAGACCTTTAGGTTCCATTCTATTCAATTGCACAACTGAGCAGATACAAAGGAATGGGTCGCTCCCGTATCGAATAATGCATAAACATTTTGATTGGATAGAGAAATGATACATGTAATGACTGTTTGAGACCCTTCACCTCGTCCCGAGTAACCGCATAAATCCTTCCTTGAGCTGGCGGTCTTTGGTTATTTCTTGGTGGTAACGTCCGACCCACGCCTATTGTGGTTGTGGCTGCTGCATCCTTCTCTGAGGACATTCTCTAATGTAATGCCATGACTGCCCACAACCAAAACAAGCCTTTGTTCCTGGGCATGGTCCATATCCATGTGACTTACCGCACTAGCGACACTCATTGTTTCCATACTACGGCCGTCCTGTTGGTTGATTATTCCATACCTTTCTAGAATTTTCGGTCTTACTCTTATTGTTTTGCACAAATGGTCGCTTTCCAATTTGGTGAGACCTTTTATCATAACGAAAATTAGATGAGACCCCTCGAGATTGTGGTCTTACTTGATATGCCGATGTCTAATCCCTTGACATCAAATCTCTTTCCAGCAGTTGTGCCCATTCATACAACTCACCTTTTTATCTCTTGCATAGTCTGAAAAATACTTACTATAGAAGGCTCCTACAAATCCAGTCCAAGTCACCTCTACACCCTCAGGGAATGTCGTCCCTTTTGTCGCTCTCCACCAATAATCAACATTTCCTTGAAGTTGATACTCTAATAGAGACACTTTCTTTGCATCAGTGCAACTTAGCAACGCAAATATCTTTTCCATATCATCTACCCACAACTCTGCTTCTATAGGATCTCCTAATCTAGCAAATCTAGATGGTTTTAATTTTAGAAATTGCTCTACCGATCTTGCATTCTACGTTCACCTCCTACCTGTTGTTGGGCTTGCCTTTCCAACAGGGCTCCTACATTAGCAAGTGCTTCCAAAATTCCTTCCACACGGGGATCCGTCCTTGAGAAAGACCCACTCGTCGTCATTCCTCGTCCATTTCTACTCATCCTAACGGCTCTTGATTTCTGCACATCGGTCACTACTCATTAGTCAACCGAGTCTCCTTACAAAACTTATGAGTAACAACTGCAACCATTATTACTGATACCCTATGAGTAACATAAGTTACTTGTTCCCTATAAAATAATAATACTAACAAAGAAAGTATCGTTATTCTAGCGCATAATTACTACCGCACCTTATCACTCCAGGTAATCCTATGCTTTGATACCAAAAATTCCCGATAGAGTTGTGACGTCCCTGTAGCGTCACATACTAAGCGCAAACGGAAATTACATGGATTATCATCTTACAGGACTTATAAGTTTCAATCGTTATTCTATAGTATTCACCTTTGAAGGTTAGCATGTATAACATGGATAATTTTAAAGTCTAAACTTTATACAACAAAGTTATCTGGTTATAATCCTGTCAATTAACATTATATAATCCAACCAGGATCATATATAAACATCATGAGAAGCTTCATTACTGAACCTGTTGTTATCGTTCGGGCTTACAAAAATCAACCTGGACTACTTACAAGTTTTTCGCCTATTTACATCATACATACAAGTTCAAAAGTAAAGGCGTAAGTAAACAGCCATGGAAAAAGGGTGAGGGGGTATCTAACTCCACTATCCCACACAAGCCCACATTCATCAAAAAAACAAAAGACGTTCCTCCAGCTTCTATACGATCATGGGCGTCTAGGCTCCATCCGTCCCAACTCCAGGTCCACAAGCACCAAAAGGAAGAGGGCCAAACATCTCTTCTTCGTGGTTTATGAACCACGTGACAAACCTCATCAGAATCATCTCAGCTCTACCATCGTCCATCCACAGCACAGCCTCATACTTTGAGAAGGTCATCTCGACATAAGGATCAAACACATCATGAAAAGAAACCTCGAGGTGTGCCACCACCCCGTAACGAGCTATCGGCAGCATGTCCATACTATCAATCTGAAAAATATAAGGAATGAGCAAAAACTATGCCCAGTAAAGAAATGATAAGACTCTAATCTAGATAATTCACAGCTGTCAAAGAAGACAAGAGAATCATAACCAAACAGCTTAAGATACTAAGACAGGATTGTCACAAGTAAAACTAAATGAATATTGATGCATCACATGTATGATCACTCTATACCAGACATACTAAACGCATCTAATATATTTATCATAATCCCAATCTATATCAAGATGAAATGCAATAGTAGTATGCACAACTCACATGCCAAGTAGAAATTATGATTTAGTGTGAATATCAAATCCACCATCGATCAGTTTACCCACCGGAACACGGTCGACCCGATCGAGTCACTTCCGAAATCCCACATCCGGACTTCCACAATATTTCTATCATGGGTATCTCACTCCGAGGCATCTCGGTATCACACAACCAGGGCATGCCAAGATCACTCAGCATGGGGCATCTCACTCCGAGGCATCTCAGTATCCCATAACCAAGGTATCCTTGATCACACACAAGAGCATCTCACTCCGAGGCATCCCATGTTCAACCGAGGCATCCAAGATCACATATCATGGGCATCCCACTCCCCGGGACATCACCGGCATCTCAGTACCGATGGAAATCTCTTACTCATTTAAGCACACATTTCACACATTACACCTTCGATTAATGTAATCACCGTATGCACAAGACCTCAAAAGTACACAACTACCTCAAGTATAATCTATACACTTAACTCTCATGTATGAAACACACGTGCATGTCCAAATTATAAGATAAAACCCATTTCGGCACGTCCCATGCCATGCCTAACGGATATTTACCCCATAATCAAGCACCATGCATCACACTCACTGCACACGCATGCCACCTTTGGTATCTATACCATAACCATACTTCAAATGATGGATGAGGCATACTCATGCACAAACTAACCACTATTATTAGGTCACTAGACTCCATATGTGTCATGAAAGTCAAGTATGAATGACACAACAACTAATGCATATTCTCGGATCAAGGCAGTTTATAAGCTAATATGAGCAGTTTCGAATACAGACACAGAAAGTACATCTAATCTTATCAGAATGTTATGAAATTTTAGTATGTTATAGAAGAGACATAGATAAACATTTTTTGTGAAGAAACCTAAGTCTATATCTCAATGTATTAAGAGCAGTAATCTGTTGTCTTCTTTCCAAAGTTCTGCAGTAACTTTGAGATTTAGTATCTACAGAAGAAAAATCGTTTTACTAAACAAACCTTGTCCATTTGTTCTCAAGTTTTGATATGTTATTCCTAAGGATGTGTCCTAGAACTTTCATTAAGGTTTTGAGGTCCAATTCTTTCTAGAAAATTACAGAAAATTCGTGGAATCATCAAAGGTCTTTCTGTCTTCTACGTAGTACTCTCGCCTATACATATTTGCATCCTTTTTGCTATAACTAGAAGTCGAACTTAATCTAATGGATGTTCTCTTATATAAACTTGTTCTTTTCCTTATCTTCATCATAGAAATCAAGGCGACACAAAACAAAAGGCTTTCCATCTATAATTCTCTCGAACAGAAACATTTTACACCATTTTCTTCATTTCTAGCTCAACTGAACCGTTAGTTTCTCTACCAATCTCTTTAGTAGTATTCTCGACACTCTTTCACAGCATCTAAGGGTAATCACAGTATGTTTTCACTCACCTAGAATCCTTCATGGCTCAGTACAAAACAAATTCTCACACCTCGACTCACCTACCACAACCACAACATACACCACTCTTCCTTACTCGGCAACCATCACTACACCTTGCTCGACAATTACAGCTCACTCACTCTCAAGTTCTGAACATGCAAGGCTCTAATGCAACATGCAATGACTTATAGCCTCAATCTAGAGCTCATCTAGCTCAATCCAACACAAAACAGTAACATCACATCTAATCCTCCACCATTCAGCTAGATCAGCAAGTTCCTTGACAAAATCAATGGATAACTTCTAGTTTAGAGACTCATCTTTCCTTACCTTCGTTCAGCTACTAGATGACTCAACACTCTTCAAAGATCAGCACCTATTCTCACGCAAGAAGAAGAAGAAAAATCATTGGAGTGCTGCTGGTTCTGCGCTGCTCGACCGAGAGAGAGAGAGAGGGGGGAGGAAAACCATGGGAGAAGAGAAGAGAGGATTCGTGGCTTCCATGCACAACTTCCTTTCAACACCTGTCGATCGTTATCAATTAACCTTTAAACCATGTCGTTAGTCGGTTTATTAGTTTCTAATGTTTTTCACTTCATTTCATTTCGAATCCACTAAATTCAAATCCTCTTGTAATTATACAAATTTATGAAATCATATGACATATTAACAACTCAGTGTTAATCTATGAGGAGTTTATCACAAGAAATGCTAGAGTTAGAAATCAACGTTAGCATTACAATCACTAATCAAATTATCCTAACTATAATCTATAAACTTAATCAAAAACACAAATACTCGGGCCTAAATACCCGTATCTGGCCCAACAGGCTTATTCTACTATAATCATGGCCCACTAAACTTAATTCACCATTCTAACAGATCCGAGTCTTGGCCCGTTCTAAGCCAAGTCCAAGTCCAGATCTCTCATTCGGCTTATCAAGCCTAATTTGTGTGGCCCGCCAACTTCTTAAGCCCACACATTCCTCACGGTCCATCGGGTTCGCTTTCTGGCCCGTTTTAAAATAATCCAAGCTCCTAACAATCCGATTATACTAATAGGGTCGGTGAATTTTTGGGATGTCACAACTCTCCCCTACTTAGAAAATTTCATCCTCGAAATCGAAATATTACCTTACTCATTTGAAGAGTTGGAGATACTTATGTTTAATTTCTTCCTCACTTTCTCAGGTTGCTTCCTCTTAATCATGATATTGCCATAAAATTTTAACCAAAGGTATAGTCTTGTTCCTTAACACTTGTTCTCTTCGATCCAAAATTTGTCAACCTTAGCCAAAATACAATAATTTTACTTTTGATCCTTCCACTATCTTTAGCAGTTCCAAAATAGGTTTTTGGCGATGTAGACCGACGCCCAGTAATTTTCCAATTAATTCCCAAAATTAATTTATTTAGGAATAAAATCCTAAAATCACATATAAATCAATTCAGCACAATTTAGCAGTGAAATAAATAAACAGATCGCACCATGATAATCACTATAAAATTCCAGTCATTGGCTATCCCGGTCTGATTTTCGAAAAATAATTAAATAATTAATTAATTACGGAAATTATTAAATAAATGCTAAAAATCCAACTTAGGCCCATAATGCCTAATTGGACGCCGAAACGGACTCGAAAAAAATTCAAGGTTCGTTAAATAAATACTAGAACCTATTTACTTGCTAATTACACTAACTAACCACCCAAGATGCATCGGTAAGGCACTAAATTAATTGCTCTAATCTAATCTATCCACCTAATCACACTTAATTAAATCTAATCAACCCCTAAGCATCATTAGCCTACTAAGCGAGGATTAGTGAGTTAAACTCACTTGTTCGACGAGCCGGTCGGTTCAAATCGACGGGGACGCAGCGGGGCTCAACTTCCTCCAAGGCGGGCCTAGCAACCGGGGTCCGAAAGCCGGCCAAAACGAGCCTACAAGCTGCTACAAAACCCTCTATGTTTGCTACTGTCAAAGATTGAAGCAGAGGGCAACAAGTTCGGTTTATGGCGGGAATTGATCGAGGAAGGTTGCAAGGGCTAAACCGAGGCTTGATGGGTACTCACGGAGCTCGAATAGCGGTCGGTAGCAACTTACAATGGTCCAGAAGGCTTGATGGGCGGCGGACCAGGCTGCTGAGGTGTTGGGCTGGGCGGTGGTGTGCGGCACACACGTGGGCGGAGCGGGACGACGAACGGCAAAGGTGGTGGCGTCGTGGTCGGTTCGGGGGCAAGGCTGGCTGCTTCGGCGACTTCCTTGGCTTGCTGAGGTGCTCAAAAAGCTCAATAGAGGGGAAGAAGGGGCTGGTCTACGGCAAATGAGGGAGAGGGGAGAGCTTGGGAGAGCAAGGACCCTACCATGCCCATTTCTTCTCCTCACTTGTCTCGTTGACCATCCTCAGCCACCAGCACTCCCTTGGCTGCAATTCAGCCACCCATGCCTTCACTTTGCAACCTTGAAATGGTCTAAAACCATAGGCAAGGGGGCATACGAATTTCAAGGACTTTGGCTTCAATTGGACTTAATTTCCTTCTTGATTCAATCCAATTTGGCTCTCATCAATTCAATTAATAGCTCAACAATTCGATTGGTATTTTTTTCTCACCAATTGATCCCATTTGCTTCCCAATTGCGCGATAAAAAATGGTCCCTGCCTTTTTTCTGCACAAAAAGGGCCAAGGACGACTTTTTTCCCTAAAAGTCTTTGGTTCTAGAATAATCTTCTCAGACCGAGTCGACGCTCCTAGAATTAATTGTGACATGATAGCATTTTCAATTCTGAAATCGGACTCGAATTCATGGTTAATTTCCATTCAGCACGATTTTAGCCATGACATATTGCTAGATGTCAATCATGGCTTGTAAGACCCAAAGATTAATCGGGACAATTAATTCTTTTGGAAGTACTAATGTGTTAGTACAAGTCTTACTACCAGCTTAGTGATGAACCTAGGGATGTCACACACCATAAACAATTGGGATGACGTGGAACAAGAGAGAAATAATGTTGCAAATTTGTTTGCAATTACTGTAATCGAATTGAGTCGATTTGAAATTAAATTAAATGAGATTTAATTTATTTTGTATTATAGTCACGAGCCTATTTGCATATGATGCACATACATGCCCAAAGTGGATACATGTTAATATATTTCAATTGTACATATAAAGATTATGTTCTTTTTATTCTTTAAAGGGGATTGATTAATTAATTATTTATTCGTATAATTAATTAATAACTAATTAAAAAAAAGAATTAAAGCTTAAAGCTTCGTGCACATGGTCAACGGTTGCTGACCATCATGCACGAAGCATGGATTTTTGATTAAAACGCACAAACAACGCCTTTGGAGAATCATGTAAAAATATATCATCTTTGTTTCCGATGCGTACTTTTCTTTAAAATTTACCTATACATGATTCATCAAACCCCAACAGTGGTATCAGAGCCAACCTTAGGCGTTTTTCGTGCGTTTAATTGATTTGTAGTTCAAATATATTTTTGCGTTCTAATGGCCAATTTATTTTTGTTAAGAGAATTGGTTCTCTTGCTCTTATGTGGCCTATAGAAGTTGATTAATTTATTTGATAAATTTAATCAACTAAGCAAAAATTAGAACTAAATCAATTTTGAATCAAAAATCCGTAACTTGTTATATTTTGTGTTTATATTCTGCAAATGATATGTAGAATTTTATGCATGCCTTCCAGAGCTTTAAATTTTGAATTTATGGCTCGTAAGGAAGGGTGGTGATCATGGAAAAATCCCTAATTGTTGTGATTATTGTATGGATGAATGTATGATGATTACAGGTATTCTTTTTGGGGATGTAATTATTAAATAGAGGCTGCGTCCTTCCTTTTATTTTATTTTAATTTTTCTTGATATGTAATTTTAGTATAGTTTAGTATTTCAATTGTTGATGTAAATACTACAAGAGAGGAGGAGCCATTGGAGGAGCCATTAAACTGGTGAGCTCTCTGGGCCTGGTCTTTGAAGAGTTCAAGGATTGAAGAAAAAGTGTAGAGCAGGTCCATATTATTAAAACATTAAAATGGCTAAATGGGTCTCTTTGGCTCGAGACCCATTGAACCATAATTCCATGATCACCACGTAGGATAGATGTTATGTGATATCTATTTATTTATTGTGTTTATGTTATCGTGCATGTTAAACCGGTTAATGTGCAAAGTGAGACCGTTAATAACGACCCAAATCTCCTTATTAATAATATTAAGTCGAAACGGGTTTCGGACTCGTGGCCTTCCATCGTTGTGGTTCGATCCAATATTATAGTGGTTAACTAACCGGTTATGGATACATAGGGGTTAATTACCTTTTATAACATTGGACCACTCCATTATGCATATGATGCTGTAGAGTTGGAGCCAAATGATTTCTAATAACTGTCAGGTGAGGGAATCATTTGTGTTTTCAATACTTACATGAGACGATAGTCGAGACTTAACTATGATCATGATGCCAATAACTGTTAGGTGAGGCTTTCATGGTCTAGAGGCCGAAGTTATGATTGGGACTCGCATATGATGCGTTGAACAAGTTGGTTCACTCACTAAGTTCATAGAACACCAATAACTGTTAGGTGAGGTGGACTTTGGACTAGTGGGACTCCAATCCCCACTAGTAATCTTTACCCAACAAAGATTACCGCTTCCCATCTTAAGGAATATGGGATTCGAATATAAAATTAGTGGGAGGATCTATTTCATTTAAAGGCCAAAATGAAATAGTTATTTTGAAAGATACAACGGCTAACAATTTATTTTCTGCAACAGATATATTATTACTCTGAAAATGGTGACCACAAACCCACTCACTTCTATACTTGACAAGAATTGTTTGACTGGACCCAATTTCACTGACTGTGTGAGGAATTTGAGAATTGTTCTCAATTCTGAAAAAATTGGGTATGTGCTTGATGAAAAGATGCCAACCTCCTTTCCTGAGGGTGGGACCCAAGAGGAACGTGTCACTTATGATAAGTGGCATGACGATGAATTAAAAGTTAGGTCATATATGCTTGCTTCGATGAATAATGAATTACAAAAGAAGTATGAATCTATGGAAGATGCTAGGTCGATCATTTTGCATTTAAAGGAATACTTTGATGAGAATGGTCGAACCTCTAGATATGAGATATCTAAGGCATTGTACCGTATGAGGATGGCTGAAGGATCATCGCTTAATGATCATGCTTTGAAAGTGATCTGGCACATTGAAGAATTGGCTAGGCTGAATCTCGTTATGGACAATGAGTTAGCTGTGGATTTGATCCTCCAATCTTTACCCGATTCCTTCTCTGGTTTTGTCCAAAACTTCCACATGCATAAGATGGAGAAAACTCTCGCTGAGTTACATAGCATGCTGGTAGTTTATGAGAAGGAAATGCATAACACGAGACCAAATATAGTGGCTATGGCTAAGGCTTCTTCTTCAAAGGGTAAGATAGTTTTAAAGAAGAATAAATGGAAGAGGCCTGCCAAACCTGTTGTGCAACCAAAACCCAAGATTGATAAAGGGAAATGTCATTACTGTGGTGTCAAAGGGCACTGGAGGAGGAATTGTAGGAGGTACCTCGCGAGCTTGAAGGTCAAGCCTAAGAACCAACCTTATGAAGGTATGGTGTCTATGCTTATTGAAACTAATCTTATGGTTAGTGCTGAATCCAGCTCATGGGTTCTAGATTCCGCTGCAACTTCACATATTTGCATGTCTTTGCAGAATCTGGAAATAAGCGGATGTTTGGGCGAAATGAGATTGTCCCGACATTTGCCAATGGAGCAAGAGTTGCTGCATTAGCTATAGGGACTTTTCGTTTTTGTTTGCCTTCTGGACATGTATTGGTTTTCAATAACTGTTTGCATTATAAGAATGTTGTTAGGAACATCATCTCTATACCTCGTTTGGGTAAAGAGAATTATGAATTTTCTTTTGCTGATGATGTATGTTCTATTTATCATAATAGAACATGTGTTGGTTCTAGCTTATTAACCAACAATCTTTATACCATTACAACGTCTGGTAATGCGATTAC
Source organism: Eucalyptus curtisii (assembly GCA_017140595.1). NCBI lineage: Eukaryota > Viridiplantae > Streptophyta > Magnoliopsida > Myrtales > Myrtaceae > Eucalyptus > Eucalyptus curtisii. The sequence goes on from CM029498.1 coordinate 28,676,626, forward strand.
CAATGTCAATAAGCAAAATAGAATTGATATAAATGCCATAACTAATAAACGCCCTAGAGACGGTCCAAATAAAAAGTATGTTTGGCATCTCCGATTAGGTCATATTGGAGAAGACAGAATCGACAAGTTGAGTAATGATGGATACATTGATCCTTCAAATTTTGAGTCATACTAGACTTGTGAGGCATGCCTTCTAGGAAAAATGACCAAAGTGCCTTTTGTAGGACAAAGTGCGCTAGTCACGACATATTGGGATTAGTACATATAGATGTATGTGGACCAATTAATGAAACTGCTAGAGGTGGTTACAATTACTTCATTACCTTCACCGATGATCGATCACGGTATGGTTATTTATACCTCATGAAGTACAAATCTGAATCCTCCGAAAAGTTCAAGGAATTCAAGGCTGAAGTTGAGAAACAAACAGAAAATGTATTAAGGCTCTTCGATCGGATCGAGGAGGTGAATACCTTAGTACTGAATTCCTAGACTATCTTAAAGAGAATGGCATTTTATCGCAATGGACAACTCTTGGAACTCCGCAACATAATGGTGTATCTGAACGAAGAAATCGTACTCTATTAGATATGGTGCGATCTATGATGAGTTACACCGATTTGCCAATATCTCTTTGGGTATATGCCCTTGAGACAGCTGTATATATACTGAATAGAGTGCCGTCCAAATCTGTTCCAACTACGCCCTATGAGATATGGCATAGTAGGAAACCTAGTCTTAATCATATTAAGATTTGGGGTTGTCCAGCTTTCGTAAAAAGGCTGAAAATTGAAAAATTGGAGGCAAGATCTGAACAACGTCACTTCATTGGATATCCAAAGGAAACTCTTGGATATTATTTCTATTTTCATTCAGACCAAAGAATTTTGGTATGCAAGCACGCTTCTTTTTTGGAGAATCAGTTCGTCCAAGAAAGTGGTGCTGGGAGGAAAATAGTCTTACAAGAAGAGAATAATGAAGTACCAAACAACCGAGTTCGATACCAATCTCGATTCGGTGGGAGCTTCGATACACAACCTCTTAGGAGAAGTGCGAGAACGTCTCGCCCACCGCTCGTTATAGACACTCGATTGATCATATTGAACCATTATTCATTGTGAATGATAGTGATCAACCCGGTGATCCTAAAACCTATGAGGAGGCGATGTTGGACATCGATTCTGGTAAATGGCTAGAAGCCATGAAATCCGAAATGGATTCAATGTATTCCAATGAAGTTTGGACCTTAGTTGACCTGCCAGATGGTATTATACCAATTGGCTGTAAATGGATCTTCAAGAGGAGGATGAATGCTGAAGGTCAAATTGGAACTTACAAAGCACGGCTGGTGGCGAAAGGAAATCGTCAAAAAGAAGGAATTGATTATGACGAAACTTTCTCACCTGTGGCCATGCTAAAATCCATTCGGATTATGTTGGCTATAGCTGCACACCTTGATTATGAGATATTTCAGATGGATGTCAAAACGGCTTTTCTAAATGGTTTTCTCAATGAGGACATCTATATGGAACAGCCACAGGGTTTTGAATCCAATAGTGAAAACCGAAAGGTGTGTAAGCTTAAGAGATCCATTTATGGACTCAAACAAGCCTCCAGAAGTTGGAACATCCGTTTTGATGAGGTAGTCAAATCGTTTGGCTTCATAAAAAATCCGGATGAACCTTGTGTATATAAGAAGATCAGTGGGAGTGCAATTGCATTTTTGGTTTTGTATGTCGATGATATACTTTTGATTGGAAATGATGTACCAATGATATCATCAATAAAACTATTCTTGTCACAGAAATTCTCCATGAAAGATTTAGGACAGGCAACCTATATTTTAGGTATCAAGATCTATAGAGATAGATCAAGACGATTGATTGGCCTCTCATAGTCTACATACATAGACAAAGTGTTAACACGGTTTAACATGCAATGTTCCAAGAGAGGATTATTGCCTTTTAAGCAAGGGATCCGTCTTTCTAAGGAGATGTGTCCCAACACTCCTGAAGAAAGAGAGCGGATGGTGAAGATACCATATGCATCCGCTATTGGAAGCATAATGTATGCTATGCTATGTACTAGACCTGATATTGCGCATGCTGTAAGTATTACTAGCAGATATCAGTCTGATCCAGGAGAAGAGCACTTTGGATAGCGAGTCAAGAATATTCTTAAGTACTTGCGAAGGACTAAAGATTTATTCTTGATATATGGAGAAGGAGAATTTAAAGTTGTAGCTTATACTGATTCCGATTTTCAATCGGATCCTAATGATTATAAGTCTACGTCTGGGTTTGTCTTTACATTTAATGGTGGTACAGTTAGTTGGAAAAGTTCCAAACAAAGCATAACTGCCGATTCCACCACTGAGGTAGAGTATGTAGCTGCTTCCGAAGCAACAAAGGAAGCCGCTTGGATGAAGAAGTTTATTTCTGAACTTGGAGTTGTTCCTTCAATTGAGCAACCGATCACATTGTTTTGTGACAACAATGGGGCGATAGCTCAAGCTAAGGAACCAAGGTCTCACCAGAAGTCCAAGCATATTGAGAGACGCTTCCATCTCATCAGAGAAATTGTTGGCAGAGGTGATATCGCCTTGCAGAAAATTGCCTCAACGAAAACGTGGCGATCCCTTCACTAAGGCCTTACCTCGCCTCCTTTTGAAAGACATATTGACAAAATGGGTTTGAGGTACCAAACAAGTTGGCTTTAGTGCAAGTGGGAGATTGTTGGATGTATGCCCTAAAGCTACTATGTAATAGTTACATATTAGGGATTTCAGTTGTACTTTCATTATTATTATTTAATTAATGGCAATGACGTATTCATTCATTTGTCCAATTGTTTTATATTTATGAATGATTCCATAAGATCAGTTGCAACTAGACCTATTCTTGAGACGTCAAGAATATATGTGATGGGTTCATAGTTAGACTGAATCTTTAAATTGTTCCCGGTCGATGGATTATTGAGTGGATGTTAATAATCCCGTTGAGACCGGTGTGTTCTTAACTTCACCAGTAAGTATTGGATACTTAAGGGAATGACGAGTCACAAGTCATTGGGTATTGTGATGCTTGAGTTAAGAACACAGGTGTTTGTATTAGACAATATCACTTAACGTGATGATATGGAACGATTAGCGACATGGAAGCTTTTAGCGTGGTCAATGTCTAATTGTTCATGCTTTGGTCTTGTGGAAATAATCCTTAGACCTAAGGCATAGTGTTAACTTGTATGTCGAACAACTATGGTTCACGGGTGCACATAATTTCGGGTCGTTGATCCGTCTTTATACCTGATGGTCATAGTTTGTTCATATACGAAGTTACACGTGTGCGCAATATGGAATCTATCTCCTTGTTATATGCAAGGTATGATAATGATGTCCTATGCGATCTAATTGTGACACTGCATTGAAATCCTCGGCCGGGGTTGTAACCGAGAATAAATTGTTTATGTCTCGAGTAAAATGCTTGTCAATTAGATTTGTGCATATGATCGAATTAATGACTTGACAAATATTCCATGGTCTTTGTTTGATCGGGACATAGTAAGACAGAGGGATTGAATTACACTGTAGCCAAAGCTAACAGGTTCATTATGTTCTTAAAGCATTCGCACTATCTGGGTAGCCATGACATATTGCTAGATGTCAATCATGGCTTGTAAGACCCAAAGATTAATCGGGACAATTAATTCTTTTGGAAGTACTAATGTGTTAGTACAAGTCTTACTACTAGCTTAGTGATGAACCTAGGGATGTCACACACCATAAACAATTGGGATGACGTGGAACAAGAGAGAAATAATGTTGCAAATTTGTTTGCAATTACTGTAATCGAATTGAGTTGATTTGAAATTAAATTAAATGAGATTTAATTTAATTTGTATTATAGTCACGAGCCTATTTGTATGATGCACATACATGCCCAAAGTGGATACATGTTAATGTATTTCAATTGTACATATAAAGATTATGTTCTTTTTATTCTTTAAAGGGGATTGATTAATTAATTATTTATTCGTATAATTAATTAATAAATAACTAATTAAAAAAAGAATTAAAGCTTAAAGCTTCGTGCATGTGCATGATTCTTTAAATTGTGCACATGCACGAAGCATGGATGGTCAGAACGGCTGACCATCATGCACAAAGATCGTGCATGATCGTGATCAGCAACGGTTGCTGATCCCACGATCAGCAACCGTTGCTAATTCGTGGAGGCTTTAAAAATTAAAAATGCCGCAAAAGGTTGCGGGGTAATGTGTGATGCTTTGCCGAATATAGAGAGCATAGTGTGTGCGTGTGTTCTTGTGTCTTCGAGACGCAAGAAAGAAGAGGTTTCTCTCATCCGGGCCGTGACTATTGTACATCAAGTATACGACGGATTGTTTCCACTTGATTGCTAGCACGACCGAAGTGGTGAATGTCCAAAAGTTCTCTCTTTCGTTCGACGTTCGTTGTTGGTGTGTCTAAACTACAGGTCCGACATTTGTGGGGCTCGAACTGTAGAACATCCGAACCAATTCGTGTAAAGCACGCTTCGAGAGGTAATTCGTGTAACTCTCTTTTACATTCAGATTTTTTATTAAAACGCACGAATAACGCCTTCGGAGAATCATGTAAAAATATATCATCTTTGTTTCCGTTGCGTACTTTTCTTCAAAATTTACCTATACATGATTCATGAAACCCCAACACAAAACTCCTCAATCGAGACCTCCGGGGGTTCTGGATCTACCATGACACCATCAGGGGGGTCAGCAACCCTGTCACCCGCCGGGGTGTTGACCGCAATGGCGGGGATATCGAAACCCTACTGGGGACTTTCCCGGACCCCATTAGGCCCATGACGGAACCACGCCCTGAACCAATGAGGTACCAACTGAGGTTGGCCCTCATCGACCAACATAGTGATCACGATGAGCTCATGGAGCCAGAGACTCCCGGAGACAGGGACGTCGGTAATCTGCTCTGTATATCCTCGCGACTGTCCAAAACAAACCGGATGAGACTCCATCTATGGACATAAAAAGATAAAACCCACTACGGGGTGAGACGAAATCTCAGTAAGTTCACGCCCTAAACCTCGATTAGGAAGGAAATACGCCTAGAGGTAGTCTAATCACACATCACATATGACTTACCTCGCCTCAGTTCCTTCCTGCACGTTAGTACAGTTCATATAATAGATGCATTTAATAAATGCACACATCAATTAGAACGTCTCACTTATATGTCAATTTCAGGTGCGATTATAAGGCCAAATCCTTATGACATGTCCCATTCCGTGCCACACAATTTTGTCCCATAATTAGGCACGTCAATTTCAATCATCCATGCATCCCAATTGATTATGACCCAACGGCCACGGCCGACTCAACAGTTAGCGATTGTTGACACCTAAATTTTGGCGATCTGGTCATTTTTTTATTGCATAGAAAATTAAGGGTTAATTTTATCCCTGAAAAAAAATATCAATTGCATAGCATATAAGTTTAGATGCATTTATTTTTAGTTTGCATGTTTTGCATTTTTATTGTACTGGTGGTGGATAGTTCGAATTAATGTTTTTGAGCTTTAGTTCGGCAGGCCGGGATAGGCCCACGAAAGGAGCAAATTAACCCAAGCCCGTTGTTTTTTTTATTAATCAATTATCTTGTGAAAAATTGAGATTTGATGCGATATTATGATGATTCTTTGAAAATTGAGAAAACCACATTGCAATCTTATCTTTAGCAATAGATGATGAAACCATGAGAGAATATTCGTGAGATAAGGAAAATAAAATAATTTTCGTGATCGGGAGGTTATAGGCAACCTTCGTGAGATGAAATATTCGCAAAAGGATTACATTTTGTTTTGCCTATAAAAGGGTGTGTACGGGGGCTTTTTGGAGGGTTTCTCTTTGTTCGAAAGAAGAAAAAAAGAAAAAAACAAAGCAAATGTCAAAAAGTACAATAGCAGCAAAGGAGGGGATGAGGAGGAGAGAGAGAAAGAGGAACTGTTCATCCTCTTCTTCGAGTGCCCCCCCCCCCTCGGCCAACCGAGATCCCCATGCCAGCTCCGATTCTGCTCAACCACCGCTACTTCGTCGACGACCCCGATATGCCAACCATTGTCGCTCCGCCGATCTGCTGCCAAAGCTGCAAATCGAAACCAGCGCCCGTCCTCCGCCCATATCTCGCTCGGTGCCTCCGCTCGAGCTCGAAGCCGGTTGCCGCACCTCGTCAACCGAGCGACCGACCGTCGCGCGCACCACCGCCCTCACCGACGTCGCCGTGCCGATCTCCTCACCGAGCCTCTGCTGCGTCCCCTACCCATCACCGCGCCTCACTTGCGACCTGCAACTCACCCCGCAGAGGGCCACTCGTCTCCGTCTTCTTTCCGGCGACCCCGTGCTCGACGTCGCTTGTCACCCCCTACGTCCGCACCAATAACCAGCTGCTCCCGCGGCGCCCGGTGTCCAACGCCTCCTCCTCCGTGCGACAATTCTGCAGCCGCTTTGTGCCCGCTGCTATGGCATTACCGCCCATGACACCCCTCATCGTCGCTACCTACCTGCCCTCACCGGAGCTACGACACCGGTCACCGTCCGCCCGGCACCGACCAATCTGCTGCCCCCTTTCCCTTAGGTTGCTTACTTTTTTTTACTTTTATCTTTCATTTATTTTATGTTTTTTTATTTACCTTTTTAAGTTTTGCTATTATTGTACCAATTGGAATATTGGGAATTGATTTTCGTTTATTTGTAGGCATTATCCGCAGGGATTTTCCCTAAAATTATTGTAATTATTAATTTGACCCATAAGATGTCGGGTCATTTTTTAATTATATTAATTTTTAGGGTTTGTTGATACTATTTTAATTGTTGAATCAATATAATTATTAATTTGATCCGTAAGACTTCAGATCAGATTTTTAATTATTTTGAACTTCATGTCGTGATATTTAGAGTTAGAGTAATCGTTAATTTGACTGTGAGACAACAGATTATTTTTTCGATTATTTTGATCCTTTATTTGATGAATGTCTTTATTGGTTTAGATATAATATTGCTTGTTTTGGAAAAAACACTAAAAATCAAAAATATAAAAAAAAAATCAAAATCTTGCATGAGCATGTCGGTTAGTAAATTAGAAAATTTTTAGGATTGCATTTTTAGCTTATTTTTGGAATAGATTAGGATTGATTTTAGATAATGTTTGCACATTTTAATATCTCATTTTCTAGAAATAGTTTTCTAAGATAGGATAGGGTTTAAGTCAAATTAATCCCTAAAATAAATTAGAAAATTATTCTATTTTAGATAATTTAATTAGGGTTTTTATTAATTCCAAATTTCAATAAAAAAATAATACAAAAATATTAGGTGTATAGTTTGCATAATAGGTTCATTTAATTAGAATTTGTTTGTTAGTAAAATTAGGTCATGTAGTTAGAATGCATGTTTTAATTTTGAGATAAATGAAAACCCAAAAAAATAATTACTTGCTTTAGTGTGTTGAATTCACTTGGTGCAATTTATTTTATTCAATGTTTAATAATGATTGAGCATCCGTGTGATCACCCTTTTGCATGATAGAGATTTAGGTTAAAATGAATCCAAGCTGCCTGCAAAAACATTTTTTTTTAAATTAAAAAGAAATGGTACCGAAAGGGCAATAAAGAAATCTAGTGTAATCAAATCCCCATACCCTTAGTCTCTGGTTCGTAGGAGTAAAATAATTCTCCCATTATTTTACTTAGGTGTCTAATCGACCTACCATAAACTGATTAGTGGCGACTCCTAGATAATAATCATTCGCATGCTAAATACTTGAACTTAAGTCGCGAATTGGTATGGGCTTGGGAGAGCCCGAGCTAAGTTAGACTTAGTAGTCCATTAACCTGATTTTAGGTGGTTCACCCGAAATTTAGGTCGCGACAGCTTCGGCGACTCTGCTGGGGAGTTGTGTTGAAGCACTTAGTGGACTTAGGCCAATTTTTCTTTTTCTTTTAAAAAAAATGATTTTGTTTGGCAGCGAGGACACCATGTACGTCCCTAACATCTCTAAGGTGTTAAATGTTCTTGCAGATGGGAGGTATAAGGGGAGTAGTCTTTGTTAATCTTTGTCTTGCAGGAGGGTGTGAGATGAATGATTTATTTTTCCTTGATTTGAAGTGTTGTTTGCATTTAAAATGTTGTGCATGCTTTATTGCTTTAGCACTACACTATTGCACACACAACCTGTTGCTAGACCTGGACTGCAATAGGATTTTTAGGATGGTGTTGAGAATGATACTTCCTCCAAAGCGAGATTGCTATGTAGAGGCTGACCTTCTCTTCCCCAAAAGTTTTTCATGGTGTCAAATGTGTTTGCCCATATCCACGAGACTATGTGACTATTCCACATTCCATTCGACTGAGCCGGAGTTAGGGGGACCTGACACGTTAATGCAAGACTGCAACGGTCGATCATCCTCTTAGCTCCACTTTGTTAAGCCACGTAGATAGAAATCGAGCCTCACATTTCACGTGTGTGTCTATGTGATTGTCATCCCTTTCTGGTGAAAGTAAGTTATCTAAATTCTTCGCAATTTACTTACTTTATTGTAATTTAATTCTGGTGTGATACAGGCGCTCCCTCACTTCTAGTGTCCACAAACTTCCACATTCATATTTGGTGAGTACGAGCTGACTCCAACACTAGAAGAATATAGTGTTGCCATTGGAATGCCCCTGGAAAAGGAACTTGTTAGACCGCCTATCGGTGTAGATTATATTTCTGAATTATCTCGGTTTTTAGAAATCGAAGCTGAGAGAGTAAGAAAAGTTGTCAAAGCCAATTGTTTTGCATGTCCATTTTCACTTTTGGAAGAACGTTTTGCAAATCAATCAATGATTTCAAAAGCTAGGGTTTTCATGTTAGCATTTTTTGGGCTAATTATTTTTCCTTATCGAAAAAATGCCATTAATCCTTCAATTTCATGGGTGGTTAATGTGACATCCCAAACTTCACCGACCTTCATTATTGTAATTAGATCATTAGGAACTTAGATTAATTAGATTGGGCCAGAAAGTGAACCCGATGGATCGTGAGAAATGTGTGGGCTTGAGAAGTAAGTGGGCCACACAATTTGGACTTGAAAAGCCGAATGAGAGATTATGGGCTTGGACTTGGCTTGAAGCGGGCCAAGGTTCGGAATTAGTAGATTTGTACATTTAGTTTAGTGGGCCGGAATTGTTATAGATTAAGCCTGTTGGGCCAGAGATGAATATTTGGGCCCGAATGATTTTATTTTATAGATTATAGTTATGATAACTTGATTAATGTTTATAATGCTAATATTAATTTCTAACTTTAGCATTTTGTGGTGAATTCTTTATAGACTAACATTTACTAGTCGATATGTTATGTCATGACTTTGTATAATTATAAAAGGATTGAAATCAAGTAGAAACAAAAAGGAAATTAATTGAAAAACATTAGAAACTAATGAACCGACTAATGACATGCATTAGAAACAAATATAATTTGAGACAACAAACTTGGAGGCCACGGCATTCTCTTCTCTTCATTTCTTCTTGCATGCGACACCCACAGTTTTCTATTCCCTAGAAACCGAAACTAGCAACTTCAAGAAACACAATCATTAACAAAAATCTCATCATTACTCTAGCCTAGGGATTAGCCTTGTAGATCTATTTTTCCCCTTAAGTTTCGTAACCCTCTCTCTCTCTCCATATAAAACCGAACAACCCATCTTCATCTTCTTCTTTCTGTTTTTCTCTTGGTCGAGCAGTGAAAAACCAGCAGCAAACCAGCGATTTCTTCTTCTTGCATGCGAGATTTTGGTGTTGATCTTGAAGCATCTTTGTATTGTCTAATAGCTGAACAAGGTAAGGAAAGATTTAACTCTAAATTGAAAGTTATCCATTGTTTTGTCAAGAAAGCTTGTGGGTCAATCCAAACAGTGAAGGATTTAGTTTGTAGTTGCTGTTTTGTGGTTAATCTAAGCTGAGTAAGTGTTAGATTAAAGGTAGAAACTATTGCATGTTGTTTTTGAACCTTCCATGTTTCGGAATCCAAGTGAGAGCATGCTGTTTTGCTGAGTGAAGTGATGAAATGGATGCCGAGTGGATGGATATGGTGTATACTGTGATGAGTGAACTCACGGATGCATTTATACTTTGAGCCGAGCTATGGAAGGGCTATTTGTTAAAGAAAAGCTTGCTGAAAGTACTATTAGTTGCTGTGATTAGGCATTGAAGTATTGTAGAAGAAGTTTGTGAAAAGATAAGTGGTTTAGCCGGGTTAGAAGTAAAGGAAATCGTGTACCTATTCTGTTCTAGGTGAAAACGGTTATGGAGTCTTCTGTTCTGTGTTATTTTCTTTATGTATGTTAATGGAAATAAGAAAGAAACCATTCTACATGATAGAACATCTATAAGATCAAGATATACACGTAGCTATAACCATATGAATATATAAAACGTAGAGATAGAAATGAACTTAGTAAAACCAGTAAACTGTTCTTGTGAGAAACGGTTTGACCTTTATTAATTATACGAATTTTCTGTATTTACCTAGTTAGATTTGGACTTCAAATCCTTAATGAAAATTGTAGAAAACATCTTAAGGAAATACGTGTCAAAATTTAAGATTAAATGGATAAGATTTGGCTAGTGAAATAATTTTCTTTGTAGATAAAGAATCTGGACGTCGGTACAGAGTACTAGTAAAGATTATGGCGATTCTTACTCTTAATAAAGTGAGAATTAGACTTAAGTTTCTGCATGGAAAATTCAAATCTATGTCTTAAATATAACATACTAAAATTTGGTAGTATTTCGACAAGAATTGATATACCTTATGTGTCCAAAACCGAAACTGTACATTTAGTTAGTAAACTGTCTGAACCCGAGAACATATATTAGATGATGTGTCTTATATATTAGACTTGTATGACACACATAGAGTCTAATAACCTTCTAATAGATGTTAGTTGTATAAAATTAAGTCTCACATCTTAATTGAGATATATAAGTGCATATAGTATCATGCATGTGCAATGAGTGCGGTGCATAGTGCTTGATTATGGGGTAAATATCTGTTCGCCATGGAATGGGACATCACGTAATGGGTTTTATCTTATAATTTGGACACGCACGTGTGCTAGGTTCATGAGAGTAAAATAGATAGTTAGATACTTTAGAGTCTTTTCTTTTGCATACGATAAATGCATTAAATAAAAGGTGTGGTGGTGTGAAACGTGTGCATAAGTGAGTGAATGAACCCATCGGTACCGAGATACCGGTGATGCCCCTCGGAAGTTGGGATGCCCTTGCTGTTTGGTCTTGGATGCCTTGGTAGAGAGATATCGGGATGCCTCGGAGTGAGATGCCCTTGTGTGTGATCAAGGATGCCTCGGTTGTGTGATACTGAGATGCCCCTTGCTGAGTGGTCTTGGGAGGACCTCGGTTGAGTGATGCCGGGATGCCTCGGAGTGAGATGCCCACGATAGAATTATTGTGGAAGTCCGAATAAGGTAACTTCCGGAAGTGACTCGATCGGGCCGGTTGAATTCTGGTTAGTGATTGATCGAGGGTGGATCATATGCTCACTAAATATAATTCTACTTGGCGAGTGAGTCCATTTATTATTGTTGTATTGCATCTTGATATGAGATTGAGTTTGAGAAAGGTAAGTATAGAAATGGATGCTCATAAGGTGATTATATACATTATGTGTTAATATCCAATTGTTTATGCTTGTGATATACTTCCTTTAGCATCCTAAATTGTTTGATGATTCTCTTGTAATTTTGATGGCTGTGGATTGTTTAAGTTAGAGTTTTATCATTCTTTACTGGGCAAGGTTGTTTGCTCATACCTTACATTTTCAGATTGATAGCATGGATGTACCGCCAGTAGCTCGATACGGGGCTATAGTACGCCTCGATTTTTCTCTTCATGACATGTATGATCCCAACATTGACATGACTTTCTCCAAGTATGAGGCTACTTTATGGATGGATGATGGTAGAGCTGACTTAATACCGATGAAGTTCGTTGCATGGTTTGTCAACCATGAAGGGGAGATGTTCGGCCCTTTACCCTTTCGAGCAGGAGGACCTGGAGCGGGATGAACGGCGCCAAGACGCCTTTGATCTTGTAGAAGCTAACTGACTTTTTTTTTTGTTAGATGCGGGCTTGTGTGGGAACTCGTGGAGTAGACACCCTTACCCTTTATCCCTGACTTTTGCTACACCTGACTTTTGTTATGTATATGTTGTATATATGGGCGATGAACATGGAAAGAGTCCAGGTTGATAAATTTTGTAAGCCCTAATGATGATAAGAAGAAATGAAGCTTCTTGTGTCCTTGTTTATGTGTATGAATGATTTGGCCAATACTTAAATTGAAGGTAGAGTGATTGCAGGATAACCTCATAATATAAACTTGAGATTTTAAATAATCCATGTTATACATGCTAACCTTCAATGGTAAACACTATGGGTTATCTAAAGGAGATTACCAGTTAGGAAGATGATAAGTATAATTATAATTCCGCTTGCGCTTAGTACGTGACGCCCTGGGACGTCACAGTTAATCATGTTTGTGACGGATTAAATTATGTCAATATGGTTTTAGCTTAAACATTTTTGTCATTAAACCGTTTCAAACAAAATGAAGAAAAAACCATGCGTGCCCTCCCTAAACTTTTACAAATATGGTTTTTCTCACACATAAGAGGTTTTGGGCATCTTATGAAACAATTCAAGATTGATGATTTAAGGCACCCCATACAAAAATTTGCGGTCATGGAACGTTTTTCCTCAAATAAACAGTATGCCCGTTGGATTAATTTTTTGAAAAACCCTAATCCTAAGGCATTCTAATGGCATACTAAATGGCTACATGTTGAGGAGGCTCGTTTCTCTCACAAGTATGATGAGCCAATCCCGTTGCTGGGCCTTTCTGGTGCTACCTCCTACTACCCATATAGGGTAGCCCGTTAGTACAGAGCTCTTCAAGAAATTCCTCCGCCCCTAAAGACAGAATTGTTCCAAGTTCGTTTTGTTCGTATGGACTATGACTACTTCAATGAGATCCAAATGATCATTGCTGCATGGAATGAATGCCATCTAGAGAAGATTTTGGTGCCCAAGAGACTAAAAGGCGACGAGGAGATCCACCATGCGTCGACATTCTACATCCAGTAACACCGGATTCCTGCCGCCTTACGTCCAGTGATCCCTGATGTGACTGAGAAGCCAACTCAATGAGCACAAATTGAGCATCTTAAACGGAAAGTGGAAATGATTAAATAAAAAGTTTCGCAAGGCGTTGTGATCCCGAAAGCATATAAAATGAGATCTTTTGAATTTTCATTTTTAGTTCAATGTCTAGGGAGCTTGATTTCAATTTTCAATTCAATGTTTTTAAGTTTTAGTTCAATGTTTAGGAACTTGAATTTCGATTCTTAGTTCATTGTTTGGTTCAAATGTTTTAAGTGAATTTTGAATAAAATCAAGCGATTAGACCATTGTCATGGGCCATCTTTCCTATCTTGTCATTGGTTCTTACATTACCTTTCTTTCCTTCAGGTAACAACGGATCCACCGCGCTCGCCTATTATTACACGGTCAAGGGCTAAAATGGCCAACCAAAACAAGATGTGCGACCGCATGTCCTCTATGGAAGATCAACTCCAACAGTTAGCTGCCTCTATGCAGCTTATAAAAGCCCAGCTTCAATCCCTCCAGGTGAATCCGAATCCTGCACCCGCTCTCCCCGAAATAGTAGCCTCGAGACCTGCCAACAAAGCCCAAATGAGCGATGACGAAATGCCCGGGCTAGAAGATGACTTGGTCCTTATTGGACAGGCCAAGCTTGACAGCATTCCCAAGATAAATCAGGATGAGCGCGTTTCAAAGCTGGAAGAGAAAGTGAGACAGCTGCAGGACTCTCAAAGCTCACTCCCATTCGACCTCTCGGTCTATGAGAAGGTCAAAATGCCGAGCAAGTTCAAAATGCTAGAGTTCAAGAAGTACGATGGTACATCTTGCCCAAAATCTCATTTGCAGATGTACCACGTACGCAAGGCTCAGCACGTCAAAAATGAGCCCCTCATGATCCAATCATTTCATGCGAGTTTGACCGGACCCGCACTAAACTGGAACGTGATGAAGCATGTGAACCTCCTCAACACCTGGAAAGAAGTGGCTGACGCGATCCTAAAATAGTACAAGTTTAACATGGACATCGCACATTCTCGAGAAGACCTTGAGCGGATGGAAAAGAAAAGGAGCGAGTCATTTAAAGAATGCGCTGTGAGTTGGAGAAATCTGGTGGCTCAAATTACTCCTAAGCCTACCAACAAGGAGTTGATGAAGTTATTCGTGAAGACCCTCCCGTTTGAATTCCGTAACCGAATGGCCGGTATGTACGTCGAAAGCTTCAACCAGTGATTCTGTGGGAGAACAACCGCCGGCCATCAATCATTTGCCCAAGCAAGAAGGCAGTTCACTCCTCTCCCTGGATCTCCATCCCAAGTATTGGCAATCCTAAGAAAGAAATATTTGCTTACTAGTGAACCGAAGCGTCCTAACCGCGAAAGCGTTCGAGGCTACGACCCAATGAAGAAGTGTGACTACCATAGCGGTGAACTGGGGCATTCGACTAATGAATGTTTCACCCTCAAGCACAAGATTCAGAATCTCTTGGACATGAAGGCCCTTTCGTTTCAAACTGCTCGGCCGAATGTCTAGAAAAATCCACTATCGGAGCATGAGGGTGCGGTCAATGCTATCCTGGAATCTAAAGTGGGTCGAATCAAGAACTCGAAGGTACACGTGGCGAATGCCTATAATGGACTGGTGAGAGCTGGATATTATCCAGATCATGAACATGTTCCCTTATCATTGATGAAGGAAAGAATTGCCAAAATGGTGGATGACGGCATCATCGTGTATGCTAATCATAACTGCATAGTTTCCACTATTGCCCACATCATCATCGATTGGGAGGAGGAGCAGGCTGCACTTGATGCTGATAAGGAAGAAGTTGATCCTTCGCTCGCAGACATGCCCTCACTAGAAGATGCATCTGATGAAGAGATAGTGATTGAAATGCCTCAGTCGTATGAGTATGTTAGCAATAAGGCGGTGCCTTGGTCTTATGACCTAGATGTTGACCTCATTACAAGGTCTGGTCGGACTTATGCTTAAGCTAGTGCTCAACTTGCAAAGCCGGTCACTAATGAAGAGGCTAAGGAATTTCTAGCTGTGATTAAAGCGAGCGAGTATAACGTGGTTGACCAATTGTGAAAGATGCCTGCTCAGATCTCCTTACTCGAGCTCTTGCTGACATCCCCCAAGCATCAAAAGTCGTTAATGAAGGTGCTGAGTGAAATTCGTGTACCGGAGATGGTTAAAGCGGACAAGCTGAAATAATTTGTGGGATCGGTCCTTCTCAAGGATTTGATTGCCTTTTCTGATGAGGAATTCCCTCTTGAAGGCAGGGGCATAATAAAGCACTCTACATATCTGTCAAGCACAAGTCGTCTCATGTGTCCCAAGTGCTCATTGACAATGGGTCCGCCCTAAATATATGTCCATTGGCCACTCTTCATCGCCTCAAGGTAGACCCATCAAGGATACATGCTGCGAAGACTTCGGTGAGAGCTTTTGATGGAACAAAAAGGGAGGTGATCGGGGAATTCCATCTTGACGTGCAAATAGGACCGGTCGTCTTCAACATTCCCTTCCAAGTGCTGGATATCCCTACCGCATTCAATTTTCTGCTAGGTCGTCCCTGGATACACACTGCTGGAGCACTCCGTTCAAGTCTACATCAAGCAGTGAAATTTGTGATCGAAAGGAAGCTGGTCACTTTGTATGGTGAGGAAGACCACCGGATTTATCACGAGACGGCTATCCCTTATGTAGAGCCGGATTCTGAGTTCGAATCAAGTTACCACTCATTTGAGTTGGTTTCCACCATACATGCTTCTCGAGGTTCATCGCTGCCCACTCCTGAAGTTTCAGATGCTGCCCTCATGGTGGGAAGAGTAATGGTTAGGAATGGTTTTGTCCCTGGCAATGGTCTTGTAAGAAATGGTCAGGGCATTCGAAACCCCATTGAAGCCCCTCAAAGGTCCTGATTGGCTGGGTTATGGTACCATGGAAGAAGTGGAGGAAGTTCTGGAAGGCAAAGACAAGGAAGGCATAACTCGCCACCTGAGCAAAGGCGAGGGAGGCAAAACTTACCACCTCCAAACATTCACAAGACGTTCCCTGGTCCTCCAATTATGATGCAAGATGAAGCTGAAGTGATGGATACTCTGGGACAGCCAAGTGGGAAGTTCGACTATACGGTGAAGTATTCGACTCCTCCCAACTTTTACTTTGACCCTGGCAATATAGTTCCAAGTGGATGGGATGGCATGGATGATCCAACGCCTTCAAAGACGGAAAACTCTGACGACACCCTGGAAGGAATTTCAAGTTTGTTCGATGACCTCTTCATTGGAGCCATTGATGGAGAACCTCTGGAAGAAATGGGCCCTAGCCCACAAGAGTAACCCATTTATCACGTTCGCACATTCCCCTTCGCGGGAATTTTTATTTGCTTTCTAGGAATTGTTTTCAATTTCTTCTTTTTCACTTTCTTCTTAGGACTTGAATCGCATTTTCCATTCAATAAATTATAATTGATTGATGAATTTCAATAAAATTACAAGTTTTATTTTGAGGGCATGATGAGGTAGACCAAACCAGCCCGATGATGATATCCAGCCGATAAAAGAAAAGAAAATTCCAAGGAGAATTCTGAGGCCTGGGCTTCATCATGCTTCCTCGTGTCAAAATGTTTCAAAAAAGTGTTTTTGCCAAAGAGTTTCAAAAAAAAAAAAAAACAAAGACAAAAACAAATATGTAACTTACTCTGTTTGTCTTTCTGATTTATCTACTTCATATTTCAGGAACAATCTTATGGCATGCAAAGGTGTGGAGATGGTCCAATCCAATGCAACAAGTGCTGATGGTGATGATCCTGAAGACTCGATCGAAGATCCCATTGAGGTGCAGCGAAGCTGGGAACAACATGAAAAAGCCAAGGCTCTCACATCCGAACAGACCATCACTATTAATTTAAGTGACACTGAAGAAGCCAAAGAGATGAAAATTGGGGCAAGTCTCCCCAAAGATGAGGCCGAGCACCTAATTCAACTACTGATGGAATATCAAGACATCTTTGCATGGACCTACGCCGACATGCCTAGGTTAGACCCGTCAATCGTGGAGCATTGTTTGCCTACTAACCCGGATGTGCCCCCTAAGAAGCAGAGGCTGCGGATAACTAAACCCGACCTCTCAAAGAAGATAGAGGAAGAAGTGATGAAGCTTTTGAAGGTGGGATTCATTGAAGTCTCACAGTACCCTGAATGGGTGGCTAACATCGTATCGGTGATGAAGAAGGATAGTCGAGTTCGAGTTTGCGTTGATTATCGATCTGAACAAGGCTAGCCCGAAGGATGATTTCCCGTTACCACACATAGATGTCCTTATGGATAGCACCGCTGGTTTTGAACTATTCTCATTTATGGATGGTTTTTTCGGGTACAATCAGATAAGGATGAAAGAGGAAGACAAGGAGAAGACCACAGTTATCACCCCGTGGGGAACCTTTCATTATAAGATTATGCCCTTCGGACTCAGGAATGCAGAGGCAACCTACCAGTGAGCCATGGTCGCGTTATTTCATGACATGATGCACAAGGAGATTGAGATCTATGGTGACGATATGATCACAAAGACTCGACCTTGGAAAAGCCATGTCAAAACCTTGAAGAAGTTGTTTGATCGACTCTGTGAATTCAAGCTCCGTTCAAATCCCGCTAAATGCATATTCGGAGCAACATCCGGTAAATTACTCGGATTTATTATAAGCGGTAAAGGGATCGAGATCGACCCGGCTAAAGCTAAGGCCATATGTGAGCTGCAACCTCCGTCAACGGTGAAAGAAGTCCGAAGCCTTTTGGGGAATTTGTTACATTACTCGATTCATTTCCCAACTTTCTGAAACCGCTAAGCCGTTCTTCAAGCTCCTAAAGAAGAATGCACGATTCAACTGGGATGATGAGTGTCGTGAAGCGTTCGATAACCTGAAACAGTACTTGATGAATCCACTAGTACTTGTCCCGCCCTCACCGGGGCATCCTTTGATTCTCTACCACACCATTCATAGTGAATCATTAGGTGCAATGTTGGTTTAGGAAAGTCCTATCGATAGAAAAGAACGAGCCATTTATTATCTGAGTAAAAAGTTCATTGTATCAGAGCTGAAATATTCTGATGTTGAAAAGACTTGTGCTGTAGTGGTGTGGGTATTGCATAGACTGCGATATTACACGCTGCGTTACCAAACGTTCCTCGTAACTGAGAACGATCCCATCAAGTACTTACTCGATCGACCAGCTTTGGTTGGAAAGTTGGCTAAATGGCAAATTTTGATCTCTGAATTTGATGTGCAATTCATGCCACAAAAATCGGTTAAAGGTCAAGTGATTGCTGATCTATTGGCCGAGAATTCAGGAGTCTCAAATGACAATGACTATTCCCTAGACGACCGTGTTTTGAGTGTGAATGAAGACTCATGGACAATGTTCTTTGATGGAGCTGTGAACTTGTCTGGTTCTAGCATAGGGGCAATTATGATATCCCCAGACGGACAACACTATCCAGTAGCTGCAAAATTGATCTTCCCATGCACTAACAATATGCCGAGTATAAAGCTTGCATCCTCGGGCTTCAAGCTGCAATTGAGATGGATGTGGTTAAGTTAAAAGTGTTCGGAGATTCCGCATTAATCATACTACAAACCGTAGGTGAATGGAAGACTAAAGATACCAAGTTGCTCCCGTATCACAAGTATCTAGAGAATCTGGTCAAGAAATTCGATGAAGTTTCATTCGAATATTTATCAAGGTCTCACAATCAATTCGCAGATGCACTCGCAACTTTATCATCTATGTTGCAAGTCACTGACGGATTAGAAGTCGAGCCATTGAAGATATAGGTTTTGCCAAGGCCAGCTTATTGTATGGTCGTAACTGAAGAAACTGAAGGAAAACCATGGTATTATGATATCATGAACTACATCCAAAAACAGGAATTCCCCGAAGGAAGTGTTCCAGCTGATAGGAAGTACATCATGAAGATGGCCTCAAAATTCTTCATTAGCGGTGAGAATTTGTACAAAAGATCTTATGATTCGGTCTTGTTGCGGTGTATAGATGCAGTCGAGGCCACTCAGATCATGCAAGAAGTACACAAAGGGGTATGTGGCTCTCATATGAATGGACACATGTTAGCCAAGAAGGTCATAAGATTAGGCTACTACTGGTTCACATTGGAAAGTGACTGCATCCAGCATGTTCGGAGTTGTCACCGCTGCCAGATTCATGGGAATAAGATAAATGTTCCTCCAACTGAGCTACACCAGTTTTCCGAAGCATTGCCTTTCTCAATGTGGGGGCATTGATGTGATTGGCCCAATCAATCCTAAGGCTTCAAATGGGCATCGATTCATTTTGGTGGCAATAGACTATTTCTCCAAATGGATCGAAGCTACATCCTTTGCAAGTGTCACTGCTCGTAATGTTGTGAAGTTTGTCAAACGTGACATAATTGCTGGCTATGGCGTCCCTCAAGCAATCATCACTGATAACGGGACAAATTTGAACAACAAACTTGTTGATGGGCTATTTAGCGAGTTCAAGATCAAGCATCTGAATTCGTCTCCTTACCGCCCCTTAGATGAACGGGGCCATTGAAGCGACCAATAAGAACATTAAGAAGATCTTGGCCAAGACAGCCGAGAATTATCGAGATTAGCATGAGAGGTTACCCTTCGCATTGATGGCGTACCGGACATCAATCCGCACTTCCACCGGGGCAACTCCTTTTGCTCTGGTGTATGGTATGGATGCAGTTCTGCCTATGGAAGTGGAGATTTCTTCTCTGAGAGTTTTATCCCATGTGGAGTTGTTTGAGGCGGAATGGTTGCAGCAAAGATTTGAGCAGTTGAACTTGATTGACAAGAAAAGACTGAAGGCTCTCTGCCATGGCCAAACATATCAACAGAGAGTAGCCAGATCTTTCAACTGGAAGGTGCGGCCAAGACATTTCGAGATAAACGACCTAGTCCTAAGGAAGCTGTTGCCGATTTTTCCGGATCCTGGGGGCAAGTTTGCTTCAAATTACAGCGGCCCATATATGGTGAAGAAGGTACTTCCTGGAGGAGCCCTGATCTTAGTAGAAAAGGATGGTCTTCGAATTTTCCACTCCAATTAATTCCGATGCTATCAAGAAGTATTACTCATAATAGAATTTGCCATGTCATATTTTGAATTGCGAGCATTTCTATGATGAATAAATTGCTTCAATGAGTTGAATTGTTCAAATTTGTTATGAATCTTGCATTTTTCTTCCTTGATGAATTGCGTGAGATAAATTGAATATGTCAAATGGGATACCCTGGAACGATGAAAGGCAAGCCTTATTCCATACCCTAACCCTCAGTGAGTTATGTGAAGAAATTCCATGCCCGCAAGGAAAAGGTGATCTCGCAAAGGGTACGTCAACCAAAGTGATGAGAGGCATTCTTTTCTCCATCCCAAACACTAGAAGTGATCCATTGCTCAACCTCTTTTGAGTCCCATACACTTATGGAGAATCTTTTTTAAATTATCCCTGTCAAGGATCATCCCACATTGGGACAAATTTGAAATGAATGGTAGGAATGTTCTTGCTTGCACTCGCATCAACTTCGAGTATTTCTTTTGTAGTGTAACTTGTACGGTAATTTGAAGTGCCTTAGGATGACGAAGAGCAGTTCTTTCTCTATCCTATACACTTTTATCCATTGCATAGCCCACTTGAGCTTATGAATTCATTTCATGTTAAACTCAGTTGGTGATCATCTCCCACACTGGGGCAAGACAAAAACATCCAAGTGGCATGAACTAGAATGCTGACAAAATGGAGACTTTGTCGAAAAAAAATAAGTGCGAAAATGGGGCATGAAAAAGCAGTGTGCCTAGTAAAAGCAAGGCCAATGCCCAGAAGGAAAAAAAAAATAAGAAGAGAAAAATCAAACTCTTGATATAATGAGTTGTATCCCCAACAATGCGGTACTAAAACTCAAATGATGTTGCAATCAATGGAGATTGTAAAAAATCTTGGACAAAGAAAGAAAGTGGCGGAAATGTCAAGATGATCACCAACTTAGACCGTCTGAATACTTTTTGAGCCTAATGACATTTTCATTTCTCAACCCATGAACCAAGCCTACATTACATCCCTTGCAAAGTCTCTTCAGATTATGGCACTTGAATTAACGTAAAGGTTCATATGCTTGAAAGAATCGCTTGAAGAAGTGCGAGTAAGATAATTTCTGCCTCATTTTGTGTGTTTCTTGACTTGTAAATCCCAAGACAATTGCGAAATGTCATTTTTCAATAGTCTCGACTCAAAGAGTCCCTTTTATTAAGCAATTGACCAAGCCGACAGTACGATCCCCGTTAAAGATCTCTCAGATTTGTAAAGTCGTATCACTTGCGAGATTGCACAGACCCTTGTTTGGCATGATGACGGTGAGATAAAGTGATTGTCAAAATCCTACATCAAAGGTCAGGATGAAATGACCCTTTTTAATGAGGATGAGAGAAAAGTCATTTCAGACCGAAGGATCCCTCATTTGACACATCCATGACACTCATGTGTTCATATTGGAATATTCTTTTGAGATATTTCCCGATGGAAATTAGGCGATGCAAGATTGATAGAAATCATCACGCATGAAACTCATTTGAATTAATGCATGTCTGTGAATGCATATTGCCTTTCCTATAACTGTGCTTTGCAGGAAACGTATTCCCAAGGAACAGAGATTTCACCAAGTAAGTATATCTCTATCCATACCTTAAATACTTATCATTGTACAGGTATTCATTTTCAAGCACCCGCGCTCGATGGAGTTGCCCCCCAAAAGATTTTTCCCAGATTCATTCTAATCAGGCGACCGTAGAATGGTACGGGTCCTTGAAAATGAATCCTAGTTTAGGCGACCGTAGAATGGTACGGGTCTTGGAAAATGAATCACAGTTTAGGCGACCATAGAATGGTACGGGTCCTAGACAACACCTATTTCCCTATTCAGGCGACCATAGAATGGTACGGGTCCTGGAAAGTGAGTCCCCGTTTAGGCGACCGTAGAATGGTACGGGTCCAAGACACAACCAAACAATGCCACACTGGGCGACCGTAGAATGGTACGGGTCATGGGAAAGCAGTCTCTTTACGAAGCCATGTTACTATTCTAGGCGACCGTAGAATGGTACAGGTCCTGGACATGTAAAACCAATCTATCTTGAGTTACACTACACTCCTCGAAGGTAAGTAATTCTAGATAAGTTTCTTTATCATTAGCATTTCCATTCATCATATGACTTGCATTTCAAAATGGGATTCATTTCCCCAAAAAAAATAAAAAAATCATCATTCAATGCATGTGCATGATCAAAATTTAGGTCTCAACTTGTCATTGAAGGCAACCACTACGAGCTCACCTTCAAAGAATGGCAGCTATTGACACCTAAATTTTGGCAATCCGGTCATTTATTTATTGCATAGAAAATTAGGGGTTAATTTTATCCCTAAAAAAAATATCAATTGCATAGCATATAAGTTTAGATGCATTTATTTTTAGTTTGCATGTTTTGCATTTTTATTGGACCGGTGGTGGATAGGTTCGAATTAATGTTTCTGAGCTTTAGTTTGGCAGGCTGGGCTAGGCCCACGAAAGGAGCAAATTAACCCAAGCCCGTTGCTTTTTTTTTAATCAATTATCTTGTGAAAAATTGAGATTTGATGCGATATTATGATGATTTTTTGAAAATTGAGAAAACCGCGTTCCAATCTTATCTTTAGCAATAGATGATGAAATCATGAGAGAATATTCATGAGATAAGGAAAATAAAATAATTTTCGTGATCGGGAAGTTATAGGCAACCTTCGTGAGATGAAATATTCGCAAAATGATTACATTTTGTTTTTCCAATAAAAGGGTGTGTACGGGGGGCTTTTTCGAGGGTTTCTCTTTGTTCGAAAGAAGAAAAAAAGAAAAAAAAAAACAAAGCAAAAGTCAAAAAGTACAACAGCAGCAGAGGAGGGGACGGGGAGGAGAGAGAGAAAGAGGAACTATTCATCGTCTTCTTCGAGTGCCCCCCTCCGCCGCCTGCCCGCCTACCCGATCCCCCGCGGCTTCGACTGCTCGCCCGATCGCGCTCCGCCGATGACCCCGAGCTGCGACCACGCCGCTCGCCGATCTCCATCGCCGGAGCTGCAAATCGAAACCAACACCCCTCCTCCGCCCCGGATCTGCTCGGCTTCTTTGCTCGAGCTCGAAGCCGGCGCCGCACCTCGTCAATCGAGCGACCGACCGTTGCGCGTGCACCATTGCCCTCACCGACGTCACCACACCGATCTCCCTCACCGAGCCTTTGCTGCGTCCCCGCCCCATCACCGTGCCTCACCCGCAACTTGCAAGTCACCCCGCAAAGCCCACTCGTCACCATCCTCTTTCCGGCGACCCCGTGCCCGACGCCGCTCGTCACCCCCAACGTCCACGCCAGTAACCAGTGCTACTCCGCGACTACCTGGTGTGCAACGCCTCCTCCTCCGTGCGACGATTCTGCAGTCGCTTTGTGCCCACTGCTGTGGCATTACCGCCCGCGACGCCCCTCACCATCGCTGCCTGCCTACCCTCACCGAAGCTACGACACCGGTCACCGTCCGCCCGGCGCCGACCAATCTGCTGCCCCCTTTCCCTTAGGTTGCTTACTTTTTTTTTTTTACTTTTATCTTTCATTTATTTTATGTTATTTTATTTACCTTTTTAAGTTTTGCTATTATTGTACCAATTGGAATATTGGGAATTGATTTTCGTTTATTTGTAGGCATTATCCGCAAGGGTTTTCCCTAAAATTATTGTAATTATTAATTTGACCCGTAAGATGTCGGGTCATTTTTTTAATTATATTAATTTTTGGGGTTTGTTGATAGTATTTTAATTGTTGAATCAATATAATTATTAATTTGATCCGTAAGACTTCAGATCAAATTTTTAATTATTTTGAACTCCATGTCATGATGTTTAGAGTTAGAGTAATCGTTAATTTGACCTATGAAACAACATATTATTTTTTCAATTATTTTGATCATTTATTTGATGAATGTCTTTATTGTTTTAGATATAATATTGCTTGTTTTCGAAAAGACACTAAAAATCAAAAATATAAAAAAAATCAAAATCTTGCATGACCATGTAGGTTAGTAAATTAGAAAATTTTTAGGATTGCATTTTTAGCTTATTTTTGGAATAGATTAGGATTGATTTTAGATAATATTTGCACATTTTAATATCTCATTTTTCTAGAAATAGTTTTCTAAGATAGGATAGGGTTTAAGTCAAATTAATCCCTAAAATAAATTAGACGTTTAAGTCAAATTAATCCCTAAAATAAATTAGAAAATTATTCCATTTTTAGATAATTTAATTAGGGTTTTTATTAATTCCAAATTTCAATAAAAAATACAAAAATATTAGGTGCATAGTTTGCATAATAGGTTCATTTAATTAGAATTTGTTTGTTAGTAAAATTAGGTCATGTAGTTAGAATGCATGTTTTAATTTTGAGATAAATGAAAACCCAAAACAATAATTACTTGCTTTAGTGTGTTGAATTCACTTGGTGCAATTTATTTTATTCAATGTTTAATAATGATTGAGCATCCGTGTGATCACCCTTTTGCATGATAGAGATTTAGGTTAAAATGGATCCAAGCTTCCTGCAAAAACATTTTTTTGAAAATTAAAAAGAAATGGTACCGAAAGGGCATTAGAGAAATCTAGTGTAATCAAGTCCCCGAACCCTTACTCTCTAGTTCGTAGGAGTAAAATAATTCTCCCATTATTTTACTTAGGTGTCTAATCGGCCTACCATAAACTGATTAGTGGCGACTCCTATATAATAATCATTTGCATGCTAAATACTTGAACTTAAGTTACAAATTGGTATGGGCTTGGGAGAGGTCGAGCTAATTTAGACTTAGTAGTCCATTAACCTGATTTTAGGTGGTTCACCCGAAATTTAGGTCGCGACAGCGATCTTCCGGCATAGCTGGGCGTTGTCTCGCACCATCGAGCACGACAATATCTACATCTAGACGGCATTCCACAAGGGAGCATCGGTCCAACCTCCACTGCGACCAGCATCTGTTGACTTGGGGCATTCCCGAATGAGCATCGTCCGGCCCTAAGGCTCGTGACGGATTCTCATAACATTCATGCATACATCCAATCCTGGCCAAGGACATTGTGGTTTGCACTCAATTGCCTCAATTAAAATAATGTGCTTGGCCTATTTTCTTCGTATTAAAAACACACAGTAAAATAATCGTGTATGAGTACACGGTCAGATTGAACTAGAAAAATTGATATCCTTCCTTTTAAAATCCCACTATTTGATATAGTATCTCATTTTTTTTTTTTGTCAAAACTCGACACTCGGTATTTTCTAATCAAATACCAAAATTTCATATTTTTGAAATAATAAATAAAAATCACAATCACCACTCAATTGCACTAATTATCATTCAATTGCATAAACTAATTGCACCACGACAATCAGCACAAATTCCGGCAACTGGCTATCTCGGTATAATTTCCGAAAAATACTAAGTAATTAAATAAATTACAAAATTAATTAAATAAATACAAATTAATTAGATAAATGCCTACTTAAGCTAAGAAATGATAATCTAACCACCTAATTGACTACTTAAATTACTCTAACCATCCTAACTACATAACAACATACTAAACTAACTAACTACATTCACTAACCACCTAATTAACTAATTTAACTAACCTAATTTACCTAAACAAGCTACTAATCACTCTAACATATCTTAACTTAATCTAATCACTCCTTTAGCATCATTAACCTCTTAAGTAAGGTTTAGTGAGTAAACTAGATTAGCAAGCCAGTGAGTTTACAGCGATGGCGACGCAGAGGCAAGTGGAACATGGGCCTATGGCGACACACAACAGGGCTTGGAAGGGGCCAAAAATGGGCCACAAAGTCTCAGCCCTTAGCTGAGAGTTAGGCTTCTGGTTGCTATTGGAAAGGGCTGGTCGGGCGGTCGACTCAGCTGGAAACGGGCTAGGCGGGTGGCGGATGGTAGTGGCGGAACCAGGCAGAGGCGACTACGGCTTGCACAGCCGATGGAGACGGCTCAGGCAGAGCCATGATGGCGGCCAAGGCGTGGATGCAAGGTGTGGGGCAGTGAGCAGGCACGGGACGCACAAGCGACGGGCGTGGGACAGCGCGACGTGACGTTCAGGGCGGTTCGGCGGGCAGTTGACGGCTGCTGTGGTCTCTCTAGTTCTCTGTTGGCTTTCTCGGGTTTTCTAGCTTTCAAAACAGCAACAATGAAGGACACAACAGCAAGGAAGAAGAAGAAGGGGTGGCTGCAACTGGTGGGGAACCACAAGACCTCAAAGTCTTAAAGAAATTTCTTCAAACCATCAATGCTTGCCCCCAAAGTCCATGGCTGCTATCCTCAGCCATTTCCCCCTCCAAGACTTCCCCAACAAGCCACCAAAATTGTCCAAAAGGTTGCTACCCCATGGACCTACGATTTTGGACAGTTCCCTTCCAATTTCCATCCAATTCCACCTCAATTTAATCCTAATTGATGCCCAAAAATTCTGGCTAAGGAATCCACATCCATTCCACAATTTTCCTCACCAAATGGTCCAACTTGAACGCCAAAAGTGCCAATAAAAATGGCTCTCTTAATTTCCCAGACCAAAATCGTCTAACTTTGAATTTTCGCCAAAAATTCGGGCTTGCCGAAAAACCTTCGGAGGATGAGTTGACATTCTTAAAATAAATCATAACATGACAGAACTTTCAATTTTTGAAATCGAGTTCAATTTCGTGGTTAATTTCAATCGGACGCGATTTTAGCGTGATCTAACCTACCGGGTAGCTTTCAGGAATTTTTAGAGCATTTGACCCGTGGTCGATTATTTTCGAACCACATTGTGCATCTTCGACACATAGGCGACTCTCGGTTTTCATGAAAATATCGAGGTTTCAAATACGGGCATAGGGTACAGAAATGACAAAATAATCGGTTTAGTGCCGTACGATGAGAATTTTGCAATTAGGTGTAATCACCCACACTTTAATTACATGCCTTAGTCGAACCGACCTATCTCCAGACTCGATCGATTTTGACAATGCCGTATTGACTCTTGTAAATTAGCACGATCCAGCAGTCGATTTCTGGTCGAATTCTCAAGTCTATTGCGTTTAGATTCCTTAACGGCTTCACCTGATAGATTAGTTATCTCATGAGTGATTAGCTTAGAGAAAAATACTATAGGCGTGTCGATGAAAAGCCTAATTCATTAAACCGAAAATAGGGTTGAAAATGAGGATGTCACAACTAGCTTTAGTGAATTGAATCTGTGGAGCATCCAGAAGCGAAGGAATGTCAACTTGAATGTGTGCAATTTGTTACTTGCCCTGACTTGGAGTTTCCTCTTCAACTTGAACTTCAGGGAAATGAGAAATAAATACATCTTCAAAATTTGCAGGAGATCTGCTGATACCATCACTAGCAACAGGTGCAACTAATGGAGTTTTATCATGTTCTCCCCCTGTTTTGGTGCCTTCAGGTTGAGACGAAACTTCTCATTCTTGCACCTTTTCCTTTCCAGCATGAGATCACTTCTCTAGTTCAGTCTCCTCTATTTCAGGTGTAGCAATGTCCCTAGTTTCCTCGTCTCCTCCACTTCTGGTATTACACCAGCGTCTCCTTCTAAGTCTTCATCCTCATCCTCATTCTCTTCAGATTCTTCAGCATCACTCTCTTCTTCTTCTTCTTCTTCTTCTTCACCCTCTTTTTCTTCTGGCTCTTCAGAATCAGCAAAACCTTGAAGATTGCACAAAGCGATGGCAAAGATTGTCAAATCTTCATCTTCCTCCTCTTCATCCTGCAGAAGGATAGATTTCTTTTTCTTTGATGTCTTCTGGACAACATCCTTTCCCTTGCACTTCTTTGTAGCAACAGATCCTTCCTTGATCTTGCTAGATGATTCCTTCTTCAAAAGATCTAGAGCTTTAGAAAGATCTTTCAGTCTCATCTTGGAAATCATTTTCATTCCTATTTCCATAGGAGCAAGAGTCCTTGATCGAAGTTGAGAAGGTGGCTGAATCTGAAAGTGTTTGAATAATCTCGTTATCAAAGCAGAGTAGGGCAATTGCCTTTTTTCCTACATCACTATTCTGTACATGTACAAAAAGATAGTATGTGGGAGTGAAAAAGGAACTCCATTACATATTGCCCACATTATCTTTGCCACAAACATTGAAACATAAGTCTTAGAGGCAGCCTTAGGTCTGATGCAATTGATCACTATCTTATGCAGTAGAATGTTTGAAGTAAGCATTTGAGAGTAAGTAATAGTCCCACTCGGAAATCTGTCTTTCATGAGAAACTTAGTAGCTTGATTTGTCACGCCTCGATCCTCGAGCATGTGCCCATCTCCTAGTGGTTGATAAAACTTTGCGACTTCCCAGGATAGGTCGCCGACCCTTTCATTTTATTGCACAAGCGGAAATGAATAACAAATCCCCTGACAGTAACTATCTCGGGATAGAAAAGCAAGACATTATATTTTCAAACAAAACATGTTTTTAAATACACACCGAGTCAAATACCAACGTCTACAGTCACAAGACTTCAAATGATTGACTCTAAAAAAAAAACTGTCCTATCTGACCTACACTTCAAATCACTTCAGCTCGGCTCTAGGCCTTCCACCCTACGGTCCTGAAAAATGAAGCCCACGACGGGGTGAGATATAAATCTCAACAAGTTCACACTCTAAACCCCGATTAGGAGGGTAATACGCCTAAGATGTCTTAATCGCACAATCATACAATCAGAGAGGCTTATCTTGGCCTCAATTCCTTCTGGCATGTCAGCACAGTTCTTATCACAACCATGTGTATATAGCAAATTCACACACCAATTTGGAACATCCAAACCAATCATTACTCACACGAGCAAGAATCACAATTTAATCCCTACTCACACGAGTAAGAACTACCGATACACATCAAAGCAAGAATTACAACTAAATCATTGCTCACATGAGCAAGAATTACCGATACGCATCAAAGCAAGAATTATCAACACACGCCGATCCATCAACCCAACTCAACATGCATTCCAATTAATTAAATTAATACTACCCACACGGGTAGTTTTATCCGACACACGCCAGGGAAGAATAATAACTGCCGACACATGCCGGGGAAAGATAATGATTACCGACACATGTCGGGGAAAGAATAATAATTACCGACACACGCCGGGGTAAGATAATATCCACCGACACATGCCGAGGTTAAGTAATATCCATTGACACACGCCGGGGTTAAGTAATATCCACCGACACACGCCGGGGTTAAGTAATAACTACCGACACACGCCGAGAAAGAATAATAACTACCGACACACGCCGGGAATGACTAATAACTACTGACACAAGCCGAAAACAACTAATAACTACTCATGTCCACCCACACACGCTAGGGACGGGTTCTCTTAACTATTAACATCTACCAACACATGCTGGGGACGGATCCTCTTAACTATTAACGTCCACCAACACACGCTGGGGACGAATCTTTTAACCTTCACACGATCATCAAGCATCAACTCTAGGCATATAAAAAACCAACCACATATCATCAAATGAGAAATTTACAACAATCAAAGCCTCAAGAACCATGACAACTCATTACTGGCCCTAATCGGCAGAATAGGCCCACTTGTACATCTCTAGAAACCAAATCAAACGAGTTCAAAAAATTCCCAAATTTGAATATGTTGTAAAAGGCACAAAAGCGAACATCTTTCGGGAAGACACCCTAACCCAAATCCTTCTTGATTCAGCCCAAGATATCGCTCAATCCAGCACTAAAAACTAGATCGGTTTCCAGAAAGTCTGTTTTCCGAAATTAGTTTGGTTTGAGGTCCAAAACATGTCCGTTTGATCTGAAATTTGAGTATGTTAAACTACAAGAGGTGACAAACAACGTTTTTAAAGAAATTTTTTTAAATTATAACCCTAAGAGTTGATAAAAACACCTAGAATATTAAAAAGTCATTAGTTTCAGCAAAAACTGAGGCTCTATTTGCAAATGACGGAGATAATATCTCCTTCTTTTAAGTCCTTAAAACTCTTGAGAAGAATATATGTTGTAGCTGAGGATGTCTAAAACATTTCTCAAGAATACATCAACCTCAAATTCATAAGCCATTTCGATCCATAAAAATGGCAAACGGCGAGGGTCCATAAACCAAATTTGTAGGGATTCCACTGGATTCGACTAATCCATCATCAACGGTGCAAATCTCACTAATTGGCTTACACTAATCCATCCTCAAGCGAATCTAACCATCCTAACTTATCACTAATCCATACTTAAGCTAACCTAAGCAACCCTTATGTATAATTAACCTAGTAAGAGGGTTTAGTGAGCAAACTCACTTGTTTGGCGAGCCGGTCGGTTCAAATCGACGAGAACACAATGGGGCTCGACTTTCCCCAAAGCGGGTCAAGCCTTCGGGGTCCGGGACTACCTCAAAACGGGCCTGAAATTTGTTGGAAAACCCACCCACAAACTCTATGTTTGGTACTACAAAAGAGAGAAACAAAGCTAGTTCGGTTTCTGCTTTTGCTTGTTGGACAGAGGAGAACCAACGGCTGAGCAGCGAGGAAACGGTCTGATCGGAGCTCCGGCGAGCGGGTGGTTGGCAACCGATAGCTCCCGGGGGTCAAGGGGGTCTTGTAGGTGGATGGAACGATCAACGGAAGAGTCGGAATGGGAGAAAAACAAAGAAAATCGTGAAACAGTGCAAGCGGGCAGGGGACCGACGGACCGGTGAACAGTTCCTTCTCATCGGCGTACCGAATGGCGGGCGGCTCATTCGGCGATCGGCGACCAATGTCCGTACAGACTGCGTGTGCTGGTGATGGCGGTGGGTAGCTCGGGGAAAGATTCGCACAGGAAGTCAACTTTTCACTCGGATCTTTGGCGAAGGGTCGGCTGGAGCAGAAACCGGTAGAAGTGAAAACAGGGAAGGGAAAACGGTTCGGTGATGGTGTGGCTGCTCGACCGGTCTCTCTCTCGGCTGCTAAGGTGCGAAAGTGGTAGACTAAAGGGGCCGAGGATGCTTGGCCACCTGGTGTGGGAGAGAGGAAGGAGAGAGAGGGAACAAGGGCCCTACTTGGCCAATTTTTTCCATTTCTTGGTCCCCTTTGACCATCCTCAGCCAAGCTATCTTCCTTGGCTCTCCTTAAGCCACCATGGCCTTTATCTAGAAGCTTGATGGGGTCCAAAGGTGTGGGCAAAGGGGGGCATACGAATTTTGGTAGAATTTCATCCAATTGGACACCAACATCTTCTTGAATCAACATAAACTGGCCTCAATAAATTCTGTTAGTATCTCAAAGATCAAATTGGTATTTTTCCTCACCAATTGATCCATCTTGCTTCCCAATTTTGCGATAAAAAATGGTCCCTGCCTTTTTCTGAACAAAAACAACCCTAGGACGACTTTTTTCCAAAAAGTCTCGGGTTGCAGAAAAATCTTCTAAGACCGAGTCGACGGTCCTAGAATTTATTGTAACATGACAAAATCTTCAATTTTTGAAATCGGACTCGAATTTGCGGCTAATTTCCATTCGGCGCGTTTTTAGCGTGACCTAGGCTACCGGGTACCTTTCAAAAAATTTTAGTGTAAATGACCCGTGGTCGATTTTTTTCGAGCCACAATATACCTCTTCGACACATCGGCAACTCTTGGTGGTCGTGAAAATCTCAATGTTTCAATTACGGGCATAGGGTACCCAAAACGATAGAAAATCGATCTACTGCCGATCGACGAGAATTTTGCAATCAGGTGGAATCACCCACACTTTGATCATGCATCTAGTCGAATCGACTTATCCCTAATCTCTAATCGATTTTGACAATGCCGTAATGACCCTTGTAGACTAGCACGGTCGAGCAGTCGATTTCTTGTCGAATTCTCAAGTCCATTGCATTAAAATCTCTTAATGACTTCTCCAGATAGTCTAGTTATATCACGAGTGATCAGCTCTGAGAATAGCACTATAGGTGCATCGATGAAAGGCCCGATTTATTCAATTGAAAACATGATTGAAAATCCAAGATGTCATATGATTAATGGATACATTTATGGGCAGAAAACCACTCTGTTCTACACCTAAAATGTCAACTAAAAGATCCACATTTACATCAAACACACTATCACATACAATAAACTGAATATGAGTTCGATCCAGAAATGACAGATTTGAGTAAAAATATGCCGTTAATTCAGGATATGCTTAAGATGTCTCTGCACAAAATTTCTCAAATTGAAGTTTGGCTAACTTCTCGCTCAAGTTAACCTTTATAGAATCCAGAAAGTCAAAGTCTATTGTTCTCGGGTTTATGACCCCTCTGTTCAACATTTGAGCATAAACCTTTTTATGCTCTTTTGAACGAAAGAGTTTCGTTCTTTCTCCAGTAATCTTAGCCGCCACACCCATCTTTGGTTGGAAACTTATAAAGATTCTCTCATCTTCATCTTTATTTTCAAACTAATTTTCTGACCCAAAACGAGGATCATAATGAAATTTCAAAAATTCCTTCTCTGCTGTTCCTTTCGACACCAGTCCTAACCTTGCCATCGTTCTTAAAAACATAGTTTCGTTTCTGTATCCATTGTCTTTCAGAAAGTTAGTGATAAAGTCCATATGACTCCCACCTTGTTTCAAAAACTTATAATGTTTGAAAAGTACCTCAAGCCTCTTTACAGAAATGGATGTTGCCTCTTGTGTAACTTCCTCATCTACAGAGTGACGAGGAGAACTCCGGGGAGAATCTTCTCTAGTCAGATCAAAATGAGTTGGTCCTTCAAGCATATTGCGAGGGCCACGACTAGCAATGCGAGAAGATTTCCTTTGGAACGACTTGTTGCAAATTTGGAGGACTTCGACGACATGCTCGAGTGGAAGAGATAAAGAAATTTGTAGAGTGTTTTCGAAAAAAATCGAGAGAGAGATGAGAGTTCGAGAATTAGGGTTTGAAAACAATGTGCTTGAAAGAAATAATCCAAAGAATTTAAATAAATCGAATTGGGGCAAATGAATCAACACAAAGAAAAATATGCCTTTTCGGAAAACAATTTAAAAGGACAACTGCCAAAAATTTGAAATATATTCCGAAAAATTAGTAATAAAATTGTAATTTCCAAAAATAAAAAAGCAATCGATGATTCAGAGATAATCATACTTGTTCAGTTTTTACATGCCAAAAATAAAATACTTGGATTAGAAAGATTTCCAGACTGAAGTAACTTCCTTAAGTTGAGATGTTGAGTCTGATCAACCATATACTTTAGTCAAAAAGAAGGATGATATTCAGCTTGCTATGAATTGATTCAAATAAGCTTTTCTCCAATGGTTTTGTAAAGATATCTGCCAGTTGATTCTTCGAATCAATAAATTGAACATTAATCTCAACATTCTGTACATGATCTCTTATGAAATGATGACGAATCTCGATGTGCTTTGCTCTTGAGTGAAGAATTGGATTTTTGATAACGTTGATAGCACTTGTGTTGTCACATCTAATTTCCGTGCAGAATTCTTCTATTCCAAAGTCTCTTAGTTATTGTCTAATCCATAGAATTTGTGAGCAGTAACTTCCAAGAGCAACATATTCTGCTTTTGATGTAGATAATGCCATAGTACTTTGCTTTCTTGGGAACCATGATACCATCATTTGTCCCAACAATTGACATGTACCAGACATATTTTTCCTGTCGACTCTACAACTGGCTAGATCAGGATCAAAATAACCAAGTAAAGTAAAGTCTCCTCCTTTTGGATACCACAAACCTAGCTTTGGAAAAGTCGCAATATATTTGATGATACGTTTAACGGCACTTAGATGTGATTCTTTGGGATCGGATTGAAATCTGGTACAGATACACACACTAAATAGAATGTCAGGTCTAGAGGCGGTGAGATAAAGAAGAGAACCAATCATGCTTCTGTATAGCTTTTGATCTACTTTCTTTCCTCCTTCGTCCTTGTCGAGTTTTGATGAGCTTGACATTGGAGTTTTTGTTTTCTTGCAGTTCTCTATTCCAAACTTCTTGATAATATCTTTGGCATATTTTTCTTGGTGAATGAAAGTTCCTTTCTTTGATTGTTTGACTTGCAATCCCAGAAAGAAAGTCAATTCACCCATCATGCTCATTTCAAATTCTTCCTGCATAGATCTTGAAAATTTATTGCAGAGATTTTTGTTTGAAGATCCAATGATTATATCATCTACATAAATCTGTACAAGCAGAAAATCTTTTTCTTCTCCTTTTATAAACAAGGTTGTGTCAACTTTTCCTTTCTCAAAGCCATTATCTGTTAAAAACTTACTTAACCTTTCATACCAAGCTTGAGGTGCCTGCTTCAGACCATACAATGCATTCTTTAGTTTGTAAATAGAGTATGGTTTTCTGGGATCTTCAATCCTGGTGGTTGTTCCACATAGACTTCTTCTTGTATGAATCTATTAAGGAAAGCGCTTTTGATGTCCATCTGTAATAACCTGAAATTTTGAAAACAAGCAAAAGCAAGTAATAATCTAATTGCTTCTAACCTTGCTCTCTCATCGTAGTCTATCTCTTCTTCCTATGTGTATCCTTTTGCCACAAGCTTTGCTTTGTTTCTGATAACTTTACATTTTTCATCCATCTTGTTTCGAAAACTCACTTTGTTCCAATCACAGATTTGCCTTTAGGTTTAGAAATCAGCTCTCACACATCATTAATGTTGAATTATCTAAATTCTTCCTACATAGCTTCTATCTAGCTTTCGTCGACAATGCTTCTTCTACTCCTTTTGGTTCTATTTATAAAATAAGTGATAATGCACTGGAATCTTCTTTTCCTTTGGATCCGATGCAGATTCCTTCATCTAATTTGCCAATGATGAGTTCTTTGGGATAACTTGATTTTTGCTTTCGGTTGCTATTTGATTTGTCATTCTGTTGATCATCTATTTCCTTTGATTCTTCTAGTTCTGCTTGATGCCGCTCTCTAGAAGATTGAAGTTCTCCGGGGGAATTAGACTTTATTGAGTTTCTTCAAGTTGAACCTGATCTTGTTGACTCTCATATTTTCTTGAAATCTTATGTTCATTGATTCTTCTACAGTTTGAGTCTTCTTGTTAAAGACCCTGTAAGCTTTACTTGACATTGAATAGCCAAGAAAAATTCCTTCATCCGATTTTTCTTCAAACTTTCCAAATCGATCATTTGTATTCTTCAAGATAAAGCACTTACAGCTAAAAACATGAAAGTAAGAGATGTTAGGCTTCTTCCTTTTATATACTTTATAGGGAGTCTTCTCTAGGATAGGCCTTAAAAACACCCTGTTGATTATATAACAGGCAGTAGAGACTGCTTCTGCCCAAAATCGAGAAGATATTTTGATTTCTATCAATACAATTCTAGCCATTTCTTGTAAAGATCTGTTTTTCCTTTCTATAACTCCATTTTGTTCTGGAGTAAATGGAGAAGAGAAAACATGTTGAAAACCAGATTCATCACAAAAGTTTGCAAAATCTTGATTTTCAAACTCACTTGAATGATATGTTCTTATGCTTGAGATAACATTTCATTTCTCGTTCTGAACTTTCTTGGCAAACTTTGAAAAATAAGAGAAAGTTTCAAACTTATTTACCAAAAAGAATACCCAAGAGAAACGTGAATAATCATCCACAATTACTAGACAGTATTTCTTTCCACCTATACTCTGAGTTCTTGTTGGTCCAAAAAGATCCATATGAAGAAGCTGCAAGACACAACTGGTAGAAACCTAATTTACTACTTTAAAGGAACTTCTGACCTATTTTCCCAAGATACAGGGAGAGCACAATTCAGACTTTTGATAAGCCAAATTAGGAAGCCCTCGAACCAGGTTCTTAGAAGAAATTTTGGCAATCCGTTTCATATTTGCATGACCAAGCTTTCGTTGCCAGAAACTTGCTTAATCTTGTATTGAGATAAGGTATTGAGAATTTTCTAGATTTACATCCAGAAGGTATATGTTACCATGCCTTTGCCCAGTAAAGGATTGAGAAAAATCTTGACTTATTCGAGAACAAATACCTTATTGAAAGTTTATTCTGAAACCTATATCACAAAACTGACTTATACTCAGAAGATTGTAGTTTAAACCTTTTACCAATGAAACAATGTTGATAGTCAGACTTCCAATCTTCACCGTTCCATATTCTATAATCTTTCCTTTACTGTTTCCACCAAAACAAACATTTCCTCCTTTTAGTCTTTCAAGCTTTACAAAGCAGCTTGAGTCTCCCGTCATATGCCTAGAATAACCACTATGCAAATACCATTTGATTTTTCCTTTAATAGTGACCTGCAATAAGAAGAATAACTCAAACTTTCTTTAGTACCCAAATTTTCTTGGGTCCAAGAGAGTTAGTGTTAAAAACAGTATTTGCCAATCCTTCTTAACTGGTCTCCAAACTTTGGGACATTCATTCTCAAAATGTTTTGAGCTATTACACTTAGAACATCTTAGAGCACTTTAGCCAACAGGTTTTACAAACACTTTTTGAAAATGATTTTTGTAAAAGGCCTTTTGAGGTCTTTGTTTAAGTCTCTCTTTTACTTTAGAAAAATCAATTAAATGAATTGTTTCATTATTCATACCCAAACCATATTTATTAAAATAATGTATTTGAGCTATAAGAATTTTCTCCAATTTTTCTGATCCTTTGGAAAACCTTTTTGAAATATATGAAATCTCCCTTTTTAAACAAACATTTTCCGTTGAAAGAGAATCAGAATTTTCTTTCAAATCATCAAAACTTCTTTTCAGATTTTCAAACTTTTCTCTCCAAGAGACATCCTGTTACCTCAGCTTAGAATTTTCCTTTTTCAGTTCAGAAATTCTTTTAAGAGAGTATTTAATATTGAGGCAAAGTTTATCTATATATTTAGAGACTTTAACAGGAATTTCTGAGTAATTAACCTCGCATTCTTTATCGAATCTGAATTAGTGTTTGTTTTTTTATTTTGAGTCTAACTCTGAGTGAGCCATTAGACATATGTTTGCAAATTCCTTTTCGCTTTCTACACATTCGGTGTCACTCCAAGTTTCTGCTTTAAGAGCTTTCTTGTACTTCTCAACCTTCCCTTTATTCTTTTTCAACAAGAGACAGTTTGGTCTGATGTGCCTATTTTTCTTACACTCGAAACATATCACGTCATTGCTAGTTTCAATGTCTTCCGTTGGTTTCTTCTCGGAATTTTGCATGCTTTGCTTCTTCCAATTCAACCTTCTTCCTTTTC
The DNA here is from genome assembly GCA_017140595.1 of Eucalyptus curtisii. Taxonomy (NCBI): domain Eukaryota; kingdom Viridiplantae; phylum Streptophyta; class Magnoliopsida; order Myrtales; family Myrtaceae; genus Eucalyptus; species Eucalyptus curtisii. Next base: position 28,714,232 of record CM029498.1, read on the forward strand.
TGTTTAGTTTTTTGAATTTCTTTATCATAAGGGCCAGCTCCTCATCGTCCATATCATTGGCCGAATCTGTATCATCATAATCAACGTTAGACTTTAATGCAATTGATTTCTTACCTTTTGGATCTTCCTCATCATTGATCTGCTCCACTTTGTACAATTGAAGCGTCCCTATTAGTTCGTCAACTGATAGAGGCATGATCCTTTGAGTTTATCTGATTGAAGTCTTCACATGATTCCATTCCTTTGAAAGTTCATGTAGTAATTTGTTGACTTTCATTGGTCTAGAAATTGGTTGACCTTGATAAACTAGGTCATTCACAATTTCTATAAACCGACTGAACATATCACAAATAAATTCTCCAGGGTTCATTTTGAAGGACTCATATTGTCCAAGTAGAATATTTATCTTTGTCTCCTTCACACGATCAGTCCCCTCATAAGTGACGTGAAGTCTATCCCAAACTTCTTTTGTTGTTTCACAGGAGGAGATTCTATTGTATTTAGTGGGAGACAAGGCACAGTATAAGGAATAAATTGCTTTTGCATCAAGAGTCTATCTCTTGGTAATTTCAGCTTGTCTGGATTCATCAGTATATTTTTCTATCACTTCTTTCCCTTTGTCTGAAGCTAATGTTGCCTTTGGATTGATTCCTTTTTCAACAACATCTCACTCCAGGGGATCTCTGGATCTGAGGAATGCCTTCATTTTGTTCTTACACACATTATACTCATTTTCATCGAAATAAGGAGGTCTGGTATTGCTCCGTCCTTCAACCAATCCTGGAGCCAAAATACTAGCCATAGAAGATCTTTTAGCTTAGTAGTAAAAACACTTCAATAAAGTAAGCACACAAAGCTCTGATACCAATTGAAATAGCTTGTATAAACACCTAGTGGGGGGTGAATAGGTGTGAAAACATATTTATCTAAAGATGCAGTAAAAATATTTTTCTTTTAAACTGAGTCTGTTAGACAATCGCCTTCTGATAAAGATTCAAACTCAGATAAGATTTTTTTTTTTTACAAAAAAAATAGCGAAACTTAGAAAAATATCACAATAAATAAATTAAAGGAGTTCAGGGAAGAAAAAATGAACACAAGATTTATAGTGGTTCGGCTTAGATTAAGCCTACGTCCACTCTTCCACGCTGACAGCCTTTTGGCTGGATTCACTATGAATCGAAAGAGAATTACAACAATATAACACTAACTACTTAGTAAAGAGTTTATTTTTCTCTCACTAAGTCACTCCTTAGTGTTTATCTCTCTTTCGAATACACGTATGAGCACTATTGATGAAGAACAAGTGATTTTAGAAGGTTCAGACTTTGGAATTCTATCTTTCACACGCACTTGCAAATGACCTGAAAAACTTCTTTAAATACTCCTACATGCCTTTATGACCGTTGGCACTATCCAGATGAATTCTTCCAATCAACTCGTTGGACATAATCAATCAATGAGATCTTGAGCCGTTTGAAGATTGAGATGAAAGTCCAATGATCCCGGTCGCCCATACAATTAGAATCTTTGTTTCCATAAGTAGATTCTTTTCAAAAAAACTTGTCTTCCAAATTGATTTTACAGATCCGTGATTGATTTCATCAATAATATCCAAAGAGGTAAGTGAGATTTTCAACTAGAAAGCTAGATATATATTGTTCGTATTGAATCCTTGAAGGAAGAACAATAATCATGAGTCTGATTATTTCTTCGTTCTTCACGTGGAGCAGACTTCTGATATAAGATAGATTTTGATAGAATTCCACATAATTCTAGTATTCCTCATAATAAGAATAAGAATAGAAATAGAAAGGTTTTGTCAACTTCAAAATCTAATAGAAGTTTTCTCAACAGTCTTGACTTATTGTTGTTACATAATTGAATTTTGACTGTCATGTAGAACTAATATTGAAACCATAATTGAAATTCTATTTGATATATATATATATATATATATATATTTACACACACTAAAATGATATAATAATTTTCCTAAAGGCTGTACTTGTGTAATAATCTCCTTTCGGAAGATCCTGACCCGGTGATTGGAAGGATAGAACTGCCAAAAACATCAAAACGAATAAAATAAAAAGAAAATAAGAGAGAGAAGTAGACGAGTCTTCGGTTGGGTCAAGACTCAAGCCAAGACTAAAGACGGGTAATGAGGTGAACGCTCCAGCTTCAGATTTGTCTACTTTAAATGACTTCAATCGAGTTTTGATCATCTCCATTCGAGCCAGAGCCTGTGTTGCAGTTGGTTGTTCGTGATCCAATGGCCGTTTGTAACTATCGAGTGTTTCTCAGCTTCAGAGGACCAGATACGCGCCATAACTTAGTCGAGTACCTCCACAACAAGCTCAGACGCCTGGGGATTGTGGAATTCTTAGACCGCGAAGAGATCCGGTACGGTGAATGTATCGGTAGCAAGATCAAGGAAGCCATCAAGCGCTCAGACATCTGCGTCCCTATCTTCTACCAAGACTTCGCTTCCAGCCCAGCTTGCCTGATGGAAGTGGCCCAAATGGTGGAGTCGGATAAAGAAATTCATCCCATTTTCTTCTTCATCGAGCCCTGTGACGTTCGCCACCAGCGGGGGACATATGGAAAGTCCTTCGCCGAGCACAAGCGCAAAAACAGATATACCGAGTCAATCATCAAAAAGTGGGAGGTTGCTCTCAATGAGATTGCTCGTAAAAAGGGGCTGGAATTCAAGAAGGCTGCTCTGGAGGCTGCCCTAAAGGATGCTCTGGAGGCTTCTCTGGGAGAGAATGAAGTTATAAAGGGACCGGAATTCAAGAAGGCTGCTCTGGAGGCTGCTGTTGGTGGTATAAAGGGACGGTTTTACGACGATCTCTTCAACGGGTAAGTGTGATCTTGCTTTACTTGTTTAGCTTGCCAAAAGATAAGAGAATTGGCTTGTATATTAAGATGCTCACCGCGCTCTTTCTGGATCCAATTCAACTTCTGGAGATTCCAACTTTTTCTTGCCTTTTTAATCGTGATGCATGTGTTTACATCGTATCGTCGCCTCCCTGCAGTCTTCCTCGTGTTTTTTTTCTTGGTTGATTGATGTCACCGGTGCCCTCTGTATCTTCCCTGAGATCAAACCATTCCGTAACCGATCTGGGACCTTCTTAAAAAGTCGAGGAATCCCTACCGCTGGTCACCTCTCCCGAACCTTATCTCTTTAATTAAAAAAATAAAAAGGGCAAACTCCGTTTCTCATTTTGTAGGTTTCGAGAACTAGAGGATTTCATTTCAAAACTTTGGAAACTCTTGAGGATGGATGAGCAAGGATTGGCTAAAAATTTAGTTGGAATAGAGAGATGTACCAGAGATGATAGGAAAGCTTGGTTTCGATCATCAGAATGGACAAATTGTCAAAGAACGGAAGATGACAGTGACAGGGAGATGGGTGCTTGTAGTGCGGGGTCAGTCCGGGGTTGGCAAGACCACTCTCACAAAGGTGGTATTCAACAAAATCTGTCACCTCTTTGAAGGTTGCAGTTTTCTTGAAAATGTTCGGGACGAGTTTGAACAAAAAAGTCAGGTATCTCTGCAGACGAAGTTGATTTGCGACCTCAAGAGAGGAGTATGTCCCAAAGTGAAATCCTCCACTAAAGGTGCCACAATGATAAAACGCCTATTCCAAGACGAGAGTTCTCATTGGACTAGATGATGTGGACGACTTCAAACAAATTGAACCATTGGCTGAGGAGCTAACTTGGTTTGGTCAGGTAAGCACAATCATCCTCACAACCAAAACAAATGGTGTTTACAAGTTTCGGAACAGCAAGGAACAAGACATTTTGTTTGAGCAGGAATATAAGGTTGAACCTATGGATAAAGATGATGCTCTTGAACTTTTCCGTAAGTGTGCTTTCAGACCGAATCATCCCCTAAAGGACCACGAAGAAATGTCAAAAGAAATCATATCTGCTGTCGATTTTCTTCCATTTGCTATTGATTTTGTCGGAAGGTCTTTGTATGGGGAGAGCGAAAAAGAATGGGCCCGGACTTTGGGTGAGTTGAAGGTAAAGCCGATTGGCAAAGTAAAAAAAAAGTTGTTGGCAAACTATGAACTTTTGAGCTATGACGCAAAACAGGTATTTCTTGACATAGCATGTTTCTTTACGGGAGTTGAAAAGACAATCCCCTGTTACATGTGGGCTGCACGTGGCCTAGGTAGAGGTGTTGAAGAGCTTAAAAAAAAGTCCTTTCTAAAAATTAAGGAAAAAAAGGAGTTTTTTATGCAAGGCCAACTAATATCGCTGGGAAGAGAAATTGTCGGGGAGGAAAATCGTGATAATGCTAGGAAGCGCAGCAGGCTGTGGGATTACAAAGATGTCCAAAAAATATTGCTGGAGAAGAAGGTAAAAACACTCAAATTTCTCCAGTATTCTTGTCAAGTTTTCCTCTAGATATCATCGTTTCATTGCATATATCTTTGTTTGAATTTCACACGTCGATTTTTTCAACTAATTGGCAGGGTATCTACAGGGTTATATCTCTTCGAGTAGACTCCAATTTTAAACGAGTTGATGGTGAAGTATTTCATCATTTATCGAATCTGAGGTTTCTCGAGTTGGACAGAGTTGATATTGAAGGAAATCCTGAGAACATTCTTCCGAACCTAGAATGGCTTGATTGGCGTGGATGCCAAGAGAAATCTAAGTTGTTTGCATTCGACATGGAAGACCTGGTAATTCTCAACTTATGTTCAAGGTCAGTCCAATTGAGTTTGAAAGACTGGGAACAATTGATGGAGGTAACGGTTATTTGTGCTTGTGCACTTTTTTTATGTACAAATTTGCCCTGCACTTTAACTTTAGAAAATAAGCAAATGAATCATGTCGTTTTTGCAAAAAGCTTGGAGTTTGAAAGTCTTGAACCTAAAAGATTGCACTTGGATCAATGCATCTCTGGAATTCCTGCTTCAAGGCATTTAAAATGCTTGATCTTGAAAGGTTGTTTATATTTAAAGCCAAATGAAACCATTTCTAACTTTGAGAATTTAGTTTCCTTAAACATGAACATTGCAAATGGGTTAAATATTTGCCGCAAGCACTGCGTTCCATGAAAGCATTGAAAGAGCTTTTCATTGATGGAACTACTATTGCAAAACTACAATTCAAGGAAGGCTCTCTGCCGGCACTTGAAGTCCTCAGTGCTTGCTAGTGTAAAGCATTGCTGAAGTCACTGATTCTATTGAATTGTTAAAGAGTCTTCGGAAGCTTGCTTTAAGAAGTTGCAATCAGCTAAACATACTTCCACATGTCTTTGGAGAGCTTATTTTGCTACAGAAAATGGAGCTGTCATACACCTCAATTGATGAATTGCCTCCTTGGATCAAGAATTGCAGTAAACTTCAAGTACTGAAGATGGCTCGTACTTTCCTCAAAAGATTTCCTGAAGCCATAGAACATCTTGAGGAGCTCAAAGAGTTGGATTTCACCAACTGCAGAAATCTGAGTGGACTTTGCGACATTACCAGATTGATTTCTTTGAAATTCTTGAGATTAAAAGGCACCAACAATGCTGAAGTGTTCCCCAGTGCTAAGGCGCAATTATCTCTCCACATCCTTGAGGTAGATCACGACGTCACTAAGCAGACTCAGACCAGTCAAAAGAATAGCTGTCTCTCGAAGCACAAAAAAAAAGGGACGAGGACTAGTGTCTCTACAAATACAAGATCTCTCTTTCTTTGTTGAACAACTCATACTTCAAATCATTCCAAAGATGCTTTAAGTTCAAGCTCTTCAGAGGTATATCTATTGATGTCAGCCATTGAATTTTGCATCAGTGTGCATGAATGTCGTCAAGCTATGTTTCTAAAGAGCTTGAACTTGAAGCATCTTTAGAACGTTCGAAGTACAAGTTATTCAACATAGAAAGAGAGATCTTGTATTTGGAAAGATGCTACTCTTTGTAGTTTACTCCTCGTATTTGTGATCTTTATATGTTGAATTTCATCTCAAACTATGTGAGCATTTTCGTATTAGTTTGTCCCATCATCTATGCAACCGGTTCTGTTTTCTCTTCCTTGCGGTCACATGATTGGCAGGGGTCACTTTAGTAGTTTTTGTTTTTTATGTGAATCAATTTATTGAGTTTTATGCACGTAATTTGTCTTTTTTTCCTCTCTCTCTTTACTTTCTCTGTTTCCTTTTTTCTGCATAGGGAGATGAAATTTCTTTAGAAATGCAAGAAGTTCAGTTGGAATGACCTAATGCTATTTACTTGGTCTGCTGGTAGCATCCTATGATTCAAATTGGCTTGTGCATTAGATGGAAAACAACTCCCAAGGAAACTTGGCAAGCTGTTGCTAAACCCAACTGGACTTTCTAGTTCTAGAGATGGTTGCTTTATATTATGTTGTCTTCTCATTGCTATGGGGGCCCTCAGCTCTGTCATGTTCTAAATTTCTAATACTTATAGCGGTATTCACTGTAGTTCGTTTGTCGACAATCATATGCAAGGACTGGGTAATCTTCGCATAGAAACTTGTATTGCCTTGCCATTCAATTTGATTTTCCTGTAAATGGTTTTTGCAAATTAATGAATTCACTCATGACCCTACATATTAAAGGATAGTTGTCCCTCATGCATTTAGTGGATCGAACATTCAATGAGGTCCCGACCTCCAGAGATGAACGGTCCAGGTGCTCTATTTGGCATAGAAATGGACCTTCTTGTTCTGGTTGGAGAATAAATACCCGCATAGTGGCCGACAGAGAAATCTTTTTGGGGGCATCGGTATTACATATGAAGTGGAAGCAGGGGCTTATTACATTGCTGAAAATGTGGCAGAATGTGAAGTGTTGGCCTTAAGTGGCTAAGGATTTTCTCACTTGGATCCCTACTGGAGTCTCAAATTCACAAGCTAGCTGGTAAAGTTTTGGGGATTGTTGGTCGTCCATCAGAATCCAAACTATTTTGGTTCCAATGACTTCAAAGAGTGGAGTTCTTGTAAGCTCACACGCTACTCATTTGCAAGCCCACGTCGAACTGGAAACTGTATCGAACCGAGAGGGAAGAAAAAAGTTGCTTGAAACAGGATGATGGCGAAAATCAGAAGCTCCTCATAAAAGGAAAAGTCACATTTAAAAAGTGAAATGTCAGAGAGAAGAACGGTTTGATCCATTAGGTTCTTGACTCTGTTCATTTGAAGCCCAAGGCCTGCCTTCGCACCTGAAATCAGTAGTACTGAGAAAGCTTTCAAGAAGTACCGATGAAAATGTACAAATTACTTGTGCATGGGAGGCACCCATTTGCTTTGGCACACTCTTCCAGCGTCTCTATTTCTCCAGCTCCTTCATACTGACAGGTTCATGCTCCATCCTCTTTCTCTCTCCGGTTTGCTGCTTCTAGGTAATGTTACTGGATTAACCATCAACAAGGATTCATTAGACGCAACTAGAACAAACAAAAGTGCATTAGGTCAGGACTGTCACCACGCCTGCGTACTAGTTAATTTGTCAAACACAGTCCTTAGCTCCTTGCTTAATTTGAACCAGAAAATTTAGGACCATAAGTGGTAGTCTCGATAGTCAGAGTACATATTGAAAGTACAATGTCATCCTAGACCAAGCCATGAACATTTGGTGGTGAAAACCTAATGCAGAAGCAGCCAATCCATATTTAAGTAGACACAGTAGTAACCCATTTGGTTAACCAAGTCGTGAAGAATTTGAGTTCTGTGCACATGGGTTTGGTTCTGAAATGTAACACAGGAATTGTGTCATCTAGAGTCAATTTCAGGGTAGAGTTGGCTTTTAGATGATACATCTGTTTGCTTAAAGTAGATGTGAGTCTCAAAGAGAGTTTGAACCTGAGACCAACATCAGGAAATATTCGCCTTGACACTTGGTCCAGTGGACGATTTGCCAGTTGTGGTCAAAGAATCATATATAATAAGTTTACCAATTGATGTCTAGAATCTTTTTTTCTCGCAAAGAAAGACCAGTTCTCAGATGAACTGACAGAACTGAGAGTTAATATCAGATATAATAACCTTTTCTACTACATTTCCTTCTGCAATATTTATCATGCCCTTTACTCATCTTTCAGTTCCGTTGTACTCAGAGTTGGGTTGTTTTGCCATTGTTGAAGTCGAAATTCTCTTACGAGGCTGACCTGAGATACTAAGCTCACAGACTTAACCAAAACTAAAACTCCATCTGATCTTGCTTTGTTCACTGTCTCATAATATCTTTGACATAGCTAATAGAGATTGTGCGCCTATGGGTGCATATTATCAAGGCATAGTCTGCGCTTTACCAGCCTATTTAATATCACTCTGGCATGTCATGTTTAAAAATGTGGAAAGATGGCTAAAAGGAACTTCCAAAACCACAAGGAGACCAACATCATGATCATGCTCCTTGTAAACTAGGCGGACCTGAATCGTGTCCAAGCCGTTTTAACTGGAGATGCGCGTTCTTTATACATTACTATGCTTTAGAGGCACCTAATGTCAAGACTGCCTTCACGAAAGTGTTCGACTCAGATCTGTTGTGTGGTCAGCAGGAAGGCTCTCGGCATAGGTGACGACCCTGCAGCTTTGCTGAAGAGACAGCCGATCAACATTGGGAACGGGTATGATGTCTCAGCCGTTAAGAAAGCCGGTTGTTGGTCTCCATGGGAAATTAAGGTGGTGGTGCGAAATACACAGAATTTATTTGCTCTTCATGGCATCGTGCTCACTATAGGAACCAAGCTACTTAAGACGGGCCTCAAGAAATCATCACTTGATGAGGCAAGGTAATAGCATATTTACGTTTGCTAGATGTCATTATTCGTTCGAGGACCAAGCCCCAGGAACAAAAATGCGTATTGGGGCAGCCCATACTACCCCAAGAAAACGCGTATGTCATATGCGTATGTACAGTTAGAAGAATCCAAGCATTATAAGCTAGCCCAGGACTCCCTCTCTAGGCGATGTGGGACAAGAGAGGGAGCTATCACAGAAATACTGTGGATCTTCTTCCGGACCTAGTATGGCTTGATTGGCGTGGATGCCCTAAGAAATCTAGTGGACGCCCTGAGAAATCTAAGTTGTTTGCATTCAATATGAAAAAACTAATAATTCTCAACTTATGTTCAAGCCCAGACAAATTGACTGTGGAAGACTGGGAACAATTGATGGAGGTAAGGCTTATTTGTGGTTGCACACTTTTTTTATGTACAAATGTGCCCTGCACTGAGTTGAAGTAGTAAATAAACATATGATCATGTTGTTTTTGCAGAGGGCTCAGAGTTTGGAAGTCTTGAAGCTAAAAGATTGTACTTAGATCAAAGCATCTCTGAAGTTTCCTGCCTCAAGTCTTTTGAAATGCTTGATCCTGGAAGGTTCTTTATATTTAAAGTTAGATACAGGCAATTCTAACTTTGAAAATTTAGTATCCTTCAGCATGAAGCATTGCAAATGGGTTAATTGTTTGCCGCAAGCACTGTATTCCATGAAAGCATTGAAAGAGCTTGTCATTGATGGAACCAACATTAAAAAACTCCAATTCGAGAGTGGCTCTCCGCTGGCACTTAAAATTCTTAGTGCTTGCAATTGTAAAGCATTGCATGAAGTCACTGGTTCCATAATATTGTTCAAGAATCTTCAGAAATTTACTTTAAGTGGTTGCCATCAGCTAACCAAAATGCCACATGTCTTTGAAAAACTTGTTCAGTTACAGGAGCTGGACTTGTCGTACACCTCAATTGATGAATTGCCTCCTTGTATCAAGGAATGCAATAAACTGGAAGTGATAAAGATGGTTCGTACTAGCCTCAAAGGATTTCCTGAAGCCATAAAAAATCTTAGGGAGCTCAAAGAGTTGGATTTCACCCTCTGCGGATCTGAGTGGACAACGTTGCGACATTACAGGGTTGTTTTCTTTGATAATATTGAGATTAAGAGGCACAAAAATTTCTGAAGTGCTCGCCAGAGATGAGGGACGATTTTGTCTCCACGTCCTTGAGTTAGATCCTGACGTCACTTGGCGGACTCCGGCCAGTCAAAAGAAGAGTAACGTCTCCAAGGACAAAAGAAAAAGGCAGACTCCGACCAATCAAAAGAATAGCTGTGTCGCCAAGCCCAAGAGAAAAAGGGACAAGTAGTGTCTCTACAAATACAAGATCTCTCTTTCTTTGTTGAACAGCTCATACTTCAAATCGTCCAAAGATGCTTCAAGTTCAAGCTCTTCAGAAATATATCTATTGATGTCAGAGCCATTGAACTTTGCATCAGTGTGCATGAATGCCGTCAAGCTATGTTTCTAAAGAACTTGAACTTGAAGCATCTTTAGAACGTTCGAAGTATGAGTTATTCAACATAGAAAGAGAGATCTCGTATTTGGAAAGACGCTACTCTTTGCAGTTTAATCCTCGTATTTGTGATCTTTGTATGTTGAATTTTATCTCAAACTAGACGAGAATTTTCATATTGGCTTGTTCCATCATCTATGCAACTGGTTCTGTTTTCTCTTCCTTGCCGTCACATGATTGGCAGGGGTCAGTTAGTAGTTTTTGTTTTCTATGTGTCTCAATTTATTGAGTTTTATGCATGTAATTTTATCATTTTTTTCCTCTTTCTCTATTTCCTTTCTCTATTTCGTTTTTTCTGCATAGGGAGAGGGAATTTCTTTAGAAGTGCAAGAAGCTCAGTTGGAATGACCTAATGCTATTTACTTGGTTTGCTGCTTGAAGCATCCTATGATTCAAATTGGCTGTGCATTAGTGTTAGATGCAAAACAATCTCAAGGAAACTTGGCAAGCTGTTGCTAAACCTAACTGAACTTCCTAGTTCTAGACATGGCTGCTTTATATTATGTTGTCTTCTCATTGTTGTAGGGGTCCCTTCGCTAGAACTGTTATGTTATAAATTTCTGATACTTGTAGCGGTATTCACTGTAGTTGGTCTGTCGACAATCATATGCGAGGATTGGGTAATTTTTGCGTAGAAGGTTGTATTGCCTTGTGATTCACTTTGATTTTCCTGTCAATGGTTTTTGGTTTTTACAAATTCCTGATTCCACTCATGACCCTACATATTATAGGAAAATCGTCCTTAATGCATGTAGTGGTTGAACATTCAATGAGGTCCTGACCTCCAGAGATGAACGGTCCAGGTGCTCCTCTTGGTATAACAATGGAGCTTCTAGCTCTGGTTGGAAAATAAAAACACACATAGCGGCGGACAGAGACATTTTTTGGGGGCATCGGTATTACATAAATACATAGGATTGACATTGTACATGAACAATGCGGGATGAAGCATCTGAAGTGGCAGCAGGGCCTTATTACATTTCTGAAAATGTGGGAGAATGTGAAGTGAAGGCCTTAGGTGTTGGATGTATGCCCTAAAGCTACTATGTAATAGTTACATGTTAGGGATTTTAGTTGTACTATCATTATTATTATTTAATTAATGGCAATGACGTATTCATTCATTTGTCCAATTATTTTGTATTTATGAATGATTCCATAAGATCAGTTGTAACTAGACCTATTCTTGAGAAGTTAAGAATATATGTGACGGGTTCATAGTTAGACTGAATCTTTAAATCGTTCTCGATCGATGGATTATTGAGTGGATATTAGTAATCTTATTGAGACCGGTGTGTTCATAACTTCACCATTAAGTATTGGATACTAAAGGGAATGATGAGTCACAAGTCATTGGGTATTGTGATGCCTGAGTTAAGAACACGAGTGTTTGTATTAGACAAGTTCACTGAACGTGACACATATGGAACGATTAGCGACATTGAAGCTTTTAGCGTGGTCAATGTCTAATTGTTAATGCTTTGATCTTGTGTAAATAATCCTTAGACCTGAGGCACAGTGTTAACTTGTGTGTCGAACAACTATGGTTCACAGGTGCACGTAATGCCGGGTTGTTGATCCGTCTTTATACCTGATGGTCATAGTTGGTTCATATACGAAGTTGCACGTGTGCACAATATGGAATCTGTCTCATTGTTACATGCAAGGTATAATAATGATGTCCTATGCGATCTAATTATGACACTGCATTGAAATCCTCAGCCGGGGTTGTAATCGAGAATAAATTGTTTATATCTCAAATAAAATGCATGTTAATTAGATTTGTACATATGATCGAATTGGTGACTTGACAAATATTCCACGGTCTTTATTTGATCGAGACATAGTAAGAAAGAGAAATTGAATTACATTGTAACCAAAACTGACAGGTTCTTTTAAAGCATTCACACTATCTGGGTAGCCATGACATATTACTAGATGTCAATCATGGCTTGTAGGACCCAATAATATTTCGGGACAATTAATTCTTTTGGGAGTACTAATGTGTTAGTACAAGTCTTACTACCAGCTTAGTGATGAACCTAGGGATGTCACACACCATAAACAATTAGGATAACGTGGAACAAGAGAGAAATAGTATTGCAATTGTGTTTGCAATTACTGCAATCAAATTGTGTCGACTTGAAATTAGATTAAATGAGATTTAATTTAATTTGTATTATAGTCATGAGCCTACGTGCATATGATGCACACGCATGCCCAAAGTGAATATATATTAATGTATTCCAAATGCACACATAAAGATTATGTCCTATATATATATATAAATAAATAAATGGATTGACTAATTATTTTTAATTAATTAATTAATCAATGTGCACATGGTCAGCAATTGTTGCTGACCATGTGCGTTTCTTTTAATAATAGAAAAATAAAATAAGGGGGGGACTTAATGCACATGCATCGTGCCCGAATGGTCAGCAATTGCTGAGCAACCGCTCATGCACGATCGTGCATGAGCAAACGATCAGCAACGGTCCCTCGATCAGCAACCGTTGCTGATTCAAGAATATTTTTTATTTTATTTAAAATGCTGTATTGAGGACATAAAAAACGGTTTGCCGAAAATAGAGAAACGAGTGTGTTTTGTGTCTTCGAGACGTGAGAAAGAAGAGGGATTCTCTCTCATTCGGGTCGTGGCTAAAAAATCAAGGATACGGAGGATTGTCTCCACAAGATTGCTAGGAGGATATAGTGGTGATTATTGAAAGTTCTCTCTTCCATTCGACGTCAATTGTTGGTGTGTCTAAACTAGATGTCCAACGTTTATGGGGCTTGAACTGTAGAACATCCGAACCAATTCGTTTAACTCCCTTTTTATATTCAGATTTTTTTATTAAAACGCGCAAACAACGCCTTCGGAGAATCATGTATAGAAATATATTATCTTTGTTTCCGCTGTGTTTTTGTTAATTTTACCTATACATGATTCATGAACCCCAACATTAGGTGGCTTAGATTTTTCTCACTAGGATCGCTATTGGAGTCTCAAGTTCACAAGCTAGCTGGTTAAGTTCTGGGGATTGTTGGTCGTCCATCAGAATCCAAAATAAATTGGTTCTAATGACTTCAAAGAGTGGAGTGGTTGTCAGCCCACATGCTAGTCATTTGCAAGCCCATGTCGAACTGTAACCTGTATCAAACCGAGAGGGAAACAGGCAGTCGCTTGGAACTGGATGATGGCGAAAATCAGAAGTCCCGCCCCCCAAAAAAAAGGAAAAGTCTCATTTAAAAATTGAAATGTCTCAGAGAAGAAGGGTTTCGATCCTTTAGGTTCGTGATTCTGTTCATTTGAAGTCCAAGGCTTGCCTTTGCACCTGATCCTCAGAAATCTTTCAAGAAGCACCGATGAAAATGTACAAATAAATTGTTCATAGCGGGCACCCATTTGCTTCGGCACACTCTTCCAGGGTATCGATTTCTCAAGCTTCTTCACACCATGCTCCATCCTCTTCATTTTTCTATCTCCGGTTTGCTGCTCCTAGGTAGTGATACTAAATCAACCATCAAAGAGAATTCATCAGATGCAACTGGAACCAAATTGCATGCATTGGGACTGTCGTCGCGCCTACATCCTATTTAATTCATCGAGCACGCAGGCCTTAGCTTCTTGCTTAATTTGAACGAGAAAGTTTAGTGCCACGAAGGTAGTTTCAATCTTCAGATGTCATCATAGACCAGACCAATGAGAAAGCAGCAAATCCATGCTACGTAGACGTGAAGCATTCGAGTTCCATGCTTCAAGATGGGTTTTGTTCTGGAATGCTTCAAAGTAGAGATGGCCTTGACAAATCATCGCGTGATTAGGCAAGCTAATAGCATATCTATGTTTGCTAGATGTTTTTTGAACGGGTATGTGGCTGGGGCTTACATTAAGCACCCCGTTATTTTTCCTCCACAGGCCGAGTCCGTAGAGTCTTCAACGAACGAGAACAGGTCATATGACGGAGAAAGAGTTTCTTCCATTTAAGGTGGACAGTAGTAGCTGTACAAGACCTATTTTCTGGTGTTCCTGTGTTTTGACACGATCAACAAAAACAATTAACATAACTAACAGAAGTTCTTACTCCTTCGCAAAAACACATTTAGTGAAGAAAGTGAACGGAAAATTGGGGTTTGTAATCTAGTCGTTCCCCGACCAATAGAGCTAAGAATTGCGAGAGCTTCACGCGATTCTCTCTAACTTTTCTTCTCCATCATGTTTCAGCTGCCAACAAAGTCGTCCATACGTCACTCTGTATTACATTTACCTCCCTCGCGTAGTCAATTTAGTACATCCAACTTTTTGGGCCATCTAATACAATAAAAAGTTGGCCAAATCCCAATTATAATAGCTCACCTAGAAAATGTCCCAAAAAAGGCACGTTAAGGACGGTATAGGCATCACTTTGCGAACGTCCCAAAAAGAAAAGCACGTTTATACGAGGAACAGAAAGGACCGCAGATATCTTTGTAGTCCAAATGATCGTACACGGCAGCAATTCAACCTGATTGATCAATACTTATAAAACTGATCAAACTAGTAATTTGTGGTACGCCCGAAGTTTGATTCAAATTGGCTGAATTTTTGCTGTCTACGGCCATTTTTGTCCATCAAGCAAAAGCACATGCTCCTCAACCAAGGGCCTCTTCTTCGCAAGTTGGTGAGGAGCCTAAGGCGGGGAGGGAGGGGTGGAGTTTCACCACCTATGAGGGCTGTCCCGGTAGTTGAGGCACCCAACAGGATTGTGTTCCTTATTTTAACGTGCCAGTGCTTGCACACCTCATATCCTCTAGTTGTATGTGTATATTTTTCTTCCCCACAATACATGGAATGCCAACGATTGTATACTTAAGAAGAGCTGAACGTTGGCAACTCTTCATTTCAAATCATCCCTATACCAGGTTCTCCCCGAAGGGTCATTGAATGTGTAACAAGCAAAAGCACATGCCATATTTAGAATATTTGAAAAGTGGATCATTTTTTATCCTTTTTCTCAGAATCAACCTTGCAACATCATATTCCAATTTCAAAATCAACCTTAGCTACATTGAGGAGAGATGCTTGTCAGTGTCATTCCAACATAGCTACGATAATGAAGTCCTAACACAAATAGCCTTGTTCTTCCAATCACTGAGCCTATTTATCGTATTCTCCTTTTATCAGCATTATCCATATATTAGCGGACAGTCATAGCTACACGCGGTTCTTAGCCAGAACTAGCACGGGAAAGAGCCGTTACTTGATGCAGCTACTTCTATGCAAAACATTGCTCTGCAAACAAGCCGAACATCATAGATTTTCTAAATAGTCACCAGAAACGCCTATAATTGTAGGAAGGCCAATCGAGAACAGTACCACATACTATCTGTTGTAATGCTGGGAAGAGAGAATACACTGTCTGCACCAATTGCTAAAATAGAAAAGTGATGTCTTTAATCTTCACATATTCTTTTTTGTTGTTTTGCAAGAGAACACTCCTCCCTGCGCCCTCTGTAAGGATCATTTGCGAGCTTCTGCCTTATTCTGTCTTTTGCTGTAGATGAAAGAAAGTTTTCAAATCAGCTTTGGCGATAAGGGGGAAACCAGAACGACAAATATAGCAGCCTAAAAGACTTTACCAGCTTTCTCTTCTTCTCGCTTCCTGGCAGCTGCTGCTTGTTTTTGACAACACCTCCAACAACGATGAGAAAGATATTACTCTTAAGATCTTGTGAAGGCAACTCTACATCCTGCTACAGAGAGCAATGCAAATCTCTAATCTATGTGGGAAGGAAGAAAAGAAATGAAAAAGACACTAAGATTTCCCATTGTATAGTCCCATTCTTCCTAGTTGGATTTATCTCAGATGAGATTCATACCGAAAGTTCAGATACCAATGTCAAACCTGTTAGAATATATGCAAGCACCTATTTAGACACCAATGTCAAACCTGAGCCTGCTAGCGTGGGAGATGCAATATAAACTAAATTACAATATATGACTGAGCAGTGTTCTCTTGGGATAAGCTATGACTTGCCGTAGCTTTTAAATTATGATATTCAGGATCTTTCTTTAACCTCATATATCAAAATTGACTATGACCAACTGTGAATAATTTCAACATCACACTTAGATGGGAGGTCCAAAATGAAGGGCTCAAATTAAACTCTCTGGCAGTAAACTTTAGCGACGAAAGTATAAATTTTGTGGGCTTCACTGGAATATCAACAAAGACAAGCCACGACACTTCTTATCTTTGCTTCTTGTTTTGATTGATTGACTTAACTAATCTTACAGATAACCGTCCGAGTTATTACTTTCCCTCCTCTACACCAACAAGGCAGCAACTATCTACCACCGTCTTGTTTAACTTCTCCCTTCATCTTCATCAAAATGACCGTACTTTTATAATCAGCCTCATATACACATTGATTACAAAATATTTCTAATAAAATGCAATCTAAACTCGGCAAGAAATTCATCCTAATAACTTCAATTTCAAAGTCAACAAGAGGTTTAAGAAGATCAGTCATATCTTTGCACCGCCATCACTACCGAAAGTTACTTGAGTAGAGTTAGTGTTTTTTCTTGTCATGGCTTGAGTAGAGTAGTTAACTAGCTAGAAAGTCTGCTGCCTTCCCTGTAATAGATTCTAAAGCTATCGAAATTATATGTTGGAAGATATGCATCAAAACCGATCCTGGGAGATATGCTCGGAATCTGAGTTGATCTTAATTGTACATAAATTAAGTTAGGATTTTTAGATTGAGATTAGATCCTGATTCTCTGTGATTACACAAATATTTGTTTTCCTTTATTATTTCATCTCTGTACTATAATTACAGAAGAATTGTACATCAGAATACAGACTGAATATACAAAATTTCCAGATCTCTCTAGTCTTCTTAACGCAAGTTCATCTTCTTTCATGGTATTAGAGCCTCCAGGCTGCTGATTTTCGTTTCGCTTCCGCTCTTAATCATCCAATCCAGAGGAACTCTAATCTGCAAACAGATTTACCATCTGGCAAACAGGGATTAGTATATCAAGGAAGAAGTTTTTTTTTTTTGCTTACCGATCATGGCCACCTCGCCTTCGGAAGCCAGTCTTTCTGCTGACAATCTATTAGGGAAATCCCTTATGATGTTTTGAAGATGATAAAATAAATCAAAGGCTACTAACGTGTTTAATGGTTAAGTAATAGACCATGCAGATGATAGAACATGTAAAGGATATTGTCAAAGTCTGAAGACGGCTAGAAGACCGAACGTAACACATGTCCAAAATATATTTTGAAGATTTCCAGACTTCTGTGTCAAAGTCTGAAGACTGCCAGACTTTAGTCTCAAAGTCTGTTTAACATCAAAAGTCTGCTCACTCTGACAAATTCCAGACTAAACGTGAATGAAGAACCAAAGGACAAACTCTATGCTGAAGCAGAACGTAACAGACTGTGTTCAGACCTTAAAGCTAAATCTATTCAGAAGTAGAATTTGTTCAGACTCAGATTGCAAAGTCTGTCGCACTCAGACTCAGATTGTAAAGTCTGTTGCTCTCAGACTTTACATCTAGATTCGACATAACGTAACTTAAGCCCCGAACATATAACGACTGGTGATCTGGTTTGGATTCTACATCAATATTGATTTGATTGACTCAATCCAATTGATTGACAATTAGATATTGAAGACAAGAACTTTCTATACGAAGAAGTTTTACTTATGGAAACCAAGATTTCGTTTGTATGGGCGATCGGAATCAATTTGGGATTCTACTTTTGTCACTCAACGGCTACCAAATCTTCTAGATACAGATCTGTCCAATGGGTATATTGGAAGACGATCCTCGAGATGCTGTCCAACGGCTAGTTTGGAAGTGGAGGAGTATTTAAGGAGATGAAGGACCGATGAGCAAGTAAGAGACGGAGCGTAGAATTTATAATTCCAAAGTTTGAGCGACCTTCGATCATACACTTGTCTTTTGTGAGCTTAAACATTTGTGATCTTGAGAGAAATACCAAAAGAGTGACTTAGTGAGATAGTGTGATCTACTACTAAGTGTTTGCATTCAAAGTTGTAATCTCTTGTTGATTGCATAGTGGAATCCAGCCAAGAAGGCTGTTAGCGTGGGAGAGTGGACGTAGGCTTGGATTAAGCCGAACCACTATAAACCTTGTGTTTCTATTCTCTTTCCCTAAACTCCTTTATTTTGTTTGTAATTCTATTTAACTGTTAAAGTCTGATCTCGCTCAAAGTCTGCTGCTCTCCAGACTTAGTTTCAAAAGTCTGTTGTTATTCAGACTTAGGTTAAAAGTAAAGGTTTTCACTGTATTTTGTAGAATCTGTTTTTACACCTATTCACCCCCCCGCTAGGTGTTCATACTAGCACTTTCAATTGGTATCAGAGCCAAGTTCTCGGTTTATAAAAGTGTTTTTACTTTTGAGTTAAAGATCTTCTATGGCTAGTATATTGGCATCAGGACTTATGGAAGGGCAAAGCAACACCAGGCCACCATATTTTGATGGAAAGGAATACAACGTGTGGAAGAACAAAATGAAAGCATTCCTAAGATCCAGAGATCCCTTGCAATGGGATGTTGTGGAAAAAGGAATCAATCCCACTGCTGCGTCTACATCAAATAAGAATGGCAAAGATAAAGAAACCAAACCCCCTGCTCCTATGTCTCGGACGGAGTTGTCCAAAAGAGAAGCGCTTGATGCAAAAGCCATTTATTCTTTATATTACGCATTGTCTCCTGCTGAATATAATAGAATCTCTTCATGTGAAACATCAAAAGAAGTTTGGGATAGACTTCATGTTACATATGAAGGGACTAATCGTGTAAAAGAGACAAAAGTAAACTTCCTACTCGGCAAATATGAATCCTTCAAGATAAAGCAAGGAGAGTCGATTGGAGATATGTTCAGCCGTTTTACAGAAATTGTAAACGGTTTAGCATATCAAGGTCAGCCAATTTCTTTCCTAATGAAGGTCAACAAACTCTTGCGAGGTCTCTCAAAAGATTGGAACCATATCAAGACCTCAATTCGAGAAACTCAAAGGATTATTCCATTCTCTGTTGATGAATTGATCGGCACTCTTCAATCCTATGAAGTGGAACAAATCGTTGATGAAGATCCCGAAGGTAAGAAGTCCATCACTTTAATATCTAGCGCTGATTCTGATGATACAGACTCAGAAAATGATATGGACGATGGAGAACTTGCTTTTATGATCAAGAAATTCAAAAAGCTAAGTAGAAAAGGAAGGAAATTCAGTGAAAGAAGACAATACAAGGTGAATGGCCAGAAAAGAGCAATAAAAGAAGATGATGAGCAAGGAAATATATGCTTGATGGCACATTCGAATTTGAGTCTGGCTTAGACACAGACTCAGGACCAGAGTCTGACTTAGACACAGACTCAGAATCCGATGAGGAAATCGAGGTAAGCCATTCAAAAAATCCTATCAAAGTTTCAAAGTATATAAATGAGCTTTGCTTAAATCTCAAATCTTATCTTAAAAGGATCTCCGAACTTAAAAAGGAAAATTCTTGGCTTAGGCAATAGGATCTTTCTCAAAAAGAAAAGTTTGAAATTTTGCAAAAAGATTTTCTACAAATAAAAGAAAGTCGAGATTTACTTGTCAAGGAAAATGATTCTTTAAAGAAAGAACTTTCAAATATTTCGACAAAATTTTCAAATGGTTCAAAAACTTTAGAGCATATTCTTTCCATACAAGTACCTTACTATAATAAGTCGGGACTTGGTTTCAATAAGGAAAGTGATTCTTTAATTGATTTTCCTAAAGTAAAAGAGAGACTTAGACAAAAACCTTCAAAGGCATTTTACAAAAATCATTTTCAAAAAGTGTTTATAAAACCTGTTGGTCGAAATGCCCTCAAGTGTTCAAATTGTGGAAATTCAGAACACTTTGAGAAAGAATGTCCCAAAGTCTGGAGACCTATTAAGAATGATTGGGTAAATATAGCATACTCTACTAACTCTCATGGACCCAAGAAAAAATGGGTACCAAAGAAAAGATGAGTTATTTTTGCAGGATATAAAGGAAAAGAAGAAAGAGAAATTGGTAAGGAAGGTATATATTTTTCAATTTGGTTTGGATACAAAATTTAAAAATTCTGATTATACTTATATTCTCTTTGTGCTTTAATTGATTCGGATTTTATAAAGATCATATCCTATGATTTGTTTTATTGAAGAAAGAATCGTGTGATTTATTTTTGTGATTCGTGAGTTGCGATTTGATATAATACGTGTGATTATTTTTGAAATCTTGCTAATAGACAATTGAGTTTATTTGGTTTAATTTTATGCTTTTAGATTTTGTCATTTTTAGCAAAGTGAAAATCTGTTCTATGTGATGTTCATTATGCAAGATATTCCTAGATATTTAAGGATTTTGTTCTCCCTGATTTTATTGTGCTTTGACTCAGATTGCAAAGTCTGTCGCACTCAGACTCAGATTGTAAAGTCTGTTGCTCTCAGACTTTACATCCAGATTTGACAGAACGTAACTCAAGCCCCGAACATATAACGGCTAGTGATCTGGTTTGGATTCTACATCAAGATTGATTTGATTGACTCAATCCAATTGATTGACAATTAGATATTGAGGACAAGAACTTTCTATATGAAGAAGCTTTACTTATGGAAATCAATATTTTGTTTGTATTGGCGATCGAAATCAATTTGGGATTCTACTTTTGTCACTCAACGACTACCAAATCTTCTAGATACAGATCTGTCCAATGGGTATATTGGAAGACGATCCTCGAGATGCTGTCCAACGACTAGTTTGGAAAAGGAGGAGTATTTAAGGAGATGAAGGACCGATGAGCAAGTAAGAGACGGAGCGTAGAATTTATAATTCCAAAGTCCGAGCGACCTTCGATCATACACTTGTCTTTTGTGAGCTTAAACGTTTGTGATCTTGAGAAAAATACCAAAAGAGTGACTTAGTGAGATAGTGTGATCTACTACTAAGTGTTTGCACTCAAAGTTGTAATCTCTTGTTGATTGCATAGTGGAATCCAAACAAGAAGGCTGTTAGCGTGGGAGAGTGGACGTAGGCTTGGATTAAGCCGAACCACTATAAACCTTGTGTTTCTATTCTCTTTCCCTGAACTCCTTTATTTTGTTCGTAATTCTATTTAATTGTTAAAGTCTGATCTCGCTCAAAGTCTACTGCTCTTCAGACTCAGTTTCAAAAGTCTGTTGTTATTCAGACTTAGGTTAAAAGTAAAGGTTTTCACTGTATTTTGTAGAATCTGTTTTTACACATATTCACCCCCCTCTAGGTGTTCATACTAGCACTTTCACAATCAAACTACCGCAGAAATTCCACCAAAACTTACACAGATTCAAGGTCTTCCTGCGACAACTCAACCTCTTCAAGCTCAGCTTGTGCAATGGCGGCCCACTCAGGCTCAGATTAATATGGGGCAACCTATTGCAGGTCAACCTATCCAGTGGGTACCTTATCCATGGTACATTGGGCCTAGCCCAAATTCATCACTGCTTAGTACCATGGGCAACCAAAGCCACATCCAACCCGAAGGGAGCCCACCAACCATGACTAAGGCAAGCCCAACCGACGAGTTAGAGCGAATGAGTGGGTCGAGCGGGTCAGGAAACCCGGGCATGGGAACGAATCCCCACCCGAGGGTTTACAATGCGGGTTATCAATTCGGGTCAGGCGAATCGAGTCCAGGGACAAATCCCTACCCGAATTTCGCACCTGGCTTCTTGCCGTTTCTGATCGGAGCTATCACGGGACGGCTGGAGCCCGGTGACCCCCTGTACGTCTCAACAGCCGATGGCCCAGAGTTTCGGCTAATCAACCTGCAATTAACCGGGCCAGAGAACTATTCCAGGTGGTCCCGAGATTTTCGACGAGCACTGGTGACGAAAGATAAGGATGGGTTCCTAGATGGAACCATTGCGATTCCTGCCAACGAGCTACTAGCGCGACACTGGAGGAAATGCAACCAGCTCGTCCAAACATGGATCGGCAATTGCATCTCCCTAGATGTCGCGGCCGGTCTGCCACCAACGGAGGACTTGAAAAATATGTGGGAGAACATCAAGCAAATGTACGGCAAACTAGATCGGGCACGGATTGTCTCTTTGATGCAGGAAATCGGTGAGTTAAAATAGGGAAACATGACGATTTCAGCCTGTTATAACAAACTTTCGTCCCTCTGGAACGACCTCGAAGCAACGGAAGAGAAGCTCGAGAGACCAGAGGATACACTCACCCAGTACCGGTTAATGAAAGAAAGGGAAAATGCGACCCGATTCCTATTGATTTTGAACGACTCTTACTTGACGTTTCGATCGTAGATATTGGCCATGGAACCGGTGCCGCCCCTTGGATGGATCTTTCAATTAGCCGTCCAGGAAGAAAGCCAGAGGCTTGCTTTGTCAGATTTGGCAAAAGGAGGAGAGAGCTTCGCTCTGGCTAGTCGCGGCGAGCGACGAAATTAGGGCCGAAAACCATAGCACACGAAAGGGGGCGCAAGACGAAGGGCTAGGGTTTTGGCTACCTGAGGATCCGTGTCTCTTAAAAGAGGGGGAATGAACGGCTCGGATCTATCGCGTTGATCGGACGGTCCAAAAGGACCCATATACTCGACTAGATCCAACGGTGGAGATGGAGCGGCTGGGAAGGGATCCGACGGTAGCGGGATTTTCCCAGCATCCGACGGTGGTAGATTTTTCTTGGGATCTGACGATGGAGGAATTTTTTCGGTGTCTACAAAAAATTTTAATCCAAGAAAGGGTAAATTATATTCTTATTTTTGCAGAAGGCCACACCTCACAGTGGAAAATTGCTGGAAATTGCACGGTAAACCCGGAGAAAAAGGGAAAGGAAGGAAATTTCTACAGCTTATCAGGTTGGTGGTTCTAATGCTGATCGGCCCATAACAAACGATCAATACCAATAACTGATGTAGGCAATACAAAAATTAGATACCTCAAGCAAAGGAGGAAATTTCTTAGGTATTTCTTGCTGCCTGATTAATAATATTTCCAGAAAATCCTGGATAATTGATTCTGGGGCAAGTGATCATATTGTCTGCGAAAGGGCATTTCTTTTCAGATATTCACGACAACTTGGAATTCCCTATTACTGTCCAATTGCCAAATGGGAATATTACTCATGTCAAAATCACTGGATCAGTCAAACTCAGCCCACAAATCACACTAAAAAATGTCCTTTACTTTCCAGAATTTTGATTCAATCTTATTTCTGTATCCAAAGTCTATAGAGAAAATTCCTGTCGTGTATTGTTTGATTCTGACACTTGCTTCTTTCAGGCCCTTTCGACTGGCAGAGTGATGGGCTTGGGTAGTCTTTCTGAAGGGTTGTTTCTATGAGGGAATTTTCCAAGTAATTTTGATTTATCCTCATTTCCTTCAAATATAATATCATTGTGTGACACGACTACCAATGATAAAGACTATCTTTTGCATTCACGATTGGGTCATAGTGCCTCATTTCCTTACTCTAAGTGTCAGATATGTCCTCTTGCAAAGCAATCGCGCATTCCTTTTACTCTTAGTAAAAATTGTGCCACGCACATTTTCTCCTTAATTCACATGGATGTATGGGGTCCTTACCGTACCCAACATCATGATGGGTCACAATATTTCTTGACAATTGTGGACAACTATTCCCGTGCCACCTGGGTTTTTCTGATGCAGTCCAAAGGACAAGTCTTTTCACATTTGAAGGCTTTTATTGCTTTATCTAAGAATCAATTTGGAAGACCCATTCAACGAGTCAGGACAAACAATGGGAAAGAGTTCTTCAATAATGATTGCAATTTTCTCCTGTCATCTCATGGGATTCTTCATGAGAGTTCTTGCATCTATACTCCACAATAGAATGGAGTAGTGGAGCGTAAGCATTGCCACCTATTGGAAGTTGCACGTGCATTAAAATTTCAGGCGTCTATTCTAGAAGATTATTGGGGTGAATGCATCATTACTGCAGCATATCTCATCAACCGTATGCCAACTCGGGTACTCAATGGAAAAACTCCATTTGAGTTACTTTTCAAGAAGAAACCAGAATTGGGGCATTTAAGGATATTCGGATGCCGGTGCTTTGCTACTGTATTGGGTCCTCGAGACAAAATGGGTCCTCGAGCTCGACGATGCATCTTCATGGGCTATCCGAATTTACAAAAGGGGTTTCATGTCCTAGATCAGTCCACATTGGAATTCTTCATCAGCAGAGATGTCATTTTTCACAAAGATGTTTTTCCTTTCAAGGAAGGAGATCCTTCAAGGGAGACACCAAACACTTCTTAAGTCACTTTCTATGGAAGAATCTCCAAATACCGACTATTTCATGACAGAACTCGAACCGCTTGTTCCAATGATGACTTCAATCTCCCCGAGATTTCTGCACTAGAAATCGCTTAAAATTCCAATGATGATGTTCAAGAAAATTCCTCAATGATGCAAGAATCTTCTAATGAAATTGGCAATATGGAAGTATCCTCCACTCCAATTCGAGCGGATCCTCCTCGACGATCTGGTCACTCTACACGACCGCCAGCTTGTACCAAAGATTATGTTTGTACATCCCTCAACTCACCAGGTATTACCCAATATCATCCTATGTTTCGTTTCATAGACTTTCATCGGAACATAGATGTTGCGTACGTCGAATATCAGAGGACATCGTGCCATCTACTTATGAGGAAGTAGCTAAAGATCCAAGATGGCAAGAAGCTATGAGAGCTGAATTGTAGGCACTAACTGCAAATAAGACCTGGATGTGGCACCCCTCGACAGCCCCTGAACCGTTTGGGTCGCCACAGTCACTACCTTTTTGCTTGCCCTGGAAATCCATTTCTCTGATACCATATGAACTTGACAAGTCCATGATTCCTAGGGGCTTATGTTTCTTACATTGGTCCCCGCGCAGTTTATATATATAGCGGAAGCAAAATCAGCATCTCCCCGTCCTCTCTAAATTAGAAATGATGCACACCTACTAAACATTTTTATAGATAAGTCAAAGCGGAACACTTTTATTTATATATGGGATGGACTATAATAGTCGGTACAACCAAACGCCGAGGTCTTTCTATGCCTGGCGATTACCCAAAAGAAGACTGATTCCCTTTCCTGGTATCATCTGCAAAAGTCCATCCCTCATATGTCGGCGTCTAAAAATTGCATCATCTGCTGACTCGACTCTCGGTTATATCCAATTCGGTCCGTTAGCCGGCGGTGGTGGCAGCAGCCTCAGTACACGGCCATCGAGACGGACAAGGACCGAGATAAACTCCTGGTGGATGGGGCCGGCGGCAAGGCCAACATCAAAGGTTAGCAAAATCCTCACCCGCTCAAACACCAATCCATGAACCGCAGGTGTTGATACTCTGAGTACTTCCATTGTAAGTCCACCAGAAGTCCGTAAAACAAACCAGGAGTCATAGGCAGTAGAGGCATTTTCTTCTTAGTCTGAAATGTTAGTCCCCAAGAGGGGTGAGTCCAACCACTCAGTAGTAAAGATCCACTAAACTACATAATGCAACAAATGTAAAATCCAATTGCAGGTGAATTGCACATGTCATTTATGCAGTTATATATACATCTATATATATGTATATGCTATCAAGGGATGAAATGCTTGCACCATATTCATAAAAACAATTCAATACCATAACAAACACCTTTTCGATACCAGACGAAACCAACTTAGTTTCATAGACAATTCTATG
Source organism: Eucalyptus curtisii (assembly GCA_017140595.1). NCBI lineage: Eukaryota > Viridiplantae > Streptophyta > Magnoliopsida > Myrtales > Myrtaceae > Eucalyptus > Eucalyptus curtisii. The sequence continues at coordinate 28,740,304 of CM029498.1, forward strand.
CCATGCCACACGCACACACCTGCACTTGATTTATTTACCGGTTTTTAGCATACAAAGAAAAGGGTTCCATTCCCTCAGGGACCAGTGTTTGCATCCCTTCGGGCTTTCACACCCAACCTGGCATCGCGAGACCCTCCGGCACAAACCTCCGGGCATCCAGAGCATGTCCCATCACACCCTTGGGTATCTCGCACCGTACCTGGCATCACGAGGAATATCCAGTGCTCGCCATGAAAATGGTTGCCCCTTCCCTCCGAATTTACTTACAATTCCTACAACCGGGCATCTAGAAACTCCCGGGGACCCTCTGGGGCAGTACGAACCCTAGGCATCCAACAGCATCGACTCATTCGATCCTGTGGGCATCCCATCTCCCGGGGCATCGTCGACTCAGCCGTCCGACGGTAACATTAATATCTTGATATATATCATTACTAAAATATATTTCAATGCAATGATATCGAGAGTCTCATAGATCTATAAATCTTTATCAAAAATTTCGATGTCATATGGTATGCTGAATGTCACCACATCCATCAAGTGAATAAAAATTCACGATACAATGACTTTTAGGACAAATTAAATAATTTCGAAATAAAACAGTTTAAAAAACCAGAATGCACACTATTAGTAGAAATTTCGAAATAACCATCAAACGACCTTGAAAGATTCTAAAATTTTGATGCATTATAAACGAGACCCAGAGGAAAAGTTTCATGAAGAACACTAAGCCAAAATAATTATGTATAAAATTGCAACAGACCGTATATCACAGCCACAAGCTCAAACCAGAGTTCATGTTTCAAACAGGAAGTTACCGCACATTAGAATAGTTCTCTGCCATCAATTGAGTTTAAAAAAATCTGACAATAATCTACGTTATAGCTTAGACAATTCTTTACAGCTTTCATGAAGAAACCAAAACCAAAATCCTACTAGAAATTTCTATAGAAAATCGACAAAATTACTGGATTTCACAAGATGGAATGTCGGGCCACATGGATTCAATGGAATCCGGTACCTACATCTTGGTAAATTAACCTTCAAAGGTCCATCTAAGCCTATATCTCATAATGTAGTTCATGAGGGTTACGAGTACATGTGGAAAATCAAAGCATTTCTTCAATTCCTCAACCCATCTCTACCGAAATTCAGCACACGCCATTTATACTCAAACATTTTCAGACCTATTTCACTACATCAGACTACAATAACATTGCATTATATTATTTAATGAATTTTACTTGCCTCCAGTCCTAGGCGTCGAGAGCAAACAAGAATAAAAGCTTGCGGGCCTTGAGCGCGGCTCTACGGCGGCGAAGACGGGCGACGTCGACGACGGCAGCAAGCACACGCACGGCCGGGGGGGGGGGTTGTTATCCTTCTTTCTCTCGCCGACACACCCTCTCGCTCGATTACTCTCTAGTTTTTGCTCCCTCTGTTTACTCGCTTATTGATCTAATTAATAGTTCTTGCATGCAGATTTGCGGTGGATGAAGCAACAATAGATAGGTGGGGGAGGCATGTCCTTCGCTGATGACTTTTGGCTTCCATTGGCAGCTCCCCATCATGCGACGTGGCCATCATTGGCCAAACTCCAGTCAACGTTTCCTTTACAATGTTGACTGAGGTGTCGACTAATTAAGGGATTAGTGTGGAGTGGTTGTGGGCCGGTGGGTTGCGGCTTCATTACTCACATGGCCGTATGATATTACAACAATAAACAAAGATAGTTCGATTCATAGGGTACACGGCCAAGTATAGAAATTTTTTTGTTAATCCATCTTATAGTACAACCTCGGTCTCACTGATGATAGTATGTAGGGATGAGACTAAAACTTATTCAACGGTCAAGCCATTTCTAAATATGACATGTCGGCCTAACGAGAAAAGAAAACAAAAATAAAAATGGTATCCGTACATGATTCTAATGACACCATCCGACGATACTTCCATCGATCAGCCACGGTCGTCACATATCTGAGGTTGTTGAAATTCTCGGGTGCCACATGGGATTTGGTCAATCTACCACCAAATAGGAAACCTATTGGATGCAAATGGGTTTACAAGATTAAATACCACGCTGATGGATCCATTGAACGTTACAAAGCTCGGTTGGTGGCCAAAGGATTTACTCAATGGGAAGGTTTTGACTACCATGAAACCTTTTCCCCCGTCGCCAAAGATGTAACCATAAGATCCTTCCTAACTATTGTAGCTATTAATGATTGGCCATTACATCAAATGGACGTACATAATGCTTTTCTGCATGGAGATTTAGATGAAGAAATCTACATGAACATTCCTCAAGGATTACGGAGACAGGGGGAGAATAAAGTATGTAGTCTCCGTAAATCCCTCTATGGTCTTAAGCAAGCTTCCAGGCAATGGTATGCCAAATTTGTCGATGCTCTCACTTCTACAGGTTTCAAATAGTCCAGATATGATTACGCCTTATTCACATGGAATCAAGGTACGTCATTTATTTATCTGATGATATATGTTGACGATATCCTCATCATGGGAAATGATAGAACTGCAATAGATAGATTCAAGAAGTATCTGCACTTTACATTTCATATTAAAGACTTGGGAGCACCTAAATACTTCCTTGGAATCGAGATTGCTAGATCTGATCGCGGGATTTCCCTTAGTCAACGAAATTTTGTACTGGAGATTATATCAGAGGCAGGTCTGTCGGGATGCAAACCATCAGTCATTCCAATTGAGCAAAATACAAAATTGACCACCAAGGATTATGATGCTGGGACATATGAAAATCATGATCCTGTTCTCAATGATTCTTCAGGTTACCAGAAGCTTGTTGGGAAGCTCATATACTTGACTATAACTAGACCCGACATATCATATGCAGTGCAGACTCTCAGTCAGTTCATGCACAGTCCAAAATTGTCTCACCTAAATGCTGCCTTAAAGGTCGTGAAATACTTGAAGAAGTGCCCAGGATTAGGGATTCTTTTATCCAGAGAATGCAACATGGAAATGTCGCATACTGTGATGCAGATTATGCGACTTGTCCTATGAGTCAACAATCTATTATAGGTTTTTTGCATTAAACTTGGAGATTCTCTTCTTTCATGGAAAACCAAGAAGCAGGCAACCGTATCATTGTCTTCAGCTGAAGCAAAATATCGAGCTATGGCAAAAACTACCTATGAGATCATATGGATACGGGGATTACTTGGGGATCTTGGGATAAAATTGAAGGGTCTGACTAGGTTGTTCTGTGACAACGATGTGGCACTCAAACTTGCAGCAAATCCCATAGTACATGAAAGAACGAAGCATATAGAAGTGGATTGTCACTTCGCTCGAGAAAAGATTCAAGAAGGGACAATCGAGACTAGAGGAATTGGAACGGTAGAGCAACCAGCCGATATCTTCACTAAGTAGATATCTTCACTAAGCCTCTATGTCAAAGACAGCATGCATATTTGCTGAGCAAGCTAGGCGTCTTAGATATCTACCAGCCACCAGCTTGAGGGGGAGTGTTGGAAGATATGCATCAAAACCGATCCTGGGAGATTTGCTCGGAATCTGAGTTGATCTTAATTGTACATAAATTAAGTTAGGATTTTTAGATTGAGATTAGATCCTAATTCTCTGTGATTACACAAATATTTGTTTGCCTTTATTATTTCATCTCTGTACTATAATTACAGAAGAATTGTACATAAGAATACAGACTGAATATACAAAATTTCCAGATCTCTCTAGTCTTCTTCACGCAAGTTCATCTTCTTTCATCATATCAGCAATGCCATCATTAAATTACAGTTTACATGATATAAGTAAAAAAATACCAAAATATGTTGGACACATAAACGGAAAATTATTTTAATGACTCGTCAAACTAAGCCACGGGTTAAGAAAACTAAGAATTCACATATAAATGGACACATTGTATATTCTCTCTTTTTAACTAAACACTGCTTAACTAAATCTTTCCTGGTTTGCTCTGTATTTCCTTGTTCCTATAGCCGCATTATTGGAAAGGCAGCTGTGATCTGCCTTTATTTTGGCCGTTTACTTAGGAAGTTTTATGTGCATACCTTTTTCTTTATTGTGTGGTCCTTGTATTTTTGGTAGTTTAGCCTAATTAGGAGTTTGTTTGATAGCTGTATCTTCTTGTATATATGTTACGTTTCGAGGCAATAAATGACAAAATTCTCATTCCAAAATTCATTAGTTCTTTTACATGGTATCAAAGCCATGGTTGATGAAAAAAAAAGGTGAGGAGAGTTCTGGAACGGACAAGAAAACCTCTAGTTCTTACACATTGAATTCGAATGACAACTCGGGTAACCTGATTACCCAAGTTCAGTTGAAGGGTGGGAATTATGAAGAATGGGCGCGAGCTATGCGGACTGCATTACGAGCCAAAAAGAAATATGGTTTTATTGATGGATCTGTCAAGCAACCAACAAATGATTCACTGGAACTTGAAGATTGGTGGACGGTTAATTCCATGTTGGTTTCTTGGGTGTTTAATACCATTGAACCAACGCTTTGCTCGACTATCTCTCACATGGAGAACGTGAAAGATCTGTGGGAGGATATCAAATAGAGATTCTCAATTGGGAATGGTCCACGGATGCAGCAACTGAGATCGGATTTGGCCAATTGTAGGCAATATGGTCAACCCATCGTGTCATATTTCGATAAACTCAAAATCTCGTGGGATGAAATAAATAACTATGATCAGATACCAGTGTGTGTTTGTACAGGTTGCAGATGCAATTTTACAATTGAATCGAAAAGAAAGCGTGAAGAAGAGTGAGTTCATCAGTTTTTGATGGGCTTAGATGAAGAAGGATATGGAACAGTGCGCACTAATATTTTGAGCACTGAACCTTTGCCGAATCTGAATCGTGTCTATGCTATGGCTGTTTAGAAAGAGCGAGTGGGAACTATGACATGAACCAAGGATGAAAGAGGCAATCCCACGAGTTTTGCAATCTGGGCAAGTGGTCAAAATTCAAGGGGGGATAAAGATAAAATTCCGTTTTGTTCTAATTGCAACCAAGAGGGACATGATGCTGAAAGCTGTTTCCAGCTGATAGGATATCTAGAATGGTGGGGTAATAGACCACGTGGAACCTCTATTGGACAAGGTAGTGGTCAAAAGCGTAGTAATAGAGGTGGACTTAACAAGGGAGGAGGTGCTCGTGCCAACGTCTCACAGGCAACTAGAGTTGATGGTGGGCAAGGAGTTGTGACGGATTCAGATCGAAAGGGTCTTAGTGGATTGAATGATGAGCAGTGGGCGACTTTACTGGGAATGTTAAGTTCTCATCAGAATGGTGCCCATGAGAGGCTGACTGGTAAATAGAGTATTTTTCTTTGGACTATTGACACAGGAGCTTCCCACCATATGATAGGAACGTTGGCATTTTTGAGAGAATTGCGTGACATTGTGTCATGCTCAGTCGAGTTACTTGATGGAGAAAATATCATGGCAATGAAAGAAGGAACTGTGTTGCTTGGAGGAGACTTGAAATTGTGATGAGTTCTTTTTGTGCCCAATTTGAAATGCAATCTGATTTATGTATCACAACTTCTTAATGATTCGAATTTGTTCATCTAACTTACTAACAAAATATGTGCTATATAGGACCTAAATTCGAGGAACCTGATTGGAGCGGGTGAGCAACGTGAGGGGCTTTACTTTCTCAAGGGAGTGACTTCGGTACATGCTTGCACGGTGGCTGATATGGAATCCTTTGAGCTTTGGCATAAAATAATGGGTCATCCTTCTTCTAAGGTGGTGAAATTAAGTCTAGAAGCTAGCAAAATGGTTAGTAAAACCAATAAAACTTGTGAGGTTTGTCTTAGAACAAAAACAAACAAGAGAGATCTTCTTTTCTAGTGACAATAAAGCTAAAGATTGGTTTGAATTGATGCATTCTGATTTGTGGGGACCTTATAGAGTTCTAGCTTCATGTGGAGCAATTTATTTCTTGACAATTGTTGATGATTACTCTCATACTGTGTGGATATATTTGCTGAATGGAAAAAATGAAGTGGCTTGTGTTCTTAGGAAGTTTATTGCGATGGTTAGATGCCAATTTGAAAAAAATGTGAAGATCGTTAGAAGTGATAACAGAAGTGAATTTTTGTGTTTGAAAGAATATTTTGATGAACATGGGATATTGCATCAGACTTCTTGTGTAAGAACAACTCAACAAAATGACCGAGTGGAAAGAAAGTATCGCCATAACCTTAATGTTGCAAGAGCTTTGCGTTTCCAAGCAAATTTACCCATAGAATTGTGGGCAGAATGTGTAATCGCAGCTAAGTATTTGATTAATAGGACTCCATCTATATTATTGAATGGTAAAACCCCATATGAGATTATCTTTGGCTAACTTCCTTCTTACAAACATATTCGGATTTTTGGTTGTCTGTGCTATGCTTATAATCAGAATCAGGATAAAGATAAATTTGCTAGTAGATGTCGTTGATGTGTTTTTGTTAGTTATCCATTGGGAAAGAAGGGGTGTTGATTGTATGATTTAGAAGTTGGTGAATACTTTGTATCAAGAGATGTAGTGTTTGTTGAAACAGAATTTCCATATGCTGATGAGAAAACAGTAAGTGATGAACTCACTAAAAATAGAGTTATGGAGTTGGGTGATGAAGTTGATGATTTAAAAAGTGACTTGAGAGAGGAGCACGCCGAAAGTGTAGGAAAATGAGGTGAATCATGAAATGGAGGAATTGATCCACACAAACTGTCACGCCCCAAACCCCGGGCACGCGCACATCCCTCGACGGTCGATCAAATTGCGACGTTCCCAAGATGCTTCGCCGACCCATTCTTTTTATGTAAATGCGGAAGCGAATTAAATAAACTCCCAGACAACCAACCAACATAGGGATAGTGAAAACATATGCCAACACCTTTTTCACAAACTACTATTCACATAAATATACCAGGTCAACCTTATACGTTTATACACAAGTCTATATCCAAAAGGAAAGCCCTAGGCCACCTATGCTCCGGACCCTTTCACCTCGGGCTCCGGGTTCTCTACGACACCATCTGGGATGTTGATGTCCATCGGGTGCCCTATATCCCACTACCCTGTCTCGATGGGAGGCCCGTCAAAACCTTGCAGAGGACCCTCCCGAGCCTCGTTAGGGTAGTTAATGAACCACGCTTTAAAACGATGGGGTTTCCAGTAACGGAGACCCTCATCGACCCAAATAATGGTCTCAACTAACTCACGGGTTAGGTTGGTCCCAGGAATAGGGAAATAGGAGGGCTCATAGACTATTTCCTTTGGAACCCCAAAACGAACAGGTAGCCTCGCCATTCTAAGGACCTGAAAATTTTAAACCATGACGGGGTGAGATAAAATCTTAGAGTCAAAACCGTAAACCCCGATTAGGGTGCAAATTCACTTAGAGGTGGTCCTAAACATGCACCATATAGGACTTACCTCGCCTTGGCGCGTTCCTGCACATTAGCTCATCACATATATCATATACATACAACAAACGTATTTAATAACTGGAACACATCATCTTATCTTTTAAACAATCACAGGGGTTCCGATTATAAGATAAAACTGTTATGACACGTCCCATTCCATGCAACACAATTTTACCCCATAATCAAGCGCGACTATCTCAATCACTCAATAGTGTCCCAGTTATTACAACCAGTAGGCCACGGCCAACTCAACAATCGGTGGTCATCTGGCATAATCGGGCGTCGTCCCGCTCCATCGGGCACGACAACGTCTACATCTAGACGGCATTCCACACGGGAGCATCGGCCTAGCCTCCATTGCGACTGGCATCCGCTGACATGGGGCATTCGAACTTAATCAGGCATTGCCTCCCCAACTCCCGTTGGGTGACGGGTTCCAATAGCGATCACACGCACATCCATAATCGGCCAAGAATATCGTGCTTTGCACTCAGATGCCTCAATTTCAAATAATGGACATGACCAATTTTCTTCGTATTAAAAATTCTCGATAAAATAATTGTGCGTGGTCACACATTCAAATCGAACCATAAATCGTGATACTCTCCCATTTCAAAATTCGACAATTTTATATAGTACATAAAATATTTTTTGCGTCAAAAATCGACACCCGGTATTTTTCTATTTAAATTCCATAAAATCGATTTTCGCAATAATAATTCAAAATGACAATCAAGCACTCAATTGCACAAATAAGCAATCAATTTCACATATGAATTCAACCACAATGATCAGCGTAAAATTCCACTAACCGGCTATCCCGGCACAAATTACGCTAATTATAATTAATTAATTAAATAGCAATTAAATTAAATAAATCTAATTTAATTAACCGGACCACGGTTAATTAAACTAACCACAGTTAACTAACCATGGTTAACTAACCATGATTAACTAACTAACCTAGGGTAGACTACTAACTAAACTAACCCTTAACCAAACTAGCCTAGGTAACTAACAAACCTAACTAAACTACGCTAACTAACTAGTTACTCTAACTAAATTATCCACTAATCCTAATTAAGGCTAAACTATAGTTGCCAAATAACCTTGGCAACCCACATCTAACAAACGGGTCGCCTTAAGTGACGAAATTAAGGTAATCAAGGGTCCTCCTCGACTTCTGATAAACTCGAAATTTTCACTCGCTAACGGGTTAAACTGAATCGATTTACGATAATAGTCTACAGTAGCTCGTTGCTTAGTGAGCCAATCCATGCCAATGATCTCATCAAAATCATACATGGCCAGGACAATCAAATCTATCATTTCCTCTCACTCACCAATAGCTAACTTGCAACCAGGACAACCTATCGCAGACAACACCATATCCTTTAACGAGGTAGATATACTAATGACTGACCCCAACGGTTCTGGACTCAACTCTACCAACTTAACGTACTGCTCAACAATAAATGAATGCGTAGATCCAGGGTCAATTAAAGCATAAGCAGCATGGTCGTTCAACAAGACCGTACTGTTACCACGTTTGGCGAGTCATCCACCTCTCGTCGGGTGACAAGATACATCCTTCCCTGCATTGGAGGCCTGTTCAATCTGCCCTGCGGTGCGTTCTGCGACGTACTTCCTCTATTTTGTCCCATCGGCGGTACTGATAGTTGTGATCCCATTGATCGAGGCAGACAATCCCTGATCTGGTGGCAATGCTGACCACATCCAAAGCAAGCTCTTGTCTTAGTAAAACACGGAGCTGAACCATGTCGTCTCCCACAGAAACGACACACGTCGTTCGGATTGGGCGTCGACTTTCCAATCCCATCCTTCTTGTTGAGCGGAATGGGATACCTTCCTCTTGACATTGGCTTCTTCCCGAACCGATTACCATCTCTGTTGGACCCGAACCGCGACGAAGATGCGGCGGCTCGTTCATTCAAGTTCCTCTCGATTAGCAATGCCTTTTCATAAAGATCGTTGTAATCCTTCAAATTTAGTGGCACGAGTGGATCCTTTATCTCCGGTCGAAGGCCATCCCTGAACCTCGCTCCGTCCACTTTGGATCCTCTATCAGCCTTGGTATGTATTTGGACGCTTCTACAAACTTGGCCTCGTGCTAGTCCACCGACATCAGACCCTGACGAAGGCGTTGAAACTCTGCTATCTCCCGTTCTCCGGCACGGTTAGAAAAATATTTCCCATTGAAGACTTCCACAAAGGCATTCCACACCGGAATCGTACCTTATGGAAATACTCTCCCTCTAGTGGCCTCCCACCAGGTACTTGCATTCCTTTGCAGTTGGTAGACCGCTAGGACTACCTCATCTTTCTTAGAGCACCTCAATAGAGTGGAGACATTTTCTAACTCCCCGATCCGAAGGTTGCAGCCTCGGATTGCCTCGCTCCCGAGAATCTTGACGGATCCAACTTCAAAAACTGTTCCACTAACTTGTGCATCGCTTGCTCCCCGATCACATTCCCAAGTTAGACCTTAGCAGTGTGGTAGCAACAACGGCTACGGCATTGGCAGCGGCAAAGGGCGGCGGCGACGCTTGATTCTGCCGCGCTTGCCGATCCACCAAGTTTCCCAACGTCTCAAGCGCCTACACGATCCCGTCTATTCTAGGACCGCCGGGTGCTACTACACCAGTACAGGCCTGCGGCGGTACTCTTTCTCTCACGTTGGCCTGAGCCGGCGCTCTACCTCGGGTACCGACCCTAGTCGGCGTCCTACTCCGAGTGACAGACACAACAGTCCTCTTTCGAGGAGTCCTTCACTTTGGATCGCTCATTCTACAGGATCTTTATCGAAACTCGCTTCCCAAATTCTAACATAGAATTAGAAATTTGAGCGACCCACACAAAATAATCAATCAATCAATCACAGGCATCAAGATAAAGAAAAAGCCTTTCCTACTAAGTATCCCATAAGCCATCGCACTGTGACATCTTGAAATTTCAGTCCTGTTTTCAATTTAATAAATCGGGCCTTTCATCGATGTGCCTATAGTGCTATTCTCAGAGCCGATCACTCTTGAGATAACTAGACCATATGGGGAAGTCATTAAGGGATTTTAATGCAACAGACTTGGGAATTCAACCAAGAATCGACTACTCCACTGTGCTCATCTGCAGAGATCATTACAACACAGTAAAGATCGATTAGAGATCAGAGATAGGTCGGTTCGATTGAGATGTGTGGCTAAACGTGGGTGATTCCACCAAATTACAAAATTCTTGTCGATCAGTACTAGACTGATTTTTCTGTCGTTTTGATACCCTGTGTCCGTATTTGAAACGTTGAAATTTTCACGACAACCGAGAGTCGCCAATGTGTCGAAGATGTACATTGTGACTCGAAATAAATCGATCACGGGTCAATTGCACTAAAAATTTCTAAAAAAAAGCTACCCGGTAGCCTAGGTCATGCTAAATTCGCGCTAGATTGAAATTAACCACGAATGTGTCGAAGAGGAATCGATCCAATTTAAGGGAAAAAGGTTGCAAATTCGTATGCCCCTTCGTCCATGACTTTTGGACCACTCTAATAGCTTGTTATGGAAGCCTTGAAGGTGGCAAGAGGCCATGGATACCAGTCGGCCATGGTGGGACCTCACCAAGGAGACAAAGAGGTGAGGTTGGAGACCAAGTGGCGCCCTCCATAGCAGCCGGTCCACTTCTATTTCCCTTGCCGTCGATCCACCATTTCCAGAGCAGAGAGAGAGCTTCAAAGACTAGAAAAACCGAGCTCAGTCCCTACCTTTGCCAGTCGACACCCGCCAATAGCTTGGAGCCACCGCGTCGCCGTCGCGCCGTCCGCGAGTCTTGCGCAAGCCGCACTCGTCCCGCGCGTCCCTGGCCATCGTTCCGCCTAGACGTGACCCCTAGGCTGTCCCCCGAGCTGTTCGAACTCCCCTCGCCGTCATCGAAGCTGCCTGGTCGCCCGCCAAACTGTCGGAAGCCGGCTGCAACCGTCCGCCTCCCGTCCTTGGCCATTTCCAGCCCAACCAGCCACCCAGCCTTCTCCTTCGGCCCAACCACAAAATCCGAAGCCCTGGGTCTGTAGCATACTGTTTGGCCCGTTTTCGAGCCCTTTCCGGCCTCGAAAGGTGCACTCGCTTCGGAGTTTGTGGACTGTCTCCACCTCGCCGTCCTAGTAAACTCATCGGATCGCAAAACAAGTGAGTTTACTCACTAATCTCCACTAAAGGAGTTAATTATGCTTAATGGTTTATTAGTTTAAGTTAAGTGTGGATTAGGTGGATAGTTAGAATAGATTATCAATTTAATTAATCGTTATTGCATGTTAGGTAGTTAGAGTAGTGTAATTAGAGACTAGATAAGCTCCAGTATTTATCTAGTGAGGTTTAGAATTTTTTCGGGATCGTTTCGGTATTTAATTAGGCTTTTCCGGCCTAAGTTGCATTTTTGGGTATTTATTAATTAATTTTCGTAATTATTTAATTAATTATTATTTTTCGGAAATTAGATCAGGATAGCCGATGACCGGAATTTTGTGCTGAGTTCGCTGATGTAATTGGTTTATTTAATTGAGTGCTGATTTGTGCAATTTGAGTGTGAATTGTAATTTTGGGGTATTTATCTCAAAAATTAATATTTTCAGTATTTAATTAGAAAATTACTGAGTGTTGGTTTATAGCGCCAAAAATATTTTTATCGACTATATAATTAGTGGGATTTTATGAGGTAAAGATATTTATTTTTGGCTGAGGCCGACCGTGTAGCCATACACGATTATTTTTATCGGGAATGATAAAAATGGTGAAATTGTTGGTTAGGTAGAATGGTATACTATATCAGCCTGAGGGCTTGATATACTAGCTTAGAGCGAGCAGCATACCCTAAGTATCGCATAGCTTTGGTGAGCAATTAAGTACCGCACAGCTTTAGTGAGCATTAGTCGTATACTATATCAGCCTGAGGGCTTTGATATATCAGCTTAAAGTGGGCAATATACGTTGTTGTTAGCTTTTGGCGAGCTTTTCTATCTATATTCAGCTTAGGGTGAGCAGTCCTTGATGTGATCGGACTTTATAGATAGTATTGAATGGAATGATCGAGAGATGGTCTTGATGACATGGAATTGACTGGTTCGATTAATCGATGGCTCGATTTGATTTGATGAATCGATTTGTTGAAATGATTGATTGAGTGATTGAATTGTACTGACTTGCAGGAAGGGACTGAGGCAAAGGTAAGTCCTCTGACTTGTGCTTGTGCTTAGGCAACCCTTAGGGCGTATTTCCTTCCTAGTCGGTACTTAGGGGGGAACTTGCTGAGACGTCGTCTCACCCTGTTGTGGGATAACATTTTTAGGTCCTTAGACGGCAGCTCCTCCCAAGCATTTTGGCCAATCGAAGAAGATCACTGAGCAGAGGTGCTATATTCCGCTTCATAGGAACCCGAGGGGATGGGTCTATGAACTTGTGAGGTCTATGGTCTGGGTCGATGCGAGTCTACCCCACAAGGTACCCCATAAATACAGGTCATGGTATCATCGCGAGCGGAATGGACAGAACGAAGGTCCCATCCCGGAGTTTGAAGTCCCTCTGTCGGAGCTGGAGGTTGCTTTTGGGAAAGGCACGGCCGACCCACCAGGTGGTTCAGTGGTGGACCCGAGTCCGTCGGAGCCAGGGACCCCGGAGTATTCAGTTGAAGACTCGACTGATTAGAAGATCTATAGCCCTCTACCCACCCCCCCTCGGTTTTGCAGACCTTGTTTATAGGTCAGCTAGTATTGTAAATGGCACAGCTTGATATGTATATAAAGGTGTGAGTTGGTGTTGACACCTAAATTTTTTACAATTTTATTTAGGACTTAATCGTGTACAAAATTAGGAATTAGTCACTAAACAAAAAAAAAACAGAAAAAAAAAACAACAAAAAAGAAGAGAAAAAAAGAAAACGAAAAAACTTGGAAGGGGCCGGGCTAGATCTCGCCTTGGCCCGGCCCATGCCACCTTCTCCCTCCTCCATCTTCATACAGGAAACCCTAGAAGAAAAGAAAGGGACAACAACACAAAGGGAGGATAACCGAGAGATAAGGAGGGGGAAAAACCAGAACAAAGAGAGAGCTCGGCGGAGAGAGGGGAGCTTGAGAGAGAGGAGGCCTCGCCGCCTCAACCTAACACCGCCGCCGTCGCCGTCGCCGTCATCGCATCTCCTAGCCGCTGACCCTTGCTGCCACCTCCAACACCTCGGAAACCAGTCGCGAAGTAGGGGCCGCAGCCATCGGCCTCGATCGACATCCTCGCTCGCATCCGCCGGAACCCCGACCTCTGAGGTCGGGGGTTGCCCCGCTCACCCAGTCGAGGTGGCATCGTCACGGTCCTAGACGGAGGAGCCGCCTGTGCCGTCACCGGCCACATTTCTTCAGCCACCGCCACCGTCGCCGACGAGCCATCCAATTGATGTCGTTCGCCGCCATTTTCCTTGTAACCCGGATCCGGAGCAAGATTGAAAATAGAGAGCAAGGAGGAGCAAGGGAGGAGAAGAGGAGCCTCCGGCACCGCCGTCGACCACCGCCATGCCGCTTTCCCCTTGCCGTCGCCCGCCGCGACCATTCCGCCACCAGATGCCGTCCCTCGGTCGAACCCCCTCCTGCTCGACACCGTCCGAGCCTCCTCGCGCCAGCCGCCCGACCCCTTTGCCGTTGTCGCAACACCCGCCCGACCCGTCGCGGCACCGCACCGCACGGTTCTTTGCCTGTGCCGCTGCGTCGCCGTCGCCGCCGCCGTGAGCGCCGCCAAAGAAACCCTAGGGAGAGGAGGTACGAGTCGGGTCGTAGCCACCGAGCCGGGGTCGAGCATTCGCTGCAAGTTGGGTAGGGTTTTGAATAATGTAGGCCGGTTTTAGGCTTTGAACACGTGGGCTTGTAGGCTTTTGAACTTGTGGGCCTAGTTTGTTTTAAAAAGAGAGGAGGAGGGCCTCTTGGGCTGGGCCCGCGATTCGGGCCCACCCGTTTCTAACTGGACCGAACCCGGGTCCGGTTGATCCACGCCGACCGGGCCGGACCCGGGTCGGGTTGGACCGGATCGAACCCGATCCGGTCCCAAAAAAATTATTTTATTATTATTTTTTAAAAAAAAAGTTCGGAAACCGAAAAAAATTAAAAATTTAAAAAAATCGAAATTTTTAAAAAATAAATTTAATTAAAAAATTAAATATTTTTTTAAAATTTTTTATAAAATTAAATTAAAAAAAAATTAAAAATTACGAAAATCCAAATATGATGGGGTTTGGTTTGGAATTGATACGTTTTGTATTCTTAGTGTAATTAGGCATTTACTTGCTCATATTTTGATTATGTCGTATGTTTAATTTGCATATCTAATTCTGTTTAATTGCACGTGTTTAATTTTATTGCAATTAGGATCTTGGTAGCTATGATTGTTACTTTAATGATTGTGCACCTGCATGATCACCTCACATGTTAATGGATAGGTATACAATCCATCCAAACTACCTACTGAAAATCATTTTGTTAAAATGAACAAGATTAGGTACCGAAAGGGCACTAATTGTTCAATTAGTGTAATCAAGTCCCCGACCCTAGATTCTTTGGTTACGTAGAAAGTGAGGTACACTCCCATACCTTACTTGGTTTCTAGCCGACCCCAATAGGCTAGTGGCGACTCCTTTTGTGCAAAATTCTTTAAATACCCCAATGTCACGCGAGGTATGGGCTTGGGAGAGCCTGCGCCTAATTATGGGCCTTAGGCAATACCCCTAAACCTGTTCCCTCCCCCCGAGGGTAGGTCGCGACAGCTTGGCGACTCCACTGGAGACTTGGTTTTAAACCTTAGAGGACTTAGGCCGAAATTAATCTTGTTCAAAAATATTTTTGCTTGGCAGCGAGGATTCCAAGTACACCCCTAACATTAAGCGTGTTAAATGTTTTTGCAGAATGGGACGCATAAGGGGAAGTGTTTGCTCACCTTTGTCTTACAGGAAGGTGTAGGAATGCATGGTTTATTTTTATATATGGAGTGTTGTTTGCTTATAAATTGTTGTGCATGTGTCTTTGCATTGCACTACACCTTAGCACACACAACTTGCCGCCGGACCTGGGCCGCATAGGATCATTTAGGATGGTGTTAAGGTGGATACCGCTCCGACTGCAAGCATGTAGTACGAGCCACCCATCTTAACCCCGAAATTTCTTTCTTGATTTCAGAGGTCCCCACCCTGGTCTGCGAGCATGCGACACGGGTCAGTTCTTTGACGAAGCCAGAGTCATAGGTAACACGACCTAGCCACGAGCTTGTTGGTTCAGTCCTGTGATCCCATGGCTTCATTTTGAGCTGTATAGAGTAGAAATCGAACCACATCCCATGTGCATGTCTAATCGGAAAAAAGAGACAAATGTCGGCACCCATTGTGAGTATCATTTTCATTTTTATTTGCTCATTTTGTATTGCATTTTCATCTTGAAATTCGTGGAAATTAATCGAATGCCCTCGGTGTTGTAGGTTTTTGATTAAAAAAATTAGCAATCACTCTTGATAAGTGAACATTGAATGCAAGTTTTGAACACTTTGATTTGGCCCTATTGAACACATGGTTTTGTTAAATTTCTAATTATGGGCTTAAAATCACATTTAAAAAAAAAAGGGGGTTCGCAAGTTGTGATTATATATTGGGGCACAAAAATTGAGATTGCATTTTTGATCAAACTCTTTCCTTCTCACATTTTGGGACTGAAATGCAAATCATATTTTGTACAGATTTCTCAAAATAAAAGTCACTTCATTTTTTACAAGAGTAAAAACATAAAATCAATCTCTTCAAAAAAAAAAAAAAAAAAAAAAAAAAAAAATGCCACGTGTGCATACAAAACTTTTGGAATAAAAGTGGACATTCGATTGATGGCCGTTGATTGATTATTTTAGTGATGTCTTCTTTTATAATAAAATCTTGGCGAAATACAAAAATCCTGTAGTAAGGACTTTGGGGCATGTACCGTCGCCTCGATTTTGTTGTAAGAAGCGACCTCATTGAGATATCATTTTCTCTCATTCACGTATTGACGTTGTCGTCTTTTTGCAGGTTATGCACGATGCTCCTTGACATTTTTGTGTTCGACCATATGGAAAAGTGAATTCTAGAGTTAGGACATGAGTTGAGTTTTACTTTCATTTGTGCAAGAGTTTCTTGTATTTTATCATTGTTCTCACTCCTATTAAGGATCATGTTTTCCATTTTAGGTTTTGATCGTGAATCCAATTGTTACTTTTGTAAATCATGCGACTCACATTTTTTGACGATGGAATTCAATTTCATGAAAATCATCCTTAAAAAAAAAAAAAGAAGTGAATTTAGAAGTGTTTCAAGCGAACCTTTACATCTTCCTTCCAAAATGAATTTCAAGAAAGCTTTGCTTAAGGCCCTCTCTTCACGTGGTCGCTTCCTCAGGAAGAATGAGGAGTTTATTTGAGACCGGTATCTGCCATTTTAAAAGATAAAAGTGTAGGCTCATGGAACTTGAAAAGTAAGCATGCGTCTAGGCATCGTCGACACCAATTTTCCATATAGGCGGAATGAAGTTGAATTCCGTTATGGGAAGTTTCGTCATTCGCGAATGCCTTATTTGCCAAAATAGCCTATCGATCTCGTTCACGTTGCATGAGACAAATGAAGGGAGTTGCCAAGTATCCAAAATGGTGAATTCGAAGGAAGAGTAAACTGTATCGATTCTAATTATCCATTTCTGATACCGTTTCTGACATGATTTTATTTTCATTGTCAATGAGACATCAAGAGTACCAAGGCTTGTAACGCTCCAACAAACGTGATGAAGCATTATTGAGTCCGGTTCATCTTAAACAAAGAAAGATTCAAATTATGAAACAGAGGGGTAATATTATCCCTTCCTCCATGAGAGATACCTTGGGATGTTGACCGCTCGACTTTGAAAAGGATGTATCTCGTTCCTAAACTTGATTCTCTTTAGCATAAAAAATGACGTCCTTTTCTTTGGTACAGGACAAACTCGAACAAAACAAATGTTTGTCATATAAAGAGTGGGAGAACAACGTTCGATTTAGAGAAAAATCTCTCCTCCACCCACCAATGAAGTGTGATGGAACAACATTGTCAAATTCATCAAGAAGGATGTATCGTTCCTCAGTTGAACCTAACTAAGAATGGATATAACTCGTTTCATCTTCCATTCTTACAGGGTGATAAAAAAGTTGTATCTTGACCGTAAAAGCGGTACCTTCTACCAAGGAATCAGAAAAACGTCAAACACTTAAAGGCGAATACAAGGGAAGGGTATTGTCGAGTTACCAAATATCCACGAAGGTGAATCCAAGAGATGTTAGCGCCCAAATGATGAAAGCGAATGAAGGGTAATAATGTATCGTTTCCAACATTTCAATCCCTAAAGATGTTTGCACTAATATATTCTTTAACATTCTTTACAGGGTTACCGAGTCACCATGCCGCAGATAAGTACCATTTTTCTCAATTTTTTTTTCTTTAAAAAAAAGAAGAAAAAAAAAAAGGAAAATTTCCATTACAAAAAGAAAAAACCTTTGGCGCTTTCCTAGAGATAAGCACATAAATGAAAAATTAAAAAAAAAAATTCTTCAAACTTTTTAAGTATAATTTTTATCTCAACATTGTTTTCTCATCTTGTGGGTTATTCATTTTAAATCAAATTTCCCTATGGAGATTGATCTACTCAGATGATCTCGATAAAGTGAGATGGAGATGTTAATCGTGCCAAACAAGAAGTGCTTATGATGAAGAAAGGCAAGCCCATTTCCAAACACGTCCTTCAAACACTTTTGAGAGTTGAGTGAAAAGCGACCTTCTCTTAGGACGAATGATTCATTTGCATTGAGCGCAAAGATCGAAATGATAAAGGCATTTCCTTCATTAATCCCAAGCATTGCACTAATCTCTTGCTACCCCTTTGGGCTAAAAAAAATGATACTTTAAAGTACCCTTGTTGAGAACGACCCTACATTAAGGCAGCATAGGGGATTATGATCATGTTGTAGAGCGAAAGATTGAGAAAGATTCTATTACTTTCACTTGCATCAATCTTCTGGTGATAGCTTAAGAGGAATCTCATTAAAGCTTGACTCATCCCAAAGTGAAGAAGAGCATTTCCTTCTCCACCCAAACACCGATATCCATTGCTTTAACCAATTTGGGCCTGATTATTCATTTATGAACCACGAGCGGTAATCATCTCCTTTTACTAGGGCAAGGCATAAGGATTGATCACATACAATTGGCATTTACGAGAAAACATGAAAAGTATCTCGAAAGTCATAAAAGCTCCAAAAGTTCAAAGAACAAAAAGTTCGACAAAATTAGGGGGCACGAAAAAGCAAGTGTGCCTGGTAAAAGTAAGGCCAATGCCCGTCAAGAAAAAGAGCCAAAAGACTGCATCTTACATAAAAAAAATGATGAAAGTCAAAGTGCCGACGTAAAAAATCATCGCAAGTGCAAAGGAAATTAGAAAAAGGAGCAAAGCTCCCATGCATAAATGATTAGTGAAGGAACTTTCGAGATGCGCTGTGTTCCAAAATCCAAATGACTTCAAAAGATCGATTGACCTAGTCACGATGCCATGATGATCACCAGCTCTTAAAAACCCCATTGAAAAGTTTAAGCCTTTTGAGCCTCTCCCGAGCCAACATTACAACTCTCTTCCGAAGTCTCTTCTGATTGGGATGGTTTGAGTGAAAATGAGAATGCCACAAAGAAGCTATTGCTTGAAGGAGTTGAAGTAATTCTATCTTGTCTTATCTTCCAAGTTCTCAACTTGTAAACCGATGAAGATAGCGACAGATGTTCTTTTATTGTCCTCAAAGTGATAATTCCTTTGTGTAAGTCCTAACCAAGCCTATATTGCGGCCCTTTCAAAAGACCTTTTTGATCGATTAGATTGTGCTCATTGCGAATATTTTTGACAGCCTTTGACGTGGGTTATGTGGCATCCTAGAATTTCATAAAAATCCCTGAATATGCCATGGACTATGGATAGGCGATGGAAGTACCGATATTGTAATTTGTAGCCTTCTAATCCATGATTTGCGATGAGATGTACGGCCAAGTCTTTAATGGATGAATTTTGGAAAGGAAGTTTTATCTTTGGCCATATATATGATGAATGGGAACTTATGGATTTATAATTTCAAATATATAATTATCTTAAATTGCAATTTAGTGCTTTAATTAAATAGAGATTTAATTTGTTTTAAAAATGGGTTAAAATTGGATCTAACTAAACTTGGGTCTTAGGCCCAAGAGGGATGGGCCTAAGATGGGCCAAGTTGGCCGGCCCATGAAGCCCATGAAGGGCTGCCGTCGACCAAGGAGGACCCGGCCCATGAGAGAGAGAGGCCCACTCCTTTGCATGAAGATTTTGCCAAGTGTAGGCCATGCAATTAGTATACCTCTTGACGCAAAACATATCCAAAATTCAGAAGAAAAGATGGAAGATAAGTAGGTAAAATCGTTATTTTTGGAGACGGCTAAACCTGGACTGTTCTGTACTAGGAACAGGAGCTTCGACCGTCCATAATTAATTATCTAGGACAAATCTGACTTCGGTGTCTTCATGAAAAATCTACCTCAGGTTCTTGGTTACCACATATTTAAATTTCATAATTTTTGAAGGTCATTAGTGTGGCACCCCTCGACGGCCCCCGATCCGTTAGGGTCGCCACAGTTCGCTTACCTTTCACTTTTCCTTATAACATGTCACTCTGATACCATTTCAATTGCAGCGGGTCCATACAACCTGGGGGTTTACAATTTTTTTTTTTTGACTAAAGGTCCCTTGCGCAATTCATATAGCAGAAGCACATCCATTAACTCCCTTCCCTATATACAGAAAACGATGCACACCAACTAAACATTTATAGGTAAAAGCCGTACACTGTTATTTACTTAAACCAGATGGACATCATTCATTGGTACATCAAAATGCCGTAGTCTTCTATATTCGGCTATACTTCAAAAGATGACCGACATCTCCTCCAACAGTCATACACTTAAAGTCCATCAATCAGTGTCGGCGTCCAAAAGTTCCTTTCCTTGCTATCCTCCTCCTTCTCGCGGTCATGTCCAATCACTTGATCCATCTACTGGTAGTAGTGGCAGCAGAGGTTTCTTATCTATTCTCAAATGTTGGTCCCCGAAGGGTGAGTACAACCACTCAAAGAGTAAAGGACCAATAAACCACTCAATGCATCATGCCACACAATCATCACAATCATAGCATTACATGTCATTGAAGTATCCATGCATAATTTACCTTGATATCATGCACATGTCATCATATCTCATGTACATACATCATCATATAGTCATCACCATCATGTCATACGCTTACAATCATCATGTCACATGTACCATCATGATTACCATGCATCCATGCACTCATCATCATCATATCACATGTACCATCATCATTACCATGCATCCATGCATTCATCAATCATCATATCACATGTACCATCATCATTACCATGCACTCATCATCATCATATCACATGTACCATCATCATTACCATGCATCCATGCACTCATCATCATCATATCACATGTACCATCATCATTACCATGCATCCATGCATTCATCAATCATCATATCACATGTACCATCATCATTACCATGCATCCATGCACTCATCATCATCATATCACATGTACCATCATGCCATAGGTGCACATACAACCATGATTCATATCATCCATGCTATCAAGCATACATCACCATGAGATCCATTCATGCCTTCATGATCGCATTTTCAATGTCAAATAGCATCAATTTATTTTCATAAGCCGATCATGCATCATACCATATGCATACACCCATGCACATGATTCATTTTCAATTCTTATCGTTCACAAGGATCTCATCAGTTTTTCTTTCCAGGGACCAATGTTTGCATCCCACAATTCATCGCCGCATCCAACCGGACATCACGAGTAACCTCCGGCATGTATCCAAGATACAACCGGGCATCCGGCACCCCCACATTCCGGCATCTCGTATCCCAACCGGCATCACGAGGAACCTTCGGGCATGTATCCAAGATACAACCGGGCATCCGGCATTTACACTCCCCGGCCGGGCATCTCGCATCCCAACTAGCATCGCGAGACATCCCCCGGCACAAACCTCCGGGCTTCCGGAATTACGTACCGACATACCACCAGGATTCCCCCTCCTCTGGAATTACGTACCGTATACCACCGGGCATCTCGAAACTCCCGAGGAAATCTCCGGGGCTCGCCATGAAAATGGTTTCCCTACCCTCCGGAATTACGTACGACATACCACCAGGCCTCCCCCCGGAATTACGTACCGTATACCACCGGGCATCTCGACACTCCGGGGCATCGTCGGCTCACACCTCCGACGGTCTTCTCATCACCACGATGCATATTCTCATACATCTCATTTTCAATTTCACATTCACAATTATGGCTCAATTTCAACATGGCATATGATATGATGGCTAACAAGATCATTTTCATCATTTGATTCTTATATGCATTTCCAATCATCATCATACATGCAGCAAGATCCAATCACTTATAATAACACAATCCAAGGGGTCCATGCAACACAAGATAATCCATACATCATGACTTTTAAGATTTAGCAAATTCCAGCTTGCACAGTTTCGGAAAACATGTAAATTAAATATCCATATGATCTTCAAAAATTATAAAATCAGAGCATGTGATTACAAGACATAATGGTAGCAACTCCATGAAGAACGCATGCCCAAAAGAGTTTCACACAAGAAGATATAGTTCACACAAATACAGCATGCAATTTCGGATAGAAACAGAATGCGCAGTTTTTAAAATAATTCCATTAAAATACCCGAATGACCTCTGAAAATTATGAAATTTTACCAGGTTATAGTTAAGACACTAAAGTAGATTTTTCATGAAGACTTATAGGCCAGATTCGTTCTAGATAATTTTCTATAGTCATCCGAAGCTTCTGGTTCTGGCACCGAAACGTCCAGTGTGGGTATCTCCGAAATATCGAGTTCTCACCCCCTTATTCTTCTTCGTTTCCTCTGAAATTTGGATATGTTTTACTTTAAGAGGTCCCCTACAACTTTCATTAACGGATATAAGTCAAATTTCCAAATAATAGTCACCATATGGGTCCATGAAGTCTCGGGTGTCCTGTACCGTGTCTCCAGATTTACCGTCTTCAAGAGTAAGTCGATTCACTAGGCTAAACTTGCTCATTTTGCTTAGAATTTGAGTATGTTAGTCTTTAGGATGTTCTCTACAAGTTTCATGAAGAAGTCGAAGAGAAATTCTCGGTAAAAATCGACATGCAACCCACAAAACTACCCAAAAGGTCAGTAAAGTAGTTCCAGATCTAGTGTCTTCATAGGAAGAGGGTTTTACCCCTTAAATCTCAGCCATTTTGCCCCAAATTTTAGTATGTTGTAGTGTTTTCTACAACTTTCATGAAGGAATCGAAGTCAAAATCCAACTCAAAACATGCATGCAAGCCTCCACAAGATTCTGGGTCGGGCGGTATATACGAAATCAGCAAGCCTTTACAAGAACAAGTCACACTCTAGCTTCGGTTTTGCCTATCCTAACATCCGAAATCTACCACCAACAAATCACACATGCAAGACACACATGCAAGAGTGGAAATCGATCCTAACTTGCCTTTGTACCGAGCTACAGCAAGCACGACGGATGACGGACGCACGACGACGGGCGACGGACGGACGGTCACACCGCTTCTTCCTCCTCTCTCTCGGTTCCTCACTCTCTCGGCAACCCTCTCCCTCTCTCTCACTCTCTCAAAACCAGCCACTCCCTCTCTCTCTTTCTTTTTGGTGGCTTATATACTTGCATGCATCCTCATTTCGCATGGGGGACACTTGTCCCCAAGAAGGAGACAAGTGTCTCCCTTGTTGAAGACACTTGGAGGAAGCCATGCGGCTCCTCCTTCCCCCTCCATGCGCCGACAGCCCAATGGGCTCTATGGACCAGGCCTCTTGGCCCACTTTAGGCCCATCTCACTTGGGCCTAAAGTCCAAACTTAAATGGCCCAAGTTTATTTTTATTTTTTTCATAATACATCTTAATCCTCATTTAAATAAATACCTAATTGCATAATAAAATGGCCAAAAGACTTTGTGACATTAATCCATCAAATCTATAAAGTGCATAGTCAAGAACAAAGTCTTCTTTATCAAATTGTCCTATTTCCAATAGCCCATAGAAAAATATCGATAATAAGCCCATAATTCCTTCACCACTTTAGGGCATTAAATTTTGATTTTTATTTATAGAAATTAATTAACATTCTCATAATCAATTAACATTTTCATAAGGGGTTCGGTCCAAGAGATAAAATATCGTGGCCGATGATGTAATTGTCCCTATGGCCATTCAAAGACAAATATCGTTTCCCTCAAAATCAATATTTCGGGTTGAAATTCCCGGATACCACAATTAGTGTATTTAATCGAAAATGCTTTTAAAACCGTGTAACCTGGTATATTCGGATTTGGTCAGCTTCACTGTGTGGATCATATGATTTTATATGAAACTCTTTTGGCAAAGTGTTCTTCACGAAGTATCTTTATTTATGTCTTCCCTATGACATATTAAAATTTCATAATTTTTGAAGTTCATATACCTATTCAACCAAAAATATTTCAAAAACTGTGTAGGCTGTATTGATAGAATAGGAATGCTGTGATGCGTGATCTATATCAAATTGTATGAGGGTCTTTTGATGCAATTTCCTTTATGAAATATATGCCATTATGTCTTGACTAGTACATGTTCAAATTTCATAATTTTTAAAGACCATTTGGGCATTTAATGGAAATATTTTCTAAAATTGTGCAAGCATGGGTTATACGAATTTTAAATGCTGGAAATTTTGATTATTCTGCTTTGGATGAGCCTATTAATGATATTGATTGAGGTAATTGAATATTGCTGAGCATGTGATGATAATTGGCATTGCATATAGAACCAAATAATGAATTAGACTTTGTTGCCATTACATCATGTGCCATGCTGATTGTGAGACATAAATTGGTGAACATGCATTATGGTGAATGAGGAAATTGTTAGTGGCGGCCGATAATGCCCTAGGAGTGTCGGGATGCCCGGATGGGGGTGCCGGATGCCCGGTTGTATTGTGATACATGCCCGGATGTCCTCGGGAGTTTTGAGATGCCCGGAATGGTTGGGTGCCGGAAGCCTCGGAGGTTTGTGCCCGGGGAATGCCTCGTGATGCCAGTTGGGATGCGAGATGCCCGGAATGTGGGGGTGCTGGATGCCCGGTGGTGTGTGCCGGAAGTTTTTCGCGATGCCAGGTTGGGGTGCGAGTAATAGAATATGGGATGCAATTACTGATCCCGGGAAAGAGAGATGTGGTGATTAAATATAAAGATAAAAGCAGAAATTGAATCATGCACATATGATGTGATGACATACATATAGATGTGTGACATGATGATGATCACCTATGGCATGATGATATATGTGTGACATGATGATGATCACCTATGGCATGATGATATGTGTGTGACATGACGATGATCACCTATGGCATGATGATATGTGTGTGACATGACGATGATCACCTATGGCATGATGATATATGTGTGACATGATGATTGTGAGTACATGAGGATGTGAGTACATATGTTGTGATGACATATGCATGGCTGCAAGGTAAGTTATGCTTGGATGCATGAATGGCATGTACTATGCTATGATTGTTATGATTGTATTGTGTGATGCATTGAGTGGTTTATTGGATCTTTTACCCGCCGAGTGGTCTGTACTCACCCCTTCGGGGACCAACATTTCAGATTAGAAAGATGCCGCTCTCTCCGGTCACGCGTGGTACTTTTTATGGCCTTCCATCTAATGTGGAGGTTGAGTGTTCGGAGATGGACTGCGTTACCATCCTCGGTCTGACGTTTGTGCGGGTTCGTGTGCTGGTGATGTATAATGTGGGTCTGGCTGGGGGGCCGGTCGTCCAGGAGTTCTTGTCGGTCCACGTCCGCCGTGACGGAGTGATGCGGGGGATGTTGCCGCCGCCACCGCCCGATGCACCGGGGTGGATGTGATGGCCCACGTCAGGAGTGGAGAGCTGACACCGTTTGGACATAGCCGACACTTGTAGATGGAGGATGACATGAGATAGACATAGAGGGTCAAGTTGTCTCTTTTTGAGTTGTGGCCGAGTCTAGCCAAAAGTCTTGGTTTTCCTTTTGGTTGTACCGACCCGTGAAATCCATCTTGAAAAATATACGTAAATAAAAGTGGCTCGGCTTCATCTTTTCATATGATGTGTAGTTGGTGTGCATTGTATCATGATAGTTGGAGGGAGATATGGTAATATATAAATTATGCTTCCGCTAATAAGTTGCGCCAGGACCGTTTTCAAAAAAAAAAAAAGCCTATGAACTGCGATGCTTCTATTAAGAGATGTAACTAGCGTTCATTAGGTATAGCGATAGGTAGCTGTGGCGACCTTAGGCGAGTCGGGGGTGCCACAGGTTATGTGAGATATCCTCAGCAATCAGTTACTTCCCACGCGAATGGATGGGATCAAGCAACCATTTTGTCGAGAGTGTGTGAGAAACCCTTTCTGACTAGGAAGCTTTAGTTTGGCATATTTAATGAGCCCTTTTCATGAGTCGTAGCTGTTCTGATAAGAACTTGACTCCTAGAGAATTTGATGATTAATGATACATCCCCAAGCAAGATGACAATTTTGCGCTACATGATGCTAATTGACATTGAATATTTAAAAAACAAAAAGTCGAACTTAGCTTGATTAGCTTGTTCAATTAATGCTGTAATATTGCCAATACGTCTCTTGATGACGTCTCTAATGACACTTGCTCAAGTTGAGTTTGACAAGATTCCTCAATGAAGCCATGCAATTTTCAAGGGGTTAGCGGGTGTTTTCCTAAAAAAACCAAACGTTCATGGTCAGCCTTAAATCATGTCATCTCCAAAGGTTCATGGTCAACTTAAAACCATGTTATCTCCAAAGGTTCATGGTTAGCCTTAAACCATGCCATTCCCAAGATTGGTGGATTCATCCGTAAACCACACTTATCCTATCTGATTGAAACCCGTTCATACACGGTAAGGCTATCATATCCGGTCGAAACCCGTTCGTACACGGTAAGACCTTCCCTCTAGTCGAAACCCGTTCGTACACGGTGAGACTTTTCTTCCCAGTCGAAACCCGTTCGTACACGGTGAGACTATTATATCCGATCGAACCCGTTCGTACATAGTGAGACTATCATACCTGGTCGAAACCCGTTCGTACACGGTGAGACCTTTCTTCCCGATCGAAACCCGTTCGTACACGGTAAGACCTTCCTTCTAGTCGAAACCCATTCGTACACGGTGAGACCTTCCTTCTAGTCGAAACCCGTTCGTACACGGTGAGACTATCATACCCGGTCGAAACCTGTTCGTATACGGTGAGACTATCATCCGGTGGAAACCCGTTTGTACACGGTGAGACCTTCCTCCCAGTCGAAACCCGTTTATACACAGTGAGACTATCATACCCGGTCGAAATCCGTTCATATATGGTGAGACCTTTCTTCTCAGTCGAAACCCGTTCGTACACGGTGAGACCTCATTCCTCTTATCCTTCTTATGACACGGTGAACTTTGTAGCCCGTAGAGCTTTTGTAGCCTAGAGAGCTTTGTAGCCCGGAGTCCTTCTTCCTATGACACGGTGAGCTTTGTAGCCCAGAGAGTTTTGTAGCTCGGAGTCCTTCTTCCTATGACACAGTGAGCTTTGTAGCTCGGAGAGTTTTGTAACTCGGAGTCCTTCTTCCTATGACACGGTGAGCTTTGTAGCCCGGAGAGCTTTTGTAGCTCAGAGTCCTTCTTCCTATGACATGGTAAGCTTTGTAGCCCGGAGTCCTTCCTATGACATGGTGTGCTTTGTAGCCCGGAGAGCTTTTGTAGCCCGAAGAGCTTTGTAGCCTAGAGCCCTTCTTCCTATGACACGGTCAGCTTTGTAGCCCAGAGAGCTTTGTAGCCCATAGTCCTTCTTCCTATGACACGGTGAGCTTTGTAACCCGGACAGCTTTGTAGCCTGGAGTCATTCTTCCTACGACACGGCCTGCTTCTGTAACCTGGAGTCTTTCTTCCTCTTATTGACAAGACGCGCTTCCATGAGTTCTTTCCGTCGACCTGATACGTGCCTATGCACCTGAGGTCTCTTTATCGCCAAAATAATTTACGTGTCTTTTGTCTTTGAAAGGAATCTCTTCGAGCTCCCATTCAAAGAGGGGCAGCTGTTGACACCTAAATTTTACAATTTTATTTAGGATTTAATCGTGTACAAAATTAGGAATTAGTCACTAAAAAAAGAAAAAAAGAAAAAAAGAAAAAGAAAACAAAAAAGAAGAAAAAAAAGACAACGAAA